>OZ053299.1:34252335-35452335 GCA_964056655.1 Arabis hirsuta
TCTCTGAGAAGTAATAAAAACAAACCCTTTTTGTAGGTTTATGGTTTGATTGATAGAGAAGAGAGGAATTTGAAGTGATTTTGTAAGATAACGAGAAGAGAGAGAGAGAGACAGAACAATTTTTTTGCGTATGGTGGGGGCGATGGCAAACAATGGTAGAATCCGGTCAGCTTTTCCGGTGGCGAATGGGTCAAAAGATCTGACTCCGAACAGTGCTCCGGCGAGCACGACGGGATCTGAATATGGTCCTGTTGAGTTCACTAGAGAAGACGTTGAAGCTCTTCTTAATGAACGAATCAAGTACAAGAGCAAATTCAACTACAAGGTTTCTACTTTCTTTGCCCCCTCATTAAATATTTCAATTTTTATTTTTATTTTTACTTGAATCTCAAATTCCTCTTGTTTAATGTAAGTTTTGATAATATGACTGATGTCTGAATTTGATTGTGTTGTGGTCATGAATGAGCTATCAATTAACAGAGAGTTTAGTTGCTAAATCTTGAGTAAAGAAGTTTTGAATTTTAAGTAGTTTTACTGGCTTTTCTCGTTGGATCCGTTTGTTTTTGAAGAAGATTTGATAGTTATAAGGACAATTTGTGGGACCTTTATTTGGCAGTAGCATTCAAGACTTTGTTTATGTGTTGATCCTTGTGGTAGAATCTCTGGTCTTTAATTTCAGTTAGCTTTACTGGCTTTTCTCGTTGGATCTATTTGGTTTCTTGAAGAAGATTTGATTCTTATAAGACAGTTTGTGGGACCAAATAGTTTGTCTGTTTGATGCAGCATTAAAGACTTTTGTTCATATGTTTGACCCTTTTGGTAAAATCTCCTTTTTGGTTTTGAATTAGTTAACTTGAATTTGAAAATGTTCTTCTTGGCGGTTGATTTTGCAGGAGAGATGCGAGAATATGATGGATTACATAAAAAGACTTAGACTTTGCATTAGATGGTTTCAAGAACTCGAGTTGGATTACGCTTTTGAGCAAGAGAAGTTGAAGAACGCGTTGGAATTGAATGAGAAGCATTGTGCTGATATGGGTGCGTTTCCAAATTAGTGTTTCGTTGTTGAATTTTTTCGTTCCGAGTTTTAGGATTTGAAAATTTACATTCATACTATTTGATGACAGAGGTTAGTTTGAAAAACAAAGAAGAGGAGTTGAATATGATAATTGAGGAACTGAGGAAGAATTTTGAATCTGTTCAGATTCAACTTGCCAAAGAACAAACGGAGAAGTTGGTAAGAAGCGGCTAGTTTCTAGTTGAAATATTTGTGTCGAATACATATTTGCGCTTTTAACCCGCTATGTTATGCTTCAGGCTGCAAATGATTCTCTTGGAATAGAGAAAGAAGCAAGACTTGTTGTTGAAAAGGCACAAGCTGGTCTCACCGAAGAGCTAGGGAAAGCACAAGGCGAGCTTCAAACGGCTAATCAGAGGGTGAGAAAACTCAAAAAGGATCTGAAATGGGATAGTTCTGTCACCTAATTCTGACTGACTTTTTTGGTGTTTGTTCAGATACAATCGGTAAATGACATGTACAAACTGTTGCAAGAGTATAACTCAAGCTTGCAGCTGTATAACAGCAAGCTCCAAGGGGATCTTGATGAAGCTCACGAAACTATAAAACGCGGTGAAAAAGAACGGACTGCTATTGTTGAAAATATTGGCAACTTGAAGGGTCAATTTTCAGCATTGCAGGATCAGCTTGCTGCGTCTAAGGTGATTGATGCTCTGTTTTATTCAATCGATGGTAGTATGTGTTTGTAGTTTTGGTCAGGATGTGACTGGGTGTCTATTTTTTTTTTTTTTGCTAGGCCTCTCAAGATGATACCATGAAGCAGAAAGCCGAATTGGTAAACGAAATTGCGGGTCTCAAGGTTGAGCTTCAGCAGGCCAAAGATGACCGTGATCGTCATTTAATGGAAGTAAAAACCTTACAAACTGAGGCAACCAAGTACAATGACTTCAAAGACTCCATAACCGAGCTCGAGGTTTCCTATACTTTTATCATTTCTTGCAAGAATATTTTTCTCTCTGTGGATTACTTTGTTCTCAAGATGATGTAATTTTTTGGGCCAGACTACATGTTCGTCTCAGAGTAGCCAGATACAAGAGTTGCAGGACCGACTTGTATTGTCTGAGAGGAGACTACAGGTTTCGTCACATTCTCAAGTTATAACAAATGGTTTATGTTAGATTTTACAAGTTCTTAAGTTTTTGATACCATTCTTGATTGTTTATGGTTAGGTGTCTGATCTATCTACCTTTGAGAAAATAAATGAGTTTGAGGATCAGAAGCAAACCATCATCGATCTGAAAAGTCGTGTAGAAGAAGCAGAGCTTAAACTCGTTGAAGGAGAAACCCTACGGAAGAAATTGCACAATACCATTCTGGTATGATCCACTTAACTAACCAACCCCTGCCTCATTTATTTCGTCCCATTATGTAAGTTTGACTGATCCGGGTTTATTCTCATGTTGCAGGAATTGAAAGGCAACATACGCGTGTTCTGTAGAGTTAGACCTTTATTGCCAGGAGAAAATAATGGTGATGAGATTATTTCTTACCCAACATCTCTAGAAGCATTTGGTCGTGGTATTGATTTGATGCAAAATGGTATGAAACTAAAAACTTCTGCAAAAATGTGGTTCTTGTAGAAATGAAACAGTTTTAACATTTGATGTGTTTTTGCAATGGACAGCACAAAAGCATTCTTTCACATTTGATAAGGTTTTTGTGCCTAACACATCGCAAGAAGACGTTTTCATAGAGATTTCTCAACTTGTTCAGAGTGCTCTCGATGGTTACAAGGTAACTAAAAACTGGTAAAAGAATATAATGCTACCCGTTTTGCTGCTTGCCGGACTAGTTAAAGCTGATGTCAATTCATTTTGCAGGTGTGCATTTTTGCGTATGGACAAACCGGGTCGGGAAAAACTTACACAATGATGGGTAGGCCAGGAAATCCTGAGGAAAAAGGACTGATCCCACGGTGTTTGGAACAAATATTTGAAACGAGGCAGTCTCTTCGATCTCAGGGTTGGAAATATGAATTGCAGGTATTTTCTACTCTCGTCTTTTAAGTAGCACTAAGTAAGATACATCTTTGTGGTTAGAACCGATGTATAATTTTTCTAGTCTTGTATCATATGTATAGGTTTCTATGTTGGAAATATACAATGAAACGATAAGGGATCTCTTGTCGACAAACAAAGAAGCAGTAAGAACAGACAATGGTGTTTCTCCGCAGAAACATGCTATTAAACATGATGCTCATGGGAACACACATGTCGCTGAGCTTACTATTTTGGATGTTAAAAGCTCCCGAGAGGTTTCATTCCTCTTAGATCACGCTGCTCGTAACAGGTGAATAGCTAAACCCATTTCAAATAACTCCAAACCAAGGATTTATGAACAGATTGGCCATCAAGATTTCCGGTTTTTAAAAGTTGTTTTCTTGCTTCTTTAGATCGGTCGGGAAGACTCAGATGAACGAGCAATCGTCAAGAAGCCATTTTGTTTTTACACTAAGAATCTCTGGTGTCAACGAGGTATTTATTAACCAAGCCAGCTTTTTTTTGGTCTTTCCTTAGAGAGAATGATTTCTGTTTGTCTAATAAACCAAACTGTTTTCATTATTACAGAGCACTGAGCAACAAGTTCAGGGGGTCTTGAACCTGATTGATCTTGCGGGGAGTGAGCGTTTATCGAAGAGTGGATCAACCGGAGATAGACTTAAAGAAACTCAAGTAAGTTCTTTAAAAGCATAAAACAAAACTATGGATATTATTTTGCAATTATAGCTTATAAACTTTCTTTCTTTAGGCAATCAACAAAAGCTTGTCGTCTCTTGGCGATGTCATATTCGCCTTAGCAAAGAAAGAAGATCATGTTCCATACCGAAACTCAAAGCTCACTTATCTTCTCCAGGTACCAACTACTTTACAAAACATAGATTATCAAAAAAGATTGTTTGCTTCTTGATGTGTGTCTCATAATGAAACTGTATATCCTTTGTAATTCAGCCTTGCCTAGGCGGTGACTCGAAGACGCTAATGTTTGTGAACATTGCGCCGGAATCTTCTTCAACCGGTGAGTCTCTCTGCTCGCTTAGATTTGCTGCAAGAGTGAATGCTTGTGAGATTGGAACTCCACGTAGGCAGACAAACATCAAGCCGTTGTTGGATAATCGTTTGAGCCTTGGATGAGAGAAAGAGAGAGGGATGGATTTGAAGTTTGAAGCTAAAAATTTCATTTTTTTTAAAGTTAATTATATGAATGTTTTGTACTTAAGAAATGGCCCAACCTGATGAAACATGGGATGATTCTAACGGGAAAACACAAAGACCTTTTTGTTGTAATTTGTATAGTTTGGTTTTAGCATTTAATTATCTGTTGCTTCTGTATTTTTTGGATAATAAGTAGGATGTTGCTTGATGTTTGGATTCATATTTATATTTTCTGGGATTCAAAAATGTTTAGTTCTCTATATATTTGATCTATTAAACCTCTAGTAGTCTAATGGAAGTGTAAGGTCAAAATTTCAAAAGAATGATAAATATTTGTGTTTAGTCATAGAACCAATTTTTTAAAACTCAGATTAATTCTAGAATTTAATAGGAAAAATGTATTTGATTGATCAACATGAAAATTCACTGGATTACAACCACTTGATGTTAATAATGTTGGTTTTCTATTTAGATTGTAACATAAACTGTATTGTAACATAAACTGTTGCACACCGGATCAAATCAACATGGTGATATAGTGTGTTATTATTAGATTCAAATTTATTTGAATGTGGTGTGAGAATTGTAAGTTAAAAACTGATTGTGATGATCTATGAATACTTTTGTTGCTGAATATTAATATGCTCGAAATATTGAAAAGATCTTTTAAATCATGGATAACATGCTTGGTTATTACCCTTCTTCGGAGAATAATAGTCCCCTCTCAACGTGAGAATCGAATTCGGTATGCCCCAAACGGACACGAATTCATTTGAGCGTCATTTGGCATCTAACCACTAGATCACCCCTACATTGGTTCCATGATATCCTCAAATTTACCATGAGCTACTCTCTCAAATTAAGAGATCGATATAGTACTTAGGGGTCGAATCCACAGGGAATCGAATAACACAACCAATTTGCGAGTTCAAATTTTGCTAAGTGAAATGTGTGAATGAGGTAAAAACAGCAAGCAAACGAACAAATGATTATCAAAGTTTTAGAATTCAATTTAGACAAAGCTTAGGCCTTGGGTAATTCGTAGGGATGACTTGAAATTCGATCGTGTCGATCGACACGAAGGTATGTGTCGATCGACACGGATATATTTAAACCGTAGAATTTTATTAAGGACCGTTCTAGAACATAAACACGAATGTAAAATCAATCAACTTTCGTTGCAGAGACTATCTGTGATTATATTTCTAAATCCCAAATTTCTTTGCGAACCTAGAGAATTAAATCAAACTTTATAGTTCAAGTTTAATTGCTCACAAAATTCCTAAACCAAATTTCTTTGCGAATAAGTAATTTTGCTCATCTAAGATTATTTCAGATTATCAATAATATTTTCGTATCTATTAAACAACCTATGATATCTAATTTTAGTTGATCAATCCTAAAATCAGAGTTATACCAATCTAGATGAAGAACATAGAGATAAATCCTAACATGGTTTCAATCCATTCAATTTCTCATCAAACCATAGAACTACCCTAAACCTAACAAGCAGACTACTCAGACATGGATGATGTAAACATAATCAATGAATAAATAGTTTGCATAAAAGAGATAAGATAAAAGATACAGAGAGTTCGAATTGACAGAGTCTGGAAGTATGCAATCTCCTAAGCTCCTCAAATCTCTTCTCTTCCGTTCTAAAGTTAAAAACTGGATAAAAACCTAAAACTCTAAGTACAAACTATAAGTATTGTTCAGAATTCGGATTGGGCTTCTTTTGTAAACTTCTGGGCTTCGTGGGCTTAAAAGGAAAATACTTCTCTTCTCGTCACATATGACCATGTCGATCGACACGGTCGTATAAAATCGACTTCGACTTCATCACTTCAGCTCTTTTTTCCCCAATGCTCCAAAATGCTCCAAAAGCTTCCAGTAAGCTCCAATCATCCATTATACTGCAAAGACTCTAAAAAGACTCAAAAATACCAAAAATACTCTATGAAAAGGACTTATATCATGGTAAAAAATGGGTAAAAACCATGATATATCAACTCCCCCAAACTTAGCATTTGCTTGCCCTCAAGCAAAACATATACTCAGAATGTGAAAGAGGTTTGAAAACGCAGAAACTTACCTTCCCTTGGAGTACTAAATTAACCCTTTCAACTAGCAATCCACATGATGCAGAACCAACTCAAAATCAAACCTCTATGTACTTCTCCATGGACATTCGCAGTCTTCCAAATTCATCCACGACTTATCAACATAACCCACTAGTCCTCATTGCTGGGTCTCGTCCCAGATCTCAATGTCAACAACCTTCTAGACTCATTCCCATACTATACCATGATAAGTGCATCTTATACAACTTCTGGTACTCTTTCTCTCCCCCAGACTTATTCGATTCAGAAACTCAAAACAGTGCTTTCACTACTGTTGTTCCTTGTTAGGAGACAGGGTCGTGAGATCGCTCGTCCTCTACATCCGTTCTAAGGGACTCAGACTGCTGTTTTTTTTTTGAGTTCCAGGTGATCATTTCTTAAGTATTGACTCACTGGAATTTGTTTCCTCGTCTAATACTTAAGAACTATCATATCACCCTGATCATTTTTTTTTTTTTTTGAATTGAGGGGAGAGGAGTACCATTACTTTTTTTCAAGAACTTGCACTTGTCAGGTATGAATGAAGAGTCAAGCTCTATGAACATCGATCACCGAGGAGACCGCATAATTAGCTCGAACCCGAGGTGGATTATGCTGGAAGTAACAGACGTTTCTAGTCAACTGGTCAGTCTAAGGATTTCTCATTAGTCTCATTCTGAAATTAATCCTGGAAAATGGTCACACAACTGAAAGAACAATCCAATAGACCAAGAGAAGGATCATTGTTTCCAACTGACTATTTTGACTCAATAAAACCTTTTTGACCGACTCTAAAAAACGAACACAAAGTTAGTAACTACCTCCCCCAGACTTAAACAACACTGTCCCCAGTGTTATCAAGCCTAGAGTTGGTGAAAGAACAGAAAAGAAAAAGGGAAACACCAATTGAAAAGAACGAGTACTTACCCGATGCAGGGTGTATCGATCGACACAAGTAGGTGTGTCGATCGACACACTGGTGTTTCCTCGTCTCGCCATTATTATTATTATTATTATTATTATTATTTGAATCTGAAACATTTAAAATAAAAGGTTAGTAAAACAAAACAAAAAAATTCAAACTAATTTACACTTACCAGTGGGTTGCCTCCCACTAGGCGCTTGTTTTCAGTCATTAGCTTGACTATGTTAGGACGCAGGTAACGGGTGGATCAGTGAAGGGTACAACACCGGGAAACAGCTTCATGGTGTTGTGCAGCATCTCTTGAACCACTACCTCTCCTTTCTCTCTCAACTCTGTAGTAAGGATGATTCTGAACTTGGAGAAAGGTTTGGAAGTCTTCTTGCGCTTCACTTTGGGTGCAGCCAAGTCTCCATCAGATCGCGATAATGGTGGAGTCGAAGGTGGAGCACAAGGGAGCTTCTTCATATCGCCAAGATCTGAACTCGGCTCTCCTCCATTTGTAACAGTCAGACAAGAATTCTCCATGATATGGACTGAAGGGTAGAAGACATCCTTGTTGATCTTAGAGAAAGAGATTCTCTGATTGGGAAAATCCACAATCGCACCTACAGTAGCAAGAAATGATGACCCAAGAATCAATGGTCTCTCTCTGTCATTCTTCGTCTCCATGATGTGAAAATCCACCGGAACCAGACAATCTCCTACTTGAAGCATCAAGTCAGGAATGAACCCTTTCGAAGATGTTGAAGAAAAGTCAGCCAGCGCGATAGACATCTTCGAAGGTTGCAGATCCGTAATCCCAAGCTTCCTTGCAATAGACTGAGACATGACATTCACATTAGCTCCGGTGTCACAAAGAAAATTCTTGAATTTCATACCTTTGACCGAACAGGGAACAACGAACATCCGTGGATTCGGTATCTTCTGCAACTTTCTCAGCTGTGGTTGAGCTTGTCCCCCTTTCTCCTCTGATGTTTTGACGCTGATAGCTCGTGGAAATGGGATCTTGGGCTTGTAGACCCTTTCCTTTGCTTTGACTGAAGGTTCCGAAGTGGTTATTCTCGTCTAGGACCCATGTCGATCGACACTGTCCTTATGTCGATCGACATGAGTTTTCAGTGTCGAAGATGTGTCGACCTTACGCGAGAAATCATCGATTGCATAACTTCCTGAGTTGAGATTTTTGGTCTGTGTCGATCGACACACTCTTTCCGTGTCGATCGACACGGGGTTTGTAGCTCCAATCTCGTCTACTTCAACCTCCTCTTCACTCTGGAAAGTGATAGCATTGACGTGTAGTCTCGGGTTGGTGTTAGTCTTACTCAGAAGAAAACCTTCTTGCCTCTTAATAGATTCTGCGGTTTGAGCAACTTGGATATCCAGCTTTTTGACATGGGCGTTCAACGCTTCGAATTTCCCATTCAGATCCTAATACATCGCATCCATTTTCCCGTTAAAACTCACGGTCATCTTCTGTTGCCCTTCCAAGATCTGCTCTAGCATGGATTTCATCTCGCTGCTCTCTGCTGTTTGAGGAGGAGGTGCCTGATAGGAAGAAGAACCGTAGTTCCTTTGGTAGTTCCCGTTGAAGCCTCTGTTACCCTGCTGATTCCCAAACCTCTGATTCTGAAAACCAGTTCCACTGATGAAGTTGACATCCTTTTCATCCTGTGTCGATCGACATGCTACTTCCATGTCGATCGACACGGGGTCTGGAATGAAGGTCTCTACCTCCTGAGCAAACTGAACTGTCTTCTTTCCTACCAGAAGATTGTGTACAGTATCCAACTTAGCTTTAACCTCTGCGATTTGGCTTCCATCCATGTTACCACCCATCTTCTTCCTCTTGAAATCTGCATTCTTGGTGCTATTGCTGGAGGCCAAGTTGTCGATGAGAATCAGAGCATCTTCTGGATATCGGGTGTTGAAGTTCCCGTTGCTAGCTGAATCGAGGGCCATCTGATACCTCCAGTCAATCCCTCTGAAGAAAATGCCCAACAGCTGAACATCACTGAAACCATGGTGAGGGCAGTCTCTCTGGTAGTTTTTGAACCTCCCCCAGGAAGCCTTGAATGCTTCAGTAGGATCTTGCTTGAAGGTGGAAATCTTAGTCCTCAGGTCCTCTGATCTCGCCTCATCAAAGAAATTGTTGAGGAAGATGTTCTTGGTGTCCTCCCAAGTGGTTAGCGATCCAGGCTCTAGCTGCTTTAGCCAGTAAGCAGCTTCTCCACCAAGAGAGTAAGGGAAGAGCTTGCAGTAGAGGTAATCACTGGATACTCCATTGGCCTTGATGCTAGACGCCAAATCCTCAAACCTCTCAAGGTGATCCATGGGGTGTTCAGAAGATAAGCCATGGAATGGGTGCTGAGCCACAAGAGAGAAATAGGCGGGTTTAAGCTCGAAGTCGTTCCTCTGGAAAGCAGGAGGACGAATCGCTGCCCTGTTGGCATAGAATTCGTCTGGCCTGTTGTACTCTCCTAGAGTGCGCCCACGCCCAGCTGGCTCATGGCGCTGTACAGCATGCTGCTCCTCCAAAATCACAGCCCCATTTTCATCCAACCTCTGACCCTGAGCATTACGTCTACGACCCTCAGAGTCCTGAAGAAACCCATTGTCACCTCTGATAAGGATCATTGGATTCATATTGGCTGTCCTTGTCGCTCCTCTGTTGGCTCGTTCTAACCTTACAATCTCAGGATTGAGATCAAGTAGCTCTTTGTTCTGGTTGCTTCTGGTATAGCGCTGATGCATAAACCTGAAACACACAAAACAAAAAGAAAAGAAAAAGTAAGTAAAATAAACAAAAATAAAAACTTAGACAAAGTTCTAATAACACAAATCGATTGGTTAGATCGAGTCCCCGGCAACGGCGCCAAAATTTGATATGCTCAAATTTACCCTGAGCTACTCTCTCAAATTAAGAGATCGATGTAGTACTTAGGGGTCGAATCCACAGGGAATCGAATAACACAACCAATTTGCGAGTTCAAATTTTGCTAAGTGAAATGTGTGAATGAGGTAAAAACAGCAAGCAAACGAACAAATGATTATCAAAGTTTTAGAATTCAATTTAGACAAAGCTTAGGCCTTGGGTAATTCGTAGGGATGACTTGAAATTCGATCGTGTCAATCGACACGAAGGTATGTGTCGATCGACACAGATATATTTAAACCGTAGGATTTTATTAAGGACCGTTCTAGAACATAAACACGAATGTAAAATCAATCAACTTTCGTTGCAGAGACTATCTGTGATTATATTCCTAAATCCCAAATTTCTTTGCGAACCTAGAGAATTAAATCAAACTTTATAGTTCAAATTTAATTGCTCACAAAATTCCTAAACCAAATTTCTTTGCGAATAAGTAATTTTGCTCATCTAAGATTATTTCAGGTTATCAATAATATTTTCGTATCTATTAAACAACCTATGATATCTAATTTTAGTTGATCAATCCTAAAATCAGAGTTATACCAATCTAGATGAAGAACATAGAGATAAATCCTAACATGGTTTCAATCCATTCAATTTCTCATCAAACCATAGAACTACCCTAAACCTAACAAGCAGACTACTCAGACATGGATGATGTAAACATAATCAATGAATAAATAGTTTGCATAAAAGAGATAAGATAAAAGATACAGAGAGTTCGAATTGACAGAGTCTGGAAGTATGCAATCTCCTAAGCTCCTCAAATCTCCTCTCTTCCATTCTAAAGTTAAAAACTGGATAAAAACCTAAAACTCTAAGTACAAACTATAAGTATTGTTCAGAATTCGGATTGGGCTTCGTGGGCTTAAAAGGAAAATACTTCTCTTCTCGTCACATATGACCATGTCGATCGACACGGTCGTATAAAATCGACTTCGACTTCATCAGTTCAGTTCTTCTTTCCCCAATGCTCCAAAATGCTCCAAAAGCTTCCAGTAAACTCCAATCATCCATTATACTGCAAAGACTCTAAAAGGATTCGAAAATACCAAAAATACTCTATGAAAAAGACTTATATCATGGTCAAAAACTGGTAAAACCGTGATATATCACTCCACATGTCTATTATTCACAACATACATAATGCATAACGTTCATATCATATGTTTACAAGAAATGGTACGTTTTACCCTTTTTTCAAAAAAGAAAAAGAAAAGAAATGGTACGTTACATGAAACAAAACTTTTATCAGTTCAAAATTTATAATAGTTCGTTAATATTAGCACATAAAAACGTTATTCAGTTATTGTATATTTCGAATGTTCCACCGTATTTTGGTCATTTGAGAAATCACTAAACCTGATAAATATTGTTCTTACCAGTTGAAGTTTTAACACGTAATCGATTTATTTTCTAGATATATTGGAAGTATAACAAATATAGCCTAGAAAGCCAATATATTATTATATGATTTAGTCAACTCCTGATGAATTTCTGCTAAATATTGAGATAAGGTAAACTAGAAAACATCTGGAACCATGGCAAAATTCATGCCTCCACAGAACTTGGGAAAAGAACAAGTCAAACATTAAAATATTTGTGTAAATACTTGTTTATGTATGGCATTCATATTATTAATTAACATTTGATTCAGAATATTGACGTTTACTACATATAGTCAAGTTGATATATAATGCCACTTCTTCATACATTATTAATCAAACAAAACCAGTTGGATTAGCCGATCATATTTTATCCCTTTGCGCGTTTGGTACAAATTTCGTTAGTTGTCGTTAGATCAAATTCTTCATATATATAATGCATCTATAGTATGTGTTTATTTATATATAATGTGTTTTTCTTTTCTTTCAAATAATAGTAGTTGAAAAGTGATAATCCACTAGGTATATTTACTTTAAAATTTAATTAAACTAGAAGAAAACAAGAAGAGAAGGACCATGAACAAATAAAATAATTTAATAGAGACATTTTTTTTTGTTTGAAACTTAATTTAATAGGAACATACTAGTTGATATAATACATTTAGAGAGTATACCTATGGATATCCCTGATCAGTAGTTGATAAGTCTATTTATCAATTTGGCTTTCCTTATATTTTTGGAAGAAAATAAGTTGACTTCTACGTGATACATTTATGCAAAATTTTACCCAAATGGGAAAAGCTCAAGCAAGGTATTATATAATTTGATGGGAAAAAATTAACATATTTTCCCCAAAAGATTCTTCTATTTTCTTTTAGAATCTACCGATCTTAATTATATATTACCCCTATGTTGTAAAATTTTGGATTTGAACCTGAGATGTCGATGGGCATCTAATATTTATATTTTCAAAAGTTGACACAATGCTAGTTGAAAAAGCTATAATGCGTAACTTAAAACAAGAAAACAATGTTTGTGTTTAAATATGTGTACATATAACTATATATATATATATATATATATATAGTATGTTATGTTTCGTGGCGTTAAATGATAAAATATTATGTTATGTATAGTTGGGACTTGGGAGTGTATGCTTCTTTGATCATATCATTATAATCTACCGTTTGACCGTCTTTGAAATTTTTACAGTTAGAAAAACACTATATGACTTCATACGGACTGATCTATATTATATATTTTCACGTATACGGAAGATTTTTGATTTTGTTTGTTACGAATTATTAAGAAATTTTCGTGTATGTACGGGAGGAAGCAGAAGAATGTGACCTCTTAGATCACGACCAAACAACCATCCAATCATGTCCTCGAATATTTTCGTTCCGATCCAACCAACCTGATAAAACAAAAAATTATCAATTTAATAGCATGCTTAATAAACAAATAATTAATTGATTTTGATATCTTTTCCTAAAGAGTAATATGTGTTTTTTTACTTGTCCGTGATGATTTTTAACAAATTTTCATAGTCGGAACCTAATCAAATATTTGTTTATTAAGCATGTTATTTATTTTCTACTGCATACTTACTGTATTTGACAAAACCGTATTGTGTGGAGCTTATTTGTCTTGGGGATATATATGCAAACTTTTATATTCCTTTCCTGCGAATATAAATGTCGTTTTTGACAATTTTTTCGGTATACATAAATTTTTATTTGTTATGGCTTTTGTAGAAAATTTGACTGCTGGATGATTAATGGATTTCTTTCTGTATTACATTTTTAAATATTTTATATTAAAAATAATACTATTTCTAAAACGATATCCGTTGAAAACAGAAGGAATATTTTTGAAAGTTTGAGCTTAACAAAAACGTTAATTTTTTCATTTTCGAAAACATTAGAGATTTATTGGGCTTTGAAGGCCCATATATATCTAATATTTTATTTATTGATATTTAATTTATCTCCTTGTATCATAAAACAAAAGATACAGGGAGATAAATTAAATATCAATAAATAAAACATTAGATATATATGGGCCTTCAAAGCCCAATACACATGTACATCTGCGCGTGAAAACAACTCTAATTCTCTACTCTGGATTCCAAGATTCCACAATTCGTCTCCTCCAACAGTTTTCTTCTTCTTTGTTTCTTCGTCAAAAAATTTAACGGCAGAAGTCGATTTGGCTTAGATTTCCCTCTTCCCAAAACACGATCTCGCCGATCGCCGCCGGGAAGATTTCAATTCCCCGGAAGCGAATTCAAATCCCAAGCCTCTTCTATTCACCGGTGTGATTTCAGGAGATGGTGTCTCCCGAAAACGCTAATTGGATTTGTGACCTCATCGATGCTGACTACGGGAGTTTCACCATCCAAGGTCCAGGTTTCTCTTGGCCGGTTCAGCAACCTATTGGCGTTGCTTCAAACTCCAGGTTCCTTAATCAGCTCTTCCTTTTGCCTCTTAAGTGCTTCAATTAGGGTTCGGATCTGTTTTCTTAGCAACTTCAGATTGGTTTTGGGAGATATCAGTTTGTGATTGCTTGAAGAATTTCTACTGGGTAGTATACTGTGTGGCGTTGTTACAGTCTTTAAAGCTGAAATCGATCGATCGAAGAAGCCCAATTACTTGTACAAAATTGGTTTTTTTTGCTCTGATTTTAAGAAGAAACAACAATTCAAGAGTAACTCCGTAATTTGCTTGGCTAAGTTGAAGGTTGTGGGATTGTTTGAGTAGGTTGTAGAGAAGAAACTGAGACCCTATTGTTACTTCTTTATCATTGAGATTGCTTTTAATGCTTAAAGTTGAGTTCTTTAGTTGGTTAGATATTGTTGCAGTAGGTGAAATGATATTAAGTCAGGATCCGTTGTCTTTCAGGAGAGGTCTTGGGTTTTGTTTATCGAAAGTCAACTGTGTGTGTGTGCCTGACATGTTTTAGTGTACTTCTGCCATGTTGTTAGATTCCTGAATCGATTGATCTATATCACTTTGTTTGGTGGGAATTAGATTCCTTTTTGTGGATAGGGCCTTCTATCTGAGTGGCTGGTTTGACCTTACGATGCTAATATTCTGAATAAATCTTGTTCCTTGGAAGTGAGCAGTTGTAAGTTGATGTATGGTTTGAATATAAATTTTCAGTTGGAGATAGATATTAGAAATGATTTCTGCTAATTACCTTGGATTGTTTGTATCGTAGTAATAACTTAGTTGCTTTGATGTATTTCTTGTTGGTTCAGTATCGGAGTTGATGGTTCGGCTGGAAACTCAGAAGCCAGCAAGGAACCTGGCTCCAAAAAGAGGTAAAATTCTTCTGGTAAACTTTAATCAAAAGACTGACTGAACCACAAATATCTAGCAACTTGTGGAATTTAAATACTTTGAGAAATTGGTTCATGTGTTCAACTGTTTGGGGGATCTGTATAGGCTCTCTAGAAATATCTTTGGCTTGACAAAGTATCAGAAAAAGTAATCCTGGTCATTACTTGTCTTAGGGGGAGATGTGAATCATCCTCCGCCACAAGCTCGAAAGCGTGTAGAGAGAAGCAGCGACGGGACAGGCTGAATGACAAGTAATCTTTTTAATTTTGTATTTCCTTTCTTTTCCTTTTGTAGGAATTGAAATTAATCGCCCATTAAATGAATAACAGGTTTATGGAATTGGGTGCAATTTTGG
Source organism: Arabis hirsuta (assembly GCA_964056655.1). Lineage (NCBI taxonomy): Eukaryota > Viridiplantae > Streptophyta > Magnoliopsida > Brassicales > Brassicaceae > Arabis > Arabis hirsuta. Next base: position 34,267,609 of record OZ053299.1, read on the forward strand.
AGCCTGGAAATCCTCCCAAAACAGACAAGGCTGCAATCTTGGTTGATGCTGTCCGCATGGTGACACAGCTACGAGGCGAGGCCCAGAAGTTGAAGGACTCCAATTCAAGTCTCCAGGACAAAATCAAAGAGTTAAAGGTGAAATTATCTTCGATTGTAATCCTCGTTTCTCCATAGAGAAATCATCGGATGCTTACTAGTTTCGTTATGATCTCTATCAGACTGAGAAAAACGAGCTGCGAGATGAGAAACAGAGGCTGAAGACAGAGAAAGAGAAGCTGGAGCTACAGCTGAAAGCCATGAATGCTCCTCAACCAAGCTTTTTCCCAGCTCCATCGATGATGCCAACTGCATTTGCTTCTGCGCAAGGCCAAGCTCCCGGAAACAAGATGGTGCCAATCATCAGTTACCCAGGAGTTGCCATGTGGCAGTTCATGCCTCCTGCTTCAGTCGATACTTCTCAGGATCATGTCCTTCGTCCACCAGTTGCTTAACTGGAACAAAAAACCTCAGGAAAAATCATCAACTGGTTTGCCTCTTGCTTCCGCTGAAAAAAAAGTCTCCATTTATTTTGCTCTCCTCTTTCTCGGCTTTCTTAGTCTTATTGTCGCTTTCTTTTTATCGTGTTATCGTCGTAACTGTTATCTGTTGAACAGTGATGTGACATTGTAAACTCCAATTGCTTTGCGCAAAGTTATCTATTCACATGTAAATTTAAGTAGAGTTTGGCATATTGTCTCTCACTTTATGTTTTCTTCTTACATTAATACATAGAATGTGTGTTTTTACTTCCTCGCCATAAGAGTTCGAAAGTTTACAAAAAGAATTAGAAACAGGAGAGACTGAAGAGACACAAAACATGATCTGGAAGAAGGAATCTTGACCAGAGAAGTAAAAACTCCATTGCAGAAAAGTTTGCTCCTATGTTTTGATCCGTAAATCTCTTCTCGGTTTAAGCCAATGTATGAATTGAGGTATGATTTGTGATTATTATGATGCTCTAATGTGACAGCTCTTGATGAACCTGTCAGAGGAATCAAGATACTTAGCCCAGAGAGGACGTAGATGAGGAAATGCTATATCAAGCCAAGGCTTAGCTCTTCCATTGTAATGAACAACAGCTGCGCTTTCAGCATCGGCGAAGCTCGTGGTCTCTTGGTATCCAAGACCAAGCATATGCCAGAACGGATCTATGGTCTGGACATGACCGTGGAAAGCAATCAACCCGGGAGGCAAAGTTCCCAGCTGCCACAAACTCAGGTCTGATTTTAAGTTCTGCAACATATACACAACAAAGGTCTGAGTTTAAGTGATTACCGCTTGATAGTTTTTAGTTGTTATTTAGTGATTTTGAGTTACCTCATCAAGCCAATGATAGTAAGTAGAGCTTATGTTAGTCTTCCTCCAAGCCGCTAGATCGAAAACATTCATCCCGTAAGCCCAAGCGCATTCCTCTGGATCGAAGTTTCTTGCAATTATCGGGTTTGAGAAATTGAGGTAACTCTTGAACTTCTTTGACATCACAAACTTGTCTTCTCCTCTACATGTCTCCACTGCTCCATTAACTTTCCCATCCATGTCAATGTCCCAAAGAGGCGAAAGATCGGTTTGGATCACAATGTCGTCGTCTAGGAACACAACCTTGTTTAGGCTCGGAAACAACTGCAAAAGAAGAAAGAACCAAAGACTGGTTTAGCTTTGCGAGTCTATTGCACCTAGTATTCTTCACAAGTCATAGATCAAACTTTACCTCTGGTAGATGAATACGAATGTGATTCATCAAGGAGTTGTATTTAGGGCTAAGAGCTTGTAACTTAGCAGCAACAACAACCGGATTCTCGTTGTTATTAGCCACAATAACCGATGATCCACCTCTAAATTTAGACCTCACTCTCTGATCTTTCTCCATAGCTTCCAAAACAGGAACTTTCCCTTTCGATAACCAATCGAAATGATGCAATGCCTTGACCTCAATTATTGCTGGAGACAGAGGATGCAATGAGAACCAAGCTTGCATTGGGAAATAAGTTTTCCTATCCGTTATGATGTGAAGAACAATCCTATGAGGTCTTAAAGAGTTTTGAACCAATGACTTAGCCACAACCGAAGCTGCAAGAATATTGTCTGAAGCCAAAACATAATGAAAGTAGTTGTTGTCGACTAAGGTTGGGACTAGCTCAGCTTCTGGAAGCTGGAGACGCGCGGCTGCGTTTATCGAATGTTCGTTGGCTAGTTTAAGAGCTAGACAGTGAAGTTGTTTCGGTATGCTGCTTGACGCGACGTGACGGTATAAATACTCTTGGATCTTGGCCGTTCTTGTTCTCTGTTCCATCAATGTCACCATTTCTTTTAGCTTTTGAGCAAACTCTCTTGCGTCTGATTTGCTTCTTTTGACTGCAGACATGAAATCTTTAAGTGTTTGTGGTATGTCTGATCTTCCTTTTAGCTCTTGTTCGTTTAAAGGCTGTTCCAAAACTTGGTACATAGCTTCTGGAACATTCTAAATAAATAACCAAAGAAAAGTTTAATTTTTTTTTTTAATCACATTAAATATAAATGTACTCAAGAACTTGAAATTGAAGTTAGAGAACTTACACCAGACTCAACCCTTCTTCCTAAAAGCTTTGGTTTTAGTCTTTTCCCCAAGCAAGCTGTTGTTAATTAAAATGAAAATTACACTTTGATTCATGTTTAGAATATTACACTCTAATTTCTCTCTTTTAAGTCTTTTGAAATGTTAATAAATATTTTATTAAGCTCGACGATTACACTACAAAATAAACCTTAAACAAACCGACCAGTTCTTGGATTATTCAAATATTTTTTGTTTGCTAAATCTCTAGAAATGATTCAATATCTTCGTTTAGATTTATTCTTTTACATGAACTTGAGGATAAAATTAATTTTCCTGTGTAAGTATATTTACTAGTATTGATTATCTCGACTACGTGTATCTTCACATAAATGATGAAAGAAAAGAAGCAAATTGCGTTTTTTCCGTAAAATTAAAAATCGCATTTTTATATATTTAAGGCTATATTTAATGTCTTTGCTTTATTAAATCGCATTCAAATATTTGATTAATTAATTTCTAGATTTAGAAGAAAATAATAAATGAGGAGACAAGAACAACTTACCAAGAGAAGAGCAAGGAGAAGGATCACCGTCGATAGTATCAACGGTGGAGAGAACGAAGACAAATCGGAGAAGGAAAGTGAAGAAAAGCAGAGAATAAAACATCATTTGATACGAGAATCTTCTTGAACCAACCTTCACTTTTATAAACTCTCTCAATCCTTTCCCTGTGACCACGGTCACATGTCTCAAGCTCGGAGATATATGCAACTGCATCTCTCTGTTTTCTCTGAATGGAAGATGGATTTCCGAAGAGGGAAAATGGATCTTACGTCGTTATGTATTGTATGATATAATTTCAAAAAGGGTCTATGTCATTTACCTAACCTTGCTTTGTGTTTAGGTTATTAATGGTAGACCGTATCAGCTGATGTTTCATTTGAAGAAAAAGAAATGTGTGTTTGTTAGAATCACAAAGACCCGGTTTATGTAATGGTTTTTTTAGAAAAACTTTGGTTTTTTTTTTCCGGTTATGCTACTCGGTTTACGTTTCGATTCAATTGAATGTCACAGATAAATAAAAGTATCACACTTTATTACTTATCATTGTATTTTGTTAACCTATCTGATTATCCGTAATCCGAATTCTTGCTGGTATAGGGCATAGAATTCGGTTTAGAATTTGGCTTTATGATGAAGGACAAGTGAAGGACATAGATGTTTAATAAAAGAATTGAGAGTGTAGATGAAAGGGAGCTGTTTGGTGGTTACAAGACATAGCTTTACCTCTAAATAAAGTCTTTGAACAAAGACATTGGAGCTTCAACTTCAGAATTTACTTTTTCAGGACTAATTTCTTCTCTAATTTCGATTGCTACCTTTTATTTTCTTATGTTATTCTATTTCGCCCCCACCCCCAAACGAGAAGTTTTTGTACTTGGTACTTTAGACTTTTTTCCTTTCCTTTGTGAGTTTTCCACGTTTCAGTTTCTGCTAGTTATTTGGCCTATCGGAGATATTTCATAATGAAAGATGATCAGGGATTTAATAATTTTAACTTTGATGATGTGCCTATCAAGTCATTGCATGCATTACTGTTTTATTATGTTTCTTTTTCTAGTTGTCATGGCCTTATCTTTTTTTTTTTAGGAAGATGCGATAATTGATTCTTCATATATATATATATATACATATTTCTATCACAAAAACGTCTCTGTAACTTAATAATTTTTTTTTTGTCAAGAATAAAATTATAAAAAACTTAAATTGGAAATAAAACGTCTACTTTTTTTTGTCAAAGCATGGGTTTTATTTTACATTTGACTGAAAAAAAATTACAAGTATGGCTATTTTTTTGTCACGGTATGGTCTTTTTTTTTGTTTCACTGAAAAAAAGTAGAGTTTTTTATTAAAACAAAATATAAGTTAATGTTTACAAGTTCGCTTATTTTTGTCTCATATCTCAAACTTCAATTTTTTTTTTTTTAGTCGGATCTCAAACTTCAAATTAATTGTCATGCTCCACAGTTTGAATTTCACTTTATTATTTCAAAAAGTATCCCACTCTTTCCTTTAGTGAGCTTGTATAATTTATGTGTGGTTAGTCCCATGCATGCATATATTGTAAGATTTATAGGTTTGGCCGCTTAAACACTTTTCCATAAAAGTCTCGACCACTTATCCATTATACATTACATCAAATTTATACTACTTCAACTTATCTCCACCTTACCGGAAAAACGGCCAATTCCCCCATGAAATATTGGGTTCCCGACAATTTATCCATGAACTATTAACATCGGCGAAAAACCACATGAACTACACTTAATTTTGAATTTACTACATGATCTACAAAATTATTGCCGATTTACACAAAACCATCAACGGTGTCAATTTCCCGTTAACGGATTCTGACGTGGCAAACGGGGTCTGATTCGGTTTGAGACTTGACCAAAATCAATTGTGATTCGGTTTAGACTTGACCAAAATCAATTGATTTTGGGTAATTTATTAACAGAACGTCGTCGTTTGTTTAAATTTAGGGGTGAAAAAAAAAAAAAAAATAGGGTTCATATCGGGTTCCCGATATCGAATCGTGAGAGATAGAGAGGAGTTTGAGGTGTTCGAATTAGGATAAAGAGATTAAGAGATAAAAAGATCGAGATATAGAGAGAAATCAGAGTTGTTTGGTGGTGCAAATCAAATCGATTCAGGGATAAATCGGCCCAAAGACGAGTTCCTCTCGCTTGTTGGGAATGAGGTAAATGGACTTTGATTTGTGATTATAAGTTTTGGATGAGAAGTATATGTGGTTTCTTTCTAGTATGTTGGTCATTTAAAGCTTATTTGTTGCGATTTATGTTGGATTTTGATGATGATAGAGTTTGATTATAAGATGTCTACCAAGTGTTCGATAAAATGTGTGAAAGAGTTTAACTGGGTTTTCATTTTTGTTTTCATCCTTGCGTGGAGATTGGTTTGGTTAATGTCCGGTTTGCTTTGAATTTCTTCTCTCAGATTCTTGAGTAGAATCTAAAAGATACTGTACCTAGTTTTTCTATCACGTGTTCTTTATGTAGAAGAAAAGGCATTGTGTTGAATATTTAATTTCCAAACATTATGGTCCTCTGCTACTTTAATTACCAGAAATTTCAAAAAATTGTTTGTCCAACCAAATTAAACGGTACACACAAACAAAAATAATTACCAAAGTCTTTTGTGAGGAAATGAGTCAGATCATTTGGATATATATTACAGTTGATAACACTACAAAACAATTGTATTTTTTTTAATACGACGGTAAGTCTCATTTCTATAGCTGATCACTATGAAACGGGGTTTTCATTTTTGTTTTTGCAGTGAAGAAGAACTTGTTTCGTTCAGTTGTTACCATGGTGGGGAGGTTGCCTTGGTGGCTGGCAAATCTATATACATTGGTGGTGGTCATCGGTTTATTGAAGCTCGAGCGTCTGACTTGTTTACTGAGCTTATGAATCAGTTGCCGGTAAGTCTCTATGGCCAAACAGTTTCTTACAAGGTCCCTTTTGATGAAATAAAAGAAAGAAGAAGAATGACAAATGGTGATGGGAACTTCCAGAAGATGTGTAGCGCTGCACGTTGGACCAAGTCAATTGATATATTTGTAGAGGCTTATGTTGATATAGATGGTGCTGAGGCAGTTGATAATGAGATAGGGCAGAATGAGTCAGTTGAAGCCGAGAATGGAAGAGTGCAAACTGAGAATGAGAGAAGGCATAGTCAAAGTCAGCAGAATGAGAGACCTCAGAATGAATCAGCTGAGAATGAGAGAAGGCGTAGTCAAAGAGAGCAGAATGAGCATCACTTTGCTGAAGAAGTTAGAATCGAAAGAAATGTGGAGACATTTGTTGATGAAGAGATTAATGAGTATGGTACACCGATATGCTCAGATGATGATGAAAATCAAGACAAGACGCCTAAATATCTCTTGTACACGAAAGGTAGCGGTGAGTTGAAGTTAGGCCAAGCTTTTAACAGTTTAGCGCTTTTCAAGAAGGCAATGCTAGACTATGTGTTAAAGCATGGATGGAATATCAAATATAATCGTTGGGATAAAGGCATGTCAGAGGTTATATGTGCTAGTGTAGCAGAAGAAGGAGAGGAGCAATGTTTGTGGAAAGCCTACTGTTCTTATGAAAAACCAGTGGAAAAATGGACGATTAAAACCTTGGTCAAGAACCATACTTGCATTAAGACTGGACATTCGAAGCTGCTTAAGCAAGAGGAGATTGCTCAATTATTTCTAGATGACATTAGAGAAAATCCAGAACTGAGGCCTAAAGATATTCTAGAAGACATTCACATTCGTTGGAACTTGATTGCATCCTATGATCAGTGTAAAAATGCAAAGACAAGGGCATTGGAAATAATCCAAGCGGAGCATGAAGAACAATTTTCAAAGCTTAGAAGCTACCGACTTGCACTACTAGAGTAAGTGGTTTCTTCTGACTTTGTTTTACACTTTATTTTCTTCAATCTTCTATTGTTACAATTAATTCCTTTGTCTTTTAATAGGGAAAATCCTCAGTCTACTGTTCTCCTAGAGACATATCAGGGAGATGATGGTGTGGATGTATTTGATAGATTCTATGTATGCTTTGGATCCTTGAAGAAGACATGGTTGGATCATTGTCGGCCTATCTTTGGTCTTGATGCATGCTTCCTTAAGAGCACATTCAAGGGCCAATTGTTAGCAGCAGTTGGAAGAGATGCTAACAACCAAATGTACCCCGTTGCTTGGGCTGTGGTGAATGTAGAAAATGAGCCTAACTGGACATGGTTCATTGAGAATCTGCAAAAAGATTTGAAGCTACATGATGGTGCTGGAATTACAATAATATCAGATAGACAGAAGGTAATGACATGCTACTTGTCAATTCTTTTCAATATCTTTTATTTACGGTTTCATGATACAAATGGTGATTGGTGGCAGGGCTTATTGAATGCGGTTGCAGCTCTGTTACCTAAGGTTGAGCATAGGATGTGTGCAAGACACATTTATGCAAACCTAAAGAAGAAGCATCCAAACAGGGCTGACATGAAAGGTCTATTCTGGAAGGTTGCTAAGAGCTACAACAAGCCAATGTATGATGTTAGGCTAGCTGAAGTGAAGGCATATGATATGGCTGTCCATGAATCATTGATGATGAAGAATCCGGAAAACTGCAGCCTTGCATACTTCACACCAGCTTCTACTTGTGATGATGTAAGCAACAACATCTCTGAATCGTTTAATCATGCTATTGACCCTGCCAGAACTATGCCACTAGTGGAAATGTTAGAGACAATACGCAGAAGAGCAATGCTGCGCATTGTCACAAGACTAGCTAAAGCATGCAAGCACAGAGGGAAGTTCAGTATCAAAGTTATGCAGAAAGTTGAGGAGGAGCAGAAAAAGATCCGGCATTGTATGGTGTATCCTGCTGATCATGATTCTTATGAGGTTAAGGAGAAAAAAACTGCATACCTTGTGAAGATGAGACAGTGTACTTGCACCTGTCGGAAATGGGAAATGTCGGGAATTCCTTGTCGGCATGCTCTGAAGGTTATTGATGAAAAGAAGCGCAAGATTGAGGATTATATTGCTGACTGTTACCTCACTTCTACATGGAGAAAGCAATATGAAAGCACAATTGGTGGTGTACCTGGTGTAACATTCTGGGGAAAGACTGATGAGGCTGGAATTGTGCCACCACCAACAGTAGATGAAGCAACATCATCAAAAGGACGAAAGAAGATTCCTAAACGGATCAAAGAGAGGAATGAGTCTCCTAGTAAAAACAAAGCAAAGGTGACGCATGACTCACCAACTAAGCTTTCACGGGCTAAAAGGATCATGCATTGTGGTGGTTGTGGAAATGTTGGTCATAACATCAGAAGGTGCCCGACGAACCCGAAGAAGAAAAATCAACCTGATTTTGGCGAAGGATCAAGTCAACCAATGCAAAGCCAAGTCTTAGACTAGTCTTAATGTAAGCCTCTTATTGTTGTCCTTTTTATGCATTGTTATATGTGTGTTAATCTGTTCTGGTCGTGGGATGTCAATCGTAATGATGCATTTTGCTATTTTCTGTTTTGATGTACTTTGGATTTCGATTAAGATGTATTTTCTGATATACTATGATGATTTTGTGTTTTGGATTTGGATTATGTTGCGGATATGATGTTATGATGATTTTGTGTTTTGGATTTGGATTATTGTTCTGATTTGGCAAGACATAGTTTGTGTTCCTCGAAATTTCAGATTCCTTTCTTTCAAACTGCAGGTTCCTTTCTTCTTTCTCGAAAACCTATGATCATTTTGTGTGTTGGATTTTTGTTCAGATCAATTTGCAGGTTTATTGAACAGCTATGATCAATCTGCAGGTTTTCGACAGTGCAGGTTCTTTCAAACTGCAGGTTTTCGACAGAAGAATATCAACCATAAATATTTCTGAAAACCTGCAAAACTGCAAATTTGACATAAAACCTGAGACTGCAGGTTTATTAAAACTTTCAAAACCTACAAGATTTCTTGTCTTCTTGTTCTGAAAACCTCAAATATTTCTTCTCTTCTTCTTCTATAAACCTTCAATATTTCTTTTCTTCTTGTTCTTTATCGAAACTGCAGGTTCTTAAAAACTGTAGGTTTTCAGTTTGTGTTGATTTATTTCACTTAAAATCATCGAAACACATGAATTGAAAAGCTTCTAATTAACTTTCAAACCATTAGTACCATCTTACCATCTCTGATTACATAAGAAACAAAACATTACATGCAACAAACACAAACTGAAAAACTCATTCTTGTCTCGTCGATTTCTCCAAATCTCGTCTTCCCTCTTTCAGAACCCTAATTTCCCAACTCTCGTCTTCTCTCTTTCTTTTTTTTTAGCAAAGCTCGACTTCTCTCCTCCCTCTCTGTTCGTGTTCGTGACCGACGAAGAAGAAGAAGTTCTTCGTAAATGAACCCTAATCCCAAATCTTTGAAACAACGTCGTTTTACACTGATTATTTACAAAAAAAAAATGACAAAATCAAATCAGAGTCAATTATGTGGTCAACGTTTTATTATGTTAACGGCAAATTAACTCCGTCCTACGGGTTAGTAAATCTGTTTACGGTTTGTGTAAATCGGCAATAATTTTGTAGATCATGTAGTAAATTCAAAATTAAGTGTAGTTCATGTGGTTTTTCGCCAATGTTAATAGTTCATGGATAAATTGTCGGGAACCCAATATTTCATGGGGGAATTGGCCGTTTTTCCCCACCTTACCCTACTTAGATTACTTCTTAATAAACCTACGCAGCCCACACACTTATGGGCCTAAACATTACTTAATAGTCCAATAATCTCCTTTGACTATCTTCCAACTTTTACCAAAAACTTTCTTCTTCCTCGTGACTTCTCTCTCTTTGTCATACTCTTCTCTTCTGCATCTTCTTCTCCTTCTTATTCTTCTTTTCATATTGCTTGCTTCCCATTTGCAGGATTAAGCAAAGGATCAATTTCCAACACTCCCTCTTGATTCCTTTGCTTAATGACCAAATTCCAATTTAGTGATTCGATCCCCTTTGCTCCTTGTTCTTCTATGCTTGGCTTATCTCTTGGACGAATTCCTTTCACCACATCTGCAAAACTCACAGGAAATATTTCTTTCTCTCTCATCATCTCATTCTTCATTACCTTTCCAATTTCCCTTGCATTCGCAATTTTCTTTGGCACAATCGCTTCCTCTTCCCTTTTTGTCATCTCGATTTGCCCTTGATTCTCATCAGATTGGAACTGAAACTCTTTCTTCTGCATGTTCTTTGGATCAGAGCCCATGTCTCCAGTCTCGCTCTTGGCGATTTTCTTCTTGTCCCACCGAGGTAAACTCTGTATCTCAATCTCCCTCATGCTCTTATTCTCCATGAATTGATCTTTCTCTCCTTCGATGGTTTTTCTCATTGTCTCTGGGACATGTTTCTTCTCACTTTCCCTTTGTTTCTCTTTAAACTTGATTGATCCCTGCAACTCCTTCTTCTACAGCTCGTTTCCCGTGACATTCTCATCTCCCAGCTCTCTCTCTATGAAATTCAGCTCATTCCTCAAAGGTAACCTTCTTAGCTTTCTCTCGCTTTGGTTCTCTTGCTTTTGTTTCTGGTTTGCAGTAGTTCCTCTCTCGTCTATTTTTTCCCAATTATGGAATCCAATTCCTTTTTCATCTGGTTCTTGGTTTCTCTTCTCTGTACCACCTTCACCTTGAATTTGTTTGATTTCAATTTGAGTATGAATCTCTTCTCTCTCACTTGTCTTGTCAGGTAAGCTCCGTGTAGAATTGAAATCTGTCTCCCTCTTACTGAGATTTTTCCTTCCCTCTGAATTTGTTTCCGTCGTCACAGTGACGAAATTTCTCTGCTTCTCTTCTTCAACTTCATTTTCTCAGTCTCCTCTTTTAGATTAGAACATTTTTGATTCATGCTCTGTGGTTTCAGGCTCTCTATCATCACAAATTTGTATTTTCCTGGCTGCACATTGCTTGTTTCTCCCTCTTGGACGAGATGTGGTGAGTTGTTGATAACCTCTTGCTTCTTTGTTTCACATTGGTTATGCAACTTCTGCTTACACCTCTCTTGATCATTACGATCCTCTGTGGGATCAACTACTCCTTCACTCACACAACTTTGTGACTCTTCCATCTTTTTGTCTTGCAGTTTTTCAGCTTCAACATCTCCACATTCGTTTGCAGCACTTACAGGTTCAGTTTCAGTCTTCTCTTGTGAGGTTTCTTTTCCTTGTCCTTCAACCATTTCATCTCTCGCTCTTTGGAGTTTGACAGAGTAACACCCATTTGACATTGTTCCTTTCATTATCTTCTTTCCTTCATGGTTCATGATGGTGCAACCTGTCTCGTTAAACATAACTCCACATCCGTTATCCATCAAATGAGGGACACTTAAGTAGTTATTCTTCAGACTAGGAACCAGGAGAACATCTCTTATGTTCCTTTTCCCGACCTTTGTCCTCACAGAGATTGTTCCTTTCCCCTGAGGCTGCACCATTTCACCGTTACCTAATCTGAGCCACCTCTTGGTCCTTGTATCAATTTGTGAAAACCAACTTTTGTCTCGAGCCATGTGGTTTGTGGCTCCACTATCAACCAACCAAGCATCCTTGTCACTTTCTTCTTGTTCGTGAGTGACTGTAAATAGGCCTTCTTGTTGGTTTTCCTCTTCTTGATCTTGTTCATCCGCTTGTGCTTGCATTTGTGATTGGTTATGCTTGTGTCTGCAATCTCTTGCATAGTGCCCTGGTTTCCCACACACAAAACAGCTTCCTCTTGGTTTGAACTGCACATTTTGTTGTGTTGCCGCTTTGTTCTGGTAAAAACATTCTTCATCGCTGTGATTGTTTCTCTTGCACACACTACACCATTTTTGCTTTGATGGTTCTGACCTGAATGTCTCTTGCCTATTTGGTGTTGCATTTTGAGCAATTTTAAATCTCTGAAACCTTGCTGCAAATGCACCTTCTGCATTTCCACCGTTCCTCTCATCCAATCTGTTTTCTTGTCCCTGTAAAGCATTGATCACTTCAGCCACACTCACGATTGCTAAATCTTTCGTTTGTTCTATGACTCCCACATAAGAGTCAAACCTTTCTTGTAATGAGCACAAGATCTTAGACACTATAATAGATTCTGCCATTTTTTCCCCATGGTTTCTCATCTCATTTCCCAACTCTACTACTTTCTTAGCAAAGTCTTTGATTGTTTCCCTTTCTTCTTGTTTCAGGTTGTAGAAGTTTGCTCTCAACCTTTGCAGCATTATCATGGAGCCTTTTGAATCTCCTTGGAATGTCACTCTCAACACATCCCACGCTTTCTTTGACATTTCGGTGACAGCCAAGTGATTACTGAAAATTTCTTCAGTGACAGCACTAAACAGTAACTGTAAGGCAGTCTGATCTCTCATCTCTAGCTCTTCCCAATCTGCCATTCTTTTCTTTTCATCTTGTGTTGGTGTAGCTAACTTAGGAGGTTGTGGGATCCCTTCAGTTACTACCTTCCACAGACCTCTAGATTTAAGTATAGCTTTCATTTTTATTACCCATAGGTTATAGTTCTTCCCATCAAACACTGGAACCACTTGAACGTTCTGCATCTTTACTTAACTAGATCTAATTTTTCAGATAGTTACCTTTTTTTTTCTTCTACAGAACTATGGTAACTTGTACTTCAAATTTTTCCGGTTTGCTTGACAGCTCTTCCTGCCAGCTTCTTTTCTCAAATCTGCTTCAGCTTTCAAAGCTTCCAGAACCAAGTAACTCTGATACCATGTAAGATTTTTAGGTTTGGCCGCTTAAACACTTTTCCATAAAAGTCTCGACCACTTATCCATTACACATTACATCATATTTATACTACTTCAACTTATCTCCACCTTACCCTACTTAGATTACTTCTTAATAAACCTACGCAGCCCACACACTTATGGGCCTAAACATTACTTAATAGTCCAATAATCTCCTTTAACTATCTTCCAACTTTTACCAAAAACTTTCTTCTTCCTCGTGACTTCTCTCTCTTTGTCATACTCTTCTCTTCTGCATCTTCTTCTCCTTCTTATTCTTCTTTTCATATTGCTTGCTTCCCATTTGCAGGATTAAGCAAAGGATCAATTTCCAACATATATGAGTGGGTATAATTTATGTTCCCTGTTTCGGTCCAAAATTCTCCCAAATTCTCCAACGAAAATGCATTGTTTTTTTTTATGTTTGAAAATCAAATGGGTTCTGACAAATTAGCATTTAGTTTATTTTACATGTTTCCATTGCATCTCCTATGAAAAGATATACTAAATTAAAATAATATTAAATTGTATATCCAACCATTGAATATTGTTTAAAACTCATTAAGCTATACAATATAATTTCAAGTGTCAAATTTTATATGAGTTATGTGTGTGTAGTTGATGATAAAACAATAAGAAAAGATTTTTTTTATAGTCAATAATCATAATATGCAATCTCATTCGGACATGAAGGATAAGATTTCAAATTATATAGAGACATATAAATATAATTACATCATGTCATGTAGTTCTCTTAACAATCCTTAAAGTTATTGAATTTATTTACCGGTTTTGAAGGTTATCTATATTTCATAAGAAGATATTTTAAGAAAGCTATCGCGATAGCTATAAGCTCATTCGTTCCTTGTGGCCTCCTTAGTCTTGCTTTCTCATGGTTATTCTTGGTTGGTTGTGTTCATTACCTTATCTAACACGACATATTTCATTATCCTTTGTTCGATCACTCAATGAAAACTCAACATGAATAACAATTCACGCAACAAATGTAAATAAAAGTATACGTGAATAAACAGATGATTATATTTAGAAAAGTAATAACCTAATTTATTTAAAAATAGCCAAATTAATATTTTAATAGATTACGAATGAAGTGTTTTTTCATAGATTTGATTAGAAGTCATGTGTATGTTTCTCATAAGAGAACATAACAATCCAAGGAACAAAAGAAATAACATTTTCTTAAAGAGAGAAAGAATTGATCTCAAAAATACTATACGATTTTTCTTCTTTATTATTATTTGCTCTTAATAGCAAATTCTTTCACCATCTTCGTTTGTTGCTTAATGCTCATGTCTTTGAAACTCTTAGTGTTAGTCTTCTTGTTATTTGCATCTATTTTTCTCTCCATTGTTGGTTTTTACCTTGTAGTTAATTAAGAACCAACACCGTAATCCAAAAACGTGTTCATGTGCTTATAGTAATGATAAGAAATCATTCCTTAATTTGTGTCATTCTAATCATTGTTATTCTCATGAATGTCTTTGAACGTTAATTGATATTTTATTCATGATTCATGAAGCAACCAAGAACCGAAAATAAATTCATTAATCAGTTGTTTTAAATTGAGGGTGTATATTCATCATAAACATGTGTTTGTTGCAGAAGAAATGTATAGGTCTAAACACCATACCAATGTTTATAAGAAAAATAAATAAATAGAGCAAACCAACGAAAATAAGCATGCTATGGGAATCACCTTTCTTAAACCGTTGCTTCCCTTCTTTTGTTTTTCTAATTCATAGATCAAAAACACAAAACAACTAAATTAGATATAAAACCATAGATATGTCTATAAATTAGAATAATATCCAATTAAACAAAGAGATCAAGACTCTTCAAACCATCTATTAAAATTTTTTGCTTTGATCACTTACCATCCTTTGTTTCGTAATCTTGTTCTATGTAACCTTACAAAATACAAAACCACAAAATTATATGTTCAAAATTCCAGCCCACATTAAAACAACAAATAATTCACAAATATGAAAAGAACAACATTCATAGACTATAAGAAATCGATAACGAAAAGGGAGCAAAAATATATATGGGACATGAGTATGAATGTTAGAAATAAGATCGTATTATAAGAAGGCTTGCCGATGAGATTAAGCCAGCAAATATTCTAATAGAATTAGCCGAACTTGAAAGTTAAACATCTAAAATCTTGGAATATATCCATATAAGCAAAAAAAAATTAAAAGAAAGATATACCATGATTAAATATATCTATATAGGAAAGCAAAATTTGTATATGCATCGCCCTGCTTAATGTGACAACCTTAATTTGTATTTTATCGCCCTACAAATTTGTATTTGTATATGCAGTATGGAGAAATACATTATTCATTAAATCAATCTCAGAATTTTTACAAAAAAAAAAAATCAATCTCAGAATCCATATCGGTTTGGTAAAAGATATTCACTAAATCAATATCAAAATTACATAAATCAATCTTAAAAGATCCTGCTTAAAGATCAAAAACTTTTTTTTACTTCTTTGAAAAAGATAATGTGAGATTCATGAATTTCTTATGTCTGAGTAGTTCAATGGCTTAATTAGCAGAGTGATCTTCAAGAACACGCAACAATCATGAAGATTTGAATTAGAACCACCAAATTTTTTTTTAAAAAGAGAGAGTATTCAAAATCTACAATAATCGAGAGCGACGATGTGCATATATACACATACCAAAGACTTAGGGTTTCAATATCTAGGGTCTAACAAATATATGGGTCACGGTATATGATTCATATAGTAAGGCCTATACAAAATCATTATTGGTGTTAAGTGTTAACAAATATATGGATGTGCTGAATTTTTAATAAAAATAATTTTGATGGCAAGAAGTGTAATTAATTCAATTCCTTAAGGGTATATTTGTAATTTAAATCAGTTCTGAAAATCACTCTAGAGGCAACACATAAGTAAAGTACTTTTCTTTTATAAATATAGATATCATAATAAACTAATGAAAAAAATTAATCAATCAGTTATGTGTAAAAAATAATAAGAAACCACATAAAGATAAGGAGCTTATAGCATATAATTAATTGAATTGATAATTAAACGGGTCTTATTGATAATCTAAAACGGTCTAAAATAACTGTAAGAAAATGTATAAATAAAATTGAGTGTAACATATTTAAAAGCATTTTGGTATAGTTTTGTAATTGATTCAATCTAAAACGTTATAAATTATAAATTGGATGTGCATTTCATAAATTTGTTACCAATTAAACACAACATTATGAGATGATAAGGATCGGGTCGTGAGTTACTGTTTTGCGCATAATCAACGATTTAAATAACTAATTATTATCAAGATTTGCAATTTAAGTTACCGTAAAACCTCTATAAATTGATAATGTTGGGACTTTAAAAATTATTTATTTATAAAATTATTTATTAGCTGATAAATTAATTTATAAAGAGATATTTTTTTAGGTAATAATTTCCTTAGATAAAATTTCAAATAATGTTATATTAAATAAAATAATTTAATCCATTTGTAATAATTGTATAAGATTATGATTTATATTTTTGGTTATCGCAACAGAAAGAATGTTGCTACCATAATATACTATCCAGATAAAAATGATGCACGTTATTAAATATAAAATTTAGAAGAAAATATGGTTATTATTCTTAATGTTGATGATAAAATCATAAATGAGATATATTACGATACATTTGAAAAAAGTTATGTGTACATAATCAATTATCGTGGCTATATTTTTTACGAGTTTTGGATACATAAAAAAAAATTGTAATTTTTTTTGATGTAATAAGTAAAAAAATCATTGAAGCCATATTTTAGTACATTTACATAATTTTTTTTGCATACATTATCATAGTTATATACGCATAATTATATATAATTATTAATTTATACTATTATTGAGATCATATTTTATATATATATTTCAAAAAAAGTATTATTTTATTATCTTATTGATTTTTTTGTTAATTTTACATTTTTCTGATTCGGGACCGAAAACACTATTAATTTATGGTAATAATTAATTTATAGAGTATTAAGTAATAGAGGTTCTATTGTATAAGTTCTTTTTCACAAAGAAATAGTAAACCAAACTAGAAGAATATGTAGAAGACTAGAAGTTAACTCGTAGTTCCAATTTTGATGGATATATGTAGAAGTTTAATTACTTCTTCCTCTCTTAGGTCAACTAGTTGAAAAAACTTAAAACAAACTTAAAGATTTTGTCAAACATTCTTAAGACTAAACTATATATTAGTTTATAGCAACTTTCACTAATCTATCACATATATATAATCTGTTCACACTCTGAATGTCTACGAAAAATAAACTATATCCTATACTCTGTGGGTCTGATGACTAGTATGATGATACCTTCTTGAGAGGTTGTGGAAAAAGAAATGAAGTTTAGAGATCACAAAATGATTTGAAATTTATTGACATGGATTATAAAAAGAAATTTAAGTGTATATGATCTCATAGATTAAGTACGTAACCATTTGGTCAAATAAAAACAAGTGTAGACATGGACTTCTATGTTTAAACATGGAATTGTTTACCGTCTAAGATTAAATAAGCTTGATGTTAAAGTTACATATGTCACTCTATGTATTTTCTATATGCATATACATAATGATCGAAATTACGTAAAGACTGTGGTGAATTAGGATAATTAACAAATTACATTACAGATTTCAGAGTCTCTTTGATACTCTGCAAGGCCTCTAAAAGCATATGAACAAAGACATAGGAGATTTCGAATTTAGATAGTGAACCTTTTCTTTCTTTTTTGTTTGCTTCTAAAGTCATTTAAAGTCTTTCGTGTTTCTACTTTGTGAAAAAACACATTTTTGATCCTAAGATTATCTAGTACATGAATCAATGGCCAATTAAATCATCTCCATGCCCCTTACCTGATATGCTAGTATTCTCTGTTGAAGATGTTTGTGGGAATCGAAACTGTTACCATGAATCAGAATATTCTTCTTTCTTTAGTGGAATCAATTTGCCAACCTTTATTATCCATACAAAAGATTAGGAAAAACAATTCAAGAAGCAAAGCTTCAGAGATTCTAAGACGTGGTTCAATGAATCAACGTGCCAATAATGATCCGCAACAACAGGAAAAGTATATTGCTATTTACACCTAAAACATTACGTCAGTTTTCTTTTTCTATACAATTTTCCAGAGTTATGTTTCCTTCTTCTTCCGTTGTTGAACATGAACCTGAGTTTGTGGTGAAAAAAATATACCAAAAACAACATCACCTTCCCTTCTGCTAATCCTCCAACTCCTCTTCAATCTCATCTTCACTATCATCATTCTTCTCCTCTGCAATACCTTTTTCTTTATTTACAGGCTTGCTTTGGGTCTCTTCTTCTGATCTCGAGCTCTCTTCTTTTCTATGTACAGTCTCTCTTCCATGGCCCTCCAGAGGAGCCTCTTGATCACCTTGTGCAGTGCTCCCTAGAAGTGGCAACGATCTGTGTCATACATAATACTAGTGTCAGTGACACAGACAAAAAACCTTAAGTGCTTAGTCTAATCAGATTAAAAAAACTCACTCTCGAATCACTTGTTCGGATTTCGGAGAGTAGAGAAAACCAAAGACTGGAACCAAATCTCTTGTTCTTGCTTCAATCGTACGAGTTTGGATTCCTTCAAGCTCCATTTCCCCTCGTCCACCACTATTCTTTTCATCCCGACTCAACACCATTTCTTGAAAGCGAAACTATTTTGTGCAACAGTACACAGTATCAGAGAGATGTCCACACAACACAACATTACCAGTTTTCTAATCATTCTCTTAAGAAAATTGAAATTTACCTTTCGCCTTGCCCATAGCGGTAGCTGAGTCAGCTGATACATTCGCAATTCCGCTTCAGAAATATACAACTGATGCTTATCCTCCACACGGGCCTTCCCTTTCTTAGTTATTCTCCAAGCTTCCTCAACACTCTGCTTTCTTACAACCTCCGGAAACACTTTACTTTTTGAATCCGTACTTGTTCCACCTCCATATATGTCACTGTGCTGATCTTGCATCTCTCTTCTAGATTGGTTTTGGATTATGGACCACCTCTGTATAGGCTCAACCGCTAATTTCCCTTCAGTCTCTAAACCTGACTCATAATCAAACCTCGTCAGCACTGCAGTCTCATGACCAACCCCACCCGGATTTGCCCGTATTGCATACTGTGTCATACATCCAGAAGGAGCAAAAACCAGCAGATTTCTCTTGGAGCTATTATCAGAAGCAGAACCATAGTAGTTGTTGTTATTCTGTTCATCACAGTAACAGAAAGCTGATGCGATTGCACCCGGAAGAGAGCCTCCTACCATTCCAGCTGCAGCTGCTGCAGCACCGCTCATGGTTCCAATCCATCCGCTGCTGTTTCCACTTCTTATCCTATTAATCGCTGATAGAGGAACTGGAGAATCCACCTCTCCCACAGGATTAATTTCAAACAGATGACTTGTCCCTCTTGAAGAGCTAACCATTATCAAATTGCTATCATTGCTGAAACTGATGTCTTGTATCACCTGAAAAATCTCATCAAGGTTAATCAATAGCGACAGATTTTCAAAACGCATAAAAGAAGGGCTCTGCTTTTACCGCATTAGTGAAACCGCGTTGAAGCCTGAACAGATGCACAAAAGACGTTGTGGTCGCATCACTACTTGTAGAGATTCTTGGCATCATTCTAAAAACGTTAATGTTGTGGCCCTGAATCGAAGCAGTCACCAAAAGCATGCCACTTGGATTAAAGCACAAAGCTGCAATCGGACTCTTGTGTGCCTTGAACTGTGCTATGACGCCTTTGCTTATGATATCCTTGATAATAACCTGCACACATCATGGATATGTTTAAGCCACAAACCAATAAAAACTCAACGTAAGAGCAAAACAACTCAATGAAGATTTTGAGTATACCATTCCTATGCTATCCACGTCTGGCACATTGTCATTAACTCCTCCAATGCCTTTAAAACCAGGAATATACGGATTCGGCAGAACCTCTGCGCAGTATCTAGTAATTGACCTGTACCCTTTGTCGCCAAGATTTACGATCCCAGAAGCGATCTGCCTGCTCGATTCTCTTGCAAATTGTGCAACAGTCGGTGATGATGACAGTGAGACAAGTTCTGGACTGAAAACTGCAGAACTTGAGATAGGAATACGAATTCCGCTATAAGCAATCCATCGTGGACCAACTGCAAGAGGACCATATCCAACACCCAAGGAGCCATATGCAATGGGGTTAGTGGCAAGCGTGTAATCCTTCTCCAATGTTGTAGCATCAAAGCAATGTATCTGCAAATGTACGAATTGTTAGTTTCAGAATGGACAAATCACAAAAACAAAAGTGACACAATAAGACATTCGAACCTGAGCAGCTTGTAGTACAGCAACAATCCGAGAACTGCACCTAACCGTATAGATGATAGACCGGAATTTCAGCGTATGCACATAAGACTGAGACTTTAACGAGTAGAAATAGACATTTGTTGGAACTACTGTTTCACTTCCGGGGTTATCAGAAATGCTCTGTCTTCTCGAAGTTTCTTCCCAAGAACTGTCACCACACACAGCCAAAAGTGGACGGCTCTCAGAAAACTTGTCATCTAAAACTCTCGACTTCACCGGGTTCGGTAGCATTTGCATAAAGAATGCTTGTCCATCATGAGCAGAAACTATGACATGAACGTTCCTTGTTTCTTCAACATCCCAAACTTGAAATCCAGATTGAAATGCAAGTAGCAGAACTCTTCTAGTATCACCATCCTCTTTCTCTAGCTTATCAAACCCCGACCATAGTACCTTTTCATCAAAAACGTATTCAAAACTCAAAGCTTTAGAAAAGACAAAAACAATCAAGCTGAAAAAGAGGAAACCACCAAACAACTAAAGGTCGCTCTTTTTAAGGTATCACCCAAATGAAGCAAAAACCCACAAGATTCTTGTCACCTAAAGAGAAACCATAACCATTCTTTTCCCAAGAACCCGCAAGAATCATACATAACAAGTTCCTCAATGTCAAACAAAGAGAGTCCCAACTTTTACCTGATCGTGAAGAGATTCAATGTTAACGGCGGAAGAAGCGGCAGATACGGCGGAGCGAGCAACCGTGGAAGCACCGGAAGAAATCACCCTAAGGCAGTTAGACAAAGCACGAAACGAACTCCGAGCTGATCGCGACACAACTCCGTCAGAATTCGCCGGTTTCTGAGAACCGTCGCTGTTCTTCCTCATAATGACGACGACTCCAAAATCAAACAAGTTCTGATCTTTCTTTATCTCTGCGCCTGTGATTTTCCCAAGAAAATCTTCCAAAGGAATCTCCGAGAAAAAGGGAGAGGATAATTCCAATTTGAAATTCTCCAAGAAAAAGTACCCAAATTGAACAAAATGAAATGAAATTGGAATCTAAAAGACAAACAAAATACACGCAAACTCGAAATTTGCTTCTTCTTCAAGTTGTCCCCAAGCAAGAAAACACAAAAAAAAAAAATCAAAGCTTTAATCGAAAAACTAAAAAAAGAACAAATCTTTACAAAACCCAGAACAAAGAATTAGCGATCAAACTGAAAAAGAAAAAAAAAATTAGAAGCTGAATCGCTAAAGAAGAAGATGATATTTACCCAGAAAAAGGAAGCAACAAATTTGTCTCTTTTTCCGGAGGAATCAGAGGTAAATTGGAAAGAATTTTGAAATTGGAGAAAACGCGATTAAACCCAGAAAAGGGAATTAGCGTCCTCGAAGAAGGAATCTGATTAAGACTTTGGAAACGTTTAGGAGCAAGAAAAGGGGAAAAGATTTTAGGATAAGAAGAGAGCGAAGACCTAAGAGACGAAAGATGTTTCAAACTTCATAAAATCATTTTTTTCTTTTTCTTATTTATTTTAAAAAAAAAATGGATTAAGAGATCTCTTTTACGTATCGTCTTCGTAACTATTTACTACAGAGAGAGAGAGAGAGAGACTCACCTTCCACGTCTCTTTCCCTATTTTATTTTAATTTTTTTTAAAAATAATTAATTGTGAAATGTCTGGTTTTGTTGGTTATACCAATAATTAAACCAAACAAACCTAAACATTAATTGAAACTCGATAGGTTTTTAATCTTCGTTTGAAATTAGAGTTTTAGAGTTCTTCTGTTTATTTGACTATTGTGTATTTACCGTCAATTAATTATCGGTTGTAACGAACCAATTTATAAACCATAAACTCTAAACCAATTAAATCCACCGAAATTAATTAGTACGACGTGCGTTAGTCAATTTTTTATTCCGTGACGTGCGCTAGTCTTAGATGAATATTTCGATTAGATTATTGTATGTTGTGTAGTTGTTTGGTTTAAATAAGGTAATTTGGTTTAATAAAGATTTGACTAGTTCAGTTAAACCGGTTATTATCTTAAAAAATGACCGAAGAAAATTTGGTATGCATTTTAGAGCATCCACAACGGGGTGAAGTATCTCCAAAGAACTCTTGTCTATCTATAATATAATTAAAGAGTTTTCTTTTTATCTAAAATATCTAAATAGACAAAACTTTTCTCTTAAAACATTGAAGTTTTTAAATATTCATTTGATACAAACTAAATTATACTAATATTTTTTATAACTAATAAAATATTAAATTAAAATAAAAACATGAAATACTAAACGAAATTAATGAAAATGCAAATTAATAAATACAAGTTAAAACAAGATTTTATTAGTAATGATAATATGAATTTATTTTTACCATATATATATATATAACACATATTTAAAAAATAAATGTACTTATGAATTTTATAGTTCAAAATGTTAGTAAAAATTAATTGACGTAATCATATTTCTAAAATGTTAAAAGGAAAAAAAGTCTATATTATTTTTTAAGAGTTGTATATTTCATAAAATATGAAAATTTTTTTTCTTAAAAAAGGTTTGAAGCTCAATAAAAACAAAATTTTACATTCAATCCAGTTTTAATTTTTTTACCACACATTTAACTTATTAAATTTTCTTAACTCTTTTACTTGTTAAATTACTAATTTATGTTCCTTTTTGTTGTGACCTTAGAATATGACGAAAAAAATGAATGTGAATAACTGTTTAAGAAAATTTTGCTAAAACTTAGAAAGATATATGCAAGTAAAATATTTTTGATGTCATTCACTGTAAGATTGAGTCAATGATCAACATCCAAGACTCTAAAGAGATGTTCTCACAGGACCAAGGGAAAAACTCTATGTATGGTATAAAGGATCGTGGGATGGTTGTCAATGCGGGTTTCTCTTTTTACTAGGTTGTCAACTAATTTTTATAATCACATGGCGCTTAGCTATTCATTGGTTTTACAAAAAAACAAATTCATCATGAAAAATATTTGTGTTCTACTCGCTTGCTAAAATAAATTAGTATTTATAGAAATGTTCATATTAATTTTTTGAAATTTTGTTTTTAAAATTGAAATGGTTATATGATATTCAAATATTTATTTTGTTAAAAATTTAAAACTAAAATCTCGCGCAACACGCAAGTTATAAATCTAGTCTATATAATAATAATATTTTAATATTGCTCAATTATTGAATTAAATTTTGATATCTTAAAAACAATTGAAGCAATTAAGAGCATCTTTAACCGTGAAACCTTAAGGGTTTCATGTGATTAAAAATAATTAAAAATCAATTATTCTGGTCATTATTGCATGAGACGGATCAACAGGGCGAGACGCAAGAGACGGTCTCATGGAACCACGTGGCGAGTCAGGATTGGGCCATTAAGAGATTCTGATTTATTTATTTTTTCTAAATAGTAAATATCATTAATGAAAATGAAAGTTTAGGATAGACCTGGGCGTACATGTATTCGGGTCGGGTCCTATCGGGTACAGGTTTTGTGGGGTATAGAAATTTTATACCCATACTGGTACCTAGAAGATTTTGGGTTGGGTACAGATTCAATTTT
Organism: Arabis hirsuta; assembly: GCA_964056655.1. NCBI lineage: Eukaryota > Viridiplantae > Streptophyta > Magnoliopsida > Brassicales > Brassicaceae > Arabis > Arabis hirsuta. The sequence goes on from OZ053299.1 coordinate 34,291,517, forward strand.
TTTGGGTACAGGTTCGAATCGGGTCACAATTAATTGTACCCAAAATTTTTTGGCACAAGTTTGGGTACAGGTTATTATATTACTCTTTTTATATAATCTTCAATATTTATATGTAGTAATTTGATTTTCTTTCATTTTGCAAATATTTTTATAATTTTTTTTTTATTTTTTTATTTTTAAAAACTCTACTCGAATCTCATTATTGGACAGAGAAATATTTGAAGAAACTAATTGAGTCTCAAATATTAAACTAATATTAAATTTAGTATTAAAAAATGAGTTAAGAACTCTTAGTGGTATCACCATTAAGGATGTTCTTAGAGTTTCTAACGAAGTTCTATATTTAAAACTCCATCTCTCTCTTTCATACTTTTTCTATTTTTTTGTGTTTTTCATTTATTTTTAATGCTTAGAACCCCATTTTTGCTATAAATAATAACAAAAGTCTACTTTTAAAAAGAAGATTACTCCGATTCAGGTTAAGACTGGAAAGGTTCTGGTGGTGAGAACTGAGGTGGTGAAGGTAACTTCTCTAGATATAGAGAGAAGAATCAAGTAGTTTGAACTGACTCTTATTGGGAGAGTGTGGAATCCTCTTATTGGGAGAGTGTGGAACCCTCTGTTCCAAAATATGGATTCTCTTTTGCATAACATGCCAAAGTTCTGGCATCTCGAGGATAAGGTGATTGGAGCTGACCTTGGCGAGGGTAGATTCCATTTTAATTTTCAGTCAGAGGAGGATATTCTGGAGGTTTTGAGGAACGCACTGTATCACTATGACTTATGGATGGTGTCGGTTCTGAGTTGGGAACCAGTGGTAGCTGATAAATACCCTTCGGAGTAACATTCTGGGCTCGAGTAAGCGGCCTACCTTTGCAGTACTGGGCAGTAGGAGCACTGTGGACTGTGGGTAAAGGTTTAGGTAAGGCTAGTGAGGTGGACGAGGATTATGGCTATATGAGGGTTACAGTTAATGGATTTAATCCCTTAGTATTTAACACCATTATCCCATTTGATAATAGAGACGAGGTCAAGGTAAACATTATCTATGAGACGTTGGCTAATCACTGCAAACATTGTTCTCGGCTAACCCATTTGGCTAGTTCATGTCCTGAACTGTGTGTGCAGGTGGAGTTGGGTCGAGAGAAGAAAGAAGAGACTAAGCAAGGTTTGGGAGTTGGTTCTGGTCAGAGTGTGGAAAATGGATGGGAAGTGGTAAGAAAGAAACTGGTTAAAAGAGCTCTACATATGACTGATTTTGGCTCCAAAAGAACAGAAGGACATACAAGGGTTGAAGGTAGAAATGGTGGCTCTAATATATCAAGGTTTGGAGAATACGAAATTCTCTTACAAAAAAGGGAGAATTGGGAGGAAGGATGGTGATATATCATAGTTTTTACCTGTTTTTTACCATGATATAAGTCCTTTTCATAGAGTCTTTTTGGTATTTTTTGAGTCTTTTTGAGTCTTTGTAGGTTAATGGACGATTAGAGCTTAATGGGGCTTTTGGAGAATTTTGGAGCATCGAGGAAAGAAGAGCCGAAGTTATCAAGTCGGAGTCGAGTTTTCAAGGCTGTGTCGATCGACACGGTTCAGTGTGTTGATCGACACACATGTCTGACGCGAGAAGATTACAAGTTTTGAGAAAATTCCGGTTTTGCCTAAAAAACCCAGAAGTTATACACAAAGCCTAATCTGAATTTGACAGATTATATATAGTTATTCATTAGGTTTTTATGTTTTTATCTAGTTTTTAATTGAGACTTGAGAGAGAAGAGATTTGGAGAGCTTTTGGAAGATTTCAGACTTCAGACCTTCATCGATTTTGAACCCTTATGTATCTCTTACTCTATCTTTTTATGCAAATTATTTATCTCATGATGTTTGTTTCACTCACAATGTCTGAGTAGTTTGCTTGTAAGGTTTTAGGGTAATTCTAGGGTTTGATGAGAAATTGATAGGATTGAAACTCTGTTAGGATTTATCTCTATGTTCTTCATCTATATTGATTTAACTCTGATTTTAGGATTGATCAACTGAAATTGAAAATCCTAGGTTGCTTTAATAGATGCGAAAGTATTATTAACAACCTGATATAATCTTAGATGAGCAAAATTGTCTATTCGCAAAGAAATTTGGCTTAGTAAATTTGTGAACAATTGAACCTGAACTTAATGCTTGATTTTATTCACTAGGTTTGCAAAGAAATTTAGAATTTAGGAATTTAGTCATAGATAATCTCTGCAACGAAAGTTGATTGGTTTTATATTCGTGTTTGAGTTCTAGAACCGCGCTTAATAAAATCCTAACCGTTTTTTTCCTTTGTCGATCGACATGGACATCTGTGTCGATCGACACGACCGTATTTTGATTCATTCATGCGAATTACCCATAGCCTAACTTTTTGTCCAATTGATTACTAGAACCTTGATAATCATTCATTTTTTTTACTTTGCTGTTTTTATTTCATTCACCACTATTTACTTAGCAAAATTTGAATTCTTTAGTCGATTGTGTGTTTAGATTCCCTGTGGATTCGATCCCTAAGTATTACATCGATCTCTTAATTTGAGAGAGTAGCTCAGGACAAATTTGAGCATATCAAATTTTGGCGCCGTTGCCGGGGAGTCGAAGTCACCATTCGATTTTTAATACTAGAATTTTGTCTAAGTTTTTTTTAATTTGTTACTTACTTGTTATTTTCTCTTTATCTTGTATGTTTCAGGTTTATTCCTAATCGCGTTACCAGAAGCAACCAGAACGAAGAGCTAGTTGATCTCAACCTTGAGATTGGAAAGTTAGAGCGAGCTAACCGAGCAGCAAGAAAGGCAGCCAACATGAATCCGTTAGTTCTTATTAGAGGTGAAGATGGGTTTCTTCAGGATAATGAGGGTCGTAGACGTAATGCTTAGGGTCAGAGGTTAGATGAGAATGGGGTTGTGATTGTGGAGGAGTAGCATGTTATGCATCACCAAGAGCCGGCTAGGCGTGGGTGTACTCTGGGAGAGTACAATAGGCCAGATGAGTTCTACGCTAATAGGGCTACAATTCGCCCTCATGCATTTTAGAGGAGCGATTTTGAGTTGAAGCCTGCTTTCTTCTCACTTATGGCTCAGTATCCATTCTATGGTCTTTCCTCTGACCACCCCATGGATCACATTGAGAGGTTCGAGGACTTAGCATCTAGCATTAAGGCTAATGGAGTGTCTAGCGACTACCTCTACTACAAGCTTTCCCCCTACTCTCTTAGTGGAGAAGCAGCCTACTGGTTGAAGCAGCTGGAGCCGGGCTCGCTGACTACTTGGGAGGACACCAAGAATGCTTTCCTCAACAACTTCTTTGATGAGGCGAGATTCGAGGATCTGAGGACCAAGATCTCTACTTTTAAGCAGGGACCGACTGAGGCATTCAAGGCTTCATGGGGGAGATTCAAGTCCTACCAGAGAGATTGTCCTCACCATGGGTTCAGTGATGTTCAGCTATTTGACATTTTCTTCAGAGGTATTGATTGGAGGTATCAGAGGGATCTGGATTCTGCTAGCAATGGGAAGTTCAACACCAGATATCCAGAGGATGCACTGATTCTTATTGATAACTTGGCTTCTAGCAATAGTACCAAGGATGCAAACTTCGAGAGGAAGAAGCTTGGTGGAAACATGGATGGAAGCCAAATTGCTGAGGTTAAGGCTAAGCTGGATTCTGTGCATAATCTTCTAGTGGGAAAGAAGACTGTTCAGTTTGCTCAAGAGGTAGAGACTTTCATTCCAGAGGAAAAGCAGGATGAAAAGGATTGCAACTACATTGGTGGAGCTGGTTTTCAGGGTCAGAGGTATGGTAATCAATAAGGGTATCAGAAGAATGACTATCAGAAGCCTTTCCAGAGCAATTACACTAGGAACTACGGTTTTTCTTCTTATCAGACACCACCTGCTCACTCATCAGAGAGTAGCGAGATGAAATCTATGCTAGAGCAGCTCTTGGAAGGTTAACAGAAGATGACTGTGAGCTTCAATGGGAAAATGGATGCCATGTACCAAGATCTGAATGGGAAGTTCGAAGCTTTGAACGCCCATGTTAAGAAGCTGGATATTCAAGTTGCTCAAACCGCGGAGTCAATTAAGAGGCAAGAAGGTTTTCTTCCGAGTAAGACTGACACGAATCCGAGACTACACGTCAATGCTATCACTTTGGAGAGTGAAAAGGAGGTGTTTCAAGCTGCTGAGAAAGGTCTAGATGAGGAAGAATTCGTGGAGCTTGAAGAAAACTCGAACTTGGAATCTGCTGAACCCGTGTCGATTGACACACCTTGAATATATCTACGCAATCGGACTTGCATCGACCGCGATCGACACAAAGCTTGACAAAAGATCGACACAGAAAACTCATGTCAATCGACACAAGGACAATGTCGATCGACATAAGGACAATGTCGATCGACACGGGTCCCAGTTCTTCCCAAACGCGTCGAAACCTTCATCCAAAGCAGAAGAAAGAGTCTACCAGCCCAAGATTCTATACCCACGTGCTATTAGTGTCAAAACATCAGAGGAAAAAGGGGGACATACTCAACCATCGTTGAGGAAGTTGCAAAAGATCCTGAATCCAGGGATGTTCATTATTCCTTGCTCATTCAAAGGTATGGAATTTAAGAATTCTCTTTGTGACACTGGAGCTAATGTGAATGTCATGTCTCAGTCTGTTGCAAGAAGCTGGGGATTAAGGATCTGCAACCTTCAAAGATGTCTATCGAGCTTGCTGACGCTTCTTCAACATTTTCGAAAGGGTTCATTCCTGACTTGATGCTTTAAGTAGGAGATTGTCTGGTTCCGGTGGATTTTCACATTATGGAGTTAAAAAAGGACAGTGAGAAACCACTGATTCTTGGGTTATCCTTCCTTGCAACTGTGGGTGCGATTGTGGATTTTCCTAATCAACGAATTTCCTTCTCCAAGATCAACAAGAATGTCTTCTACTCTTTAGTTCATGTCATAGAGAATTCTTGTATTACCGTTACTAATGGAGGAGAGCCGAGTTCAGACATTGGAGATGACACGAAGAAGATCCCATGTGCCCCACCTTTGACTCCACCTTCTTTGAGACCTGATGGGGACTTGACTGCATGCAAGGCGAAGCGCAAAAAGACTTCCAAACCTTTCTCCAAGTTCAGAATCATCATCCCCTTAGAGTTAAAGGAGAAAGGAGAGGAAATTGTCCAGGAAATGCTGCAAAACACAATGAAATTCCTTCCTGGTGTTGTTCCTTGGAGGTTTGAAGGAGCAATGCTGACTGCAAAGAATGACCATCCAAAGGATAAGGGAGACATAAGACCCCTCAAAGATCCACCAAAAGGCTGAGTTTTGACACAGTCAAGCTAATGATTGAAAACAAGCGCTTAATGGGAGGCAACCCACTGGTAAGTCTACTTATTCTTGTTTTATTCTCCCTTTGTTTACTAACTTTTAGTGTTGGTTTTAAGTGTTTTAGGATATTAAAAAAAAAAAAATGGCGACGAGACGAGGAAAAACCAGTGTGTCGATCGACACACACTACTCGTGTCGATCGACACACCTTGCAACTGGTAAGTTCTCGTTCTTTTCAAAGGGTGCTTGTTTTTTCTTTTCTGTTCTTTCACCAATTTCAGGCTTAATAACACTGGGGACAGTGTTGTGTAAGTCTGGGGGAGGTAGTTGCTAACTTTGTGTTTGTTTTTGAGAGTCAGTCCTAACTTGATTTATTGAGTCAAAATAGTCAGTTGGAAACAATGATCCTTCTTTTGGTTTAGTGGATTGTCTCTTTCAGTGGTGTGACCATTTTTTCAAGATCGATTTCGGAGTCAAGACTAATGAAAAATCCTAAAGCTGACTAGTTAACTAGAGACATCTGTTACTTCCAGCATAATCCGCCGGGTTTGAGCTAATTATGCGGTCTCCTCGGTGATTGGTGTTCATAGAGCTTGACTCTTCATCCATACCTGACAAGTGCACCTTTTAGTGAAAGTAATGGTACTCTTCTCCCTTGTTCTTAAAAAAATATATATATATGATGATGATGATTGGGGTGAAATGATAGTTCTTGAGTATAAGATGAGGAAATAAAATTCTTTTTTTTTAGTCTTTGTAGGTTAATAGACGATTAGAGCTTAATGGGAGCTTTTGGAGCATTTTGGAGCATCGAAGAAAGAAGAACCGAAGTTATCAAGTCGGAGTCGAGTTTTCAAGGCTGTGTCGATCGACACGGTTCAGTGTGTCGATCGACACACATGTCTGACGCGAGAAGATTACAAGTATTGAGTAAATTTCGGTTTTGCCCAAAAAGCCCAGAAGTTATACACAAACCACGATCCGAATTTGACAGATTTTCATTAGGTTTTTATGTTTTTATCTAGTTTTTAATTGAGACTTGAGAGAGAAGAGATTTGGAGAGCTTTTGGGAGATTTCAAACTTCAGACCTTCATCGATTTCGAACCCTTCTGTATCTCTTACTCTATCTTTTTATGCAAATTATTTATCTCATGATGTTTGTTTCACTCACCATGTCTGAGTAGTTTGCTTGTTAGGTTTAAGGGTAATTCTAGGGTTTGATGAGAAATTGATATTACTGAAACTCTGTTAGGATTTATCTTTATGTTATTCATCTAGATTGATTTAATTCTGATATGCGAAAGTATTATTAATAACCTGATATAATCTTAGATGAGCAAAATTGTCTATTCGCAAAGAAATTTGGCTTAGTAAATTTGTGAACAATTGAACCTGAACTTAATGCTTGATTTTATTCACTAAGTTTGCAAATAAATTTGGAATTTAGGAATTTAGTCATAGATAATCTCTGCAACAAAATTTTATTGGTTTTATATTCGTGTTTGAGTTCTAGAACCGCGCTTAATAAAATCCTAACCGTTTTTATCTCTGTGTCGATCGACACGGACATCTGTGTCGATCGACACGACCGTATTTCGATTCATTCCTGCGAATTACCCATAGTCTAACCTTTTGTCCAATTGATTACTTGAACCTTGATAATCATTCATTTTTTTTACTTTGCAGTTTTTATTTCATTCACCACTATTTACTTAGCAAAATTTGAATTCTTTAGTCGATTGTGTGTTTAGATTCCCTGTGGATTCGATCCCTAAGTATTACATCGATCTCTTAATTTAAGAGAGTAGGTCAGGGCAAATTTGAGCATATCAGATGGTTACAGAACTGGGGCTTGGGAAGGATATGCTCGAGGTATTAAACACATAAAGAAAACAGAATGGAAGAGGCAGAAGTTCTGTGTAGCCTACGCCATTATACCAGACTCAAAATGGTGCAAGTGGCTCAAAGGTTGTTAGGACTGGTACAAAAGGGCCCCAAATCCAGGAGGTACCTCTGGCTGATGCGTCTCTAAAAAGAAAAGGGAAAGAGGTTCATGTGATCGATACGAGTGGAGAAGACGATCAGCTCTTTGGAGAAAATGTTGAAGGGGACGATGAAGACTTGGGAGCGGATAATGGGGGGCTCACGATGGAGGATTATGATATTGAGAATCATAGTAGTTTGCTCACGGAATTTACAAACCAGGAAGTGAATGGTGTTGAAAACTCAGTAGGTAACACTATGGACCCTATAACTAAGGATGTTGGTATTAGCTCTTTAAATAAAGCGTTATCGAGTTGTTCTTTGGAGGTTTCGAAAGATTCAAAAATGGGAAAACGTAGTCCTATAGTTCTTAAAGGAATTAATAGTAGAAAGAGGAATATGATGTTGTTGGTTTCTCCTAGAAAGAGTAATGGGATTAAATTGGGTGTGTCGAAACAGGTTACTTCGAAGGTTCAGAGGACAAATGGCAATATGGTGAGCTCAAAAGGAAGATGGAGGCTACGGATAGCGTATGATTAGCAAAAAACCAGGGATGGTGGCTCTCTCGAAGCTACCGGCTAAAACGTGAGGATACTAAGTTGGAACTGTCAAGGACTAGGGAGCAGTCTGACAGTTGATACCTTGCAAGATCTTTGGAAGAAGTTTAAATCGGAAGTTTTATTATTATTAGAGACTAAAAAATGTTTTACTTTTATGGAAAAGTTTAAATTTTATTTGGGAACTTAACTTAAACGGCACATAAATTAGGTAATATTACTAGAAGTATACAAAACTTTTTTTTATTACTGATTTATTTTAAATGCCCAGCGTGCCCTTGTAATTACGTTATGACAAAAAACCTAATTACAAGAATGCCATTACTTTTGAGTGCCACGTCAGATAAAATCCGGTGCCACTTAGGAAATCGCTGACGTGTATTAATGTACTCAGCCGTAAAGCATTACGGCAGTATTGACGGATGAGTTATATATACGATGTGGCTGACTTAAAAAAATTGGCTGATATACATATACAAATAAGCCAAACGATACGGCTGAGTTACAAAACGTGGCTGATTTAAGATCTTCTGGCTGACTTAAGATTTTTGTGACGGCTGAGTTTACAAAAATCTGTCTGATTTAGGAGCTAATGGCTGACTTACGTACATATATGGCGGCTGATTTGTACATCGGCTGGTTGAGATATGTTTCTCATGATGATGGAATGATCATCGACTGGCTGTGTTACTAAACAGACGGCTTACCTATGAAAGGTAGTTACGGCTGATTTTTAAGTATAATTAGCGTAAATCAGCCGTGTTTAGCTTGATTAATAGTAAACTCGGCCTTATTACGTCTGATTTATTAGCGAAAGATTAATTACTATAATAGCATTCATTTGACGGCTGATTTATTTGACGATACAGCTGACATAATATTTTCCAGCTGATTTACGCCCTTTTATGGCCTCTTTTCGAACCCGATTTTTGTTGTTTTTATTATTGAAATAGTATTCACGTTGTAACTGACTTACATATGCATTTGATGACTGATTTAGTTAGGCTGATTTACGTTTTCGTTTTGTGGCTCACTTGCCATATAAGCAAAAAATTAATGACATCAAATCCGATTTTCCATGTCATCAGCTCCTATTTTCCATGTCATTTTCTATGTTATTATTAGAGTTTTATGTTGTGACGTCGTGTCTTCTTCTTCTTCATCTATTTACCTTCTTTATCATCTGATACCCAGAAACTTAATCGTCACCCTCTTCATCTATTTTCCTTCCTCATTATTATTTTTTCATTGATCTTTGTTCGCGATCTTATGGATCCGGTAATTATTGTTTCCGGTAATTGGGTAAAAAAAACAGATACGTATTCAATGCCGACGGTAGAGGGTGTAGAGTTCTGTATTTAAATGATGAAACAACACACGACGAACTTGCGAAGTCGGTAATCGATGATTACGGATTGAACGAGTCGAGCCATCAGATTCAGCTGAGCTACATGTTCTCGAATAAAACTTTGAAAACAATGGCGCACGATACTCCACCAGTTTACGTCTCCAATACTCGACCGTTGATAGGTTTTCTAAGCCTAAGAAAATTCGAACAGCTACGTCTCTGTGTAGAGATTACGGAGAAAAAGGAGAGCGAAATTAGTCGGAATGACGAAGTGAGAGAGAAGAAGAAAAGGTTATTCAGTTATGGCTCTAAAGTAGAATATACATACGAAGATTACGGTGGTTTCAGTAATGATAATTGTCCTGGTGTTGAAACAAAATACGAAGATAAACGCGACGATGAAGACATGGATTGCGAAAGTAAAATGGAAGGTGAAGAATACAAAGTAAGCGAACAAGACGAAGAAGATGATGAATTTGAAAGCCGATTTGATATGTTTGACAACTCGGATGGTGCTTCATCTGAAGATGATAACTTCAGTTCATACGGTGAGTTTCCAACACAAGACAAAGATTCACCGACGCTACTTCCTAAGAAGAGAGCTCAGAACATGTCGGTGAACAGATCGAAAAGGAATCCAGAGGTTCTAAGGTTGGAGATGTCTTTGCTAAACCTCGTGGTAGGGCAACGATATGAGAGTAAAGCCGATTTGGAGAAACGACTGAAACTTCTTACGGTGAGAGATCAATTTGATTTTGATGTAGACGTATCCAATTCGGACACACTCATTGTTAAGTGTTGGGTTGATGGATGTCTTTGGAGAGTTCGTGCTTCTACACAGGGAGAATTACCGGCATTTTATGTTCGTATTTACGATTTGGAGCATACATGTTCTGTAACTGAGCGTTCTAATCGATCTCGACAAGCAACACCAGATATTTTAGGCTAGTTGTACAGGGATTATCTCGGCGACGTTGGTCCGTCAGTTCGACCTAAGAGTGTCGGAATAACTATTAATAAGCATTTTGGTGTAAAGGTAATTACTAGTACGTTGCAGCTGACTTATTTGTATAGTAGAGCTGAGTTTTATTACGTTTTGGCTGACTTATTTCTATATTACAGTTGATTTATTAGTACGTTACAACTACTTATATTTTAGCTAATTTAGTAGTACGTTGCGACTAACTTCTATTTTAGCTAATTTATTGGTACTGAGTAGCTAACTTATTTGTTTATTACAGCTGATTTACTTGTACTTTACGTTTTCCGTGTGGACAGATGGATTATTGGAAATCATATAGTACGCTAAAATTTGCAAGGGAAATCGATATGGGAACTCCTGAGAGTGGGTTTGAAGACTTGCCTCCTTACCTATATATGATAAGAAGGGCAAATCCGGGTACGGTTACGCGTCTTCAAATTGATGAGTTTGGAAGATTCATGTATGTGTTCCTTGCGTTTGGTGCGAGCATAAATTGGTTTCCTTTCATGCGCAAAGTTGTCATTGTCGACGATATGTTTCTTAATGGTAAATACAAAGGGACACTTCTCACAGCACTAGCTCAGGATGGTAAATTTCAGATTTTCCCAATAGCCTTCGGTGTGGTTGACACTGAAAATGATGATTCCTTGCACTGGTTTTTTACGCAACTAAAATTTTTGATTCCTGACGATGAGGGTCTTGCGATTATCTTGGACAGGCATAATTCGATAGGAAAAACAATTAGAAATGTGTTTCCGTTTGCTTCTCGTGGAATTTGCACTTACCATTTATATAAGAACATTTTGCAACGGTACAAAGGAAAAGATGTCTTTCGTCTGGTGAAGAAAGCGGCAAAATATTTTAGGGTTTCTGAATTTACTACGATGTTCAAGGAGATTGAAGCGATTAATCGTGAAGTTCATGACTACCTCCAAAGAGCTGATGTCCGACTGTGGGCGCGTGTTCATTTCCTGGGCCAAAGATACAGTTTGATGACTACGAACATAGCGGAATCAATGAGCAGAGCACTGTCAAATGCTAGAAGTCTTCACATTGTTCGACTATTAGAATCGATACGGGTTATGAGGACCAGATGGTTTGAAGAACGGAGAGAGGAAGCGAAATCGCAGCTAACCACGCTTTCGCGTGGTGTCGAGAAACTACTACATGTAAGTCAGCCATTGCAGTTCATAAGTCAGTCGTTATTGTTCCATAACCTAGCTTTACGATAAGCCTTGTAATGTTTTTTAATTTTTTATTTATTATAAATAGGGTCGTGTCATTGCTGCCAGACTGATGACGGTACAAATAATTGATCCTTATAACACAGAAGTTACATATGGATCGTCTTTGCATATTGTGAATTTGGAAACGAGAAAATGCACATGTCGACGTTTTGAACACGAGAAATTACCATGCGTGCATGCAATCACAGCTACCGAGGACAGGAAAATTTGTTGTATATCCTTGTGTAGTCCTTACTACAACAGCAGTTATTTGGTAAATGCATACGTTGAGTCGATTATGCCGATAGATTCAGCGCTACAAGTTCCAAATAACGTTGCTAACCAACCGTGCTTGCCCCCGCTTGTTTGTCAACAACCAGGAAGGCCTAAGAAAAGTAGGATGAAATCTGCTTTAGAAGTTGCCCTTGAGAACAAACGTCCTAGGAAACGACACACATGTTCTCGTTGTAAACAGTCTGGGCATAATGCAAAAACTTGTCCGATTTAAAAGTGTTGTTTGGATATGTATGGATTTGTGTTTTTGTTAATGCGATAAATCAGCCGTAAAGATTGAATTATTGTCAATAAACGACTTACTTATGATTACAATACAGCTGATTGTCAATAAATGACTGAGTTATGATTACAATACGGCTGATTATCAATAAACGACGATGAGATTGGGTTAGATGAGGAAGACATTTTCTTTCGAAACTTTAGAAAAAGAAGATGGTAACTCGTCCAAACGCGTAATATTTTTTTTAAAACAAATCATAATATTTTAAGGGATTAGAGTTCCCAAAAGATTAATCATTACTCCTAGTATAGGGAGCCATATAATTGTTAGTATTGCCTCTCGAGAGTACGAAACGTCGCGAGATAAAATTGAATACATAATATTTTTTTTTCCCGCCCAAATACGAAACATCGCGAGATAAATTACACGTTGCGGCTGACTTATATGCACTTAACGTCGCGAGATAAAATTGAATAAATTATGTTTTTTTCCCCGCCCATATACGAATCGTCGAGAGATAAACTACACGTTTCGGTTGACTTATATGCACCTAATGGCTGACTTATGGCATGGTTTGGGAATGTCATAAATTTGGGTATGTTTGAGGTTTGGCTAAGTTATATACACGACAGGGCTGCGGTATGTCTTAGTTAGGGCTGATTTGTGTTTTTGTTACAGCGATAAATCAGCCGTAAAGTAAGATTTAATTATTATCAATAAACAACTTATCAGCCGTATAGTCATCGGATCCATACTACATAGATTATGAGTTCACTAAAACAGGCCATAGTTATTAAACAACTTGGGTGGAAACTAGAGGCATCATGCCTTGATCTTGGAGCAGAATTTGAGCATAGGAGGAGATGTTTTGTCTTTCCAAACCAACTCCAGCACAAAAGATTCGTACGCCTTAACGCCAATAGTCTTGACGAATTCTCTAACCCCTGAACCAAAGCGCAACCTCATATGTATGTCTGCCACGCATAGATACACTGGCCACTCTACTCCATGCTTGTCCAAAAGAGTAATCTCCTTCCCTCCTGCTTTTTCCATCTGGTGAGCCCTAGTGAAGCTCACTGGAATATGCTGCATAAGAAAGAGACAATAAGCTCTTGACAAAGCATCAATAACGAAAAAAATAAGGGAACAAAACTCATTCAAGAGAGTTTACTTAAACTTACAAGTCTAGAATCTTTGAGACTAGCTGGTGTGACAGTTAGTGTCACAAATCGGTTTTCACTTAGTTTACATGACACTCTACTTTGACTACTCTCACCAGTTTTTCTCTTCTTCTCTTTGCTGCTATGTTTTGTGGAGATGTTGTCCTCCTCTTCCTCCTCCTCCCCCCCCTCCACATCATCACCATCATCGATGTTGTTGCTAGACTGTACATATTGAATCTCACAGCAACTAGGTCCAAGAACAGTGACGTGGAACAAAAAATCTCCTTCGTGTCTGAAAATGATGAAGTCTCTGACTCGGAAATCATGCGCAACTGCGAACTCTTTCCATCCAAAGGTGAGTCTCTGACCTTCCATCTTAACTTTCCATGTTTTCTCACATGCGTTCGACTTAAGCTCCATCATATTTCTTTTGTTTCTTCCTTCTATGTATTTCGAGAAGAACTTCACCGGAATGCTCTGCAACAAACACAAACCGTAAAGAAGAAGAAAGACATTAAGATATATATATATATATATATAGAGAGAGAGAGAGAGAGAGGGAGGGAAGAAGGATTACATACGAGGTGGGAGTGGAAGCCGGGAAGAAGAGGTTGAAAGAAATGTGGGTTTGTAGGAGATTTACATACTTGATCCGCTATTGTCGAAGTTGGAAAAGGAGCTTCGAAGATAAGAAAAACCCTAAGTTTATGAGTGTTGTGAAACGGTTCCTCCTCTTATTGATGGAGTATACTCTCTACATGGTTCATATAGAAACGGAAAGAGAAAATACGGTGAAAAATCTTGAACAGAGGAAGTCGAAGAGACTTACATGGATCTTCGTTCGTGAAGTCAGTAGAGGAAGAATCTGGTGAATGATTTGGGGATCGTGACAGAGAGGTCGTGATAGGTGATGGATGGAGATCAGAAGTTTTGGTTTCGCAAAATTTTATGGGTCATTTTTTGTAACTTTGCCTTTTAAAAACAAATCATAATATTTTAAAACAAATAATATTTAAGAAAGATTAGAGTTCCCAAAAGATTAGATTTCCCAAAAGATTAACCATTACTCCTAGTATAGAAACGTCTCGAGAGTACCAAACGCGTGCGTAATACGATTACGTACATACTACACGGCTGAGTTATTTTAAATACACGACTAAACTTATAGAAACTACACGACTGAGTTATATTTTAAACACGGCTAACTTATCTCATGCGTGTCAAAAGTGAAGTCATAAAAAAAGTTTAAACTGAGTTATGTTAAAGGTTAGGCTAAGTTATAAACGAAGTTTAGGCTGAGATTAATCATTACTTCTAGTATAGGGAGCCATATAACTGTCAGTATAGAGTCTCGAGAGTACCAAACGCGTGCGTAATACGATTACGTACATACTACACGGCTGAATTATTTTAAATACACGGCTAAACTTATAGAAAGTACACGCCTGACTTATTTTTTAAACACGGCTGAGTTATGTTAAAGGTTAGGCTGAGTTATAAACGAGGTTTAGGCTGAGTTATGTTAAAGGTTAGGCGAAGTCATAAACGAAGTTTAGGCTGAGTTATGTTAAAGGTTAGGCTGAGTTATAAACGAAGTTTAGGCTGAGTTATGCTAAAGGTTAGGCTGAGTCATAAACAAAGTTTAGGCAGAGTTATGATAAAAGAATCAAATTCTGCATTAGAGTACTAAAAATACATAAACAGTAGAGTACTAAAACATAAGCATTACATAAACATAAGCATTAGATAAACATTTAGTCAGCCATATATTTTGCATCAACCTTCAGCCAATCAATTTCTGGAACTTCAACACTGGCCATATTTTCTTCGGCTTCAACGAGTTCTGCTGCAAGTTTCTCCTACTCAGCAATGAATTCAAAGTTTTCCTTCCCCATAATTTCTTCAAGCATATCCATTTTCGCATTAATAGATTTCACTTCCTTCATAGCATCATGCAATTCATCTTTAGCTTTCATCTGTTCCTTCACCAAGAGGAGCAACGACTTGTAATGCTCCTCGGTTTCCCTTCTGGCCTTTTTAACATCATTTGGTCCATGGTCATCCTCCATTGGACGTTTCATCATCTTCTTCGATTCTGCCATTGATGATGCATGTATATCGAAAATAGGATGTTAATATATAATGTAAACATATAAACAAATCAAGTTGCAAAAACGTGAATTACATATACTAGGAGAACAAGGAAAAACTAACTTGTATTTGAGATTGCAAAAGGATAAAACAAGTTAAAAGTTAATAAAAACGAATGTTCGGTTACTGAGTGTGCACTTGGTATTTATAGAAAAAAACGAAAATATATATTAGAAACTGTTCGGTTACTGAGTAGTTACCAAAAATACAATTAAAAACTGTTCGGTTACTGAGTGTTTAGCTTAGGCTGAGTTATGACTGAGTTATAAGTGACATAAACGTGTTAAGGCTGACCAAAATATTAGAGTTCCTAAAAGTTCAATCATAACTCCTAGTTCCCAAAAGATTAATCATTACACCTAATATAGGAAGCCATATAACTCGTCAGTTTAGCGTCTCGAGGGTATTAATATTAAAATTAATACTCTCGAGACGCCATAATATTCAATATGATTACATACATATATTCAGATGCCATAATAAATCATATATTCTCTATTATTTAAATTTAAAAATGTGTAATTTATAGGTGCTACACGGCAGACTTATAATATATTTAATACACGACTGACTTATCTAATGCGTGTCAAAAGTGAAGTCATGAACGAAGTTTCGGCTAAGTTATATAAAATGTTAGGCTGACTTATTACGAAGAACTTATATTCAAACGAAGGTAGCTTTAATTGATAAGCATTAGAGTACTAAAAATACATAAACATAAGACTACTAAAACATAAGCATTAGATAAACATATATCCCTATTTTGCATTAAACTTCATCCAATCAAGTTCATGAACGCTGGTGTTGTACAGCTTTTCTTCGGTTTCAACGAGTTTTGCTGCAAGTTTGTCCAACTCAGCAAAGAAGTCAACCTTTTCCTTCTCGATAAATTCTTCAAGCAAATCTATTTTTGCAGAAATAGATTTCACTTCCACCAAAGCATCATGCAATTCAGCTTTTTTGATTTCATCTGTTCTTTGACCGAGAGGATCAACGTCTTGTAATGGTCATCGGTTTTCCTTCTGGCCTTTTTAACAGCTTTTGGTCCATGGTCATCCTCCATTGGATGCTTCATCATCTTCTTCGATTCTGCCATTGATGCTGCATGTATATCGAAAATAAGATGTTAATATATAATGTAAACATATAAACAAATCAAGTTGCAAAAACGTGAATTACATATACTTGGAGAACAAGGAAAACTAACTTGTATTTGAGATTGCAAAAGGATAAAACAAGTTCAAACTTAATAAAAACGAATGTTCGGTTTCTGAGTGTTCACTTGGTATTTATAGAAAAAACGAAACTGTTCGGTTACTGAGTAGTTGCCAAAAAAACTATAAAAAATACATATAACTCGTCAGTATAGCGTCTCTAGAGTACCAAACGCGTGCGTAATATGATTATGTACATATATTCACACGCCATATTTATTAAATTAAATTGTAAATTTAAAAAAGTGTAATTTGAGGTTAACTTCACGGCTGACCTAAAGGTACTACACGGCTGACTTATAGTAAATTCAAATTATCGCATGCGTAAATTGTCTGACTTACCAGTGATGAAATCGTGGAAAGTCGGAGTTATTGGAAGGAAAAAGCTGACTTATATTTAATACACGGCTGACTTATATTTAATACACGGCTGACTTATATTTAATACACGGCTGACTTATATTTAACAGAAGGCTGACTTATCTCATGCGTGTCAAAAGTGAAGTTATAAACGAAGAAACAAAGCACTAGAGTACTAAAAATACATAACTATTCTGAATTACATTATAAAGGAGGAAACAATAGTCTATATTACAACACCCAAAGCCTAGTGTCCGGCCAATATATAATCGGCCTAAAATCACGGTAAAAAAGACTTAACTCTTTGATCCAAAAGCAGCGGTCACACAAATTGTTTTCCTTACTGTCTTCAATGTACCAAAGATCCCAATCTCGGTCCATCAATGGAGTACATGTGCAATTATAGAACAAGGTTATTTCCTTTGACATGAACTCATACTTCTTCGTTACAAACGCATCAGTGTGAGACGTTCCCCAACCCCAGTCTAGAGATCTAACAATCTTGCATATCCTCTGAACAGATTCCCTTGTGAAAAGAGAGAAATACTCCTCAGTATTCCAAAATACCTTGTGTGTCATTGCATATGTGTACAAAGCACGCTCGAATCCTGCATCTGCTGCTCTCTTAATCAAAGCAATTCCTTCATCTTGGAGGTCGAACGTGAAGAACATCTATACCCCCTTTAAGAACACTGTACTCGGGTTTCCATTAGCGTAGCAAACTTGCATCACCAAGTTAGATAGATGTATGTACGTAGGGAAGGTAAACACATATATAGATGCGTACACTCCGGCCCGGTCTGTTAGTTCCTTCATAGACTTGCATGTTGCTCTCAATCTATATAGATTTGCAACGGAGTTAGCGGCCACACGTTCGGCCACTAAGGCTTGGATTTCTTCAGGTAGGGCGGTAAGAGGGAATACTTCCATTACAAAGTGGATATAGTACGGCTGAGTTATGATTTCACTGCAAATTTGAGTAAATTTCTCTAGAGATATATATATATTTTTTGTTTTTGTTTTTGTCGTCTTTCTCTAGAGATATAAGGTTAATGAGTGTTTAAATGGTATTTATAGATTCAAAAAAAAAAATTAAATAGCGATTATTCGGTTACTGAGTAGTTACGAAAAGCAACTGTTCGGTAACTGAGTAGAAAAACCATTGTTCGTATATTTTGAGTAAAGGCTGACTTATGACTGATCAAACAAAAAAGTAAATTTTGATGCGTTTTTGACTGTCAGTTTACCGTCTCGATATTACCAAAAAGTATGTCTGATTATGTACATATACACACGCATAATAAATGAAGCTATAGTAAATTCGGACTTGTAAATTAATTAATTTAGAATGATTGTGCAAAGAAGCGGCTGACTTAAAGTGACGAATTCGTGTTTCGGCTGAGTTATGACTGCTTTGTGTAAAATAAATGGCTGACTTATTGGTTTAAATATTCAAAACACAAATAACTCGTCAGTTTAGCTTATCTATACGGCTGATTTATACATTCAAAACTCAAAAGATACGGCTGATTTATACATTCAAAACACAAAATATACGACTGGTTTAAAGAGATGAAATACTAAAGAGATGGTATTTATAGATTTAAAACAATTTAATATCAACTCTTCGGTTACTGACTAAAGGCTGACTTATGTGTTAGTCAGCCTTTACTTTCATGAGTAATTACAAAAAGCAACTGTTTGGTAACTGAGTAGAAAAACAACTAGGGTTTATGACTGGTTAATGAGTGTTTAAATGGTATTTATAGATTCAGAAAAAATTAAATAGCGACTCTTCGGTTACTGAGTAGTTACAAAAAGCAACTGTTCGGTAACTGAGTAGAAAAACAATTGTTCGTATATTTTGAGTAAAGGCTGACTTATCAACCAAAAAAGTAAATTTTGATGCATTTTTGACCGTCAGTTTACCGTCTTGATGTTACCCAAAAAGTATGTCTGATTATGTACATAATCCCATCGCATAATAAATGAAGCCATAGTAAATTGCGAACTTGTAAATCAATTAATTCAGACTGATTGTGCAAAGAAGTGGCTGACTTAGGAGTGACGAATTCGTGTTTCGGCTGAGTTATGACTGCTTTGTGCAAAAGAAGCGGCTGACTTATTGGTTTAAATATTCAAAACACAAATAACTCGTCAGTTAAGCTTATTTATACGGCTGATTTATACATTCAAAACTCAAAAGATACGGCTGATTTATACATTCAAAATACAAAAGATACGGCTGGTTTAAAGAGAGGAAACACAAATAACTAAAGAGTATCATAACTAAATTACATTCAAAACCAAAATTATCAGGGTCAAACTCTGCAAACATATTGAACAGATTCGTCCAAACTATAGTGTTTATCCAATCTGGCTTCTCGCCACTACGCGTCCATATCCTCCTTAACGTGCGCATTTAAGTTTGAAGTAGCGTTCTAGCCACCAGATAAAAATGTGTCCAAATCGTCAAAGTATGTCTCGGTTCCCATCTGTATTTCTGCTACAAAAAAAGAGTGAAATATTATTGTTGTTGATAAAATGATCGGGAAAAAAAGATATTAGTGTTGGCTTACAGCGAGTTTAAGAAACCATCGTTCTTTAAAATAATCGGGAATGAAGCGGTAAGTCGGCCACTCATGAACCCAGCCTTCTCAAAGAATCTCCGGGATCGCCTTCGAGAGCTCGTGTAAAAAGTTGAACCACGTGATGGTTGTTTTATCAATAATACCAATACCAGGGTTTAGAACGAGGAGGTGATCCTGATCAGTAGAGTATAATATGGCATCGACACTGCTGATTAACTTGAAACTATAGTGTGGGACAACCGACATGTGGAAAAGGAATATGAAACAGATAGATTACAGAGAAGAGAGAAAACAATGTTGGATAGAATGTGATGGGGGAGACAAGGTTTACGAGAAGGTAAATATATACAGATATATAGAAATATGAAACGTCGCGAGATAAAATTGAATAAATAATTAAATAAATAAATAATTCATTAAAAAAATTGAATAAATAATTTTTTTTTCCCGCCGAAATACAAAACGTCACGAGATAAATTACACGTTACGGCTGACTTATATGCACTTAACGTCGCGAGATAAAATTGAATAAATTATGTTTTTTTCCCCGTCCAAATACGAAACGTCGAGAGATAAATTACACGTTTCGGCTGACTTATATGCACCTAATGGCTGACTTATTGCATGGTTTGGAAATGTCATAAATTTGGGTTTAGGGTTTATGTATCGAGTTCTTTAGAGTGACCACTCGTAAATTCAAAAAGAACATATATCTTAACAATTAGATATAAGAGCTTCAACGTAATTTTATAAAGTACTGAATTATGTACACACGATATTAGGGTAAGTTTAGGTAGTTGAAAGTACTGAGTTATATACACACGATGTTAGGGTATGTTTAGATAGTTGTAAGAGAACCTATACCTCAATTGGGTATGTTTAAGGTATGTTTAGGGTTTAGGTTTAGGGTTTAGGGTTTAGGATTTAGGGTTTAGTGTTTAGTGTTTAGGGTTTAGGGTTTAGGGTTTAGTGTTTAGGGTTTAGGGTTTTATGAGAACAATGTGTATGTTTTGCTGTACCTCTAGGAATTAGAGTTTAGGGTTTAGATAGTTGTAAGAGAACCTATACCTCAACATTATTTAATTTATTGTATGTTTAGGTATGTTTAGATACTCTTAATTGGGACTCTATTTAATTTACACTTTTAATGAAAGCTTATCATGCATAAGTTAAATACAATACATTAAACGGGTTCATGTTTCGAACTGCCCTAACAAATTATAAGTTCCTTCATGGAGGATCTCTGATGCCATCTTTACCTGTATACCCTGAATATTTGCATCATTTATCCCATCGAAAGTTCGACCAAGCGCTAGACACTCGACAAACTTCAATGCATACACCCCACAGTCGCCAACTTGGACGTTTTGTGGGATGTATGTGCCTTTCCTCCTTCGGAACGGAAACTGCTTGAATCTAGGTTCTCGGAGATTAGCAGGAACTAATTCGTTCATCATTGCAGGGATCATTTGCTTAAATGGCCTAAATGCATCTAGAATTTTCTGTTCACTTTCGGGTGTTACCTGTCCTATGTGAATGGCGTTAGGTGATCCAAAAGTTTATCCACTTTAACCGGATCAGCAGGTGAGAGAGGATCATAGATTTCCGGTGAAGGTTCATAATTTTTCCTCATGCACGTCGTTCTATTGTTTCCAATATAAGGAAAAACTCGTGCTTGAAGATCATTTTGTAGCCTCGCTGAAAACCCATCAGGAAATAATTGAACACTTGACACCCGATAAGCCTTAATTCTCTCAGACCTAATCATTTCCTCTTCTTCCTCATCAGACTCCGGCAACAGTTCGTTATTTTGCGCGACAATTTTGTCGGTGACATCCTCAATCTCACTGTCGTTTCCAATCTGTTTCTTCTTTGTCAAAGGTATTCTTATTGTATTGTTCGATGCTGGGATAGTCACTTCTGTAGGTTTCGGATCGTTGTCGCCTTTACGATTCCTCTTTGTCCTTCTTAGTGGCACCTATTGTTTTTTTAAAGCAGCGACCTCTTTCCTCTTTAAAGCAGTGGCCTCCTTCTTCTTTAAAGCAACGGCCTCCTTCTGATTTTTAACCTCAGCCTCCTGCTTTTTTGCCTCAGCCAATTTATTTTTCTTAGCAGGAGAAATAGTAACGAAATCATCTGTTTCTTCGTCATTACCAAACTCCTCAGCCAATTTCTTTCGCAAATCAGTGGCCTTAGGATCTTTGATATTCAATTTCACTTCAGGACTTTTAAGCTGTATTAACATATAAACATAACTCAGCCAGAATAATAAGAATAAATCTGTTATTATGTAACAATAACTCAGCCGTCAAAAGTAACCATAACTCAGCCGTCAAAAATAAACATAACTCAGCTGTAACGTACCTTTGGACTATTAACGGATTTCTGCGGGATATTGTTGACTGGTTCAGGACTTTTAAACTCGTCCTTCTTCGGCTGTATTAACATATAAACACAACTCAGCCGAGACTAATAAGAATAAATCAGTCGTGATGTAACCATAACTCAGTCGTCAAAAATAAACATAACTCAGCTGTAACGTACCTTTGGACTATTAACGGATTTCTGCGGGATGTTGATGACTTTTGAGACGTTATCATCCTTTTGGGAACTGTTTCGTGCCTCGAGAGCATTCAGACGCTCTCTCATTTGCATCCGATCATTCTCAATAGATGCAACTCTTTCTTCCACAGCAGCTCGGACTGTATCACCAATCATCTTCTTCAAATCTGACAACTCTCCAAATTTTGTGTTATAGGCGGTTAACTGCGACTCAACACTCTCTATTCTACTAGCAAAGTTTTCAAAGTTGTCAAATTTTCTGACAAGATTTCCCAGGATATTCACTACGGTCGTCAAATCCGTCTCTTTCCCCATATCCTCCTCACTAACATGCTGCAACACAATCTCACTGTTGCTTACTTCCTGGTTTTTCTTAGCTTTCTTCTGCTTTTTTGCGGGGGTTTGCTCAGAATCTAACGAAACTGCAGCCTTCAGTTTTTTCTTATTCTCATTGCTCTTCACATCCCAAAAACCTCTAACAAACCTATCCGCATGTATGTTTGTTATCAGATTTACAAGTTGTGGGTTATTTTCTTCACTCGACCACTGCGGAAACAACTCTTCTACAGCCTCCTTCATAACCATTTTCTTCACACGCACCTGCATAGTAAATCAGCCATCAAGTAACTCATAAGTCAGACATCAAATGATTCATAACTCAGCCATCAAGTAACTCATAAACCAGACATCAAATGATTCATAACTCAGCCATCAAGTAACTCATAAGTTAGACATCAAATGATTCATAACTCAGCCAAGTCAACCTTCTTCCTCACCATGATCTTTGATCTCCTCAGATATGGCTGTAGTAAGACTTTTACATGTACAGGTTCCAACCCATCGCAAAAAGAGGAACTTCGTTCTCATTGACTACTCTTCCAAAACGCTCTCCAAAGCAAGTCACAGCTTCGTACGCCCAAACCAGCAACACGTCCTTCATGCCGCTAACGGTGTACGACTTTCCTTGTGGATTCAACATCTTAATTGAACCAACCAGAACTTCGAATGCAGTCCGACCTCACAGATAAGTCCTCAAGGCTTTATCATTGAATACTCTTTTGCACTTTCAAAAGGTATTCTAGAATTATGATGCAAGCCATAAAGTCCCATGGCTTGAAGAAGCAACAACCCTAACCATTTCCACTTTTCAAAACTCGAGCCTCAACAGACCTCTAATGATGGCCTCAGTTCATCTAACTTGGGTCCTACCCCAAGGGGCACATTCAACTCCTCCCAGAACGTTTTGTATTGCTTAGGTTCAAAACTTTTTGTTGGCAGTGGACCTGTGTTTAGACTCGTGAGCACACCAAATTCGATTAAGCTAAACCTGAGAGGTTGATCAACAACGAGAGACCAAATCTCCTTCTTATGTACTCGCAGCTGACTACATAGTAGATAGTGTACAGTCTTCCTAGACCACACGAATTGGCTATAAGCTAGCTTAGCAACTACTCCAAGAGGAAACTGCTTCATGTGTTTCCACACATCATGTCCTATTGCGTCTTTGACTTGAGGGAAGTCTCCCAAATGGACATTGTGATTAATTTTTTTATTTTCCAGATTAGAAGTCCCTTCAGCGTATTGTCTTGGAGGGTAATCCCTTGCTTAATCTTCATAAATAGCCATCTGAACATAAAAGACATAACGTATTACTGATAAATCAGCCGCAGCAAAATTCAAACTCAGTCACAACAAACAAATAAACCAGCCGCAACCAAACACAAAATCAGCCACAACAGCCACAATTGCAATTGCACATATAAATCAGCCGCAACACAACACAAACTCAGCCACAATTGAACATATAAATCAGCCGCAACGTAACACAAACTAAGCCACAATTGCACATATAAATTAGCCACAACATAACAATAAATCAGCCGCAATAAATAACTTAAACAGCCACTAGCAACGATAAACAAGCCGCCACAGAATGATAAATCAACCACAATACCGTTAATAAGCGACAAACACCTTCGATTCCTCAGATTATACTCAAAATAAAACGAAGGAAGATGAAGAATCCCCACTCCTCTGTTTATACTCACCTTCGACTAAAATCCGACTGTGAAAATGCAGAGCTGACGTTTCGACGACAACGGCGGTGAATGCTTATTTGAAATCGACTAGAGAGAAAACAATGGAAGTTTCGACGACAACACACGAAGTTTTTATTTTTCCGTCTTTTGAGTTTCCTTTTCCGATTTGTTAACACAGTTAATCTTATTAGTGACGTGGAACAGTGATTAGTGTCGTGGATTAGTTAATCATTTTTTAATTATAAATAACCTCAATTAAAAAAAAATAACCAAGGGTGTTTATTGTAATTTACTAGGCTTTAAAAATTTTTGAGTAATTTCCAAAAGATGTATGTTATTTTAGTAATATAACAACTTTTCTATTGTATTTGAGTACTTTTCTCATTTTATTTTGGTTATAATAATTTGTACACCGTTGAGCCGAAAGGGGCCAGCGGTGGTGTGGCTGTGTTTTTTAATGATGAAATAAGATCTAATGTTCTTTACTCAGATAATAGAGTCATAGACATGAATGCAACTTTTAATGGTCAAAACGTGTTCTTAACATTTGTTTACGGGGATCCGGTTATAAAGCATAAAGTATTGGTATGGGATAGATTAACTCATATCGGAATGAACATATCAGATCCATGGTTAATGATTGGGGATTTTAATGAATTAACTAGGAATCATGAAAAACAAAAAGACATATTCGGTCAGCGGCATCGTTTGTTCTTTTCAATAATATGTTAAGACATTGTGGAATAATGGAATTTAGGTGTATAGACAATCAATTATCCTGGCGAGGGAAGCGGAGTAGACAAACAATTAGATGCAAACTAGATCAGGCACTTGGTAATGAGGAATGACACTCTATGTATGTGAACTCAAATGTTAAATATCTGGAGTTGATTGGTTCGGATGACATGCTTATAATTGGAGAATTTAATATCCATGACGAAAAGTTCAGAAAATTTGTTTCGATTCAACAAAAGATGGATAAGAAATGATGGATTGGCAGAAGTTATGGACGTAGAATGGAATAGAACAATGAATTTTCGTTCACTGGGATTTGTGGACAGAATTGCAAACTTTCGAAATTCAATCTCATGGTGGAGAAAGAATAATGTTTTGCTAGGACAGGCTAATATTGCTGCGTTAAAAAGAGCTTTAGAAGAGGCTAATAGTGATGATTTAGTCTCCCAGGAAGAGATCCAAGATATAAGCAGGAAACTGCAAGAGGCATATAGAGTTGAGGAAAAATATTGGAGACAAAAAAGTAAAAAACTTTGGTATAAATGTGGAGATCAAAATACAAAATATTTTCATGGGTCAACAAAACAAAGGAGGGCATGGAATAGGATTGTGGGACTTTTCAACAAGGAAAGAACTTGGGAAAAAACAAAAAAGGGACTGGAAACAACGGCAACTGATTATTTTCAAACTCTATTTACGTCCACTCAGCCCGGAAGCGTTACAGAAGTATTACATGCTATACAACCGGTGATTACGGAAAGCATGAATAACATGCTTATGAAGGAAATTGATGAGGAAGAGGTGCGGAAATCAATCTTTGCAATGCACCCTGAAAAAGCTCCAGGGCCGGACGGAATGACGGTTATCTTTTATCAAAGGTTTTGGCCATCTTTAAAAGAGGAGTTGACTGGTTTCATTAAAGAATCTTTTAGGAATGGGACTTTTGATAATAGATTAAAAAAGACCAACATATGTTTGATCCAAAAAATAGAAAAATCATAAAGGATGTGCGAATTCAGGCCAGTTAGTTTATGTAACGTGAGATATAAGATAATATCGAAGATCATGTGTCTTCGTCTCAAAAGTATACTACCCAATGTTATTTCGGAAACTCAGTCGGCTTTTGTGTTTGGGAGACTGATAACAGATAATATCCTGATTGCTCAGGAAATATTTCATGGACTCGGACAAATAGAGCTTGTAGAAGTAATTTTATAGCGGTAAAAATAGATATGAGCAAAGCATATGATAGGATTGAATGAGACTTCCTAAAGGCGGTTTTGATTAGATTGTGCTTTGGACAAATTTGGATTTCTTGGGTAATGGCGGTTATGTGGTGTGTTAGATCGGTTTCGTATCAAGTTTTGATTAATGGGCAACCAAAAGGAAAAATTACTCCCAAAAGAGGACTTCGACAAGGAGACCCATTATCTTTATATTTGTTTATATTGTGTACAGGTTTTAATTGTGAATATTAGAAGAAAGGAGAGGAAAGGTCTTCTGACTGGAATTAAGATCGCTCGTAGTAGCCCTTCGATTTCACATCTTCTATTTGCGGATGACAACCTATTTTTCTGTAAAGTAGAGGAAAATGAATGCAAAGTTATTCTGGAAGTGCTACGGATGTACGGGTTAGCATCGGGGCAAGAAATTAATTTTGAAAAATCATCAATCATGTTCAGACATAATGTTCCGAATGAGGCAAAAGGCTTACTCAAATTAACTATGGGAATTGATAAAGAAGGCGGTATGAGTTCGTATCTGGATATTCCAGAGAGTTTGTGAGGATCAAAGGCCAAGATTTTTAACTTCATTAACGAGCGTCTCCATGATCGGGTTAATGGATGGTCAGCTAGAATGTTATCGAAAGGGGGTAAAGAGGTGTTGATTAAATCGGTTGCTCTCGCCTTGTTATGTCATGTTTTAAGCTTCCCCAAACGCTAACTCAAAGTTAACAAGTGCAATAGCCAAATAATGGTGGAGCTCCAATGGAACTAATCGCGGTCTCCATTGGATATCATGGGAAAAATTATGTGTCCCAAAGAAAATAAGAGATGTGGGGTTCATATCCTTGGAGAATTTTAATTCGGCTTTATTGGCGAAACAATTATGGCGAATGTATCTGAAACGATCCAACCCGTAAAATTTAAAAAAAATTTCCCTTTCGGATTATTATTATCACAAATAATAATCCTCAACGGGTCAACAACACAAACTGCGGAACAATATAATCAATAACCAATAACATCACTCAATAATCTCATACTTATTGAAATACTAACAGTACCAAGTTCAACCCATAAACAACATTCCAATTCAACAACACAAGTCAATAACCAATCCAACAAGTTCTAGAATTACTAACACCTAGCAATTCTACAATAACGAGCAAACAATCGAGCCGCTAGATCATCTCCTCTTATCGGCCACATTTCCACGATCACACTTTGTCTTTACCTTGGATCTGGAAAGGAAAAGGAAGAGAAACACCAAGAACGAGAAGAATGCTCCTCAAAGATTCGAAACCCACTCCAAATTCGCGAAGAACAAGCCCCAGCAAGGATCTCCCGAACCTCCCAAACGAATCTCCTCTCACAAATATCTCTGGAACTCTCTGGAAATTTTCTGGAACTCTAAAAACCCTGAAAAACGCGGCCACCCTCTATTTATAGAGAAGCCCTAGGGTTTCATCCTAAATTGGCCCGCAAAACGACACTTAAATCGAACCGATCGATGCACATCACCTGCGTCGATCGACGCACGACCAAAATCCACAGAAATTGGTTTGCGGTCGTTACAATTATCCCCCACTAAAACGGATTCGACCTTGAATCACGCGACACCGTCTTGCTACAGTCACACACCTGATATCAGTCCTTTGGCCCAACTCGGGCAGCTATAATGATATCACAATCCTGACCCCACCCAGCCAGCATCCCCTGAGATCAACACCCGATCCGAGAACTCAACTAGTCTCATACTAGTCACATTGCAGTGTCTCACTATGGATACAATCCTGACCAACCCGGTCAACACCCCCTCACATCCACTCCCGATCTCAATCACATAACACCGTCTCACTACGACAACCATCCTGACCCAACGCGGTCAGCACCACCTGAGATCATCTCCCGATCCCTGAAGCTCATCTAGTCTCATACTTACAATCACACTACAGCTATTGCTCATACTCATATCTATATACACCACTCACAATCTCAGGGTCGTCACCTTTTGAGCTCTAGATGTATATAATACCCCTTCCACCTTCAGGACCTCCGTCCATCCAGCTCTCGGTATGCTTCAGCCCCTCCCACTCTCAAGATATACAGTCCGTCAAGCTGTTGGCTGCAGAGGAATCACTACAAGAAAACAATGATTTAGCGTCGAAATATAGCGTCGGAATTGCGTCGAAGTTGTGTCAATTACAAAAATCGACGCTAATTAGGGGCGAATAAATTCGACGCTAAATTGACGTTATATAGCGTCGAATTTCCCTCAATAGCATGTATTCGACGCTAAATCGACGCTACATTTGCGACGCATTAGCGTCGAACCTCTAGCGTCGAATGTAGCGTCGAAGTTGCGTCGAATTTTTTAGGTAGTGGCATATTAAAAACGAGTGTACCTACTTATATACCTTTTGGATGCAAAATCGACGCAAAACATTTCGATGCTAATACGATGCTAAAAGTTCGATGCAAAATCGATGCAAATATCTCCTATATATTCCCAGCCAAACTGAATCGAAGATAGCATCCAACAATTTATAAAAAAAAAACTTTCAAATTTTTTTTTTTTTTTTTTTTACTAAATTTAGAAAAAAAATGGGCGATATATACGAACTCAGACGCTGGATGTATCAACGTAAAGATGAAAATGGAGGGCTTTCAGAAGAATTCCTGAACGGCCTTGAAATTTTTATGGCTCAAGTAAGTAGTGTACCTACAATTCAACGGACTGGAGTGATGGTGTGCCCGTGTCGGAAGTGCAAAAATTCGAGGCCGCAGACAATTGATACAGTTGGTACGCATTTATTTAATAGAGGATTTACACCTGAGTATTATGTTTGGTTTTTATCATGGAGAGGGATATGAAGATGAAACTTCGGGTAGTACTAGTTACCAACCTATGGATCAGGGTTATTCGAATGAGCAATATGATCAGCATCAATTTGTTATAGGAAATGATCATGATGTCGGATTAGAGCATAATAGGTTCGAAGATATGGTAACCGATGCATTTCCTGGAGTTATGTCTACTCCTGATGTTGTTGAGGAACCCAATGTAGATGCTAAAATTTTTTATGATATGCTTGATTCTGCAAACCAACCAATCTATGAAGGTTGTAGGGAAGGTCTGTCTAAATTATCATTGGCATCTAGGATGATGACAATAAAGTCTGATCATAATCAATCTGAGAGTTGCATGGATGATTGGGCCGCTCTTCTAAAAGAATATTTGCAAGAGGGTAATCAAGCTGCTGAGTCATACTACGACATACATAAACTAGTCTCTAGTTTAGGATTGCCCTCGCAGATGATAGATGTTTGCATTGACAATTGCATGATATTTTGGAAAGATGATGAAGATCTGCTGGAATGTCGATTTTGCCACAAACCAAGATTTAACCCCAAGGAGCTGGTAGAAGTAAAGTGCCGTACCAGAGAATGTGGTACCTACCCATAACAGATAGGCTACAAAGGTTATACCATTCAGAACGAATAGCTGCATCAATGAGGTGGCATGCGGAACATTAAACTATTGAAGGAGAAGTTCATTATCCTTCTGATGCAAAAGCTTGGAAAAACTTTAAATTGGTACACTCTAATTTTGCTAAAGAGAAGCGCAATGTTTATCTTGGACTATGTACAAATGGTTTTAGTCCGTTCAGTATGTCTGGCAGGCAATATTCTTTATGGCCGGTTATACTTACACCTTATAACCTTACGCCTGATATGTGCATGCAGAGGGAATTTCTGTTTTTGAGTATTTTAGTCCCTGGTCCGAAGCATCCAAGAAGATCTATTGATGTGTTTTCACAGCCGCTGATTCATGAGTTGAACATGTTGTGGTCTCATGGGGTTCGTACTTTTGATTACTCTAGGAAAAAGAATTTTACAATGCAAGCTGTGCTTATCTGGACGATAAGCGACTTTCCAGCCCACAAAATGTTATCTGGTTGGACAACACATGGTAGGTTATCTGTATTTCCAAAATGAAACAGATGCCTTCCAACAAAAAAATGGTAGAAAATCTTGTTGGTTTGATTGTCACCGGAGGTTTCTTCTTCTGAACCATCCGTATCGGGGGAACAGGAGGTTGTTCACAAAGGACAAACGTGTATGTATCCCCCCACCTCCATATCTTTAAGGAGAGAAAATTGAAGGTCAATTTGATTATTGGGGAGCTCATGACCCAGCAAAACGTGGTGGAAACTGGCTTAATATCCCGACCAATCTCCCAGATGGATACCTTGAAGAACATAATTGGCATAAGAAGAGCATTTTCTGGGATCTACCGTACTGGAAGGATCATCTATTGCGCCACAATCTTGATGTCATGCACATTGAGAAAAACTTTTTCGATAACATCATGCACACAATCTTAAACGTTTCAGGCAGGTCTAAAGACAACTTGAAGTCTAGATTGGATTTGCCTCTTATATGCTCTAGAGTTGAGTTACATCTGACGGGAGATGGGAGAGCTCCAATGCCTATCTTTAGATTGTCAAGCGAAGGCAAATCAACATTCTTCAACTGGGTTTCCACCGAAGTTAAGTTTCCAGATGGATACGTGTCAAAACTCTCTAAGTCTGTGGAGCAAGGGAAAATTTTTTTTGGAATGAAGAGTCATGATTGTCATATGTTTATGCAGAGATTATTGCCTTTCGCCTTTGCAGAGCTTTTGCCAACAAACGTGCATGAATCACTTGCAGGTATATTTTCTATGACGATACATAAATATCTAAACAATTTATATATGGAAAATTACGTTTCTTTTTTGGTTGATATTGGATTTTGGGTTTAGGTGTTGGAGCATTTTTTCGAGATCTGTGTTTGCGAACTCTGACTGAGGATGGAATTCAACAACTAAAGAATAACATCCCAATATTGTTGTGCAACTTAGAGAAGATATTCCCTCCATCTTTTTTTGATGTGATGGAGCATCTTCCTGTCCATCTTCCTCACAAAGCGGATTTAGGAGGGCCCGTTCAATTTCGTTGGATGTATCCTTTTGAGAGATTCATGAAACACTTAAAAGGAAAGGCTAAAAACCTGGCTAGGGTTGAGGGATCAATTGTTGCCAGAAGTTTAACCGAAGAAACCTCTCATTTTAGCTCATATTACTTTTCTCCTACTGTCAGGACACGAAAAAGAGCTCCACGTAGGTACGACGATGGTGGCATCGCACAAACATATCCAGTTTCTGATGTCCCAGATATATTCTGTGCAGTTGGTAGGCAGGCTGAAATCACAAGAAAAGAAGACTGGTTCTCGTATGATGACTACAATTGTGCACACACATATATTCTCTTACAATTCGACGAAGTTAGCCCATTTCTCAGGTACATATTATAATTACCAACTGTGGATTGAGGTTATAACTATTATAACTATATTTTTTAAAATATTTGTTATAACTATATTTTTTTATTAGTGAATTTCTTCGCCAAGTTAACGAGGCTTTCCCAAATGCATCCGCCGGTGAGATTAACAAACGTAAAGATTTACACTTTGCTAAATGGTTGAGGACTCAGGCAAGTTAAAAAAAAAAATTACATATATCAAGTTTGCATAAAAATTTATACAAATACAATTTGTGTATACTTTTTAACAATGTGTATACTATATTTACCAGCTTGATTATGGAGACACGTCATACCCTGTATGGTTTAGAGAGTTGATCCAAGATCCATTGGGGAAAGTTACATCATCTCCAATGTATTGTACACGAGGTTACGTATTTCATACGTTTGAACGTGGTAAAAATAGAGCAACTGCAAATTATGGTGAGGTAGTTCGAGCCGGGGACACATATTTTATGGCATTATACAAGACATTATCGAAGTGCAATTCCCTGGATTGGTTAACTTAAAGTGCACCCTTTTCAAATGCGAGTGGTTTGATCCAGTTATCGGGCGAGGGGTTCGAGTAGGAAAGTTTGGTGTCATCGATGTTAATGGATCGCGTTCTTATGCAAAGTACGATCCATTTGTCCTTGCATCACAAGCGGATCAAGTTTGTTTCATTCCATATCCACGTGTAAAAAAAACAGGGATTTTATGGTTATCTGTGCTAAAATTAGCTCTCAGAGGCATGATAGTTGAATCCGACGACGCTCCAATGCAATATAAAACTGCCGTGGATCTAACAACTGCAGACCAGGATATTGACAACATCATTCTTATAGATCCGCAAAATCGAGAAGCTGAAATACTTCCGGATGCTACCGATGCAGAAAACCCCGACGACGAGTTCGGAAACGAGAGTGGAGAAAGTACCGATGAGGATGACGAAAACTCAAATAATGATTCAGAGTGTAGCATATACATGTGTTTTATTTGGATTTGTGTATTCGCGTTTTTATTTCATTTGTTTCGGATCATTTAAATTTTTTATTGTATTTAGTTTCTATTATTTTTAATTTTTTTTTTTAAAATAAGCTGATTTAGCGTCGAATTAGCGTCGAATTTATCCAAATTCTTCAGATTCGACGCTAATTCGACGCTAAATCAGATTGGTTAAACCAAAACAAATATGAAAAAATTTGGTTTGCCGCCATTGGTTAAACCAAATTTATTGAATGTAGCGTCGCCATTTGGTTTGCCGCCATCCCAATACTCGCTGGAACCCCGTGCAGCTTCACTATCTCCCGCATATACTTCTTAGCTAACACCGCCGCCCCGTCGATCTTCTTGATGGCAAGAAAATGTACTGACTTGGTCAGATGATCCACAATCACCCAAATCACATCATACGTCCGTGACACTGGCAACCCCGTCACAAAGTCCATGGTAATCATGTCCCACTTCCATTCCGGAATAAGCAAACTCTTCAACAAACCACTCAGAACCTGATGCTCAACCTTCACTAACTGGTACACGTTGCATGCTGTAACCCAGTTAGCGATATCTCTCTTCATCCCGACCCAGTGATAATACCGCTTCAGATCACGATACATCTTGGTCGCTCCCGGATGAATCGACAACATGATCGAATGAGCCTCCCTCAAAATCTCCTGCCTCAGATCCTCATCATTGGGTATACAAACCCGCCCGTTCACAAGTATCGTCCCATTCGCCGAGACCTGGTACTCTGAACCTGCCACCTTAGAAGCATCAATCAAACCCTGATCCTTCTACCTGGTTTAGTGCCTCTAACCCCAACGGCTCCTGCGAGATAACACACAATCTCAACGTACTAATCTCGCTCACCAGAGCCTCCATATCCCGCTCCTGAGCCAAAGCAACCCTTTTCCAACCCAATGCATCTGCAACCATATTAGCCTTACCCGGATGGTACCCAATCTCCAAATCATAATCTGCTACCAACTCCATCCAGCGCCTCTGCCTCTGGTTTAGCTCTGGCTGAGTGAAGAAGTACTTCAGACTCTTATGGTCTGTGTACACTTGCACCTTCCCGCCATAAAGATAAACCTCTAAATCTTTAGAGCGAAAATCACCGTAGCCAACTCCAAGTCATGGGTAGGGTAGTTGCACTCGTGCTTCCTCAACTGCCTCGAATCATATGCAATAACCTTCCCTTGATGCATCAGTACACAACCCAGACCAACTCCCAAAGCATCCGTATACACCACATAAGGCTCACCCGGCTCGGGTAATGCCAACACTAGTGTATAATTCAACATCTCCTTCAGCTTCCCGAAACTCTCCTCGCAAGCTAAAGACCACATAAAAGGGACATCCTTCCCCGTCAACTTTGTCATCGACTGCGCCATACTCGCAAATCTCTTGACGAACCACCGATAATAACCCTCCAACCCGAGAAAACTCCAGATCTCAGTGGCATTCCTCGGTCTAGGCCACCTTCTGATAGCCTCAATCTTAGCCGAATCCATAGAAACCCCCTCTGCAGACACCACATGGCCAAGAAAACTCATCTCTCGCTGCTAGAAACTGCACTTGCTCAATTTCGCGTACAACTTCTGTTCCCGCAGATTCTCCAGAACCACTCTCAAATGCACCTCATGCTCCTCAGGACTCCTCGAATACACCAGGATATCATCGATGAAGATGATCACAAACACATCCACACACTCCTGGAACACCCCGTTCATCAATCTCATGAATGCTGCTGGCGTATTCGTTAACCCGAAAAGCATCACCACGAACTCATAATGCCCATACCTCGTCCTAAAAGCAGTCTTCCTAACATCCGCCTCATCAATAGGAATATGATGGTAACCCAAAGCCAAATCAATCTTGGAGAACCAAGTAGCCCCCCGCAATTGATCCAACAACTCGTCAATCCACGGCAAAGGATACCTGTTCTTCACACTAACTCGGTTAAATCCTAGGTAATCGATGCTTAACCGGAAACTACCATCTTTCTTCTTCACAAACAACACCGGCGTTCCCCACGGTGAAACACTAGGCCGGATGAATCCCTTCTCTAATGGATCATCCAGCTGCTTCTTCAGCTCTGCCATCTTTGCTGGAGCCAAACGGTAAGGTGCCTTGGATATAGGAGTCGTCCCAGGCTCCAACTCAATCATAAAAGGATCAGACCGAGACGACGGTAATCGTTGCAATGACTGGAAAATATCCTGAAAGTCCTGAACAACTATAATATTCCCAACTGCAACCTCTCCAACAGTCTCTGGCCTTACTATCGTTGCCAAATATGCCTCGTAGCCCTTCTCAATCAACTGCTCGGCCTGAATGGCCAAAATCACGAAACTCCAAGAAGTTGGTCTCACACCCTGGTAAACCAACTTCTCCGCCTCTCGCTCGAACACAACTCGTCCTCGATGACAATCCAGGTGAACTCTCTACCGATCCAGCCAATCCATCCCGAGAATGACATCGTACAACTCTACCGGACTAATGATCAAATCTGCTAGCATCAACTCTTCCGCCACCAGAACATCCACACCACGAGCCCGCCCGAAAGTAGCTAACGACTTGCCACCAAGAACCCTAACTATTCCTGGCTGCTCACCGAAATTGCTCTGGATACCGCTACCCTCCGTACACTCCAGAGTAATGAAGCTATTCGTAGCTCCCATAATCAAACAAAACATGGGACTCACATCCGCCCACTACTAAGGTCCCTGCATAAATCTCATTTGCTTAAGAACGCTAACACTCTAGCACAGACTCACAATCTTCAAACAAACTAAATTCAAACACCAAAAGAATTTAAAAAATATAGTCCGGAAATTACCTGTGATCGGTCTAGCGCTAGAACCACCCGCCTCCACCGAGGTGAACACCCGCGGTGCTGCTGCAATATGAGTCATCGACTGCACTACCGCCACTGCCACCTGGTGCAACCTCGGATACTTGGGCTTGATATGCCCCGACTCTCTGCAGGGAAAGCACACCCGCGTATCCCGGGCCTCGACGCGCGTATCCCGAGCTTCAGTCCTCTTCAGACAGCTCGCCATCTGGTGATCCGTGCTCCCACAACCAAAGCAACCCGAACCAGTCTGACCACCCTGACTGGCCCCTGAAGTGCCCTCCTACTTCCTCTTCTATCCCTATGCAGGCTTGCTGCCCCTGCTCAGACCCACTCGCTACTGTTACCTCCTCGGCTGCTGAACCGGTGGACTAACCACCACAGTCTGCTCTCTGAGATCTTCCTCAATCGCAGCTGCTGTCACTACCAGCTCCGCCCTTGTGGTGAACCTGCTCGCTCTACAACGAGTCCTTAGATCTGGTCAAAGTCCCCTCGGGAACCTCTTCACCTAGGCCTGCTCGCCTTCCAGATCCCTACCGGCATGCACCAGAAGCCGACTGAACTACTCATCAAACTCCCGAACCGACTGGCTACCCTGAGCCAACTCCAATAACCGCAACTCCAAACGATCCACCACCTCCTACGAAAATTACTTGGCGTTAAACTCTGCCACAAAATCCTCCTAGGCCATACAAGCTTGAGCTTTCCTAGCCACCACACCTCGCCACCAGATGTGCGCATCACCATCGAGGTAATGAACCGCTAGGTCCACCTGGTATCCCACTAGACACCTGAGAGACTGGAAGTTCTGCTCCAATCTACTCCTCCACAAATCCGCCTCCTCAGGCTTGGCACCATCCGAGAAGAACCCGGTGCCAATCCTCTGCATCTGCTCCATCATCCTAGGGTAGGATGAGAGCTCCTCCGCAACCGCCACACTCGACTGCACCCCAGCCACACCCGGATGCACCCCAGCCACACCCGACTACATACCAGCCACCCCTGGCTGGAAACCAGCCACTCCTGGCTGCATTCCCAGAGCCTGACCCAGAGCCGACACCCCTCCTGGTAACCACTGCAGAATCAATTGCAGCAAACCCGCTAGACAATCATCTCTGTCCTGGGCAAAACCCACGGCAGCACCCCCATCTGGGTCCACCGCACCACCGGCCACACCGGGACCCACACCAGCCCCACCAGCCCCACCAGCCCTCACGCTGGTACTCACGACCACACCCACGAACTCCTTCTGAAACGTTTACGAGTCAGTCACCTGCTCATGCGTGGTCTCCTGGGCCACACTCGCGGCAACATACTCACTCTCGAGTCCCCGCTGGCGCCCACGTCCACCTCGACCACCTCGGCCTCCACGGCCCCCATGAAACTATGCCTTTAGTACCTCTAGCCATCTCTCTGCATTACCCAACATAATACTAAGAATACTAGAAAGTATTCATTGCCAAGATTATGGGCTATATAATATGCTTGGTCATTAGGTTATCGAAAAGTTAAATTCGAAGGAGATAATCTCAACATTAACCGTATCATCAATGGAAACATCACCAATTTGAAACTCCAACACTACATAAATGCCATCAACAATTGGAAATATAGTTTCTTCTTTCTCAAACTTTCCTATAGGAATTGTAACGAATATGCAGATCGATTAGCAAAGAATTTTATAGTTTTTCATTTCTCATAGAGTTTTTAATTTTATTTAACAAAAATATTGATTGATGATATAAATGATGATTTTAGCTTTAAAAAAAAAAAAAAAAAATCCATTAGAGACACTCTAATAGTATTGGAGTTTATGTTTAGGCCCATGTTAGGCCTATAAAGTAGCTTTCTTTCCCTCGTTGACTCTTTATTCCTTGAGCCAGGAAAATATTTTCCGGCAAAATTAATCAGGCTGAGCGAGAAAGTGATTTTCTTGTTCAAAAGATTTGTGTTTACTTCATTTGAAATGATCCCAAAGGTTAGCTTATGATTCTTGTATGTTATTATTAGCAGTGGTTAGTTGGTTAGTTTCATCATTTTTGATTTGTGAAGTATATCCAACCAATACTCGGAGACAGCGTTTGATAGTTCGATTTAAAGAATATAGTTCGATTTTAAAGAATAAGAATGAAGTTTGAATCCGGTTTGTAGAACAAATACTATTATCGGTTTTTTAAACCAGATTCTAGAGTACTATTACTGCATTTGCTTCTTCTTGTCCACGATACAACCTTCACCTTGTTTCTTGTTTTCTATTGTAGACAAGACCATACCTAGGTTTTAAATTTTTAATCCATACAAAGGTCATCATAGATCTTATCATAATCTCCAACACGTACCGTACGTCCCATGTATATAAGCTTATATCATAAGGACACACACACTCCTTGTCCACTTTCGTAGCTCATTACAAATTTACAACACATTTTAAGATCTGGTTGGTGATGTTGAGGCATTGGGTTCTCATATATCGTCCTTAAGATCCATAGATCAAAGTCACCAGCTTCATATCCGGTTGCTTGAAAGCTCTTTTGCTCAAATGCCCTCTACCACTTACCTTTTTGTGGACCCATTTGGTTTCTGACGCCATCTTTTTCGTGAACTCAATAGAAAGAGGCGTGGCTAATAGGACGAATAGGGCAAGAGTTGAAAAAACGAGGATGAGCTTATGGTTTGATTTTGTTTGATGATTTGAGGTTTTTGGTGAGTGATTATGACGTGAAGTGAAAGTGATGGGTTATCTATGGAAGAGGAAGGACTTTTGCATGGCATTCACGTGTAATAAGCATGAGTGGGTGTGTAAGCACTTGGAAAAAAACATGCAGGAGAGTTTTGTGTGCATTAGGTGTTCCAAAGTTCAAAAATGTGTGCATGTGTCAAGTGAATGACCGAGACTACATGCAACACCAGCATGCATTGATTAGAGTTTGTTTGTTTCTCTGTTTTATAGTATATGTTATCAAACTGATTAAATTCAATTAGAGCATGTACATTGGTTAGAGTTTTAACGGGGTTTCAAAAATTTTATAATAATAAACTAACAATAAAGTTAGTTTAAAACTCCTTAATTGTTTTTAAAATTTTGTGTTCTCCATTGATTACAATTCTAAAGAGGTTTTCGAAAATAAAAAAAAAAATTATTTTATAATTATTTTTATAAAATTTGAAAAACATACAAAATTTTATAAAATCAAAATTATATTACATTTTATAAAAAATTTTAAAGATAGAGTACATAAAAAAAAATTAAAACATAAATTTGAAAATTATAAACTTTTAATTATTTTAATTTTCACTTATGCCAAATTTTTGCTATATATAGTTAACCAAATCGGCTTTTAATTGTTAATGCATCATTCTATCACGAACTCGATTTCGAATGCCCATCATATTCCCGAGATTTGTAGGCATATCTGTAGAATACGTCAAATCCACTTGGGAAGTTCTATTTCCTTCTCCTTGTTCGAATCCTGATACATCAAACTGAGTGTATCCATTTCGTTTGTCTTCTACTATCATATTGTGCAGTATGATACATGCTCTCATAATCTTTCCTATTTTTACCTTATCCCAAATAAGAGCCGGGTTTTTGACAATGGCAAATCGAGCTTGCAAGACTCCAAAAGCACGCTCGATATCTTTACGGACCGATTCTTGGTATGTAGCAAATAACGATGCTTTCAGACCTTGAGGAAGTGGAATTGATGGGATAAAGTAGCCCATTTTTGATAAATACCAACAGTGAGATAGTAAGCCAAATTATATTCACGTCCGTTGACAAAGTAGTTAACTTTTGGAGCTCGGCCTTCTAATAAATTATCAAAAACTGGTGAGCGATCAAGAACATTGATATCGTTTAAGGTACCTGGAAGTCCAAAAAATGCGTACCAAATCCATAGATCTTGTGAAGCTACAGCCTCTAAAACGATTGTTGGCTTTCTAGATCCACGTGTATATTGCCCTTTTCAAGCGGTGGGGCAGTTCTTCCACTCCCAATGCATACAAACGATGCTTCCTATCATCCCGGGAAATCTGCGTTGCTCTCCAACATTGAGTAGGCGTTGAAGATCAAATGGTGTGAGTCTTCGTAGATACTCATCTCCGAACAAAGATATTATTCCCTCCACGAAATTTTCCAAGCATAGGAGCGCAGTACTAACACCGAGGCGAAGGTATTCGTCAATAGCGTCCGCCGCACAACCATATGCCATCATACAAATAGCTACTGTACACTTTTGTAGTCCTGAGAGGTCGAATCTTCCGGTAGCATCTCTTCTTTGTTGAAAATACGGTACTTCGTTGGAGAGTCGATGAACAATAAGCATGAACAACGGTTTGTTCATTCTAAAATGACGTCGGAATGTAGAAGTTGGGTAAGTTGCATCTTCACTGAAATAATCACTCCATAAGCGGTTGTGTCCTTCTTCGCGTTGTCTTTCAAGATAGGCTCGTTTTTTCTTTGAGGCGGTTGCATTTTGATGATCATTGCAAACTTCCTTGAATTTTTGATCAAATGCTTCATCGAATCTTTTTTCATAATTATCATAAGAAGAAGATGCCATTGTTTTTGTGAAATTTTGTTCTACCAAATGAAAATAAATAGAAAAAACTAGTGTTTAGAGAGCTGGAGAAAATATAGAGAGATTGTTTGGAAAAAAAATTTAGAGAATGGAATGGTAAGAGAATAAAGATAGAGAGACTGCAATTGATAGAGGGAATGCAATTGTTCTTTACATAGAGAGATGCAATGGTAAGAGAACATAGTGTCGGTAAGAAAACATAGTGTCGACATACATGTGATTCATAAAGTGCCGAATACAACACACACATATGATTCATAAAGTGTCCAAATACAACAAACATATTGAGTTTTTATTGTCTTCTTCTTCTGTCTTTTTCTTGTCTTCTTTTTCTGTCGGCAACACTAAATGCCACAATGGAGCCAACATATTGTCCTCTTCTTGTCTTTTTCTTCTGTCCTTGTAGAGTTATCTTATTGACCAACTTCAGAGCAATTCTACAAAGAATAAAACAACGGATGAGTAAAACTAATCAAGATTGCACCAAGTGATTCATTCATTTCAACCAATCATCAAAATCAGAAGCAAGCAAATTCATAAGTGATAAGCAAATTGATTAGAGACAAGCAAATTCATTCATTCATTTTAAAACAGACAAAGTTCAGAACATCCAACATCCAAATTCAGACAAACAAAGTTCATTCATTCATTTTAAAACAGAAAATAATTCATACATGGATCTGAACATCCAACATTTAAACAGAAAGTAAACATTAGCTTCTTGACTCTTAAACAGTTGAGTCAAGAGTTGTTCTCTAAGTAGCTTGTTATTCACAACTTCTTCTAACTCTGAAAGTGGTTCTCCTTTACCAAGGAGATTCTCTAGAACTCCTATCTTTTTAATTCTTTCTTTCATTGTTAAGTCCTTCTCTTTAATCTCCCATATGCTCTGAAACTCCAACATAGAACTTCCTTCTTTTTGCAGAGGACTAGTCTTACTTATACTTTTTTTACCTTTGCCCTTTGCTGCCTTAACACCAGGAGGACGAGCCATTGCTTCATCTTCTACAAGGCTGTGGGAGCTTGCAGATTGTGTACCTCCAACACACTTTCTTCTTTTTGAGCTTCCATCTCTTTTGGTTGTTAAAGAATCACACCATTTCTGATCATTGTGAAGCTCCCTCCATGCATGCTCAAATGTGAATTTGAACTCGTGGTCGTTGTAGAAGATTTCATAAGCTTCTTTGAGAACATTATCCTCATTACAACCACTGCGTCTCTCTCTTTTAGCAGCCTCAAAGTTTTCAACAAACTTGCACACAAGGTCATTAATCTTGCCCCACCTCTGCTTACAATGACTGGCCCCTCTTATTTGAAGACCAACAACTTTCTTACATGAGGCATAATAACCAGCTACGCGTGTCCAAAACGCAGCTGCTTTTTGCTCATTCCTAACCACTGCATCCTTGCTGGTGTTTAACCATGCACTGATGAGGGCAATATCTTCAACCATCTTCCATTTGCATCTAGCTTCTCTACGCCCAGTAGGTGGCACATCAACTAGGGGACTAGGATCAGAAAAAAGTTGGGTACTAAACTGTGGGATGTTTAAACTGTGACTGTTTAACAGGTCCATGAAACCAGAAGACTGGCTACATGGATTCATAGAATCCATAAATGAAGTTTATAGATGAATAAGAGAGAAAGTTCTATGCGTATTTTGTGTTTTGTGTTAAGTAAAGGTTTAGTAGTTTTAAGTTTAATTTATCTACAAAGTTTGTATTTTTAAGTTTTAAGTTTTAATTATGGTAGTTGTGGTTTAAGTTTTAAGCATTCAATTAATGCTCAACCAAATTGAAATGACATACTTAACTACAACAGAGCAATACTTAGCTAGAACAGAACAACCATTTCAAATGTTATAGTTAACTAGAACTTGAACGAACAGAACAAGCATTTGTGTTTTAGTCTACAACTAACAACCATTTATGACATTCAACTACATACTGATTTGATTTACTCAAACCATTTATTATACCTAATCTACCATACTTAGTCTAAAACTCAAACAATGCAAAAGCCATCAATGATACAAACTGAGATTTAGATAGATGAATACCTTCATTCATTGGTGAACATGGACCAACATCCACATTGCCAATAGCTTTCTCCATCTCTGCTATGACTCTTGCCTATGAACTTCACCTGCAAATTCAGAAAAAATTCAGAATGCTTAACTTCCTGCAAATTCAGAACAAATTCAGAACAATACCTTCAGACATTGGTGAACATGAAGCAAAGCATTTCCATTTAATGTCTCCATCTCTGTTATGCCTCTTGCCTACTCCTTTCATAAGCTATGAAGTTAACCTGCAAATACAGAAGGAAAATCGTAATTAGCTACAAATCAACACACAAAGAGCTTTATCCATATGAACACAATGAGAAATCACAATGCTTAACTTTTTTGTCACGTACAAAATCCCTGCAAAACCAGAAACAAAGAATTAGACAAGTGATTAAAATGATTCAAGTGTGAACATATTCTCAGATTAGTAGCAAACCAAAACTCTACCAACTCACAAACCAAAATCTCGAATTTATGGAACCCTATTCTGATTCACAGAAGAAAGTTTTCATTTTTTTAAACCGTAATCTCATGACCAAAATCAGAAAATCGATTGAAACATATTTTCGGGTTTCGTTTCTCCTCCGATTTTGGTTCATGCATCGATTTCTCCATCGGAATCGGGAAGACAAAGAGACGCCGGACAGAGACAAACCAATATGAGAAAGACCACCTTCTTTATCCTTTCTCCTCCGTTATCAAGTCATGCCGAGCACAAACCCGTTGATGGATTCATGCAGAGCACAAATCGTCGAATCGGCTTCCAAAGAGACAAACCGACCGAGAGAAACCGACCATGGATTCTCCTTCGAGATCGAATCTCTGTAACCCTTTCAATTCTTCTGACCATGGATTCTCCTTCATGATCGAGATCAACCCGAATCTCTATAAGTCGCTCTCTATAAATCGCCTTGAGAGAGAGAGAAGACACGAGAGAAGAGAGAAGGCGAATTGAAAATTTCTTTTCCCCTTTTGCGTATTTAATTTTTTTTTTTTAATTTGAACCAATTACAATGTGCCACGTATGAGGTTCTGGAGAGTTCTCAAAACTCTCAAACCAAAACCAAATCTGAACTTAATTATCTTTTTTCTTTTGTTTTTGGGCCTAAAATTCTCTAGAATTTTTTCTACAACCCATTGATGGACATGGTCTTACAATCGTTTATATAGAACTCACACATAAGCATAAACAAAGTAAATAACCGCAAACTATGTTTACAACACAACTCTGTTATCGGAGTTTACTAACTGACCTTATCCACATTATACACTTATATATATCTGTGTTTTGTTATGAAGTGTGTATTTAAAAATTGTTACTTCCAA
Organism: Arabis hirsuta; assembly: GCA_964056655.1. Taxonomy (NCBI): domain Eukaryota; kingdom Viridiplantae; phylum Streptophyta; class Magnoliopsida; order Brassicales; family Brassicaceae; genus Arabis; species Arabis hirsuta. Next base: position 34,334,704 of record OZ053299.1, read on the forward strand.
CAACAAACCTTGATAAGTTGATATACATTGAACTAACTGATATATGTACACTAGTCTAGTATAAATCGGTCTTTCGTTCGATTTTCGTTTGAATTTTTTTTGGTCTAAAACGAAATTGAAATTCAGATTATTTACAAATTATATTTTGGTCTAGAATTTAGCTTTTTTATCGTAATCTATATTTTCTGTAGTTTTCAAAAACACCTATTTCTTGGTTTGTCTTTGCACCTAAACGCAAAAACATCATCGCATAAGAACTTGATCGCTGAAGTGAAACGCTAAACAAAGGGAGAAGAACAATAGGACACACATCGACTATGACTAGATAAATAATTCATCTGAACTGGTAAGAAGAAAAACTAAAATCAAACAACTAAATTTTAACCACATAAGCGATACATAACTAGTAATTGGTTAAAAAAGAGGTACTTTGTGAAAAAAGAGCGTTCAATAATAATAACTCAATAGATCACAATATGTGTCAACAATTTAAATTGTTACCCCCAATTATAAGATTATTTCGTAGTTATCAAACTGATTTTTTAGAGCACCAATATTGAGACACGAGCAGGTGAAGCAAAGATTTTAGTACCCAAGAAAAGTCTTTATTGTAGGGGTAGGGCATGTTACATTACACGTCAAGGTGTAATATTGCCACTAAGAGACTAACTCAAACACAGTACATACAATTTTGTAACGATATAAACACGAACACGCCACAAGAGTGAGACTTTTTTTTATTATTATCATTAACAAACCACCATGTGTACGTACGTTCTTCTTATCCCTCATGAACTTAGTAAGGAGACGCCTTGAACTGGCACGACCCAACAGGGATTTTGCAGATCTTAGGCAAGTTCTGAGCAGTTTGAAACATATGTTGCACCTGTTGTGGTCCATGCCTTCCCTGGAATCCAACTTGTTGAGCAGCCTGTCTCAGTGTAGGACACACACACATCCTGTCCACTTGTCGAAGCTCATTACAACACATTCTAAGAGCTGGTTGATGAGGTCGAGGCATTGCGTTCTCATCGTCTTCAAGATCAACATCAAGAACGAGCTCAAAGTCATCTGCTTCATATCCGATTCTTCCTTGTTGAGCTCGTTGCCGGATCCATTGCTTGCAACCTCTTAGCTGCTGGTGCTGCATAAACTCCCTCTGGCACTTACCTTGACCTCTTCTGTTGCTGATGTCATCGTCTTCCTCGAACTCAACCACAGTGCGGTAGATGGAAGCGTTGGCTAAGAGGACGCAGAGGGCAAGAGTTGCGAAAACGAGAATGAGCTTAGCCATGGTTTGATTTTGCTTCAGTTTTTGATTTTTTTAGTGAGGGATGATGAAGTGAAATGAAAGTGAGGGAGTTTATTTATGGAAGAGGAAAGAGTTTTGCATGGCATTTACGTGTAATAAGCATGAGATGGTGTGTGTGCACTTGGGGACATTACACGCATGAGAGTTTTGTTTGGATTAGGTGTCCGAAAGTTCAATGATGTGTCAAGTGAATGATCGAGACGAGTCTTCGCATCTGCAACACCATGCAGATTGCTCGATTCAACTTTGTTTTTTCTTTGTTTTTTACACTATCTCGATCAGAACACGCAAGAAAAAAAAAAAATCTTTTTAAAGCGATTAATGTAGCCTGCTCGCTCGATTCGGTTTTAATTCAATCTTCCTTTGAAGTTTTTCTTTTGTTCTAAAGGGAATTTAATTTATTTAATTTTCAGATTAGTTTGGTATAAAGATGTCTTGCTTTTTTTCAGTTCAGTTTTTTTATCTTAAGATATTTTTTGTTTGTGCTTTTAGAAAATACATGTAAACACAAAAACAATATTTAGGGTGCTAATAATAACAGCTAAATCTGGCTGAACTGCAGAAATTACCTGAATTTTATATAATTTTTTGCGAAATCTAACAGAAAAACTTTAGATTCAAATGTAATAACTGAATCTGGATGAATTACGGAATTGTTGATTTTTTTTATTAAACTAATAAAATATTATTTAAACAAATTTTTTTCAAATTTAGAATTGTTTTATGTTTATAAATATATTAAAGTTCAGATAAAGTAATAATTTTTTATTAAAATTTATCTTCTGAACCTAACTTATTTCATCAATATGTTTTTTAGAAGTTTATATAGCAAATTTACAGCTATTTCTACTAATTACAACTAAAATGAATAAAACTTTCAAAAACTATTATTTATGTATGTTTTGATTTTTTCGTAATACATTTATAATTTGGAAGAAACATAATATTAAACTATGGATTTAAATGGTAACGATTGAATCCGGCTGAATTAGAAAATTTGGCTGAATATTTTGTGATTTTTTGCGAAATCTGACAGAATAAATTAAAATTTAAACAGTAGTTGAATCTGGTGAAATTTAATTTAAAAAACAATAAATGAAATAATTAAACTTATAAGAATATTAATTAAATAACATGTTGTCAAAATTCAATATTTTTCTATACAAGTATATGAAGTTTTATAAAAATAATAATTTTTTTTTCAATTATTTCATAAGCATAACTTACTTATAAATTTGTGACCAAAAAAATAATTACTTACTAATATTTTTTGTTTTCAGTTTTTTCAACAGAAAACGTTCATCTTGCTGCGTTAATAATTCTCATTTGAATTAAGTTCAATTCCTTAATTTTCATACATTTGGTAAGCTCAAATAAAAATAAATCATTTATTTCATGAAAAGAGAGAGAAATCTGAAAAGTATTCAACAACTTTTATCAATTTCTGCATTTTTTCTCTTTTTATTCTACTGAATTAAGCTGTAGCAATGGGTGTATTAGTAACAAAATTCAGCTGGATTCTTCTCCATTCTACAATTCTGATTACAGACATTTAGTTTGGTATAATAATGCCTTGCTTTTTTGAATTCAGTTTTTTTATCTTGAAGATATTTTTTGTTTGTGCTTTTAGAAAATACATGTAAACACAAAAACAACACATAAACACTTGATCACATGATTCACATCAAAGAAAAAGGATTTATTTATAAACTAACCAGTCAGTATCAGCCCTGACAAATTCATGGCTCCAAGCTAAAAAAGTTTTAAAGCCCACTAAACTAATAAATAAAAAAGTTTTGTGTTAGTAGCAGCCTGAAATCGAACACAGCACTTCACATCCAGACAAAATAGCCCTTGCCACTGACCTATTTGCAATATTTGTAGATATATAGGATTTGGGGTCCAAGCAAAAGTTTCACTTTGTACTCAAGGCTGGCTCTGGAACTAACTATCGACTATGATTATGTGTACTTGTGCCACATAATCACATAAACATTATGATTACGTATATTTGTGCCAATTCATACATTATACAATTCGGTTAAAACATACATTGACAAATCAACAAGTGTTGAATCAGTTATCACGTCAACGTGTCATCAAAATATTTTTAGACACAAAAAAAAAATTACATCGAAAAATAGTTTTAATCATAACAAAATAGAAATTACAATAATTTATTTCTTATGTAACTATTTTTTCTTGATTTAAACAAAAACTTAATTTTTCAAAACTATTCTATATGCACCAGTTTCATGATACTAGATATGTAACGATCGCGAACCAAGTTTTGAGAATTTTGGTCGTGCGTTAATCGACGCAAATAGTGTGCATCGATCGACACAAGGTAGAATCGAACCGGTTGGTTCGATTTGAATCGTCGGTTTGTGGGCCGGTTTAGGGGAAAACCCTAGGGTTCCCTATATAAGGATGGGGGGGGGATGAGTGGTTGGTCGTTTTTCAGAGTTTCCAGAAAGTTCCTGAGAATTTTCAGAGAGGATTGAGAGAAGGGAAGAATCATTGTTGATTTCTTTGCGTTCTTGATCCTGAAAGCTTGGGAGTGTGATTGGGAGGCTTTGGGGATCGAATCTGGTGGTTGTTCTTCGCGAATTAGGAGAGGATTTCGGAGTGGAGATCCATGTTCATTGTGTTCTTCGCGTTCTTCGTAGTTCATTTCTTTTTTCTTCCACAACCAAGGTGAGTGCGTGACCATAGCTTATTTGGGTAAAAGAATTGATAGGATGCGATTGGTTGTGTTGTTTGGATGTATTTCGTGCTTGTATTGATGAATGTTGTGCAAGAGATCTATGTAACACATTCTGGAATCGATCCATGAGAGGATAGGTTCGATTCCTAGACTCTGCGACGGTGCGTCGATCGACACACGAGCAGTGCATTGATCGACACCAGAGTTGTGTGTCGATCGACGCACGATTTGTTGTGCTGTTCTCATTTGATTGTTCGTGTTGTGCATTGTTGTTTGCTCATCCTGGTATTGTATCTTTTGCTTATGCCTGTGTGTATAGCCAAGTAGATGGGATGACCGTCTCACTGAGTATTTGTGATAATACTCACGCATCTCTTTTTGCCATGTGATGCACGTAAAGACAAAGTGTGATTGTGGAATCACGGCTATGAAGAGCAGATGATCTAGTGTCTCGGTTTCATGTGTTGCTTTATGAGATTGTTGGAATCGCTAGGTTGCTAGTTTTATGTGTTGAATTGAATTGGATATTGGATTGGTTTATTGAACTGATTTATGGATAATTGTTGATTGGTTTGACTATGATTCCGCTGGTTTGATGTTGATTTGATTGGATATTGAGAATTAGTGTTTATGGAAACATTAATTCGAGTCCAATGTTTTAAAGAAAAAAACGGGTCGGTTGTTTCAAGATATACATGTACTTAAAAAAAATATGCTAAAATCACTCAAAATATCAAAGATGCTTTTTGAAGATTTTCGTCCCTCAAATCATATAAAATTCGAAAAAGGGTTGAAAGAGAACGTAAATTTGACTTTTGGTAAAAGATAATATATTTTTGAAATTTTTACATCTCTAGGTATTTGTATAGTCTTACAATGGCAAGCTAGTGATAAAAAACGACATGTACATTTTTTACCTTTTAGTATTTTTATTCTCTTTTATCCCTAACATTTTCTTTATAGTGCATGTAAAAACCATATCATTTTTCTTTCATACGATATAAAAAATTATCAGAACTGAAAAATAACGAGAATACTAAAAATAATATGATTTTTAACCATTATTATATGCGCGAGAAAGAAAATGATATAGATTTTACATGCACTAGAAAATAATATGGTTTTCATATGCACCAACAAAAAAATATCATATAATTACATATAAAATTAATTAATTGCAATTTCTATTTTCTTATGATTAAAACAATTTTAAAATTAAATGTCATTTTTAATTTTTTATAACTAAAAATATTTTGATGATGTGGAGGTGTGGTGGTCGAAGTAACCATAAACAAATTTTTTAAGAATTTTTTTAAAAATTTCTTCTCTAAATATTTTTTAATTTTTTTAAGAGTCTACTTTGTTGCACTCTTTATATATTATCATAAAAAACTTTTTCAAACTATATGATTTCATCATCATATCATTGTAATAGTTACCAACAATTAAATTAAAAGCATTTTCTAAAAAAGAAAAGAAAAACAATATGATTTATTGTTGCAGATTTATTGTCGAAGACAACAACTCTTTCATACTCTATAAGCTTACGTCACGTATGTGGTTTATATTCATGACTTCCTCTTCGTTTACTAGTTTTTTCCACCTGTTTACATCACAAATATTAACCTCTTTTTTTTAGCCACAAAATCACTGGATATGATTTAGGAAAAACTATAGTTCTGATATTCAAGACACACATGAACTTGGAATTACAGTTATGGATTTTCTATTATTAGAATCAAGCTAAGTCGAACTCATGGTGTTTGTGACAACCTTCAATTGAAAATACGCAATAAAAATGACTTACCTACAAATCTTTGAAATTCGTGTATCATGTGTTGATATCATTTAAAATTTTCCTTGTCTTAGTTTATGTCTCGGATTGGATTTGGAACAAATGACTATAATTCGCCCCCTCCTACGAATTAGTCGTCACTTTTCACAAATTTTACCAAAAAATATAGAACAAATTCTAAACTCCAATATCAATATAAGGAAGAAAGACAATGTTATTTTATATAATGTTTTAAGAGTTTTTTTCACCTATTCTCTGAGGGATTGCCATATGGCTTCTATATATATGTGACATGTGTTTTATTTATTTATTTATAATTAATGATTATGTAAACTTGAAACGTTATTTGCATTCGTTGTTCGATCTCTTTCTTCTCTGGTTAAATCGTGTGTTGCTCCACCGATTCATTTTCTCATGAAAAGTGCTATTGCTTATGCGGCTTTCGTTTACGCTTTGTCCTCCATCAAATCCACCTCTGATTTTTCCTTAAAGACCGCCGTCTATTGAAACAACCCAACCCATAAAATTAAAATTTTCGACCCGGATTATTATTGTCATAAATAATAGAAAAATTTGAAAAATTACCCCACATTGAACATGACTTTGTCCCAATACACTTAAAAGTGTATAGTTTTTTCCCATTAGGCTTTAATTATGTTCAAACTCGTTTTTACTCTTTAATTATGATTAAAAATATTTTGATCTTTAATTTTTAAATAAATTTAAAAATAAAAATAAAACAAAAGTATTAAAAATCAGAAATCATAAATCACGACTAAAAAAAAGTCCTTTGTGTTCTCCGCCTCCATCTTCTTCTTTCCCTCTATCTCCTCCGTCGAATTCGAACACCGCCGGCGACTCCTCCTCCAAATCCAAACACCGCCGTCGTCTCCTCCTCACCTGGTATCGGACTCAGCCGTCAACGATTCCAGTAAGATTCTTCTTCTTCGTATTTGCTCTTTTCAAATCTCGTCTTATATTCACTAAGCTTGCCTTCAAAACTACATTGTATTTTTTTTTTATTACTACTGTGTCGTAATGAGTCGCAAAGCGTGTTCTTATCTTGAAGACTTTTTGCTTCAATGCTGTGATTCTTTTACTCTTTTGTTGTTGTTGTTGTTGTGTAACCTCTTTCAATTCCAACATGGGAACTGGAAATAAAGAGGATTACGATTTACTTCTCTACATATAAGGTCTACTTGCGATTAAACTATGACCTTGTTTCTGTTTTGACTTTAATGACACTCATAGTAACACACACATGGCTTTGAGACATGGAGTTGCATAAATAGACGAACATAGAGTAATTAATTACTCTCATTCTTCAAGCTTTAGTAACAAATCCTCTTTCATTTCTGATCATCCTTATTCGACTTGGTAAGTCTCTCTCTCTACTTGGTGTTGTTGAAAAACTGTCTTTTTGAAACAACTTGTGAATTTGGTTTATGTTTGTGATGGACATTTCTGAATCAACTCTAGAGAACAATCACAGTTGCAAGCACACAAAGTCTGCAATTATAATTTTCTAGATAACAATCATGACTTGAGCTACATATGTTCCTCACATTTGAAAGGAAACATTTTTTCTTGAGCTCTTGAGGGTTTAGATTGATTCTTCATTCACGTAACTTGTGCACATTTTAGAGAAAAGTGAGGTTTGTGTGTGATTTGTGTGATTTGTGAACTTGAAGGTGGAAGGTGGAGATAACTTTGAAGTTCGTTATCACAATTGGTCTTGTGTTGTTGTTGTTGCTTGTTAGTATTTGGTTTTATAGCACCTTGTGGAGTTGTAATATGGCTCGAGATGATCAGGTTCATATCTTTTGATAAGTGAGAAGTTTTTGATTGTACTATCGGCTTGGTTTTGCCACTGTTGATAAATCTGTGAACTCATTGACTTTTTAAGCTCTAATGTTTTGTTAAGCTTTTGTCTTTCATTATTCCGATATTTAGACATCTCTGATATAAATGTCTTAGATCATTTTCAGTACTTACAATCTGTTAGTGTAACGTCCGTGAACCAAAAAGTGGATTTTGGTTGGGTGTCGATCGACAAAGGGTGTGTGTGTCGATCGACACGTGTATTTTGGACTTATGAGAAGTCGTGTTCTGGGTGTTGTGCCGATCGACACAGGTGAGGTGTGTCGATCGATATGGGGTTGAATTGAACCAACAGATTCGGTTTAATTGTCCGGTTTGGTGGGCCGGTTTAGGAAACCCTAGGGTTGTATAAAAAGGCTGGAACAGTGAAGGTTGGCCGATTTTTCTTCCAGAAATCGCAGACCATAGTGTTTTTGAGAGGAAATCAGAGGTTTGGGCGATTTTTGGAGTGTTGGGAGATTTCTGGTTGATTGGTGATCCTTGGAGTTTGGGGTTTTGGTGTTGAGTAAGGTTTTAGGATTTGGAGGTTGTGTTCTTCGCATTTTTTGGGTTTTCTCATCCTTTTCAATCCTTTTTTGAGGTGAGTGCGTGACCGTAGGTTTATCTGGGTAAATGATTAGATGGAATATGATTGATTGTGGTTGTTTGGATTGGATTTCGCGTGTTTGTGGATGAAATCGTGCAGGAGATCGATGGATCGCATGAGAGTTCGAGCCATGAGAGGATAGGCTCGTTCTCTGTTATGCGATATCATGTCGATCGACACAATTGCTTTGTGTTGATCGACACAGGTGCATCATGTCGATCGACACAGGTGCATCATGTCGATCGACACCATGGTGGTGTGTCGATCGACACAAGTGCAGTCTATCGATCGACACCTAGTGGTTGTGTCGATCGACACAGTGCCCCTGGACTGGTTTATGTTTGATTGTTTCGTGTATGCTTGTTGTATGCTCATCCTGGTATTGTATCTCTTGCTTATGCCTGTGTGTATAACATATAGACGGGATGACCGCGTCGCTGAGTATTTGTGATAATACTCACGTAACTTTTTTTGCCATGTATTGCACGTAAAGAGAAAATATGATCGTGGAATCATGGCCGGGAAGAGGAGATGATCTAGAGTCTCATTTGAGTGGCTGTGTTGTTAGAATTTCTAGTAATTTCTGGAACTATCATTGGTTATTGATTGATATTGGTCTTAAACGGTTTAGTGAATTAATAAAGTATGGAATTTATTGATTGGATGGTTATTGAGTAGTCTATTTGTTTCCGCATTGCTGTGTTTGGCCCATTGAGGATTATTATCTGTGATGATGGTAATCTGAAAGGAAAAATTTTAAATTTTTGGGTCGGATTGTTTCAGTTAACTTTTTTAAGAATTTAAAGCTTTTCTCATTTGAAAAAGACGTGATACATAGGCATGGATTGAGTATATTGTAATTTGTTTGGTTGTTTAAATCTTTTTGAATGTGTTCATAATACTTTGATAATATTCAAAAATGTTAATCACTTATCCAAGTTTTGATAATTTTCATTGTTTAATTCATTGTAGATATGGATTTAGAGTTGCCTAAAAAGATTTTTAGAGAAGGGCATGAACCGGAAGTTAGAAAGATCAATAACAGCTGCAGGATGTCGATTCTCGAGCTAGTGAAGGAGATGCTACCAACGGATTACGATGACGTGAAGGCAGATCCTCTTTTCTCCGATATCATGGCAATCCATGATAATGGTCTAGGATACTCGGGGAAAATGATACACAGCATGACGTGTAAGCAGTTAGAAACATCTAAATTGCATGAGTTATGGTTTATGTTTGCTAGGAGGCCTATGAGATTCTCTTTGCAAGAGTTTCATGCCGTGACTAGCCTCAAGGTCGAGAAAGAGGACAATTGCAACATTGGTGAATGGGTAGATGATGAGGGTTTTTGGAGTAAATTGCTAAATGCATAGGGTAGAAGCATTTGCATTCAGAACATAAGGAAGGTGCACATTTTGGATGCTAAGAATTGGAAGCGTGTAGATAGATTGCGTTTGGTGTATTTGTGTGTTATTGGTGGATTGTTATGTCCAATGGATGAGAAGGCTGTTATACCACACACTTACATCAAATTGATTGTGGATTTTGGCAAGCTACAAACTTATCCGTGGGGTCTTGAATCATTTGATCAGCTACTTAAGGAGATGAAGACTGCTATGGGGAAATTGACGTATGCGATTAGCTACCCTTTGCATGGTTTCTCTTTTGCATTTCAGATTTGGATAATGGAAACTATTCCAGACATTGGAGATATGTTGGGCTGAAAACTGAATAAGGATGGCATTGTATTTCCCAGATGTTCAAATTGGATAGGAGCTTCAAAGATTTCATATTCACAAATCAACCAGTTAGAGTCTTCATTTGAATCAGAAGTAAGTGAACTAGCTATTTCTAGTGTAATTTTCTTCTTTTTAGGACACTAAGTAGTAAGTTGGTTTTGCTGTAACTTTCTTCATCATTTCGTTTTGCTGTAACTTTCTTCATCATTTTGACACTAACTTTGATTATAATCATTTTTTTACAGGCTGTTTTGTATCATTTTATCTCGTCTATTGGGAATGTTGACTTAATCAAGCATGTTCAGTTTACAAGGACGAGCGAAATGAGAGATGAAAGAGTTGACAATATAATTTCTCTCATTAAAGATGGAAAAGAATGGAGTGACCATATCTGGGAAGTTAAACCACCGAATCAGAAGCATGGTGCAGAGGAAGGGGACATAGAGAATGATATTGTAGATGCGGTTGCTGATGTTAGTACTCTGAAGGCACACGACAGCCGTGCCTCAACTTCAAGGAGGGCTAAGAAAAAGTTTTATGATCATGGTGTAGAAGAACGAAAGCTGAAATTGTTGTGCCAACGGTCAGCGGGAAAAATTGTAGGTGTGAATGAAGACTTGAAGTCTTTTATTACTGGTTAGTTTGAATCTTCGTTTACTTCAATGGTGAAGAAGGTTGACAAGATGGAGAAGGACATCAATGTCCGATTTGCCAATATGGAAAGTGAGTTTAGGATCCTCAAAGATGTAGTCTTTGAAGCTACACTAGCAATAAGCAGTGGACAACGATCTACCATCACAACACCGGCAAGTGTCAATATGGAGAAACAACCGCAGAAAGCGAGAAAGGTAATCCACAAAAAAAAACTCTAACTCTTGATCACTTTTGTATAATGTTGTCTATATATCTATTATGTTATAACCTGTTAAATGAAAACATATGTTTTATGAGAGTATGTTAGTCGCATAAGTTTGAATGTAACTTATATTGTGTTTAACTATATGTGAATGTAAATATATGTTGTATATTGTGTTTTCTTTGGTTTCTTAACTTTTTCACTTTTGTTTGTCGTCTAACAGGATGATAAAAAAGATGGAATAGACTGTAAATTTTCTTTGGATGGTTTACATGACGTAGATTTAACTCAAACTGGCAACATCGAGCTCGAATTAGGTACACAAGAGTACCTCCAAAAAATATTGGGACGACTATCTCAAGCTTCGATAGTCCATGGTTTCGATCCATCTCAGTCTTCAAAAGCAAAGATGGAAGATGATCTTGATTGGTTAAGTCCACTATCTTCTTTTCCTTCCGTCAAGAAAGAAAGTGTCGAACCGCGTACTCCTAGTTGGCTTCGACAATTAACTCCAAAAGAATTGCAGAACATGTCCCGAAATGCTGCAGATGCCAGATTAGTTTTCCATGAAGAAGAAGAATTTAAAGAAATGTAAGATTGGTCCATGGCTTTTGAGTAAGTCTATTAATGTGTTTCTCTTCAATTTTTACTTACCTTAATAACTGCATCTACTTTATTGTATACCTACTTACTAAATACTTAATGGTTTAATAGATTGAAGGAACTACATGTCGGTCCACTAGCTTTAACTTTAGAAGTATTAACCCGGATTATTAGCTCAACATCATGGCTACATACTCCGGTATGAAATACATATTATATTATGTTATAAAACACGTATGATTAGTAAACATATTTTACTAATTTTTAAGCTTTTTATTCAGGAAGTAGACGCAGTTATGTTTTTATTCCGGGAGAAGACATCTTTGCGATGTTGGAAACTAGATCGTGTTGGTTTCATGACCTGCTCATTTAGTTCCCACATAAAAGCTGCTTACCGTCAATTTTGGCTGAGAAGAAAGCATTCAAATTGAGTACTTTGCTCTTAGCTTTCGGCAAAGGTGATCTTCCAGCTCATGGAAAGATAAGAAAACTTTGGGATGTTGACGTGGACCGTCTTTACGTTCCAGTCAATGTCAATTCTAACCATTGGATCTCGTTGTGTATCAGTTTCAAACAGAGAGCAATTCATGTATTTGATTGTGGTAACGGAAAGCATGCAAAGGATATGGCGCAACCATCATTCCTCGTATTGTACACAAAGTGCAAGCACCTGGAAACAACAAGCATATGAAAATCAAACTGTATACAGTGACATATGTGAAGATGAAAAATGGTCTTAATAGAAGTAAATGTCACTGTGGAGTGTATGCTTTGATATATATCGAGTGTCACTTGCTTGACTAGACTTCTCTTTAATGGACGATAGCAACATTAAAGAGGCTCGATTTAGGATTGCAATCGATCTGTACCAAGCGGCAAATGATCAAGTTTTGATTGATCGTTTGTCAAAGTATGAACCTCCTGAAGCGCATATCGACTCAACCATTGTTGATATTGGTTGAAATCGTCTACTGCTTTGATTTATGTTTTTAGGTAACTTCTCTATGTTTCATATGATTTATGTTATGAATTTAAAACATATGTTTTATATGGTTTAGATGGATTTAAACATATTTTTATGAAAACTTTTTACCGAAGCTCTATGCGTTGATCCATCTCTAGAAAATATTCATTCTAATACTCTATACTCTAAACTTTAAATTTGTAAAAAACATTCATTCTAATACTGACGTGTCGAAGAAGAAGAGCAAAGTAATTTTGCATTTGGATGATGATTTGAAAAGCAAGTATTATCAAACTTCCATACCTCATCTTAGAAATCATAATGTACAATCATTTCTGTAAAATTACTATCTCCATTTCACAACTCTGCGAACCTTTGTTTTCAGAACTCTGCATTTTACTCTGTTTTTCCACAACTCTGCGGGTTACTCTGTTAGTACATTGGTTTTTTTCCTATCATTTCCATCAATGCACTAGAGAAAAGACGAATAAAGTTGCATACTTATCAAACTTAATCACAAATATCATAATCCCACGGTTATCAAACTTAAAACTGAAGACACAAGAAAAAATCATAGTGATGTAAAAACCAAAGCTTCGAGACAACTTAAACATAAATAAGAAGTTTGTAAAACATAAATGAAACAATCTCTATATTGTCATATCACATGTTACTCTTTTGTGACCTGTAATATGACAATGATTGCACTTGTGCTTCTTCGACCCTTTCGATCCTTGTAACGATTGTATCTTATCTTCAACAGATTCGAATCTTTGTTTCCTGCGTCTTTCCGCAGCTCTTCATGTTCCCGGTGGTAAAACCTGGACAGCTTCCACTTCGGCTGGGACACGCCATGCATCCTCAGGTACAGATACAGGATTAATGCATTCCTCATAAGCTGTTCTTCATGCGAGAGTCGTATATTTATGATCGGTGAGTGAATGTGTCTCTCTTCCAACAGATAATCCTGCTTTTATGGCATGTCTGCACAGAATTTTTATCAAGTTATACATTCCACATGAACACGTTCTCACCTGCAAATCAACAATGCAGTTGTAGGAGTCGCCTTTGACAATAAATCGGTTGTCATTAATCTTGTCAACCATGAATGTTTTACCCTTCTCAATCCTTCTGTCAATCTTTTTCTCAACTGCAATGGTTAAAGGATGCTTATGATTTGAGCTTAAGTTTCTACGCTTATGAAATCATCGGGTTAACATTTCTCTAATGCTATCCAACAAAGGAATTACTGGATACTCTCTAGGTAATCGTAATGCATCATTGATCGATAAAGCAGGGTTTGTGGTCCTAATGTCATACTTGAATCCTGGAAATAGACAACGAGCCCATTTTCTCACGTTAGTGTCGATTAGATATTTTCCAATACCAAGACTAATAATGCAAATCTCAGTGAACTTCTTCTCAAAATCAGGTGGTCTATATACTCTAGAAGCCTCTGCAACCAAAGGCGCCACACCTTTTCCGTGAAAAGATGTCACCACATTATTCAGCAGATGGTGAATGCAAATTCTATGTGTAGCTTGTTGGTAAACTTTCTCTACTGCTTTCACAATTGAAGAATGTCTATCTGACACAAAAGCCAACCCATGCTCATCTGCAATAAGAACGTTTAGCTGCCTCAAAAACCACTCCCATGAGCGATCGTTCTCTAAATCAACAACCCCGAAAGCAATTGGGTACATGTTAGATTTACCATCTAAAGCGGTAGCAACTAGTAAACTCCTTTGAATTTATTCTTCAAAAACGTACCATCAACAACAACAACACTCCGAATGGATTTGTAGAACTCCCTTACAGATTGACCGAAAGAGAACAAATAGATACTTAAATCTTCCATGTAAATTTGTTTCATAAAGGTACTGCGTACCCGGGTTTGCTGCTTTGAGCATGTACAAGTACTTTAGAATTTTACCATAACTTTTCTCCGGTATGCCTCTAATCGCGTTAACTGTATACTCACGTGCATCCCATGCTAAAGAGTAATTCAACTCGACTCCAAGTTCAGTACGCATAATCTGGATCACATCATGCTGTTTAGATCCTTTTTTCACCCCCTCATACTTATGCATAATCAACCTGCCGATTGTTTTTGCAGAAGCTGTCTTTCCACCTTTTGTTTTGCTTGAAAGAGCACAAGTATGTTTCGAAACATACTTACTGACAATGAAATACGTAGACCCTGTCAAACACATTGCACGAAGAATCCAATTGCATCCGTTTCTTGTGCAGCGTATAGTCCACTTTGTAGTATCCGATTTAAGAACCTTATAGTCGAAGTTGTACTTCATTGCATAGAATTCAATTGTTGACTTCAAAGCCCTTTTTGCTTTCAAAACGTTTACTCTTCTTGACAACATTCTCTACTGAAGGTCGAACCATCTTCTCACTCCCTTGTTCTGTATTTTCAGACATTAAGCCATCCTCGCTATCATCACCAACATCACCATGAATCTGAGAAGGATGGAGTAAGCGTTTGTCAACATTAAGCTTAATATGAGTCGCTTCCTCAATTTTTTCATCCAGAACACCTTCTAAGTTTTCTGATTTCGTGGGCTCTTGATTCAAATCAAAGTCAAATATAGGTTTAAAAGACACACAAAACTGTATCAAAGATTTCTTCCTTACGTACCCAACAAATTTTTTCACTTGACGATCACTGGATAAGAAAACTGGAGGAGATCCTAAATTGTTGATCAAATCCCCAGGTAAATAACTACACTCGATCGTATCAGTTTGCTCGATTCCGTAATCCTCTAAAACCACAGCTTTAAGCTCCTGAAGAGTACTTGTAGATTCCAAAGCAAGTAACCAACCTCCTTTTCCTTCGTCAGCAAGAAAGCTCCATCCTTTACTGGAGCATGATATCCATTCGCCACATGTGACATAGACATGCAACATAATCAAAAGAAAGAAGGTTCCCCAAGATTAAAAGAAACAATATGGAGATAGCAAGAAGAAGAAGAAGAAGTTGTCGTGAAGAAGAAGAAGAAGTCGCGAAGGAGAAGAAGAAGTCGCACAATATCTTTTAAAAAACCAAATAAGGAAAACCAAATATTCACTTCATTTAGATCCTAGATTTAAGGAAATTTAAAAACTAACTTAGTAGAATGTACATTCTACGTTCGGTAGATATAGACAAAAGTCATAGAATGTATGTTTTGGATAGGATAAATGATAGATAATACGGTAGAATATATATTCTAGAAATGGTAAATGATAATGGAAACGGTGGAAGAAATATTTTGCGTAGACGTAGATGACAGACCATTCAGTAGAACACATTTTTTACTTCTCAGTAGATACTAATAAGCTAGGCAGAACTGACAATCTACGGGTTCGTAGCTACTAGCGGTAGAACGTACATTCTGGAAGGCGTAGAAGAAAAATATTAAAAAAAAATTAGTTTTTTTGTGAACTTTAAAAATATTTGAATACATAGAAATGCTTTTACGTTTTTGTAATTATAGTATTTTAAAAAAATTTAAAAACTGTTTACTTCTATTTTTTTTTCTTTTAAAGGCAATATAGGTAAAAATGACAAAAAATGAAAAAGGTGTATTGGGACAAAGTCATTTTTTTTTGTGGGGCAATTTTCCAAATTTTCCATAATAATAATCCTCAATGGTCCAAACATAACGATGCGGAAACAATACAACGACTTAACCAATCACAACTCATTCAATAATCTCATACTTATTGAAACATAAACCAAATTCCAATTCAATTCAACAATTCCAATACGATTAACAACCAATCCAATAAACCAAATCAACTCAATTCCAGAATTACTAACACCCTAGCAATTCTACCACAACGAGCAAACAATCGAGCCACTAGATCATCTCCTCTTCCTGGCCACGATTCCACGATCACACCTTGTCTTTACATGCATCACATGGTTATACGAGATGCGTGAGTATTATCACAAATACTCAGCGAGACGGTCATCCCATCTACTAGGCTATATACACAGGCATAAGAAAATGATACAATAACAGGGTGAACAATCAACAAGGCAAAGCACGAACAATCAACACAAGAATCGCACAACTGCACATGCGTCGATCGACACAACCACCTTGTGTCGATCGATGCACTGCACTCGTGTGTCGATCGACGCATAGCACTTGCGTCAATCGACGCAATTTCCTAAAACCCAAAATCGAACCTATCCTCTCATGGTTCAATTTTGGATCGCATCATAAACGATCTCCTGCACAAATCCACTCAAAACCACACGAAATCCACCAAATAACAACAATCAAATGTATCCTATCAATCTCTTTACCCAGATAAGCCATGGTCACGCACTCACCTTGGATCTGGAAAGGAAAAGGAAAAGGAAGAGAAACACCAAGAATGAGAAGAATACTCCTCAAGGATTCGAAATCCACTCCTGATTCGTGGAGAACAATCCCCAGCAATGATCTCCCGAACCTTCCAACGAATTTCCTTCTCACAAACTCTCTAGAAACTCTCTAGAAACTAAAAGTCCCCAAAACCGCGGCCACTGCCTATTTATAGGGAAGCCCTAGGGTTTTCCCTTAAACCGG
Organism: Arabis hirsuta; assembly: GCA_964056655.1. Taxonomy (NCBI): domain Eukaryota; kingdom Viridiplantae; phylum Streptophyta; class Magnoliopsida; order Brassicales; family Brassicaceae; genus Arabis; species Arabis hirsuta. The sequence continues at coordinate 34,351,721 of OZ053299.1, forward strand.
CCTGCAAACTGATACTTAAATCGAACCGATCTAGTTCGATTTAACCTTCGCACGACCAAAAATCACAATCTTTGGTTCGCGGTCGTTACAACTCTCCCCCACTAACACGGATTCAACCTCGAATCACGCAACACACTACGGTCAACACACCCGATATCAGCATTCTGACCCAGCCCGGTCAGCTCCACTGATATCAACTCTCCTGGCCTCACCCGGCCAGCACCACCTGAGATCAACACCCGATCCCAGATCTCAACTAGTCTCACACTAGTTACATTGCATATTCTCACGACGGCTGCAATCCTGACCAAACCCGGCCAGCACTACCTGAGATCCACTCCCGATCCCTAAAGCTCGTAATCTCATACTTATAATCACATCCAGACGTTATTGCTCATAACTCATACTCATAACTTATATAAATATACACCATACCCACTCTCAGGATCGTCACCCCTTGACCTATCAGTGTACAGGGAACCCACTATCCCTTGGAGAGAACCACCATCCCTCAAAGTATATGTAGGGAACCCACCGTCCCCTAGAGAGATCCACCATCTCTCGAATATATGCAGGGAACCCAATATTCCCTAGAAAGAACCATCATCCCTCAAGTATATACAGGAAACCCACTATCCCTTGGAGCAATAACTCTGTGACGTGCATCATAAGCACCTGTGGACTAAAATCGCCTCTCGTGGCTCCATCATGACATCCCTTAACCCGGAACGTCATCTCAACCATGACCAATAACTAGGTCATCTAAAACCACCTCCCACTAGGGTGTTTCAACCAGAATCCCTGGAAAAAGATAAGTTCTAACTCACATTAAACCTCTTTTTCCAGACTCTCCCTAGGAAATAAACAGGTTCTATCTCACATAAAACTTCTATTTCCCAGCGTCATCTAGAGAATGGACAAGTCCTAACTCACATAGAACTTCCATCTCTAGATACTCCTTCTAGAACATGGACAAACTCTAATTCACATAGAACTTCCATTTCTAGCATCAATAGAAAATAGACAGTCCTACTCACTTAGAACTTCTATTTCTAGCTTTATATCTGATAGACAAATTTTAACTCGCATAGAACTTCTATCACTAGACCTCCATATAACCCCACCAGTCATCATAATACATAACCTCACCAGTCATTATAACACATGATCCCACCATTCATCATAACGCATGACCCCACCAGTCATCGTAACACATGACCCCACAGTCATACCATAAGAACCCACGTCTCATAAACACATTTAATAAGAAAAACTTATCTTATTAAATCTCAACAATGTATAATCGTTACATCACCAAACGAAAAATACATAAACAACACATAGCCACATGTTATCACAGACACTGAAAACCAGAAAAAGATAACTCAAGCCATCACTTGCTTCTCGAACCACTTCGAGAACTTTTCCTTCATCCTCGCTTCTGGTTCCCAAGTCTCCTCCTCAATACCGTTACAGTTCCATACGAATCTCACCAACGGTATCCTCTTCCGGGGCAGAACCTTGACTTTCCTCTCGAGAATCCTCACAGGTCTCACCTCCAACATCATGTTGGGCTGAAGATCCTCCGGAATCCTAGCCAACACCTCCTCAGACTCATGTAGATATTTCCGTAGCATCGACACATGAAAGATCTTAAGAAAAGCCTTCATACTCTAAGGTAACTCCAACCGATAAGCTACTGGTCCCACCCGTTCCATAACCTTGAACGGATACATAAACCTCGGACTAAGCTTATTCTCTGAAATAGATCTGTTAGGACCCCTCAACATCGCTGTCTTGATATACACAAGATCTCTCAGCTCAAACTCTAGCTATTTTCTCTTCTTATCGACATAACTCTTGCCGATCCTGAGCCTCCCTCATGTTCAGCCTCAAGACACGGATCTTCTCCGTCATCTCCAGAATAAAATCTGCACCAAACATGCTCTTATCCCCCACTTGAGTCCAACATAATGGTGTACAACACGACCTCCCATACAGAGCCTCATATAGAGCCATCCCAATACTCACCTGGTAGCTGTTGTTATACGAAAACTCTACCAGGTTCAGGTGATCTGCCCAATGACCACCGTAATCCAGCACACACATCCTCAGCAAATCCTCAAGGGTCTGAATCGTCCTCTCATATTGTCCATCCGTCTGAGGATGATAAGCTGTGCTCATATGTAACTTAGTGCCCATCGCTGACACCCTATGCAGCCTCACTATCTTTCGCACATACTTCTTAGCCAAAACCGCCGACCCATCGGTCTTCTTGATGGCAAGAAAATGTGCTGACTTTGTCATACGATCCATAATCACCCAATTAGCATCATATGTCTGCGAAACCGGCAACCCTGTCACAAAGTCCATAGGAATCATGTCCCACTTTCACTCTGGAATAGGCAAACTCTGCAACAACCTGCTCGGAATCTGATGATCAGTCTTCACTAACTGGCACACATTGCACGCTACAACCCATTTAGTGACATCTTTCTTCATCCCGACCCAGTGATAATACCGCTTCAGATCACGATACATACTAGTCGCTCCCGAATGAATCGACAACATGCTCGCATGAGCCTCTCTCAGGATCTCCTACCTCAGATCTTCATCCTTGATTACGCAAACCCGCCCGTTCACAAGAATTATCCCATTCGCCGAGACCAAATACTCTGAACCTGCCACCTTAGAAGCATCAATCAAACCCTGATCCTTCTCCTGAGCTACTCGAATCCTACTCAGCAAATCTGCCTGGTTAGCTGTCTCTAACCCCAACGGCTCCTGTGAGATAACGCACAACCTCAAAGTGTCAATCTCACTCACCAAAGCCTCCATATCCCGCTATTGAGCCGAAGTAACCCTCTTCCTACTCAACACATCTGCAACCAAGTTAGCCTTACTCGGATGGTACCTAATCTTCAGATCATAATCTGCTACTAACTCCATCCAGCGCCTCTGTCTCTGGTTTAGCTCCGGCTGAGTAAAGAAGTACTTAGGCTTTTATGGTCTGTGAGCACCTCCACCATTTCGCCATAAAGATAAAATCGCCAAATCTTTAAAGCAAAAATCACTGCAGCCAACTCCAAATCATGGGTAGGGTAGTTGCACTCGTGCTTCCTCAACTGCCTCGAAGCATATGCAATTACCTTCCTCTGCTGCATCAGCACACAACCTAGACCAACTCCCGAAGCATCCGTATACACCACGTAAGGCTCACCCGGCTCGGGTAACGCCAACACTGGTGTACTAGTTAACATCTCCTTCAGCTTCCTGAAACTCTCCTCGCAAGCTGAGGACCACACAAAAAGGACAACCCTTCCCGTCAGTTTCGTCATCAACTGCGCCATACTCGCAAATCTCTTGGCGAACCTCCTATAATAACCTGCCAACCCGAGAATACTCCGGATCTCGGTAGAATTCCTCGATCTAGGCCACCCTTTGGTAGCCTCGATCTTAGCCAGGTCCACAGAAACTCCCTCTGCAGACACCACGTGGCCAACAAAACTCATCTCTCGCTGCCAAAAACTGCACTTGCTTAACTTCGCGTACAGCTTCTACTCCCGCAGCTTCTCTAGAACCAATCTCAGTGAACTTCGTGCTCCTCAGGACTCCTCGAATACACCAGAATATCATCACTGAAGATGATCACAACTCGTCCAGATGACAATCCAGATGGACTTTGTACCGATCCAACCAATCCATCTCCAGAATGACATCGTACAGCTCCACCGGACTAATAATCAAATTTGCTGGTATCAACTCTCCCACCACTAGAATATCCACACCACGAGCCCGCTCGAAAGTAGCCAAGGACTTGTCACCCGCAACCTTAACTACTCCAAGCTGCTCACCGGAATCGCTTCGGATTCCGCTACTCTCCGCAAACTCCGGAGTAATGAAGCAATTCGTCGCTCCAAAATCAAACAAAATATGGGACTCACAACCGCCCACTACTAAGGTCTCTTCACAAATCTCATGTGCCTAGGAATCCTAACATTCTAGCACAAACTCACAAATTCCAAAACGGACAAAATTCAATAACCAGAATTTAACAAGTCAAGTTCTAAAATTACCTGTGATCGGTCTAGCGCTAGAACCACCCGCCTCCACCGAAGTGAACACCCGCGGTACCGCTGCAATCTGAGCCACCGGCTGCACTGCCGCCACTACCATCTATTGCAGTCTAGGACACTTGGGCTTGATATGCCACGACTCTCTGCAGAGAAAGCACACCCACGTATCTTGAGCCTCGACCTGCGTATCTCGAGCCCCGATCCTATTCGGACAGCTCACCACCCGATGATCCATTCTTCCACAATCGAAGCATTCCAAAACCACCCTGACAGGCCCTGAAGTTCTATCCCACTTCCACTTCTGTCCCTGCACAAGCTTGCCGCCCCTGCTCAGACCCACCTGCTGCTGCAACCTCCTTTGCTGCTGAACCGGTGGACTAACCATCACAGCCTGCTCTCTCAGGTCATCCTCTATCTCAACAGCTGTCTCAACCAGCTCTACCCTCGTGGTGAACCTACTTGCTCTACAGCGAATCCTTAAATCTGGTTGAAGTCTCCTCAGGAACCTCTTCACCTAGGCCTACTCGCCCTCCAGATCTCTACCGGCATGAACCAGAAGCCGACCGAACTCCTCGTCAAACTCACGGACCGACCGGTCACCATGAGTCAACTCCAAAAATTATAACTCCAAGTGATCCACCACCTCCTGCGGAAATTACTTGGTGTTAAACTCAGCCACAAAACTCTAGGCCATACCCGCCTGAGCTCTCCTAGCCACCACACCTCGCCACCAGAGATGTGCATCACCACCAAGGTAATGTACTGCTAGGTCCACCCGGTATCCCTTTGGACACCTGAGAGATTGGAAATTATGCTCTAATCTACTCCTCCACAAATCTGCCTCCTCAGGCTTGGCACCACCCGAGAAAACCCCGGTGCCAATCCTCTGCATCTGCTCCATCATCCTAAGGTAAGATGGAAGCTCTTCCGTAACCGCCACATCCGCCTGTATTCCAGCCATATCCGGCTGAACCCCAGCCACACCCGGCTGCACACCAGCCACCCCCGGCTGCACACCAGCCACCCCCGGCTGCACACCAGCCCCACCCAGCTGCACACCAGCCACACACGGCTGTACACCAGCCACACCTGGCTGCACTCCCGGAGCCTGACCCTGAGCCGGCACCCCACCTAGTAACCGCTCCAGAATCAACTGTAGCAGACCCACCAGACGATTATCTCGATCCTGAGCAAAACCTGCGGCAGCATCCCCACCTGGGGTTACAAACTTTTAGACTTGGAGAGTCATTTTTCATGAAGCTATTGCCATTTCTTGGCATGTCATTTTTCATGAGGTTATTTTCCCTTTTTTATCTTCTACACTGACAGAGGATACACGAAATTTCTTTCCTCATCTTCCTTTTCCTACTTCCCCTGATGAATCTTTGCATTCTGCACATTCATCTTTTGATGAATCTCCTCATACTGAGATTTCATCCTCTGAGGATCTTTTGCCCTTGGCACTGGATTCTCATAGACACACCAAATTATCAGCTCATTTGCAGGATTATTATATGTATAACACTTCATTTTCTGCTCCTTATCATATAAGTAATTTTCTCTCTTATCACAAACTGTCCTTTCCTTTCTGTGCTTTTATTCAAAGTATTACTTTTATTATAGAACCCCGTAATTACTGTGAGGCTAAGCAGTTGAAAGTTTGGTGTGCTGTTATGAGTGCGGAACTTAAAGCTATAGAAAGGACTGGCACTTAGATAGTGTATCCTTTACCTCCTGGTAAGACGGCTATAGGCTACAAATATGTTTACAAAGTTAAGCATAACTCAGATGGATTTATTGAGAGATACAAAGTCAGGCTTGTGGCCAAAGTTATACTCAGGAGGAAGGTCTTGATTATGAAGATACCTTTTCCCCTGTAGCCAAAATGGTCACTGTCAAAATCCTTCTGAGTGTTGCAGCTAAGTTGAACTGGAGCCTGAATCAGTTAGATGTATTTAATGCTTTTCTTAACGGAGACTTTGATGAAGAGATTTACATGACTTTGCCTCCTGGCTATGAAGTTCTTGATGGTATTTCTTCTTCTGATGGTCCCCTGGTTTGCAAACTACAAAAATCTATCTATGTCCTTAAGGAAGCCTCCAGACAATGGTTTCTCAAATTTTCATCTACTCTATGTGATTTGGGTTTCTCAAGGTCTAACAGTGATCATACTCTCTTTACTAGATTCACTGATGGAGTTTTTGTAGTTGTTCTAGTATATGTTGATGATATCATCATTGCTAGCAGTAATGATTATGTAGTTCCAGTACTCATTTGTAAGCTCAATCATCATTTCAAGCTCCGAGATCTTGGACCATTGCAATATTTTCTTGGCCTTGAGATTGCTCGTTCTGCTACAGGGATCTCCATTTGCCTGAGAAAGTACATTTTGAAGTTGTTGACTGATACTGGTTTCCTTGGCAGTAAACCATCCTTTATTCCCATGGAACCTATAGTCATTCTTTACATAAAGATGATACTCCATTTCTTCCTGATGCAGAGGTTTATAGACGCTTGATTGGGAAACTTCTCTATTTGTGTTTCACATGACCTGACATTACTTTTGTAGTCTCAAAGTTATGTTAGTTTACTTCGGCTCCTAGAGAAGTTCATCTCAAAGCGCTCATAAAGTCCTTAGGTATGTCAAAGGCACCATTGGTCAAGGTCTTTTCTATTTTTCTGATTCAGACCTTAGAGCATCTCCAACATATTACACCATTTCTTACATCAAAATGGTGTAACACTAAAATGATGTTGAATTTTACTCCAATGTATTACACTATTTTTTACACCAAAACAGAATATTCTGAGTATATTCTTTTTCTCAATTATTTAAAATTTACTACTTGATCCTATCTACTTTTTTAAATTAAAAAAATTATGGTATGGTTCATAAATTTGGTTCCTTGGAATAAGATCCGATCATTGTGGTCACGGAAAATCCAACCGGCGCACACGATATGAAAATCGTTTATCCAGGATGCGTTTGTGTAGCATCGGAGAACCGTTTTTGTCCTTCCCCCTCCTTCGTCTGGTATGGAGTGGCTCTGTTTTGGGTCATTTTCTTGGGCTAGGATCCATTCTCGCGCATCCTGTATGGCTTTGTGGATTGTTTCTCCAGGTGTGAAGTTGCAGTTAGAGAAGATTTTTTGGTTTCGTGTCAGCCAAATATTCTAGTAGATCCAAGGGAAAATTGGTCCCGAGACGATGGTAGACAGATGGTTTGCTTTGATTCAATTATTCCACTTGGCATGTCAAGCCAGATTAGAGGGTTTATTGCTGTCTTCAGAGGGGCTAGTTTCTAGACTTTTTGGACAAAACTACAATGATAGAAGAGATGTGTTGTTGTTTCTGGTTCTCCGCATCTTGTGCAGCGGGACTGGTCTATTAATCCTCTTGTAGCTAGCTGTGCACCCACAAGTAAGGCTCCATTCAATGTTTTTCACAGGAAGGTCTTTAATTTTGGTGAAGTATTGATCGCCCATATCTCTTTATTCCAGTTAAATTCAAGGGTTGAGTGTGTGGTTTGTGTAACAGGGTCCTCTCTAGCTTTATGATTGCCTGATTTGGCTTGGTAGATTCTTGAAGAGTGTCCGAGCAACACAAATCTGTCATAAGCTCCTAGGATGCTAGGTCTTAAACCCATGATGTTGTTTTCCCATTCAGGTAATAGGGTTATGATCTTCTCTATGTCCCATTATCTTGAGCAAGGTGTGAGCAGCTCTAACATAATCATTTTTTTCTTGTTCACTTGTAGGTGGGCCATAGGGTTGGAGTGGTTCTGAGAGAGATAGCCAAGGGTCTCTTCAGATTCTGGTGGACAGTCCATTCTCTATGGCTTTTTCCAGTTTTGTTTTCAGTAAGTTCTTCCCCAACACAATCCCTCTCTATCCATGGGAAGATGAATTTGGGGCAAGGCTATCTATGAATGTAGTAAAGGAGCAATATTTACCTCTCAGGATGCAGGAGAGCAAGCATTCAGGTTTTTTTAACATTCTCCAGCTGATGTTTGCTAGGAGAGCCTCCTTGAAGCTTCTTATATCTCGGAATCCAAGTCCTCCAACAACTTTGCTTCTAGTAAGCTTTTCCCAAGCCATCCAACATATTTTCTTCTTTCCCATGTTAGTGTCCCACCAGAACCTTGTGAGCACTAACTGGATTTTTTTGCAAAGACTTATTGGTATTTGGAAGCATGATAAAGTATAAGATGGTATTGCAGTCAGCAAAGATTTCAGCAGAGTCATCTTGCATGCAGTGGAGATGAACTTAGAAGACCAGCTGAGGGCCCTTTGGTGAATTTTGTCCACTATAGCAGTGAAGAGGTTTTTTTTCCGGCGTCCAAAGTGTTTTGGAAGCCCCAGGTATTTGCCTACACCTTCTTCTCTTAAGATACTAAGATCTGATTGTACTCTAGTCCTTATTTTAACTGGAGTTTTTTAGGAGAAGGTGATTGCTGATTTTTGTGTGTTGATCATTTGGCCTGAGGCTTTTTCATACTACTTGAGGATAGTTTGCAATGTCTGACAGCTTCTCTTATTTGATTTGCAGAAGAACATGGTGTCATCTACAAAAAGCAGATGGTTCACTCAGGGGCTCTTCCTTGCTACTATGATGCCAGGTAAACTTCCATCCTCTTGTGCTTTTTTACATAATCCTGAAGGCATTTCACTGTATAATATGAACAAGTAAGGAGATATAAGGTCTCCTTGCCTGATTCCTCTAGTAGGTGTGACATTGCCTTTAGATGTTCCATTAAGTAGAAAGGAATAGGAGACCGTAGAGACACATTGCATAATTCAATTGGTCCATGTAGCATGGAAACCTAGTCTTTCCAACACTACTTGTATGAAGTCCCACTCTAGTCGGTCATAAGTTTTGCTCATGTTTGTTTTGACAGCCATAGAGCATTTTTTTTTATGACTTGAGGAAATGTAGTAATTCGTGTGTAATGAGTACATTATCTGTGATGGCTCTGTCTTGAACAAAAGCATACTGGTTTTTATATATCAAGTCTTGTAGTATTGGTTGGACTCTCTTAGTAAGGATCTTAGAGAAGATTTTGTAGTAGATATTACACAAATCAATAGGTGTATAGTCAGACACAAGCTTTGGACTTTTGATTTTTGAAATTAGTCTCATATTGGTTTTGTTGATTGTTCTCGGTATATAACTGGATGTGAACAAACTCTGGACCTCTGTGATCATTGCAGGTCCTACTACTTGCCAGTTTGAATGAAAAAAGCTTGCAGAGAAGCCATTTGGTCCTGAAACCTTATCTGCATGGATTGAGAATAAAGCTTCCTTAATCTCTTTTGGAGAGGGGATTTGGATCAATTTTGCATTTGTTTCCTCTGTGATGGCCTGTTGAAGAGCCCTTTCCACCACTGCTGCTCTCTCTCCTTCTTGTGAGGTAAACAACATATGGAAATAAGAAGTTATGGCCTCTTGGATTTGATCTTCTTCATAGTAGACATCCCCTGATGCATTCTCTATAACATGTATTTTGTTTATAACTCTTTTAGATCTTGTACGTGCATGGAAGTAACCAGTGTTTTTGTCTCCCAGGTTGAGCCAAAGCTGTCTACTTCTTTGTTTCCAGTACGCTTCTTCTGCTTTGTAAGTAACAGCTAGTTCAGCATTGATGGCTTGGATGAGGTTAATGTGTGTTGATGGGTTTCTCATCGTCTCCTCCAGTTCTTTCTTCTTTTTATTGATGATTGCTTTGCAATTTTTGTGTTATTCTCTGCTCCACATGATAATGGCGTGTCTGCATCTGCTTATTCTCTCCTCCACTGGTAGGTTTTGCTCTGCATTCCAAGCCTCTGCAACTATTTTCTTAATCTCTTCATTATTGCTTAACCGTCTATCATATATGAACATGCCTTTTGATTTCTGTATTTTTGTAGAGAAATAGGAGACGATGAGTCCTATGATCAGAGCCCTCAAACTTTAGGTACTCGCATCTTGTTGTAGGGAACATTTCCACCCAGGTATAGTTTGCCATAACTCTGTTTAGTCTACATAGAATGGTGTGTTTGTACTTTACTCCTCTCCACGAGAGGAAGTTTCCTGAATGTTGTAGGTCATATAAGTCACTCTCAGATATAAAGGATCTGAAGTTGACAAAGGATCCTTCCGGTCTGGTTGTTCCTCCTGATTTTTTTGTGTTATCAATGATTTCATTGAAGTCTCATGTTAGAAACCAGAGAGCATTGCGTGTTTGGCCAATGGTGGTGAGCTTGATCCAAACATCCTTTCTCTTGGGTATTTCAGGATCTCCATGCACAAATGTTGAGTAGAAAGTCTTGCCTTGAAAGCAGATCTTTTTATCAATAAAATTATGGTTTGACTCTAGGATTTTAACCTCTACTTCTTGTTTCCAAAACAGAGCTAGTCCACCACCACTAGAGCCATGTGGGGTAACTAGAAAGTTTGCATCATAGCTTAGCCAGCTAAGAGAATTAGTGACATAGGCATCGGGGTTTTTAGTTTCTGATAAAATAAGATGTCTGGGAAGATTGTAGCTCTTATTTCCTTTATTCTCTGGATTGTTATGGGGTTCCCCAAACCACAACAATTCCAACTCAAAGAGACTAAGGAAGAACATGTGGTGGATTATGAAAATCCACCCTTCTATTAACTTTTCTTGAAATAGCAGGGATGATCACTTGTCGTGGTGGATCCATAGGTCTTGGTGTATCACTTTCCTGTTGTTGAGTGTTAGTCCTTGGCCCTGATGTGTTTGCTGTATTCTTATCAGGGTTCTCCTCATTTAGAGGGACGGTTTGTTGAGTGGGGGTTCTTCTTCTTGGGGATCCTTGTAGTTGACAGATATTTCTCTTTTTTGAGCTTACTCCAGGGAAGGTTTGTGGACTATTGTATCCTGGTTTTTTGGTGGGTGGTCGTCCTCAGTGTTTCTTAGGGGGTGTCTTTGTTGTTGTTGGATCATTGTTCCCTAAACCTGAGATAGCTCAGCAGTTATCTGGTTCTCTTTTAAGAGGTTTACCTGGTAAGTTGCTTCAGCTGTTTCACGGATGCTTGCAGCTGTGGCTGCCATTAGTCCTCTTCTCCTTCTGTGACTCTGGCTCTTCTTGCTGCACTTTCAGTTGAGTCTGAGCAGTACTAGTACTGCACTGTAACTTCTCTAAGCTCCTCCATAATCTCTTCTGTGTTGGGAATGAGAGGGTTTGGTGGGGGAAAACTCTCTTTGTCCAGGTGTCTCTCAAGAGGAGGTCTCCTGCGTCCTTGAGGATTCAATGGCTTCGTGCTTGTTGGTATCAGCAGGAGGTTGCTTTTCCCTCCATTGTAATTGGGGAAATCTTTGGGTGGGAGGAAGCTCTCTATGAGAAACTCGCAGGTCATTTCTTTTCCCTCTTGAAGTATATTTCATACTCCTTTCTCTTCTGTATGAGTGTGAATAAGAGGTTGTCCTTCCTAAGTGATAGTCTTCTTTATGAGCTGATTTCAGGTTCCTTTGGTCTCTTGTCTTCTCTACAGGTGCTCGAGATGTTTGTTTGTAAGAGACTCTTTCCCCAAAGGGGCGGCCATATGTGTCTCTTCTATGGGAGAAGTCCCTGGTAGGTTCAGGGAGTTGAGTTGCCTTTGTCTGTCTATGAGCTGGGGAAAGGAATGTCTTCTTTCATATGGTATTGGAGGGTTTGTCCTCTGGTGCTTGGTGAGATCTTTCTTCCATGGGCAATCTTTTTCTTCATGGGAGAGTAGTTGACATCTTCTACAGTGTTTCTCTAGCCTCTCATATTCCAGGTGAACAAGGCACTCCTCATCCTTAGAGAATTCAATGATTGTTTCCCTTAACAGTGGTTTTAGGCCATTAACAGTCACTCTTACTTTTGCTGCAGTCTTCGTTATTGTAAGGCCATCGAAAGATCCAATAGTCCTACCTATCCTGGTGATAATTTCTTATTTCCAATAGTGAAGAGGGATCCCCTCGATTTGAATCGAGAAGAGAATGTGGGAAGGGAATGTAGGGTCAATGATAGGCTCCCATTTTTGCAAGATGAGCATCTAGTTGGCGAAATGGTAAGGCCTGTTATTGAGGACTTTTTTGCATATCTTCTTCGTAATCAAATCTGAACTGGAAGCATCTATTTCCCAGGTTGCTCTTCCTATGAGAATCCATCTCTTTGGCATAAAGGGAATCATGGACCAGAGGCATTGAGCTTTGGGATTAGTTAGTCTTCCTATGAGTGTGAGCTTATTTGTGGAATCCAAGACTGAAGCTTTGATTTTTTTGCGTGGAGGAGACTCATTTGTCATAGCTATGTGTTTCCTTTTTTCTGCAGAAGTGTAAGGGTGATTCATGTTGGTTTAGCAGGTAGAGGTTCAAACTGTGTTGTTTGTAGGTTGAGTTGCTATTTTCCACTGAGATATGCAGGAAGTTCTTCCTTTAACCGGAAGAAGGGAGATGTTAGAGTATGGTTCTTCACATAGCTGTGAGAGGATTCTTCAGAGAGGTTTTTACCTTTCTGAAGTGAAAGGTTCTCCTTTGTTTTAAGCAAAGGAAAAGAAGCTTTTAGGGCTTCCAGAGGTGCCTTGTATGCAGTTTGGCTCCATTCTTTATGTTTGTCGGGTTCTGCAGTTCTTCATGTTGATGGTATGGAGCTCCGGCGAACGGCTCTGGTGGAAGAGCGTTTACAGACAGCCAAGGACCGCTGGTTCTTTTCTATTTTTGATTTAGTAAAAAGTAGGTGGAAAAGAGTTTTTGAATTTATTTCCAAAAGCGGTAACGGACTGTTGGTTATAGTTGACTATATTAAAAATTTAGAGGATAATAACTTATTTCGACAATCGGGTCTGCAGACAAGCTAAATTTAACATTTTTTTTATTAATTTTAATGTATTACATTTTGATTCGACACATTTACATATATAAAATAAACTCTTTATATTTTAATATTAAATGTGTCGAATTTGAATACAAAATCTCTGATTCTTATTAAACTCCTTATATTTCAATTTTAATTCCAAATATTTTTCTTGTTTGTACAAGAACTAGGTGTTTCTCCCGCGTACACACATAAAAATTATTTATGTAGTTTTGTTTCTAATTTTAATCTTTAAAAATATAAAATATGTAGTTGTTTGATTTTAGAGAAATTTTGAGAAATACCACTTTTCAAATGCTACTTTTCAAAAATGTCACATTTTCAAAATCTTTGCAAAAATGCTACTTTTTCAAAATTATTTATTCATTATATCATTTACGTTTGGTTTAACTATGTTGTGTTAGGGTTTAGTTTTAAGGGTTTAGGGGGTTTTAGGGGTCAAAATATTTTTTAGGATTTAGAATTTTAAAATTTAAGCTATAAAAATTCATAATTTGTGGCATTTTTGCAAATGGACAACCTAATGTGGTATTTTTGTAAATTGACACTCCAAACGTGATATTTTTGCAATTGTTACTTGATTTTACTATAGACATTGTTGTTGATTCTTTTGTTGTTAAAGTTTTTGGTCAATAATATCGTTTTTATTACTAATATGAATTTCAGAAATTTAGTTTTACCATTTAATTATTTTATATATGTAAATGTGTCGAATCAAAATATAATATATTAGAGTTAAAAAAATATTAAATTTAACTTGTCTGAATATCATAAGTAATATTTACAATACAACTGAATTATTTAATATTTTAAAACACTAAATATATAATCACAAATTTTATAAATAAAATGCAGATAAAAAAATTGTTGCTTTCGAATAATAAAATATTTTTATTACTTTCAAATTGTCTTATGTAAAAAAAATTTCAAAAGAATAACTACATTTTTTTATAAACTTGGGAAGATTGTTTCACAAACATATCAAAGTGTCTTTTAAAAATTTGGTAATTCTTTATTATCTTATTTAAAAGAATATATATTTCATTAAAATATTCTCTTATTTTATTTTTATAATAATCAATTTCTAAACTATATTTAAATGAGAAACTAAATTTTTATATAAATTTAGAATAAAATCAAAAATTTGATAATATATTGATTAAAAACTCTTTTGATTTATTTATCGTAAAAAATATAAATTTAGTTGTAAAAGATTTTGTTATTGATTCAAAATTGTAATGTTATAATTTTTTTAGTCATGTCATAGTTGTTTTCGTGAAAGTGATTGTAACGATGACACGTAAGCATCTTTTCACAAATTTGTGGGGATAAATAATTGAAATCGTTAAGATTATCTCCACAAAATATACGATGTATTTTAATACATTTCTATAGAAATATTTTCGAGACTTTATTACTTTAACGATTTTGTGGAGATACTATTAACGATTTCCCTAGTTTTCTAATTATAAATAATGGTACTAAAATTTTGGATATTGTTAACGTCAATCAATTATCAGAATATGTAATTCTTATTTAATTGGAATATTTTGGAATATTTCCACAAGATTGTTCTTGTGTAGATTTTACTAAAGATTTTCATATTTAATTTAAAATTGATGATACATAAATTCCGGATCATAACAAGTCCATTATTAATTAAATATCAAAAAATGTTAATTTTTTTTAATGACAGCTTTCAAAATTTCCAATTATCAAAGATTTTTATATTTGAAAATTAGAATTAATGATACATAAATTTTAGAGCACTCAAATTCTACACTTTTAAATTTATAGTTGCTCATACATTTTATTTCTGAGATATTCTTAAATTTTGGATAGGCAAATTTGTGGAGAAAATGATTTCTATAATCTTATAAACGTCAGATTAATCTTATGTAGATTTTACTAAAAATTATCATACTTTTAACTTTGGAGTTGATAATGATACATAAATTTACACTTGGACTGAAACGAAATATAATCAATTTATTTAATTGATATTTTTGGTTGAATAGATTTTTTGGAAATAAAATAAGATCCATTAAAATCCAAAAATAAATTATTTTAAAAGTAATAATAACTAAAATTCCTAATCAAATAATCGAAAAAAACATATAAAAATAATCTTCTATTCCGTGAGATTATTTTGGATAATCATTTTTTAATTTCATCAATGAAGCCATTATTCTTCATCTTTTTTTTGAACTTGAGATAATTTTAATTATTGAGTTTGAACTAATTTTAATTATGGATTAATAGATTAAATTAGAGAAAATATCATATTATATTTTAAGAAATCTCATGTTACATTAAAATTGGGATAGTAATTTGGATAAAAATATCTATATATTTTTTTGAAAAATTACTTTCTAATTAATATATAAAAGATGGAGTGATTCAATCAAATAATGTTTAGATGAATATAATATTAATTTTATATACATTCAACCACCGTCGTTGCGAACATTATTTTTCTTAGTGGTAGACCGACCAATAATTTATTAATATCTTTATACCAAATTTAAAATTTAGGTTTCGAAAATACGAATTATGTAGATTTAGGACATCTCTAATCTCATTCTTAATTCTACTTTAAATACTATTTTGGAGTGAAAATTTTTTTAATCCAACTCTATATTCAACTCCAAAATGGTGTAAATCTATTTTTTTTCTTCCAAATATGGAATAATCTCATTTTTCACTCTATTTTGGAATTATATTTTTTAATTTATAAAATAGTCTTTTAAATTTTGAATAAATTTATTCTTTTCATTTTTTTCTAATTATTACAATAAAACACATTTGGAGTGAATAATTTTACTTTATAGTAGAAGATAACATCAAAATATATTAAATAACGATTTTACCTATATTAAATAAAATGCAAATGACATATATTTAATATAAAAAATTAAAAACATAAACCAATAATAAAAATAAAAATACATAAACTATGGAAAAAATATTCAAGTAGTAGTGATTAAATTAAAATCTAGTTTGTTTTGTTATTTCTATGTGTGTGTTAATTTATGGAAATTTTAGAAAAGAAAAAAATATGAGATTAATTTATAAATTTTATAGAAAAAAAGAATAATTAGTAATTAATTATAGAATAAAAAAAGAGAATATACTTGGAATATTTTTTTTAGTGTAAAAAATAGAAGAATACATTGAAGCAAAAATCAATTTTATTTTGGAGTAAAAAATAAAGTGATATATTGGAGATGCTGATAGTGGGTCTATATCTTAATTACTTGCTAAATTTGGGTTTATTCTTTTTTTTTTTTTTTTTTGTCACAAATTTGGGTTTATTCAAAAAGATCTTTTTCATTCAATTAGAACCGTGAAGAAAAAGTGAAAAAACGTTACTTTTCCAATGCTTCCATTGATGGCAGAACTAAATAAATCACACAATAATAAATAAATTAAAAAAAAAACAAAAATTCGATGACCCTTCATTCCTTATCTCTGACGTGTCCATCACTCTTCAGATATTTTCTTCTTCTCTCTTCTTCTTTAAATCACTCAACAATCACCACAGCTTCACTTCACCATCATCATCATCATCAAATGGCGGCTTTTGCTTCTACTCTCTCTCTTTCTTCCACCAAGCTTCTCGACTCTTCCTTCCATGGCTCATCAATCTCCGCGGCACCGGTCTCCTTCGCTCTCAAATCACGATCCGTCTCTGGAAACGTCGTCTCCGTTCGCGCCACTTCTGGTTACGATCTCAACGCTTTCACTTTCGATCCGATCAAGGAATCGATCGTGTCTCGTGAGATGACGAGGAGGTATATGACTGATATGATCACTTACGCCGAGACTGATGTCGTTGTCGTTGGTGCTGGATCCGCTGGTTTATCTGCTGCTTATGAGATCAGTAAGAACCCTAACGTTCAGGTCGCGATTATCGAGCAATCTGTTAGTCCTGGTGGTGGTGCTTGGCTCGGTGGTCAGCTTTTCTCCGCCATGGTAATAATAGTTCCGAACTCTCTCTGTATCTGTCTCTGTTAAGGCTTGTAATCGTATTTGAGATTAGAGATGGATTTGCATGTATGAATTAGGTCTAGATTGAATCACAGTGACTAGATTACATGTTGTGGTGTGTGTTTATGAGTATTTGACTGAAATAATTGTTGTAATGTTCGTATTGGCAGATTGTGCGTAAGCCCGCTCACTTGTTCCTAGACGAGATTGGTGTAGCTTACGATGAGCAAGACACCTACGTTGTGGTCAAGCACGCGGCTTTGTTCACATCAACCATCATGAGCAAGCTCTTGGCTCGTCCCAACGTTAAGCTCTTCAACGCTGTGGCGGCTGAGGATCTGATCGTGAAAGGGAACAGAGTTGCTGGTGTGGTGACTAACTGGGCTCTTGTGTCGATGAACCATGATACACAGTCTTGCATGGACCCTAATGTTATGGAAGCCAAGATTGTTGTGAGCTCGTGTGGTCACGATGGTCCCTTTGGAGCCACTGGTGTGAAAAGGTTGAAGAGCATTGGCTTGATCGATCATGTTCCTGGGATGAAAGCGCTCGACATGAACACAGCTGAAGACGCTATTGTGAGATTGACCAGAGAGGTTGTTCCCGGTATGATTGTTACCGGTATGGAAGTTGCAGAAATCGATGGTGCCCCAAGAATGGTGAGTTTATAACCAATATATGATTCAATATCCATAGTTTTTTAGATCAATATAATCTAAGTGAATGGAATCTGTGATGCAGGGACCAACATTTGGAGCTATGATGATATCGGGACAGAAGGCGGGACAACTTGCTCTTAAAGCTTTGGGACTGCCCAACGCTTTGGACGGAACTAACGTCGGAGAACTAAGCCCTGAGCTGGTATTAGCCGCTGCTGATTCAGCTGAAACCGTAGACGCTTAAGAAAACCTTTTTAAGTTTAAGAAAATTTCCCCGTGATACTTCGAATGAGGAAGGAATGGAATAAAAAGGAGTTTAGGTGTTGTAAAACTTTTATGTGAGCGTTTATGTTTTCAACTTTCTGGTGTCTTTGTTTCCTCTCAATGAAATGTTTCTTCTGTGTAAAATTTGCCTAATTCGTAATATGTGTTCCTGTTTATAGTACAAGCAGCTCACTTGGTCTGCTTTACTCGTTTGCATGTTCTGTTTCGTAGCAGTTAAAATATGTCTTGATTTAGAAAAACAGTGATCTACCTTTCTAACTAACTTGGCCTTTTTTGTGACCTGTTTTTTTCTATCTGATAGAAATATTAGAATTCAGGCTAGATTTGTGATTTCATTAGCAGCAAAATGTAACAGTTTTTTAATCCTAAATTCAGAGAACAACCATTAATCGGAAAGAAAATCAATCTTGTTTCTTGGACAAATACTCCTACTTCTGATATGGAGGTCAAATATTTCATGCTTATTTACATTTTATAAACCGACTTACAAATGCAACAATCTGAGTTTAATAATCACATGGAAGATGACAATCTTTTGTGCCTTTTCTTTTGGTATACCAGCAAAAGTGTAACCACCTGGTTTGTAAAATCAATATTACAACATGGATTTGTATGAACAGTTTACAACGAGTAGTTGTTGTGTAAGTTAGGGCTCCATGGTTTCTCTCTATTTTTCAGAATGCTTGCAACCCAAGGAATCGTAAATCTCTGACCAGTCACTCTTTGTCGCCGGATTTCGTGAGTTATCAAATATGTAAAATAACATACACAAACACTAATCATGTATCTTCTTCTCCAATGCTATTTCTTGGCCTGCTATAACAAAGAACAGAACAATCAGAGAGACTTAAAAGACAGCTAAATAAAGATCAGACACAAACCCCAAAAGAGTTTCTCAGTGGAATTTTTTCACAGAAAGAATCTAAGAGAGAGTGAAGAGATATAAAACAAACCTTTTTTAGATATTTCTTGTGAAGTTTCATTGCACCAGTACAAGCTTTCTTAGCATCCAAGTTTCCGGTTATGTCGTTTAAGATCTAAGCAAAACAAACAGATTAATGAGCTGTTTATTCATTGGAAATGAAGGAGTAAAAGAGAGAGAGAACCGGTGAGATATCTCTGCATTACCTTGACAACGTCATCGAGTCCTCGAGCTTCGGTCATTAGCTTAGAACGCTTGTCTTTCAAAACACTCGCCACTAAGAAAACCGAAATAGGCAAAGGACCTTCCGGGGTTTTTGCACCGTTCTTCATGTTCTCTCTCTCGTACTTCCCGCATTGGTTTATCGACTTTGGTTTACCTTTGGAGGAACCTTCGGTTTTCTCTCCCTCGAATTGAGGCTCCTCGTACAGTGAATACATTTCCGGATCATACTCTAATGCCCACATCATCTGCCAAAAACAATCCCGGGGAAGGAAAATATCTGTCTTTATTAGTGTGTGGCTCAAGAAAAATATTCCTACGTCTATAAATAGACGAAAAAACATTTACCTCCCAAAGGTACAAGGAGTCGCAAAAAGAGAATTCTCTTCGGAATTGAACCATTATCATCCGAATCGCAAAGAGATAGTCACCTCCACCCAAATTCTCTGCATTTCAAGATCCAAATTTCCATTCAAGAGTTATCTTTGCTCAACCAATTACGATGATTATATGCTATGAGTGAGCTGAAATAGCTTTAATAGATACCTAAGTGATGGTGAAGTTTGGGGTCAATAATCTGAGTGATTGAAGCCAAATGCGTAAGCTGTGCTTCGACTCCAACTGATCTCCCCGTGCTCCGGAAATTCCCTCGCTTTTAATTTTTAAAAACAAGAAAGAAAACCCTTTAATATAATCTGAATACAGAGAGAATCAAGACAAACATATATCAACACTAACAGAGAGGTGAAGTACCAATCGGCGCATCAATCGTTCGAAACACCAAAAAGCATCAGCTTCATCTTCAAGAAGCATAATCATAGGGGAACAAAGATCACTCATTCCTGGTCAGAAGAAACAGTGTACAGATCAACGCCAATGAATCAACCGCTTTTTAAAGGCTTAAACAAAGGATTATACTGTGTTTGTTCTCTGATTTTAAAGGCTTTACCTTGGCAATATCCGACATCGTTATCTATCCAGGCGTAAAGAGCTAGAATATCCCAGAGCTTAGACAAATTATCCTTATTTTCATAGAATACCAAAGTCCTATCCGTGCGATTTACATCAAGACCTGAAAATAAGAAGAGTTTACGCAAGTGAATTGAATGATAGACTGAATTATCTCTCTCTAGAACTACTTTCTGTTGTGATCACAGACCTATCTGGTGAAGTGTTAGCATCCATTGAATAACTTTCTTGTCCAAAGGTCCGCGGCTTTTAAGCTCTTGGAAGAAATCTACACCATTTTTACCTGAGACAATACTCAAAGTGCTTAATTCACCAAGTTCTAGTATAATCTGATGTTCTACTATATTTCCTTAATCAAAAGATACAAGTTTTTACCTAAATTTGTTTCTTTTAGTACAAGAGGATCGTAAATGGGTTGACCCTTTTCGGTGATTACTGGTGCGGTAATGAATCCACCACTTCCGATGACGGGAAACATTTGTTTACATTCCTCCTTCCAAGAAGCATACTGCAATCTGAAAGGAAATACCAATACTTTCAAACAAAAATGATAAAGGAGCCAAAAATTAGTTTATATGGGTGAAAAATCACCTTCTGCGTTGTCGAACTTGCTCTCTTTCTTCAAATGTGCTCTTTGGATCATAACAACCTAATAAGAATTCCCAGACTTCTCCTCTAATTGATGGATGGATACCCTAAACCAGCCAAGAAACCAAGCAAAAAGATTGGAATTATAAGAAAACACAATTTGATACTCTTTGATTGATATTTACAAATGCAGAACAGATTTAGTTAACGTTGCAGTCTTTTGCAAACAAAACTTACTCCTCTTTGGATTCGATTTAGAGTTTTGCCCATATCGAGGAATCCTTCTGTTGTAAATGCAGCTTGCCATTTTCTTACACTTAGAGTTTTACCAGGCTGCACAAACATAATCAAGAAAAAAAGACAGGTATTGTCAGCAATATAGACTCTGCCGCCGTTCTCGAAACATAAAATCTTCTGATGTAATCCACCCCTAGCTAATGGCAAACAAAATCCAAGGAGGAATCTACCTTTCTCTAAACATAATCATGAGAATATCAACCTAAAAAGAGCATCAAAACAAGTCAAGAAGTATTTGCTTCCTCAAGTCTTAATCATAACAAGTAATGCTCTCTTCGCTTGTTTGATCAGAGGAGAAATCATGCCAATAATAATAACCAGGAAGAAGATTCTAAGCACATGAGAAGAGAAATGAAACATCAAGCAACAAAAGAGAATGCCCACTGAACGAAATTAACATAAATTCAGTCGAAAGGTCTGAAATTTCAGAGGGAATTGCAATCGCCAATCTCATAACAGAAACGATTCGAATGGTGGACAAAATCGAAGAAAGGAACGTACTTTGATCTTGAATCTGGTATTGGGGACATCTGTACACTCAGGACGAATCTGGTAATAAGAATCTGCTGGTTCTGCGGCGGCTCCCCACATTTATTGAATCTTTTCCAATTGAAAAATGTAAACTTTCCCGGGAAAAAAACTAAAGGAAGAAAAATTCCTGAGAAAGAGAGAAAAAACAAACAAACAAAAAAACGGATTTTTTCTTTCTTTCTACAACGAACCCAGAAAACACAAAGATTGGAGAAGAAAACAAAAAAACTGGTACCCTCTCAAAAGATCGAATTCTCTCTTTGTCGAATTTGTGGAACAAATTAAGATCTTAAGAGGGGGTCCAGTTTTGGAAAATTAAAAGAAGAAAAGATCAAAGACAAGAACTTTTCTTTTTGGTTTGTAATATTTCTTTTTATTTAACTATCTAATAATTTGGTTTCCTCTAATCAACTAGGTTTATTATTCTCCCTTTTTTTTCACTTCATTATTTAGTTTTTTAATTGGATGGTCTCTAGAGAAGCAATGATTTTTTATGGTGAATATGAGTTGGGATCTTTCTTTAATTGTCATCTTTTCCATTTTTAGAAAACGAATTTGAGAGAAAAAGAGGAAGAATTGTGTGTTTGATTTAGGCCAAATCTAAAGAAGATCATTCTCCACCACTTTGTATAAATAAAAAAGGGAAATTTTAACAATTGCCATTTTTAAAGTGTCATTTTTTTTAAAATATTACATTTTCAAAATTTTTATAAAAATGCTATTTTTAAAAAATTATTTATTCATTATATTATTTATGTTTGAGTTAATTATGTTATATTATAGTTTAGTTTCGAAGGTTTAGGGTTTGTTAGGGATCAGAATATTTTTTTAAAGTTTATAAATTTAAGATTTAGGCTTTAAAAATTCATAATTAATGATATTTTTACAAATGGACAACCTATTATATCATTTTTGAAAAATAGCACACTTACAAAAATAAACGTAATAAGACGACATGTAATAACAAATACGCTTCCGAAACTTTATTATTGGTTTCGGTTTTGATACTAAAGTATGGAACGAACCATGAGTCCATGAATATCTAATTTTTCGGCATGCTTGTAGATTAAAAGGACGATCTTATAGTGTTTGGTTTTTCAATCGTAGAACCGATCAGTTTGCTAAAGAACTAGAATTCAGAAATTTCTTTTTTATTTCTGTAGCCTTTTCTAATATAATCTTAAGATTGAAACAAACAAAAAAAAACATCTCATAGATTTTTCGTGGAGTTGTCTTGTTTTGACGTATTCAATAAATGATAACTCCGACCTTAGTCGTTATAGAGGTGAAATAACTCATCGTTTCAGGCAAACGACAAAAGTAGAATAATCCCCTTCCAAGACTTTATACATTAAATTGATAAAATACCATTAAGAAAAAAAACACAAAAGAAACATCTTAGATATCGGTGAATAACTTATAATAATAGCGATTACGAATCCTCGTCGCTTTTATAATATTTATACAGTAAATAAATCATGACAACTAATAAGACTGCTGCACAGCTAAAGCCGCCTATAATCAGAGCAACCAAAAAAACGTTCATCGAGCTCCCTTTTGAAATATTGTAACTTCTCTTTTTCTATGTATGAATTCTTGTTTTCTGTATTGAATCTGAAGGAGAAGTAAAATTAACCGAGAAGAAGAGGGTTTTATACTACTAATTAACTTCGAATAAGGAAAACTTAGATACTAGAGAATATACATCTTACTTATTAGCTTTTGTATATCCAAAGAAATGGTAATTATAGAGAGGCTATGGAGATTTTCCTTTACACAGAAATAAAACTACTTAATACTTCTTAAACACGTATATTCATTGTATATCTCCAAATCTACACATGCGATGTTAAGATTAAATGCTAAACTTTGAATTGAGGATATTATTATAATAAGTATAATGTCCGCCTCTAATTAAAACATACATAATTAACCATATTTATGTTATTTGTTAATCCAATCATATTTTTATTTTTTTGTTACTTTTTAATTAATATAAATTCAATAAGGCAAACAAAGATAAGTATAGCAAATACTAGCACTAAAGTTTAACTTGAAATAAACAAAGATAGGAGTATATATTTTTAGTAAGAATTAGAATTATATGTATAGTGAGTAATAATTTTAAATAATTAATTATTGTATATAAAGATAGGAAATAATTTATTGGTTGAAAATAATTACCAACGTTGCAATAATTGTTTTATTTTTTAAAATGTTAATTGGGTAGAAAATTAATAGATAAAATCATCATATATATATATATTCAAGAATATGATAAATTTGATTGGTAAAAAATAAAATTTTGTTGATAGGAACAGTTGTAATTAAAATTGACCTTATTTAGAATTTTGGAATGTGCTCATTATGAGTTTGTGAATGTAATTTAAATTTAATTAATATAATAATCTATCAAACATCAATTGATTTATTTTTAAATTGTCTATAATTTTAGTAAGAAATAATAAAATTTTAAGATTTTGTATAAATTTAGTTGTTTTGGTCATCAATCAATCACTCAATTAACCAAAAGATTTGGTCAACCAAACCAGAAATAAAATGTTGACATAGGTAAAATCTAAAAAACGCAATAAAGCATTGCAATCCCAACGTTCTGATTTACCATTCAAATTATGGCTTAAGTGGCCAATAGAAAAGAACCAAAAATAGATGTTTAAACTTGCAAAAGTGTCTAATAAATTTGAGAAGGCCAAAGCTCCTTGTTTAACACCGCCTTCACTAATTTGATCATATCTAACTGGAAGGTATCCACCACTTGATACATCACTATGCTCTCCATTACTCATAACAGAGCTTTGTGTGGAGAGGCGTTTGGTAATGTGATTGACCATTTGCATCTAATAAAAAGAGTAACCCATTATGATGAGTCAAGCACCATCCTACTCATGAGTGTAGCTTATCATGCTTCTATGACCCATCCAATTGGCAAACCGGTTCGTGGTGTGTTTGGAGAAGGAGACAAAAATTGAGTAGGTGTGGTTGAATACCGGTCTATAGCTATCTAATGTTGCGTTTATAAATTAGCTTTTTAGATTAGGATTGATATGGTTACTAGAAAGTAATACAAGAAATATATATATATATATATGTATATTGTACATCATTTGAAAGTATAAAATTTACTATTGATATTGAGAATAATACATTAGAAGTAGTTTTTGTTATAGCTAACTAGAATATTCACAAAAAAACAAGAGTTTAGTTTCAGTTTTGTGAGTATGAGGTTGTTCGTTGGAACAATTCTGTTAGTGAACATGGGTGATTCCATTCTAGAATTGTGTTTTTAGGTAAATGACGAAATTGAGAGGAATACACCTATTGTGTTTCAGCGATAAAAAAACGTGTGTATCTTGTTGTGAATGTTAAAGATTGATTGGTATTGAAGTAAGATATCGTGTCTTATATAGTATCGAATTTTTTTAATTAGATAAAATGTTATTGTAAGATTGTCGAAATAATTTCTAACATATATTTTGAATTTTAAGAATATTTCTAAACCTCGACGAATTTATGCAAACTCTTGTCCTTGCTCTTTGTTTTTACCAAAAACAACTATGTGCGGTAATCTTGTGACCTAGGACTGTTATAATTAGATGAGTACCACATTTGTCGTCAAGAAGGTAGTTTATGGAAATCCATCTACGATCATAGTCAGTGAGACAGATCCACAAAATATTTGGAGATTTTTCTAAATAGAAAATGAAGGATTATAATACATTATTGAATAATTAAAGTATGAGTGCTCATAGCCTCATACTACTCACATGCAATATATAATTTGTTACACATGCATATATTAACAATTAAGTGAATAACACATATTACATATGATCGGGGGGAAAACTACAGAATATAAATATCCTACGAGGAAATATAAATCACTTGAAAAAAAGGAGAAAAAATCATTGGAAAAAGGTGAAAAATATGTATAATTAACCAAGAAAGTTGGTGACCATAAAGGAACCAAACAAAGCCCTTTCTTCTGCAAGTCTACTGATAATACACCTTGGTTTTGCAATGCAACCTCTCCTTTCTTCTATATAGCATTATCGAAAAATAAGTTATTGTTAGGTATCGAAAATAGTACGTTTAGTATATGATTGATCAACTCTAACGTTAACTATAGAAATGCAAAATTATGATTAATATGCGTTTCTTACATTAATTGTGTCATCACCAACAACTCCACCGTGTATCGTGTTGTTGTCCAATAGGTTCATCCAGTGGCGGAGCCAGCAATACATTTTACGTGGATCAATACTCAATATTAATATAGTTATATAATATATATTTAATATTTTTATATAATTATATTAAAGATTTTTTAGTTCAGTACAACTATATAATAAATAATATTTTCTCCGTTCCTAAATGATTGATGTTCTAGAAAAAAATTTGTTCCTAAAATATTGATTTTTTACATTTTCTATATATTTTTAACTAAGTAATGATAATGAACTGTGAATTTTAAGGCATATTAATTGATTTTGTTGAATTACTATTGGCTAAAAATTATAAAAAATTATAAAATACAAAAAATAATGCATGTATTATCAAAAATTAATATGTTTTTTAATATATGTGAAAATTTTAAAAAATCAATCATATAAAAAAAGAGGGAGTAAGTATTTACTTTTATTGACTTTTTATTCTTAAATTTTTTTAAAAGACATTGTAGATGTTAGTATTTATATTTTAATAAAGAAAAGATAATGAATACTGATATTTTTTTGTTGTAAACAACGTTAATTATAGTTTAAAAAAAATATACATATATATATATATATATAATTTTATAAATATTATAATTTTGTGTAAATCAAATCCTTATTGATGAAAGATATATCAAACAATTAATAGAAAAATGCAAATTAATATACAAGAAATAGAAGAAAAAATTGAAAACAATATGCATAATAAACATATGAAAAAAGAAAAAAGAAACATAATTACCAAATGGGGTGCAAAGAAAAACTTTAAACTTTAATCATGAGGGTCACATTTACTTATTTCAAATAAAATTATCGATTCAATGCCAATTATATAAGCATAATTTCTTAAAATTCACATGGGTCAATTGACCTCCCTAATTGTGAACTAGCTCCGCCACTGGGTTCATCATGCTATAGACCTATGAAACGAAAAAACAAACACAAATTGTTAATAGTTTATTATCTTTTATATATTAACGGAGGAAACACTAAATATGTGTCGTTCAAAGAACAATTCAAATGACACCTCGATCAAATAAATTAATTTCAATATTTCATTTAAAATTATATGTCATAGTGGAAACTTCTACATAAAATCTAAATTTTTTTAACATAAACTAATTAATATATATTTTAAAAATCTAAATCCAACTAAATGTAACATTTTATGCTTACCATATCATATATTTTTTTAAAAAAAATTTATACATTAACAAGTTTTCATTATCATATTTTTATTATATATAGATTAGTACACTATACAAATAACTTAGTATGATGTAGTCTATATATTTAATCACACTTACAAATATCTATACATTTCATTATTAGAAAACATATATTGTTTTTTGTTTGTTATATCTAATAAATTCATATAAATCTAAACTATATGAGATTTATCGTATTCTCTATAATTTATACGATTAATGAAGATCAATTTTACACTCAAACATTTGCA
The DNA here is from genome assembly GCA_964056655.1 of Arabis hirsuta. NCBI lineage: Eukaryota > Viridiplantae > Streptophyta > Magnoliopsida > Brassicales > Brassicaceae > Arabis > Arabis hirsuta. Next base: position 34,378,797 of record OZ053299.1, read on the forward strand.
TATATTTTGATTAATTTTACACATAAAAATATTTAAATTAAATATATTAACATATGTTTGATTAAAGGTACTGAATTTTATTATATTTATGCATCATACATATCATTTTGTACGTTTATAAATATTATAAATTATATAATTTGTCATATGTTTATATATGAAAATTATATATATTAAAATCAATTTGTCAACCTATTTAATTATTTATTTCCGTGTTTGCCACCGGGTCAAAATCTAGTAGTCTAATTATTTGTGGACTAAATTAATTAAGGTACAGTTGACTTGTTAAAGCTGATTATTATATACACCGATGTCAAGCATGAACTTTAAAAACGGCACAAATTAAATTGTTGCATGAAATTATTGGATTAGATAACAATTTTAGAATCTCAACTATGAGTCAAAACCCAAAAATTTTAACTACTTTCTTGCCTCTCTTGGCATAAAGAAAACAGAACTTCTTGCCTCTCATTGGCATCTAACCTTATCGATCCAAAGCCCTAGAAAATATAATCAGCATATTATATGAAGATAGATTTAAATCTCTACTATTGAAGCAGATTGGCTTCTCCGGAAACCGACGGCAACAAGAATTGCAAACTCAAAAGCAATGGGGCATTTCAAGAAACCAACGACATATGTGAAATAAGAAGTAAGACAATTTCATTTTGAAATTGAATAATTATGCTTTATCTTTACAGGAACTTTTTTTGTTAAACGTTTTATTTATTTGCTGAAGGTAAACTGATCAAAATGGCTCCATTTATCATCAATTATGTCATGATCCCAATCTTTTGAAAGGAACAATCTTACAAATACTAAGTAATGTTTTCATTTTCATTGTCTTAATTGAATCTTGGTACTTTGGAACAATACCATGACTCTATCCTTGGTTCTATGAAGAGAGACGGCGCTCTTGAGCATGGGCAAGAACCAGGTGATGGAAATCACCAAACTAAAAAGTTGCTTCTTGAAGAGAAGAACCGATAAAGTGAATCTTCTTTCCCTATCATTAAAAGTTTGGTTTAGAAGTTTGTTGTTCTGGTGTGTGTATGTGAACAAATAGATTTAACAAGAATCAATTTTTTCATGCAATCAGGCAAAATGAGGTATTTGCATTCAGTGTCCAGCTCAAGTGTATTTGTTTTTATTTTCCCTTTCCTTGTGATGTAGCCTTGGGGCCGGGACTTGGAATGTGAGTATATAATAGAAACCGAGTTGTCACTCTTACAAGTTTTATTCAGCTAATTGTCACTCTTACGAGGTTTATTCAGCTCAGATTCTTAAGTTTACAAGAATATGAAATAACTCGATCTTAACCAGTAATGGCGAACAAGTTTTGCAGGAAGATGTTAACCGCAAGCAAATAGGATCAAAAGTAGGAACCTTGAAGAATCGGAGTTTGGAAACAGAAACTTATGAGAATTTTATTATGGTTTTGCTAAAACCATGACCCAATATTGAGTTGAATTAGAGTGTAATATGTATGTAAAATAAGGTAATGGTGAATGTTGTAGTCTTGATGTGGCAGTGAGCGATGTAAGGAAATCAAAATCACATATTACAATATCTAGTTAAAAGTCTGAAGTTTCTATCGTCGATTAAATATATAAGTGTTGTGTCATTGTTATTCTTTGAACATCTATAGGTGTTACACACAAAATCATAGTATTAAGTTACAAGTGATTGCTTTTGGCCTAAAAGTATATGAATTAAATAGAGTCACACTTATATAAATATATATATATATATATATTTATTATATATATATATATATATATACTAGGTGAATTGTTCAAAATTTTAAACAAATATATTTATTTTTAAATAATAACCATCGATATCGAATAAACACAGAAACATACACATTTTAAATTTATATGGTCTGATAAAAAATAGAGAAGAGGTTAAATTATTTGGTTGAGTTTTAGTAATCGTTTTCAATAAGCATAGATAATTTCTAAAATCAAGAGGAAAACAAAAACAATGTGAAGATAATTTTGATTAATATAGCTTTGTAATTGTCGTTTGAATATTCAGAACTAATTTGCATGGTTAAATTGTTTATATTGATAGTTTTTGTTGCTAATTTGGTTAAGTCTATTTTAGTATAATTGTAGTTTTCTCTTACTAAAGTTATTTTCTTTTGGTTTGGTTGTAGTTACTCATAAAACAAAAATATGCCGGTTTTTGACATATAATTTTACTTTGATGATGTAAATAAAGTATTTAAGTTAGGGTAATAAAAATTATTCGGCTCATTTTATATTGTCATTAGTTTTCGTGAAAACAAATGTGAGTCAGTGAGTGTATTCTTGAGCTTATTCTTAATTTTTTTCCATTTGACTTTTATCAAACAAATGTAAGTGTATGACTTATAATGAGGTTTAAAGAGTTTTTTTCTCATCATTTTTGTAACCTTTTTTATTGTTTATAGATACATTTCAATTGTTTATATTATTTTTGCAGCCTTTTAAGTTTGTTTCCAAACACTCCTAATCTAGCTTTTTAAGTTTGTTTCCAAACACTCATAATCTAGGATATTTGCCAATCAAAAATCGAAAAATCACTTTATGAAAACAAATTAAATCGACAATAATGTATGATACACGAGTCTTAAAAGCTTTTTCCATATCCTAAATCTAAAATATTCTTCCTTCCTCCTAAATCACGGGTCTTAAAAGCTGATTACCTATTAGATGATCGAAAATATTCATCCTTCTTCCTAAATCATTGGTCTTAAAAACTTCTTATCTCTTCCTAAATCGAAAAGTCCCTCTATGGAAACAAATTAAATCGACAATAAACTCCTAAATCACGGGTCTTAAAAGCTTATTACCTATTAGATGATCGAAAATAGGAAAGGATTTTGATGTTTATGAAGTTTGTTATGTGGAAACAAATTTCTTCCATATTCTAAATCTAAAATATTCTTCATTCCTCCTAAATCACGGGTCTTAAAAGCTTATTACCTATTAGATGATCGAAAATGTTCATCTTTCTTCCTAAATCATAGATTTAAAAGCTTATTCTCTCTTCCTAAATCGAAAAGTTCCTCTATGGAAACAAATTAAATCGACAATAAACTCCTAAATCACGGGTTTTAAAAGTTTCTTCTCTCTTCCTAAATCGAAAAGTCCTTCTATGGAAACAAATTAAATCGATAATAAACTCCTAAATCACTGGTCTATATTATTATTTTTGCAGCCTTTTAAGTTTGTTTCCAAACACTCCTAATCTAGGATATTGCCAATCAAATTCCAAACACTCCTAATCTAGGATATTTCCCGATCAAAAATCGAAAAGTCACTCTATGGAAACAAATTAAATCGACAATAATTTATGATACACGAGTCTTAAAAGCTTATTACCTATTAGATGATCGAAAATATTCATCCTTCTTCCTAAATTATGGGTCTTAAAAGCTTCTTCTCTCTTCCTAAATCGAAAAATCTCTCTATGGAAACAAATTAAATCGACAATAAACTCCTAAATCACGGGTCTTAAAAGCTTCTTCTCTCTTCCTAAATCGAAAAGTCTCTCTATGGAAACAAATTAAATCGACAATAAACTCATAAATCACGGGTCTTAAAAGCTTATTACCTATTAGATGATCGAAAATGGGAAAAGATTTTGATGTTTATGAAGTTTGTTATGTGGTTTAATGTCTTTTTTTTTTAAGTCTGTTAAGTTATCAGTTGTTAGTATTTTGTTTGGGCGTGGTATATTTGTATTACTATGATGTGCGTTTAACTTATCAAACAAGAATTATCCCATTGTCTTTTATATATTCGCTATTCTGAATAATCCGCTATTCTGTAGAACTACGTCATAACATTTATATTCTCATATAAGAAACTGATGTATACAAAAATGAATCGTAGTCTATACTAAAGTCAGAGATTCAAACCAATTAAAACAAAGATAAAATACAAACAATACAAACGTTAAAATAAAGTAACCACTGTGATATTCTAACAATACAAACGTTAAAATAAAATAGATATAAAAATTTTGAAAAAAACATAGACCCGTAGTGTACCACGGGTTAAATCCTAGTTTCGTAGGATAAAACATAACATCAAACCTTTTTCTAGTCATTATCATTACATATGATTGGGAATGCGGGGTATATGATATTTTATGTTTAGACAATTTTTTTCACGTTTCTTTGATCATAGATCTATTCCCACAATTTAACCACGCAAATTAGTTTCGAATATTCAAAAAACAATTCCAAAGTTGTAAATCAAAATTATCTCCACATCGGTTTTGTTTTCTTCTTGATTTTAGAAATTATTCATGCTTCTCGGAAACGATTATTAAAAGTCAGCCAAATAATTTAACTTCTTGACTCTTGAACTCACTCCATTTATCCATTTTTCATCAGATCACATAAATCTAAGATGTGCATGTTTCTTTGTTTATTCGATATCGCTAATTACGATTTAAAAATAAATATATTTATTTAAAATTTTGTTATCTACGTATATTTAACACTAAATAAATCATGTTATCTAAATAACTTATTGACATCAAGAAAATAAAAATATGATTTATTTTAATCTTTCTATTTTATTTATCATTTTTTCGTCTTCTTCAGCAAAAAGATGACAAAGTCCTCGCCTATCTTCTCACGGAGTTCATTAGCAAAACCGAAGCCTTCATTCAAACTCTTAGTTTCGTGATTACCTCTGCCTAAAAAGATGCCTGCCTGGGAAGCATTTTTAGATATCAAAACCCATGTAAAAACACTTGAACAAGATCAGATAAGTAGTCACTCACGAGTTGGACTTAAGCATTTTTAGATATCAAAAACCATGTAAAAACACTTGAACAAGATTAGATAAGTAGTCACTTACAAGTAGTACTCAAGCGTTTGAATGGAAAGAGTGTGAATATGACCTCAAATTTCAACAAGTTTGATAAAGGGGCATACATCCGATTCATATTTGTGGAACAACCTGCAGAAATTACATTCGATTCATACATCTAAGATTGCATATTACTTCCTTCTTCATATCATAGGTAAAATCCAACCATCAAAATGCAACCTTTATTCATATTGCCTAGAGTTTTCAGTTTTGTTTTGATCATCTTTGGTCTTTTTCAACTATTCAATAAGGTTGCTGCGACAAGATTGTTGGAGAGGGGAACCAACCTTGATAGCATCTTTGATATGTTTGATAAAGTATAGTTTTAGTTTATGAAAGAAAAAATGGGTATGTATCCTGACCGTATATATGCATTCTTATTGTTGAAATTTCTGCAGGTTGTTCCACAAATATATTGTCCAGCTTTGTTATTCACGTAATCACGTATTACAACCCAATCCTTAAACGTGGGTTGTGTAAGTTGTAGAGAAACTCCACTCCGAATCTCAAGTGATCAAGTCAACATTTAAAAGTCTCAAAGAAACAAAAAGATCGTACAAATGAGTCTTCTTCAAGTGCTTCTTCAAAGTGTTTCATCCTCAAGAGGATTATTATCTTTTTCGATGTTTTGATGATTCGAGCATTTCATTTTGAAAGCAATTAGTCTTTCTTTGTTGAATACCAACCATTTGTTGTAAATATCCTTACATGAAGACAAATATATATATATATATATATATATATATATATATTATATTGACTTAATTCATAAGTCTACTTAAATTTGTTAAACATATTTAACATTTTCTAGTGTATATATGTAACATAGTTAATGTGTTATGTTAAGATATGAAGAAAAGATCATTTCAAATATAAAATAAAAAGAGGATTCATGAATTAGGGTTTGGAATTAAAATTAACTAAATAAAAAGAAAGAAATATGATCCTTAATTAAGATTTTAGGACATCAAATTTGGGATTTAGAGTATAGGGTATAAGATATAAATTATAATTATTTCGAGCTCTATTAACAATAGAAATATAATAAATTATTGTTTCATAAATACATAATTATTTTTATAGTTTCAAAGGTTTTTGGATTAATGAATGTTTGTTTAGGGTATAGGGATTCACACTTGTAAGATATATTTTTGTTAATTTCTCAATTGAGAAAACAAATACAAAAAGTATATTATCTATAAGGTATATGATTTAGGGTATAGTTTTGTTTAAGGTATAGGGATTCACACTTGTAAGATATTTTTTTTTGTTAATTTCTCAATCAAGAAAACAAATACAAAAAGTGTATTATCTATAAGGTTTATGATTTAGGGTATATGGTTTCTGATCTAGGGTATATGGGTTATGATTTAAGGTATAGTTTTGTTTAGGGTATAGGGTTTATGATTTTAGCCTTTTAGGATAAATGAGTGTTTGTGTTGGAAATATAATTACAAAAAACAAACTAAGAAGAAGAACAAAAAATATTTCAAAAAACACGCCCTGAAATTATGCACTCAACAAGATGAAGTTTAGTTGTCGAATAAATCACTGCATAATTTGTTAGGGGTTAAAATCTGAGAAAACCCAGAGCCAATAAGAAAAGAAAAGTCTCTTTCTCCAGCTCTGATCGGTATCCCTCCACTTGAATATTCGTTTTCATCTTCTCCGGCGCGACTGAGATTGTCCGCCATTTTCGTCCTTGTAGAATCTATGGTCCACCTCCCGATCTTTCGTCACTCGCCCAGTTCTCCAAATGGGCTCTTCAATCCGACCCCAACGCAATCGTTTCTATTTCGCCTGTCGTCTTGAATCCGCTCTGAGGTTACGTTTTACTGCCTGGTCACGTTCGGACGCAGAAGGTATAAACTTGAATCGAAACTAGGGTTCTATAGTCCGTTTCACTTGATGGGTATTTTTCAAATTTTTGGGGTTTTATCATCGATTTGTTGATAATTTGGGTCGATTTTATTGCAGATGGGATATTCCATAAACTGAGAATTTGGTTAAGGATAAAGAGATACATGATAGATAGTGGTTGGTTCACAATTTTGTTTGCATAAGGAAACGGCGGTATGTTTTTGCTTTGATCTCTTCTTCATCTTCACGTTCTTTCTACTTTCTATATAGCATGCAAAAATCCCATTGATTGAAAGATTTCTATTGGTTGAATATTGGGTTGTCTTTAATTTGTAGGTGAACAAGTAACGCTGGTGAGCAGATATGTAGTGACAATTTCGGACAACCCGTGGATGGAGATTTCTCTGTAGCATCTGATTTTTGCTCATTCCCCGAAAGACATAAGGCTATTTCTGAATCTTCTTCGGTGTTGACTTGAGTCTAGCCTAGGTACTCATGCCTTCCATATCCTTCGTTGTTGAGAAAAGGCACACAGAGAATTTGTGAGTTGAAGCACAAGAGACTCGTCAATTTCATTGGATACTGCCATGAAGATGAAAGACTGACTTCGTGATTAGATTTTAAGAATAATGTAATTTTATTACTATTAATTTGTATTAAAAATATAATCATTTTTTTTTTGTCAACAAATAACAATTTCCTTAAAAATGTAGGAAATGTTATAAATCCGTTAGGTGGATGTCCATTATAGGTCCATATTCTAGAAGGTTCTAAACTTGATTGCTCTCCAAGTTCTAATTGTTTTCCAAGTCTCTGTAATCCTATATATACTCTGTATTATTCATGGAATAACACAACACAATTCTCTCCTTCTTCTCTCTCAATCTCTCTCTTATACATAACACGTTATCAGCACGAAACCCTAATCATTGAGTAAAACCCTAGCCGCATAAGCAAACATAGATCTTTGCCGTTCCAAAATCTTTAATCACACGTCTCCGTTTTCTTGGCGACTTCAATCGCCGATCCATTTATTTATATCAAGATAAGTACATCATGCCATAAGTTAATTGACTTATACCGATCTATGCTTCAATATTCAGTAGTGCAGATAGAATGATTCATGTTTATTATTAACATTCATATAATAGTTTACAATTATGGACATACGTTTTTGTTGTTGCTTCTCGACACATGTTTGATTCACTTAGTGCGATCTGTATTCACTTATAGAATCATGCTTAATTTATTTATTTATATAATAGAATATTTAAAATAAGAAATCAAGTTATTTTACATACTCTGCTTGCTTCATTATTGACTTTTGCTTAATTGATTTATTGTTAGATGTTGGATTGTCGAAACCCTAACCACTTAAAGAAACGAGATCTATCAAAATCTTTAGCCGTTTTTGCTTTCCAATGATGTCTACCTCCGACTGTTTTCCGAAGCCTTCCTTCATCGAGATAAGTAATTTACTTGTTATATTACTTAAATTTGATCGGCTTATATATCCATGGCATATAGGCGTATAGTTGATGTTGCTTTATGATGTTCGTCATCGTGTGTGTTTTAGAATTCATTTTTATATGCCATGATTTATTGGTGGCTGCTGGGATCTTAAAGTTGATCCATAAATTAAGTTGTAACTCGAAACATGCTTTAGTGAATCGACACACGTTTGACTTGTTGATACATACACACGCTTGGTCATGCTTATTAGCTTGGGTGATTAATTTATAAATTATAAAGTGAATCATATAGTTTGAATAATTAATGAATCAATGTTATTATGTTAATCTCATCTACCAGTAGGTAACATATATATAAGTTTACCTGAATTGATGATAGATTCAGATAACTTTACTGTTTTCGCATAGAAATAAAAATAAAATTTAATTATTGAATCACCCAATTATGCATATGTTAAAAAGGTATATCATTTGCTGAGTTTTTGTTGACTGCCATTGATGTGTGCTAGAATTTCTATAAGATTCTTTGAATATGAAATATGCATATTGTTAAGGTTTTCAACCTTGAAAATCGTTTGATTCATGGATCTCTAAAGTGTAATCCCTCTGTCACATGTTAATAGTTTTATTAATTCATGATTTGTGAAGTGGATTCTTTGTTTTGAGTAATGATTAATCAATTAGTAGTATTATGTTATTAGAGTGCATTTTGAATTTTCTAATGCTACATATTTATATTCTCTAATATTAGATTTTTATAACATTGAGATGATTATGATTCATTCCCTGGAGTGAATGCGATAATCTTATATAAGAAAAGAAAATATCATACTAATAACATTAAGCCAAAGAAGTGGCTATAAAAGTTGGCTTAAGTGGTCAAGACCAAGATGTTTCTTTCATGAACTTAAATTCTCACTAGAAATGCGAAAAGAAAATAGTAAGAAGTTGATCATGGTCCATTCCCTGAAGTGAATGTGACGTCTTATACATAAGATCACACTCATAGCACTAAACCAAAGAATTGGCTATATACATTTTCTTGAATGGTCAAGATCGAAATCAAGGTGCTTCTTTTAAAGAACTTATATTATCACCTGAAGTAAGATAAGAAAGATAATAAGACATAAGAGATATTTCTTTGATCACACAATAAAATAATCTAGTGTGAGTACAATATGTACTAGTATAAAGCTTAATGAAGGCTCTAGAAGAGTAAATATACTATTGCTTATGGGAACACAATTTTAAATCATTGATGCGTTATACTCTTTGGAAAGTCGCAAAAGTTGAAAGGATATAAGATATAGTATATGATCCATGTCGGGTATATATTTTTGATTCTAGAATGAGATTCAATTCGAGATGGATGAATTTGAAGTTTCATCATCTCGAGGGAGAGAATTAAAGAATCTCACCTAGACAATAAGCGACATATCCTGAAGATTATGTTCACTACTTGACCATAAAAGATCCTTAAGAGAATTATGTGATCACCAGAATGTGATATATTTATGATTGGTTATAAATATGACAACAAGACTTAAAGTCTAGATGGTAAGGGAGGCATATTTAACCCTTCACGGAAGTCATGTTGTCTTGTAGACACAATATCGTGAACAAAAATTTTAAAAGTATTCCGAGATTATATATTGTGTCTTTGTAAGGCTAAGAAAAAGTAATAAGCTATTGATGAGAAATCATGATTCATGTATGGCTAGTTTTGGTCAATTTCCTGAAGTGAATATGATATCTCACATATAAAAAAAAAAGACCAAATAAAATTCACCGAGAAAGTGGCTACTAAGTGATAGCATCAGTTTCTGTTCCCTGACAACTCCCACCATTAGCTTTGGATTTTTTTGAAGTAATTTTGATTATGATATCTCCTGAAGGGAATAAGTGATTAGCGAAACAAAGTAAACCAGAAGTTTACTAAGAATGTAAACTAAACAAAAGTTTACTAAGAATGAAAAGTAAACCAGATGTTTACAAAAAATTTATATGTTTGGCTTAACCGGATTGGTCATCCTAGGTTAATGATGATGCGAAAAAAAAAATTTATGTTGACATTCCATGAAGAACTAAAAGTTTTTTCTTAATGATTTATCATAGGTTGCTTGCTAAGAAAACAATATGATAATGTGGCACTAAATAAAAATATTTTAGAATATAACGGTAATGTGAAATATATACAAGAAAATGGTTATGGGCTGATCACCCACCATGTGAATTTTTCTTCCTTATGGTTATAATAGACGCATCGATTCAGTGGACGCGTTGACTCGATTGACGCATAAAGTCGATGGATGCATCAACTAGATATTCACATTTATCCTTGTCATCAAACAACAACATGAAGTTTGCAAGGTTATTTGATAATGTTGGTGAATTCACATCTCAAGTCTTTGGTGATTATTCTATGTCCACTGGAATAAGTGTTGAACATCCCGACGTTCATGTTCATGCACAAAAATGGTTTAGTAACAATGACTCGCATCAAGCCAATCAATAACTTATAGATCCCCCATAATTATTGGTTTAGGGTCAGAAACCATAATGGTTCCCATATAAGAATCTTTAAGTATGAAAAGTGCTCTACCACAATGCTTTAAGATGAGACTTCAAAGGAGGATATAAATATATGTTGGATAAGAATGATAAGTAAGTGTCTAAAGCCATCCCAAAAGGATTTATCTGGAAAAAAAGATATAAGGCTCGACTCGTAGACTGCATTTTAATGAGTCAGTTTTTCCAACATTAGGGGGAGAAAGTAAAATAGCTGGAAAAAAAGATATAAGTATCTATGAATTATCAATGATCCTCGGACTAAAAGATAAGAATTAGAAGTCCAAAAGATAATTCCAAGTTAAGCGTATTGATTGCCAGACGCATTTACAGACCCAAATAGAGTGATGTAATCACCTATACCAGCTGTATATGCTCTAATTAGAATTAATCCCAGAAAGACAATATGAAACTGTTAGTGAGTCTAAAGATCGCATGAAGCGTGATAGACCTATTTGGTTCCAAATATAAGAATCCTCGTAAAAGAAAAAGAGCATATAATTAGAATGATGATCTCCAGAAGAGATCGAATAAGCTCTAGAAGAGACATAAACATGACGAATAAAAATATCAAGTACTTGACAATGAATAGAGCTAGCTAGCTATGTCATGTTTGAAATAAGATGGAACCGAAAAGCAAATCGACGTCGTAATATTTTGCATGCAGTAAGCAGTTGATATTATGAAAAAGAGGATCATAAGAAAAGTCTATTGAAAGTGTACACAAAGTAATTGGCCAAATGGAATAGAAGAAAATAGATGTATAATCTCTTGTAGAGAATTAGACCAGTAGTCTATGCACGTGAAGTGTAAAACCAGTGGAAGATAAATTAGTCTTTGTGTGAAATAATAGTGAAATTATCATAAAGACAAGGAATATTTTATGAAGGGATATATTCTCTTGTGGTGGATATAATACTTATAAGTCTGGCAATATGTTATTGAACACTGGATAATTACATATGATTGCAATCCTTGAAGGATGTGAAAGATACCGAAGGATTAAGGGTATCAGAATTATGTTCCCGGGAACTCTACTCAATCAAATGAATAGAAAATATGTAACATGGGGTAATCATGTATTTATCAAAAAATTTTGATAAAGTGATTCTTAATTGAAGATCATCGAAACTCCAGCAGAGTTATCACAAGTAGTACGATGATAATAATATATGATAAAAGATCACTGGATTATGATATTTATGAACGTCTTAGAAGAATTCAATGAAAGGAGATTTCGTAAATGATTTGCTATAATAGCAATGTATGTGATGATTTGAACACCACTAAAACTCCTTAAGAAATTAATATCTGAAGAAAAGATTTGAGAAAGATAAATTTATCTTCAGATATCTCAAGTTGAACATCTAGCGCAAAAGATGTTATCTCAATAAATCCTTAGAGGATTTTACAGAAAATGCTCATATATATTTGGTCTTGAAGTACTATACATAAAATGCAATGAGATTTTGTGTGATAAAGGAAAAGATGGTATGGACTAGAAGTCCAATCATCTGAGATATCATATGACAATTATATGAGTTTTAAGTCTATGTTTATAGTAATTTCAAAAGATCGGAATTCATCTCCTGAAGAAGATGTTTCCGAGATGGAGATATATAATGATGAGCGTGGATGTACTCTTGTTCCCTTATCATAGTTTTAATCCATAGGGTTTTTCTGTGAAAAAGTTTTTAACGAGACATCAAAGAACACGCAAATGATAGACACTTAAAGAGAATATTATCATTACAATGATATATGAAAGTCTATCAATCTTCCAAATGTATATCATACGTTGATGATATCGAGATAAACAAAAAGAATGATTAAGATAAATCATCTGAAAGACCCATGAGTTGCAGAAGAAAGACGATGTACATGTTCTACAGATTCGTTCAAGTGAAGCTTTGGCGGACCTATTTTCCAAGACACTTCCAGTTAGTACTTTCAAGATGCAAGTTCAATATTTGGGTACGTCATCACAAAGATATCAAGTTATGCACTCATCAGAGGGAGAAATAGCGCGTTGCACTCTTTTTTCCTTAGCCATGGTTTTGTCCCGATTGAGTTTTCCTGTTAAGGTTTTTAATGAGGCAACATCTTATGCGCATTAGGATTATTTTTACTATAATGACATCCAAAGGAGAGTGTTATAAACTCGTTAGGTAGATGTCCATTATAGATTCATATTCTAGAAGATTCTAAACTTGCTTGCTCTCTAAATTCTACTTGTTCTTTAAATCTCTGTAATCCTATATATACTTTGTATTATTCATGGAATAACACAATATAATTCTCTTCTTCTCTCTCTCAATAATAGCTTTCGCCCCATCATATAAGCGCATATACTTATTATATACTGCTTAGTTTATTATATAATTTTCTCTTTTCTCTATAAACATTGCTGCAAAGAATTCATCGGTCTCTCTCTCTCTCTCTATTTGAATTCTTCTTCCTTTTAGATTCCAGGTCAAACTCTGGATCGATTCTCTTGCGACCAAACTTCCCTCTGATCGAAATTTTTATATTTTATTCGACGAAAAATCTTCTTTTTTTTTGTTTTCCTCCGCCGGAGATGGTTTTATCAGCGAAGCAGAGTCTCTCTGCTAAGATCGGATTTTCAAATCCTATCTCACGGCGAAATCTTGTCTCCTCACTCCAAAGATCTCCTGTTTCTCTATCGTTTCCATCAACGGAGCTTCCAAAACGCACCGTTTTAGCCGTGTCGAAGCCTCTACATCTCTCTTCTCTAAGATCAAAGTCTCCGGTAAGATGTGAAGCCTATGAAGCCGATAAATCAGAGCCTCAACCGATCGATGATGCGGCGGTGGTGGAAGAGAAATCGGAAGCGGCTAAGAAACTGAAGATCGGGATTTACTTCGCTACTTGGTGGGCTTTAAACGTTGTTTTCAACATCTACAACAAGAAGGTGTTGAATGCTTACCCATATCCATGGCTTACCTCGACGCTTTCACTTGCTGCTGGTTCGTTGATGATGCTAATCTCTTGGGCTTTTGGGATCGTCGAGACTCCTAAAACCGATTTCGATTTCTGGAAAACTCTTTTTCCGGTAAGTGGGGGTTGGTGGGGGAAAAAAAAGTTTTGATTTTTGAAATGAATTTAGGTTAGATATCGATGTTTACGATGATGGGTGTTTAGGTTTATGGTCAAATTGATGCAGATCTTGCAGGAATATTTCTTTGTTTTTTTCTGTTATCTGAGCGATTTGTATAGTTTTGTTTGCTTCCTGAGAAAGTGATGTTTTTTTATTTTGGCTGTGTTCGTTCATAAGCTGGTTATAATTTCTGAATTTTAATTCTGAGAATTCAGTAGTCATAATCTGAGAATCTGAATCAGCATGTCGTAATTTGGCTTCTACTTAAGTCACTTAAAGTTGAAGTTTTTGATATTTTGGTGTACTAAACGTGGTTTTTGTGTTTGATTTCCTTTTAAGGTTGCTGTGGCACACACAATTGGTCATGTGGCTGCAACGGTGAGTATGTCAAAGGTTGCGGTTTCTTTCACTCACATTATCAAGAGTGGTGAACCAGCGTTTAGCGTTCTTGTCTCGAGGTTTCTTTTGGGTGAAACCTTCCCTACTTCGGTTTACTTGTCCCTCATTCCAATCATTGGTGGTTGCGCTCTCTCCGCTCTGACTGAGCTTAACTTCAACATGATTGGTAATATATATTTTACACACTCTAGTTACCCGATCATAGTACTTGTTAGCTAGCTTGTAGAAGCTATTGTGTAATTGGGATTGAGAGCTAAAATGGCTTTGATTGATTGATTTTGTCTCTTTATATCTTTTATTGCTTTTGCTATCAGGCTTCATGGGAGCGATGATTTCAAACTTGGCTTTTGTCTTCCGTAACATCTTTTCGAAGAAGGGAATGAAGGGAAAGTCTGTGAGCGGAATGAACTACTACGCATGTCTCTCAATGTTGTCCCTCTTGATCCTCACTCCCTTTGCGATTGCGGTTGAAGGACCTCAGATGTGGGTCGATGGCTACCACAAGGCTCTCTCTGACATCGGACCACAGTTCATCGGGTAATTTCCCTCTAAAATGTTTTACGAAAAAACAAGTCTCTTAAACCTCTACAGATAACGGTTTTTACATGCTGGATGCATTCTTGTCTTGTTCCTAGAATCCGTTATGAAAGACCCACATATCAAGTTCTTGTCTTTTAGCTCTCAAAGTTCTTGTTTTCATCCGAATCATTGAATCCATCTCATTCGCTTACCTGATTTCACGTCTTTTTCCTATCAATTTTACAGGTGGGTGGTGGCGCAGAGTGTGTTCTATCACCTCTACAACCAAGTGTCTTACATGTCCTTAGACCAAATCTCTCCCTTGACATTTAGTGTCGGTAACACCATGAAACGTATCTCCGTCATCGTCTCCTCCATCATTATATTCCGTACTCCAGTCCAGCCTGTTAACGCCCTTGGAGCCGCCATTGCTATCCTCGGAACCTTCTTGTATTCCCAGGTAAACACACAAACCTTAAAATGACCTATATACCCCTGTTATCCATATGGAATTTGATGATTAAGCGTCTCTTCACAGCCACATGATGACCCTTAGCGATGTGACCATACTAACTATTACTTCTTCAACCTCATCAAGAACAATCTCAGTCTATTGGATCAAGATCTTGATTCCTCATCCTAATGTTTCTTTTATCTCGGTTTTCGTGCTTGGTGCAGGCAAAGCTTTGAACAGAGAAGACGTGGGAGTGTTGTTGAGCTCGTGATTTCCTGTTAAAACCAGGAAAAAGGGCTTAATGTAGATATTTGTCCACAATAATGAAGAAATGATGAGAACTTGAAGACAACAACGTTTAGTGTGTTAGGTCTTTTGCATTTAAGTGTTTGAATTTTGGGGAAATCAGAGATTACTTCTTTGTAACTAAAGTGGGAAATAGAAATTGTCCCCTTGATAATAAGACATCCCTATACTCTCTTTTCAATTAAGAGAGATATTTAAACAAAATAGATAATAATAATTTCAAGATTATTATTCTAGTTTACACATGCACATGAATACTTTATTCTGCACACAAAATTCCGAAAGAAAGAAGAATAATTATCAATAATGAGTTTTTATTGCTAAGCATAAGTAATGTTGAATACTTTATTGTGCACACAAAATTCCGAAAGAAAAAGAATAATTATCAATAATGAGTTTTTATTACTAAGCATAAGTAATGTTGATGCTTGGGAATAAAATGGAGGCAGAATTGAGAGAGAGAGAGAGATTTTGTCTCGTGGGATTTCAGAAGAGGCAGAGACTAGAGAGTTTCAGTGGAGAATATACTAAAGGAAGATTCTCTCTCTATCCAAATTTGCAATTTGCTTATTTATTTATTGAGATATTTATTCATTAATATTTTTTGGAAAAATTAAAAATAAAAAATATTTTTTTTGGGAGTTTGTCCATATATACTTTTGTTAATAAAGTTTGGTAATCTACATCTTTATAATATTTTACATCTTATTATACCCCTAATTCTATTAACAAACCGAAACAATTTTTCAAGACTCTAATTCATTTAGAGAATTTGTCCAAACTAGGGTATTCGACAATTAGAGGGTTTTCTTTCTCTGAACTTTCTTCTTAGGCGATGGAGTAAAAGGATTATTTGCTCCTTCGCTTCTTCTTTTTCTTTTCGTGAATGCCAATTTTAGTTTTTGATTTTGATTGCTGGGTTTGTTTCTGTACTGCGTTTGATTGATTGGCTGGCAATTTCAGTTTTTGATTTTGATTGCTGGATTTTAATTAAATGCCCTTGTTCAAACTTCAATGATAGTTTGTATTTGCTTTGTTACTTGCATCACGCCCTTCTGCATACAAAGGCGTTCATGAATCATCTAAGGTGTAGCTTATGCAGCATGTCTGTTAGCATGTGTACCTCATGTTTAATGAGACTGTGAACTTTCGATAGGGTGTGGTTATGTTACCAATGAGTTTAAAATTTTTATTTTGCCTATTCATCAGACATTTAAAAAAAAATTTGTATTCGTTTGCAGGAAGGTCCTAGGACATTTGTTGGAATTGCTACATTCGACTCAACAATCTACTTTTATAATTTGAAACGTGCACTGCAGCAGGTGATTTGTTGCACTAGACTTTTTCTTCTTTTGTAATTATTTGGAGGAAAAAGAGAGATCTGTTCTCTTGGCATCATTACTAGATGGTCATCATCTTGCTACAAGTTATTCTTATGGGTCACTTGATTACAGGCATAATAGTTGCATTGTGTATATGTTGCTTCACTTGGCAGTTATTGTGCATTGGCACGATAAATCCTATATATCTTGTTTAGGATCCCATAAAAGTGATTTCAAATTAAGAGTTAAATACTGCACCCCTTCAGTTTTATGATTCCGGAATGGGTGCTCTCTTTTTCTTCCTGGAATCTTGGAGAAGTTCAACTGATTACGCTACCCCATTGATGCTTATTGTCTCTGATGTGCAAGATGTTTATACCCCTTTAGAAACAGATGGCATTGCATATCTAAAGGTGTATCCTCTGATCTTGTAGACCATGCTCGATGTTTGAGTGTTGTAACTAATTTGTTGTTAGAAACGTGATTTATATTATTTTCTAAATCGAACCAGTATTTGTTGTTAGAAATTGTATAAAACAACTAGTGGAATGAATATCTAAAACAACTCGTTTCTTTCCTAAGTGTTATAATTAGTTTTTTATATTGCTTCCATTTGTATTTTGCACCATTATCTTAGAGCCAAACCCTTTATTTACCGTTGTTGTTCTTTGATTTTATACAGGAATGGAAGGTGGGTATCCAAAGCGCCTTTTCAAAGAAGGAAACGAGACAGAAGTGGTTCAGATCAACAACAGCTGCAAGATGAATCTCCTAACTAAAATAAAGGAAGCAATGCCATTAGAGTATGATGAAATTAAGAGAGATCCAGTATTTGCTCATGTATTTGCAATACATGAGAATGGTCTAAAATACTCGGCTCGGACGATACATAGCATGTTGTGTAGGCAATTGGTTGCAAAGAAAAAGCATGAGTTATGGTTTGTGTTTGGAAGGAAGCCACTCAGATTTTCACTACAAGAGTTTTATGCAGTGACAGGGTTTAATTACAAGGATGATGGAAGTGATTTTGAGAAGTGGACAGATGATAAAGGGTTTTGGAGTAAGTTGTTGAAGAGAAAAGGGAATATTTTGATGGAGCACATGTATGTGTACCCACATACTTATTGATTTTGAAATATGTAGACCCTCCTCCTAAACACTCAGCGCGAATAGACCATTTGCAGACAACATCTATGCAGCGTATACGCCAAAGTGTCCGATCAGATTTTGTAATCCTGTAGTCAAAATTATACTTCATCGCACAAATTTCTAGAGTTGCTTGTAAAGTTTCCTTGCTTGTGAAGAGCTGCCCTTTTTTCACCAACGAATCTACTGTTGCTGCTTCAACATCATCACAAACTTTAGCATCATAATCATCTTCGTGGAACTCATCATTCGTTTTATCCTCATTCATCAAAACTAGTGAATTTTCACGCACCATAGAATCATTGTCTCCTTTACTTGAATCACTTGGCAGCTCATTCAAATCAATATTGAATTCGCGCTTGTGGTCTCTAATCCTAGGTTTAAACGTCACAAACAACCGTATCGTACTTTTCTTTTTAAAATACGCCAAAAAATTTTGAAGTTGTCGTTGGTTCGTCATAACAACTGGAGCCGAATCAACGCTTAGATCAATTGGTAGATAACTGAATTCCATATCAATTATACCTTGTTCAATCTCGTAGTCTTCTGAAACCATTATCTTCAGCTCTTCAAGAGTTGTATTGGATTGCAAGATAAGTAATCTCGCACGTTTTTCTTCATCAACCATAAATCTCCACTCTTTATTCTCAATCGATCTCCATACACCACAAGTTACGTAGATCTGCATCATCTTCAAGTTTTGAACACATGAAGTGAAAGAGAATTCATCGTTAGGTTATATAGAAAGATAATAGACAATTTACTAAATTCCAAAAAAAACAGAATATGTATTCTGAATTTTTCAGAATGCACAATATATTTGATTTCGAAACCGACAGATTCATTTAAAGATTTGAATATTTAAATTCCTTAATTTTCGGAATTCTATCCTTAATTTTCGGGATTCTAAATTTTGAAGAATACATATTCTAAATTTTTAAGAACATATAGCAAATAGAAAAATACGTATTTTAAATTTTGAAGAACATAGAGCAAATAGAAGAATACATATTCTAAATTATGAAGAACATAGAGCAAAGTCCAGTTGACGTATTCTGAAATTGTCTTCCAAACTTTGTAGAACGTTAGTGTACTTTAAACTTTTTAGAACATGTACAATGTTCTGAATACGTAATCTACGGGTTTTAGAACATGTACAAATTTTAAAAAATGTCTCGTTGAATTGTAAGGATCACAAGCTGAACATGACAATATAAGATGCGAATGTCTTCTAACTACAGAAGAACATGAATTTTAAATCTAACTTTAACCGTCTTTTAAAAATATGGAAAATAGTTTTTATTGATAATACATTATTCAAATTTTGTTCTCTTAGTAGTCCTTTCCTGGTTTTTGGAAACGTCCCGACCGGAGAAGCAAAAGTACAAACAGATTACAAAGTACAAAAAGTTTTCACTGTCTGAAAATCAAAAGAAAACGAAACGGTTTTTTTCAATTCAAACTTCAAGATACTTAGCAACCGTCTGAACATCTTTATCACCTCTGCCACTAAAGTTTAAGACCACTCTTGACCCGTCTGGTAACGTCGGACACAGCTTCTCAAGGTGTGCCAGTGCGTGCGATGTCTCGAGTGCCGGGATTATTCCCTCTAACCGTGACACTCTCTTGAACGCTGCAAACCGCAAATCAAAGGGCAAGTTAGGAAATGAAAAAATCGATTTTTGCATAAAGAATAAAAGACTCTAAATTGGTACAAACCTTCCAATGCTTCTTCGTCGGTTACACTATAGTATTCAGCCCGTCCCATGTCTTTAAGGAAACTGTGCTCGGGTCCGACTCCAGGGTAGTCCAATCTGGAAGAGAAACGCAATCCGTGATCATGAAGCCGTGGCTAAACCGGATAGGACTATATAATATGCATTCAAACTTATGATTAAGGATGTTGTGACGGGCCAAAAAGTACGTGAGCCCAGCTATGAGTGGGTCAAAACACGGACTGCCGGACTGGCCTGGCCAAGACCATCACTTTCCTTTATATTGGATTAAACCTTAAGGCCAAATCAGAGTGGAGTCTAAATCCTGAAATTCGGCTCAAACTAGAGTCAGGCTCAATCAGTCGAGCTGGGCAGAGCCAAGGTTGGCCCCATCACAACATCCTTGCCTACTAATTATCATGGCTCATGGATCTAAATAGAGAATCTCTTACCCTGCACTGATGGAGTGAGGTTCAATGATTTGACCATCATCATCTTGCAGTAAGTAACTCATAGCTCCATGGAGAACACCGACATCTCCCTTTGTCAACGTGGCAGCATGTTTGCCACTGTCCAATCCGAAACCCGCAGCTTCCACACCGATCATCCGGACCTCTGTGTCATCCACAAATTCATGGAAGAGTCCCATTGCATTTGAACCACCACCGACACAAGCCACCAAGACATCCGGCTTACCGCCCCATTTCTCCAACGCTTGTCGCCTCGTTTCTTTGCCTATCACCGCATGAAAGTCTCTGACCATCATCGGGTAAGGATGAGGACCCGCAACAGATCCCAATATGTAATGCGTAGTCTCCACATTGGTCACCCAATCTCTTATGGCTTCGGATGTCGCGTCCTTCAATGTCGCTGTTCCAGAGTGAACACCTCTCACCTGCAACACCAGAACCCAAAAGAAATAGGTTCAGAAAGACTGTTTTCCGCATTAAAAGAAGATGACCAATCAATGAGGCATCACCTCGGCACCGAGAAGTCGCATCCTAAACACATTGAGTGCTTGTCTCTCCATATCCTGAGCACCCATATAGATAATGCACTGCAAACCAAAACGGGCACACACAGTGGCTGTAGCCACACCGTGTTGACCCGCTCCAGTCTCAGCGATAATCCTCTTCTTCCCCAAACGCTTGGCGAGAAGAGCCTGAGCCACGGCATTGTTGATCTTGTGAGCTCCTGTGTGATTCAGGTCTTCTCTCTTCAAATATATAAGCGGCCCTTCCCCATTTTCACGCCGGTAATGCTCGGTGAGCCTCTCTGCAAAATACAAAGGGCTTTCTCGACCAACGTAGTCCTTCAAGATCCCTGCCAACTCTCTCTAATAGAATTCATTGACACAAAACCAAATAAACCGAATTAGAACACCAAATCATGATTCCTAATTGCATTTTCCCTCTGTTTCCCATTGTCTTAGGTAAAATTGTCCATAATATCTAACCAATTTCATCCAGGTACCCTAGAAATTTGCAGAATTTACACATTTCGTATCGACAAAATCCAAACTTTGTATCATTCTGCAATCGATAACGCTACAATCCCAACGACCCACAACGCAAATGTAATCACGAAGAAAAAGGACTAAGAAATTCGAGCGGACAAACCTGGAAATCATCGTCGGTGGCGAGAGCATAGAAAGCCGTTTCGAGCTCGGAGAGAGCGTGCATAAGGGTTTCAGGTACATACTTCCCACCAAACTTGCCAAATCGACCAAACGAATCGGGTCGTTGCCAAAGGGTCGGGTCAGATCCGGCGGCCATGAGAACAGGCGGTTCCTTGGCGATGGTACAGGAGACGGAGAAGGATGACCTTGAGGGAGACGATGGCAGAGGCGTAAATTTGAGAGCTTTGGAGGGTGATCTCAAATGGGTCAATTGGGAAGAAGAAGAAGAAGGAGCTGAAGAAACGGAGGCTCTGAAAGTAGAAGCGGTGCCTGAGGCTGCCATTACTGAATCTCTCTCTCTGTCAATATATTCCCCACCTTGGATAATCCTTCAAAGTTTGGGGTTTTATAGATTCTTTTAGAAAAAGAATTGGGTATAAATTTGGTCAAATTTTTTACCACAAAAATGATTTAAAATTACGTATTAAAACCCTATTCAAATTTTTTAGATTTAAATACCAAAAAAGAAAGAAAGAAGTTGGTAAGACTCGGTAGATGGCATTAGATTTTAAACACATGGTTTTTGGCAAAACATATCCATCCGGAAGTGAAGCCATCCGGAATCACCTACCTTCATCTTTCCATTCGTATCATTTTTTATCATCCTCTTTTCAACTATTATAAGTAAGTAAATTTCTCTATTTCTCTATTTCTCTATTTCATTTATCATGATCAATACGAAAGCGGATACCAAGAGGAGACGGCAACAACGCTTAGTTATGACTTACTAGGTGAGAGCCCGCACTACGCACGGGTTATTAGACTCACAAACTTAAAATCATGTAAATAAGCTTCTTGGTGAACCTTTTCTTCTCCAATTTTGTTTTTTTTTCCTCAGTTTTTATGATTAAGAAATTGACAGTAGCACTATGTGATATCGAATAACATAACGCAATATATTGTGTTGTAACTTGTAATTGAAGAAAGTTATAAAAATAAAGCTTTCTTAAAAATAAACGTATCTTCAACCTCAAATTTCCTAAACCAAGTATTCTCTTTGAAAAGCATCGGGCCCCCCACTTCCTCATGTATTCTATATGTGTTCAGTTTTAAATCGGAGCTCATGTTGGACTTGAACAATGGTAAAATAGAAATAAATTTTTATCAGTGAAAGAATACATCTCCATGAACTAAAAATTTTGGTATTAATGTGAGAAATGTTATAGCATGTGATTCCATTCTTTGGGTGTTATAACGTCGACAACAACAACTTGACAGATAAAATCAGCATCCTTGTGGTGTATAATATGGATATGTATGTATGTGAACAATGTGCACAAGAAGGTGTCCAACGTAGAATAATTTGCGTAAGAGACAATGATTTTGATTTGTAGCCTCGTATACATATCAGGTGGTTTAGCTGGCTTGTGAACATGACAAGGTCGGCAATGGAGACTGTTTCCAGCTTCGTCACGCTTGTCGCAGTGTCGCTGATGCTAAATGACTGTCCTTCCTGCATTCCAAATCTAGAAGAAGGCGATATTTAGGTGCCTATATATATGTTCATTTGGCGGTATTTATGTGACAACAATAATAGGGGTACCTTTTGTGGAAGTATGAGACAATGTTGGTGTCGCTGGCAAAGTAAAACCGGGTTGGGTTTGTGGTGTCTAAGTAAACTTTTCCTGCACGTGTTTGGTAGTATTAATAAATCATTGCCTTTGTATCTAGCTAGGAACTTGAAATGAATTTAGTAGAGCATGGATTTTACCTGCAACCATTGTCGGGTTAACATAGGTTACCAAGATAACAGGGTCAACGTTGCTTGGTGGATGGAGCATGTTGCGCAGACATACAGCAGTGTTGCCCCAGATGTTGAGAGAAACAGTGACACCCCTATTGGAAGCATTGACATGGTTAGTTACTTGGTTAGGTGTGAGTAACTAAAATAGACGTGTGGGAGAACTTACGGTTCTAAGAGGAGGTGGACAATGATATTTTCTGTGCATGTCGGATCAAACAGTTTGACGCCTTCAATGGAGTTTATTTGCCCAACAACATCTGCATTAAATGAAGTAGTAACGTTAAGGTCGTAAATCTTCCAGATTATCAACAAAAAGCAGTGCCCGTTTGCATATCGAAGCACAAGTGGAGAGTTGAAAAGTGTGGGAAAATCAGACAATAATTAGTTGTTGCTTTAAACCACACTCAGCAAGAATGAATTCAGTTTTGGGAATCAAAGCTCAGGGATTTGAGATACAAATAGACCAAATTTCAAACACTTTCATGATGGTAATTAAGCACAATTCAATATTTTTAACACAAATATGCTGCTTTGGACAGAAGTAAAGATAGTGATTCATGAAATCTTAGCTCTAGACTAATGTAAATATAATCCTCCAAACACATAACCAATTATATTACTTGAACAGGAAATGAGAAACAAACATACCTAATTTCAAACACTTTCATGATGGTAATTAAGCACAATTCAATATTTTTAATACAAATATGCGTTGGACAGAAGTAAGATAAAGATTCACGAAATCTTAGCGCTGGACTAATGTAAATATAATCAGCCCAACACAGAAGCAATGATTTTACTTGAACAGGAAATGAGAAACAGACAGACCTAATTTCAAACACGTTGGTAATTAAGCACAATTCAATATTTTACATAAATATGCTGCTATGGACAGAAGTAAAGTCAGAGATTCACGAAATCTTAGCTCTGGACTAATGTAAATATAATCATCCCAACATAGAACCAATGATTTTATTTAAACAGGAAAAAATGAGTAGCAAGCTAACACTTTTGTAAATCAAATTGACAGTTTGAACATGGGGAACAAATTTGTTGAAGGGGAAAATTTGTTAGAAGGTCTTAGCTGTTAGATCGAGATGTACCTGGTAAAGCTAGGTTTGTGTTGGCAAGACCAAGTAGTTGTGAATAAGCTGCGGATCGGTATGAAAGTAGTAGAACCCGTAAACTGAAGTACATATGGTAGTGTGTGATCTTGTACATTTGTGTGCAGGTCCTGATCTCAGCATGACGAATGTTGTAAATAGCCCCTTCCCTTAGAGACCCGAGGTATTTCTCTCCTAGAGCAGGGAGTATATGGCCATGAAGAACGGCGCCCTGAATTAAATCATAAACAAAAGTTAGTGAGAGAACATGTATGGTAAATAATTGCCAAATGTAATTACATTGAGGGTAACAGATTTTTAAAAGGTGAAGCATGGAAGGACTTAGAATCCTTTGGGAGAACATCAATGCATTATGATGTAATGGTAGTGGAACTGCAAGCAACGTGATATTTGTACAAAAGTAGTTGACTAAAAGCATGAATGAGGTGGCAATGCAAAAATCTGTGTGTTTAAGCAGAGATGAAGTATTGCCTTACAACTAAATATACATATATCTACTCAGGCCATTCATTATATGCTAATCCAAGAGGATAGTATACTTGTTCAGTTGCCTACCATCGTATTAACTCAGAAGGAATGAAATATTAAAAAAACTTGAAGAACCCTAACCCCAAGTTTCCACGGAAGCGAAAACTAACATTTTTCAAAGGAAGCAATCAACAAACGTATAAGAGTTGTTCAAAAACAGTGTGGATGTTATTCTAAGAAATTAGAAAGTGTACCTTCGCATCGAGCAGGAGGAGAGCAACGCCCATAAACGTTGTTGGGTCATGGAGATTGGTTACTTTCCAGTAAGAAAGAACCCGGACCGAGATTTGTTTATGGTTGAAACCTAAACATAGATCATCAAAGAACACCTCACGATCAGATTTTTGGGTGGAAGAAAGCATTATACTTTGTTTGTAATATTTTTAGGGGTTTTAGATTAGTAGTGGAAGCTCAGCTGTTTTTTTTTATATTAAGGTTGCACACCTAGTAAAACTGCAGATCTGAGCATTTACTTTAGGTTTTAAATGTGTGCAATAAGGACGTAGAGGTGTGGAGAAGATTGAGGGTTTGATGTGTAACAGTTTAGTAAGTATAGAGTTAATGAGATATGATTACTAGTTTAGGAGTTACATTTAGAATTAAAGTAAAGGAGGGGAAGTTTAATGGTCTCATAGTTTTCTTAATAATTATTTAGCTGAGATGTAATAGATGTCAGCTAGTGGTTAATATAATTCATATTAGCAATGGTAGTGACTAACATGAATTAAAGTGTGATTGCGTAAACCAAATCTGCATGTGGGGAAGGAAAATATTGGTATTAGTAGACAACAAATTGATTCTGATCATCCACTGCTTCTAATCAATCTAATTTTCGGGAATTTAATATCTGTGGAAAAAAATCAGAAATGGGCTAAATCTGGAAATGAAACATTTTCTAAATAACAGAGAATCATAAGTAACAATACATTTACACTTACAACTCTGTATATACACAAACCAAAATGTGCTAGAGCCAAATTCAGACTTATACTACAGAAATTCCTCGAATCACAAACGGACTTAAAAAATGTTTTTAACTATATGAATGAAAACCTATTTAGTTTAGAAATCACAATCCAGCTAGATTTTGACGTAAAAGAAAGTTCAATACATACAAAACATAACCATAGGATGATATCAAATGAATACAGCTTCCAACAACTCTAAGATTTTTAAGCAATGGCAAGATTTCCCTTGGAAGATGATAGAGGAAGGCTCCAAAGAAACGCTAAGTGACAAGAAAGTAACTGTAACAAAAAAGTGAACCCAAATGTTACCTCGTATGTCATTGTTTTCCATTTCGCTCGACATGTCTGCCCAATCTGGTCCGAATGCAGAACATAACAAATTGAGCAGCATGATGAAATACGTGAATTGTAGAAGTCACCATGTTCTACTTGAAATACAAGCAAGTAATGACTATGGAATTTTTACGAACACCTGCAAAAAAGATCAAGGCTTTTAATAATAAAAATTGGAAGATGAGAATATATTTGAACAGAATATAGATTGATATCTTTGATCGTATACGAAAGATATGGAGTAAATCCTCTAGGCCAGATTTTCGTAAAATGTGCAGAATATAAGAGTTGTTCAAAAACAGTGTGGATGTTATTCTAAGAAATTAGAAAGTGTACCTTCGCATCGAGCAGGAGGAGAGCAACGCCCATAAACGTTGTTGGGTCATGGAGATTGGTTACTTTCCAGTAAGAAAGAACCTGTACCGAGATTTGTTTATGGTTGAAACCTAAACATAGATCATCAAAGAACACCTCACGATCAGATTTTTGGGTGGAAGAAAGCATTATACTTTGTTTGTAATATTTTTAGGGGTTTTAGATTAGTAGTGGAAGCTCAGCTGTTTTTTTTATATTAAGGTTGCACACCTAGTAAAACTGCAGATCTGAGCATTTACTTTAGGTTTTAAATGTGTGCAATAAGGGCGTAGAGGTGTGGAGAAGATTGAGGGTTTGATGTGTAACAGTTTAGTAAGTATAGAGTTAATGAGATATGATTACTAGTTTAGGAGCTACATTTAGAATTAAAGTAAAGGAGGGGAAGTTTAATGGTCTCATAGTTTTCTTAATAATTATTTAGCTGAGATGTAATAGATGTCCGCTAGTGGTTAATATAATTCATATTAGCAATGGTAGTGACTAACATGAATTAAAGTGTGATTGCGTAAACCAAATCTGCATGTGGGGAAGGAAAATATTGGTATTAGTAGACAACAAATTGATTCTGATCATCCACTGCTTCTAATCAATCTAATTTTCGGGAATTTAATATCTGTGGAAAAAAATCAGAAATTGGCTAAATCCGGAAATGAAACATTTTCTAAATAACAGAGAATCATAAGTAACAATACATTTACACATACAACTCTGTATATACACAAACCAAAATGTGCTAGAGCCAAATTCAGACTTATACTACAGAAATTCCCCGAATCACAAACGGACTTAAAAATGTTTTTAACTATATGAATGAAAACCTATTTAGTTTAGAAATCACAATCCAGCTAGATTTTGACGTAAAAGAAAGTTCAATACATACAAAACATAACCATAGGATGATATCAAATGAATACAGCTTCCAACAACTCTAAGATTTTTAAGCAATGGCAAGAGTTCCCTTGGAAGATGATAGAGGAAGGCTCCAAAGAAACGCTAAGAGACAAGAAAGTAACTGTAACAAAAAAGTGAACCCAAATGTTACCTCGTATGTCATTGTTTTCCATTTCGCTCGACATGTCTGCCCAATCTGGTCCGAATGCAGAACATAACAAATTGAGCAGCATGATGAAATACGTGAATTGTAGAAGTCACCATGTTCTACTTGAAATACAAGCAAGTAATGACTATGGAATTTTTACGAACACCTGCAAAAAAGATCAAGGCTTTTAATAATAAAAATTGGAAGATGAGAATATATTTGAACAGAATATAGATTGATAGCTTTGATCGTATACGAAAGATATGAAGTAAATCCTCTAGGCCAGATTTTCGTAAAATGTGCAGAATATAAAGTCTAGAGTTAATTCAGTTTTGAAAATGGGTAAAATAATATCAAGAATGATCTTCTCCTATGTGTATCCACAATCATGAAGTACATGAGAAGATTTTCCAGGTGGCCAAAGCTAACAATTTAAAAGCAAAGATCCTCGAGGTACAAAACATCAGACTCAATTAACTGAAAAATGTTTGAAGCTCTTAAAACAATATACATGTATAAATAATTACCTTTGAAAATAGTATTGTGTTTCTAAAATCCTGCATAATTTATAACTCCACTATTCAATAACTAAGTTCCTAAACTAATCAAAAAGATATTATAAGTGAAAAACATGGGGTAAGAGTTAAAAGACAGTTCCATTACGAAGGGAAATGAAATAGAAACTTACCGAGGTCATTGGTTTTCGCGGCGACATTGGCTGCAATGTCGACAGAGATCTCTCTGATGTTTGAGGATGGAGGGTAGATCGGACAATTGGCAAAATTCTCTGTTGTGACTTGAGTGGTCAACGCTTCAGCTGTTGAATACACAGAGAGAGACCAAGTAGAGAATCTTTGAGTGTTTCTCAGTTTTAGAGAGATGAAATAGTGACTTAATTCTGATTATGAATAGACTAAACTCTTTTCAACTTCACTGCCAAATCAGAGCGGAAAATATAAACCCCGCTTTCATTGTAAAAAGAAATAGATAGCTTAACAACTTTTTTTGACGTGTCCACCATATCAATTATACGATAATTATGCAAGTCCGATGTTCTGAGAACCTGGCGTTTAGAAATCTAGGAAACCCAATTCACCCAACCCAAACACATAAATCCAATAGGTGGTCGTGCAAGTACCTATGTGGTGCTCCAGCACTGGAAATTGTGATCTCCTCCTTCAGGTAAAGCATAGAGGTAATACTTGAGGAAGCAGCCTGAAAACATTAAAGGCATAAGCGGAGAAGA
The DNA here is from genome assembly GCA_964056655.1 of Arabis hirsuta. Lineage (NCBI taxonomy): Eukaryota > Viridiplantae > Streptophyta > Magnoliopsida > Brassicales > Brassicaceae > Arabis > Arabis hirsuta. Next base: position 34,407,585 of record OZ053299.1, read on the forward strand.
TAATATAAATAGTTAGAAGGGAAGAATGAGGAATGTGTGGAAGTATAACCTTGCGATGTCTGATTCTTTTTGAAAGAGGAGAAAAAGGAGCAAATTTAACCATGTGCATTAGAGCTGTGTGAAAGCCAGAACAAATTTGAAGATGGTTTTAATGTAAGAAAATCAAATAAATCTTCATAGCTAAGTTTGGAGAGGACTTACTTGATGCAAAACTCTTCTTTGTGATAGGTACTTTTACATCTTAGATCCCTGAGCGCAAGACAGTCATGTCTTTAACCAGTGACAAGAAGATGTACAAACAGCAAGCATTAGAACTATCTTGAAACAAAATATCAATTAGTAAATCAGACAAAGAAATTTGCAAGAAACTAACCAGATATTGTCGGATGTGAACACATTGATTTCACAGTTCCAGTGTGTCCTATAAGAACTCCAGGACACTTATTCTCCTCTACATCCCATACTTTAATTTGCATTCTCGTAAATGGAGTCACGATTATCCCTCACAAACTGTTCACTTAAAAACAATTTAAGTCACAACTTACAGTTTGATCACCATAAGCAGTCAGAAGACAAGTAATATCTCTCTGCAACAAATTTATAGATAAGTGAACATCGAATAAGCTTTTCTTAATTCCAGAAACATGAATTAAATGTCAAATGCGAAGCAAATGGTGCACCTTGACCCAAGAGAAAACCACAATTATAATGAGAAATCCAGACATGAAATCTGGCATTCTCTAAAACATATGACAAGAAACACAAGTCAGTACTATTTAATCAGTTATCATGGATAACAATGAAATACATGTATTCTCTTGGTGAGTTGCAGAAGAAGTAAACCTCTTGTAGAAGCGCTCGTGACCATCCTCGTCTGACAATGAGGAATCCCAGTTGTTCTGTACATATAACATAATCGTTAATCCTACTTGGGGTTAAGTGTTCTCAAAATCTACCAACATATACAAACAGATGATTACAAATAACAGCCAATCATATGATTCCAAAGATTATAACATTTAGCGATAAACTATGAATCATACTTTAGCTTATAAACAACAATGTCAACCCAAAATCTCATCTTTCAATTCCCTAGTAACGGAACCATATTTGAACAGAGCCAAATCGAATGGAGAAGTTAAATTGGATCCTCCAAAGATTATGACGTTTAGCGAGAAACTTAGAAGCTATAAATCATTCTTCACCCGTCGAGATCCAGGAGTTTGTTGTCGAAACTGAAGCGGTCCTGGTTGCGGAGAAGATTAGGGTTTTGGGTCATACCCTCTTCACATTTTTTATTCTACAATCAAAAATTTTCTTTACCTAGATCACATGGCAAAACGAGATGCGTAAGTATTATTACAAATACTCAGTAAGACAGTCATCTCATCTACCGGCTATACACACAAGCATAAAAGAATACCACAATACCAAGGGATCAAACAACATTGCAAAACACAATAAATCAACACTCAAACACGTGTCAGCACCTTGTGTCGATCGACACCAATCAATGGTGTCGATCGACACACGTCGTCGAGGAACACAAGTCTATCCTCTCATGGCTCGTTCCAGGACGCGACGTATCGATCTCCTACACCAAAAACGTCAACACAGACATCCAATAACACGAGAACCACTCGAATCACACAATCAATCATATCACATCAATCCAAAGCTCAATCAAACGCATCATGACATTCTAATTATCCATATAAGTCATGGTCACGCACTCACCTTGATTTTAGAATAAAAAAAAAGAATAAAAACACGAATAACACACGAAATCAGAGATTCCAACACCCTAAATCCGGATTTCTTTCTTACTCCACGAAAAACACGAACCAAAACTCAATTCAGAGCCTCGCAATCTTAATCACAAGCTTTTAGGATCAAGAACACGAAAAAAATAACAATGATTCTTCTGTAATATATTTTCTTGCATTTTTGAAACACCTCTCACAATCATTCGCCCCACAGACCCTTCTTCCTCAAAGCCCCAATCCTGTCAAACTTATCACTACCACTACTAAACCCCCTAAAAATGTATTTCAAGATTGATGTCATCTTTCTTGAGTCTTGAGAGAGATCAAAGAGAGAGAGAGATCAAAGAGAGAGAGAGAAAGAGGGAGTGGAGAGAGATATGAGAGAGAAATGCGAGAAAGAGTGGGTGAGTGGTGTATTAATATAGATATTTATTTTATTTTATTAAAATCCATTTACTTAGTTAGAGAATTCAAAAAAGTGTTCATTTATCATTTTATATTTTTAGTTATCTCATGTTTTGTTAGAGAGTAGAAACTATATATAGATAAATTAGGCAGTGGAAATAGATTAACTAATGGCTTCCATGGTGATTCTATGAAATACAAAAAACAAGAATTTTTTTTTCATAAAATACCTATGCTACTTTATCATAAAATATATATATATATATATATATATATATATATATATTAATTAATTAATGGCTTCCATAGTGATTCTATGAAATACAAAAAACAAGAAACAAATTTTCATAAAATACCTAAGCTACTTTATCATAAAATATATATATATATATATATATAGTTATGTGAGATGGGATATATTTAGCTATGTGACAAACAAAATATTACTTAACTCTTAAATCTTTGTATCTAATCTAGTAAAAAGTGCCAATTATTTCTTCTTATTGATCTTGTGAAACAGATTAAGAGTTTGTGATCGGTAGGATGGGCAAACGGAAATATGGGACGGGATTTCGTGGATACAGGATGGTAACATAATTTTTGGGACTAGAAAAATATGTCTCATTTGTATCCCATAATATTTGGTACGGGAACGGGATAGAAAAGGGATGGGATGAAAACGGGATAAAAACGGGATGGGACGGGAACAGTACGGAAATTTCCATAAGATAACCAGTTTTAAAACACTAAATTAAATAAAACGATGCTACAAACATGTATTTAACATACCTTTTTTAATTCATCAAAAGTATCTTCGAAATTAAGAAAAAAAAAAACTCTCAATTGTATTTCATAAATGTGTAAAACAGAAAAATCATAATCGAATCAAAATGAATCAAACATAAAGTAAACCACATCAATATCTCAAATCAAAACATAAATCCAAGAATATAAAAGATTTTATGTATATATTTCTATTATATATATTTCTATTATACAAAAGAAGAATAAGTTAGTTAATTACTTTTTGTAATATATGATATAATATGTTATATGATCCCACAATAAATATATATAAATATAATTTAATATGTATTTATTTATGTCAGACGAGATTACGAAAATTCCCGTTCCCGTCATGTTTCATCCCGTTTTCAATCGAGAATTAAAAACTTGTTTCATATGGGAATACGGAAAATATATGGTACGAAAATTCGAAAACAGGTACAATACAAAATAGTAGAGAACGAAATGGGACGGGAATTATGCCCACCCCTAATTAATTGTTAGTAATGTGAACGGATTAAGAGTTTGTGATCGGTACATAACAAGTCAATGTTGTTTTTATTTTAATTATGTAAATAATGTGTTTGAATTCACCATTGATGGATAATCAAAAGTGAAAGATTTTAATAAACTTATAAATTATACTTTAACATAAAATTTTGAAACTTAATTTTCTTTACTAGAAAACTAGAGGAGAAAACCTGTTCGGTCCCCGAACGGCGGTGAAACCGACACAAGGTTATAATGTTTATGTCTACCTCATGTATTATTAAGGAAACAACCTAAAAGTTGGAAAAAAAAAATTTCAAAGACTTGCATATCTCCTACAGATTTCGAAGACATATTGCTAAGTAGCCACTATATATGTTTATAGTTCTTAGGGCAATGATAATTTATCTTGAGAAGACAAATAAAATAGTAAATGACTGATATAATGAATGAAGAGAGTAAATTAATATATATGAGAGGTGTGTATATAAGTGTATAGAATATAACCCTAGATTGTAGTCCATAAACACATGATACGATTTATAAATAAACATGCTTATCTTTTTTGACATACACACACCAAATGGACATAACACCAAATGGACCTAATAAAGCTCATGATTATGGTATAATTATTGTAGATAATGAATTGATTAGTATATTAGTATAAACATAACACGATTTAATATATATATAACACATACTATAAGATGAAACCAATATAGACTAAATTACATACAATAACTCTGTAATTTGATGAGTGTATAATCTAAATTAAATGAAGGATTGTCGAAGAGGTAAATTGTAATTTATATTGACTATATAGGTAGCCATAAAAAATATGACAATCCGTTAAAATAAAATCAACCATAAGATACCAATGTCCTTGTGAAATATGTGAGTAGAAAGAATCGATCAAATCATATGATATATCAGCGGTGATCCTAGCACCCTATGAAAAATTGAAAAAAAATATACAATAACAAATTATATGATTATATAATATCACGATAAGGTAATTTAAAATATAAAGAAACTTACATGTTCATCAGCTATTATCATATTGATCGATCTCCGAGTATTAAAATCTAGAAGATTGTTTACACGATCCGAATTTTCATCGAACCACAATCTTAATATTTTGATTCTGATACCAGTCACAGCTACTAAGGGATGTAGATCCCTTATCATAAGATTTTCAACCATTATTAACAATTAGTGCGATTTTGAGAGGATACACACACCTGAATACTATTAAATCTCTTAGTAGACACACATATACATATATATAATCATCATAACATAAATACCTTATCAAAATATGTAATTATCAAGATATTCAAATGAAGAATAATTAATACGAAAACAGATTAGAAAAATATATATAAATAGTAAATATAATATATATGGAAAACCGTAAATCTTTACATATATAAACATGTTGAGATTTATAGTTTACAATCTCTAATGAAGATAAATACTATTAAAGAAATAAATGAATATTCATTTAATTAGAGATATACACACATATACCAATGAATATACACATACAAAATACATTAATTTTTTCCTAAAAAACTATCAAGAAAAGTTTTCTCCTTGGAAAACTAAACGAATCGTTTAAGCGTGTAGAAGGATCCAATCGATATACTCTAGACTATTCTTCTTCACGCTTAAGAAAAAGAAAAACAGATTTTCTCCTCAGTCGGAAGAACATATCAGGTACCTTAAAAAATCAAACAATAATATTTCTTTTTCTTTAGGGATTTGGGTTGAAATATTATGCGATTTTCTGTTATCATTCGTATTTTTTATAGTATAAATCTCAATGTTATAAACAAAGTACATATTTCAAACTACCAACACATATTATTCGGGATTAATAAACGAACAACGAATCGTATTGATGTATAATCACCGATAAATACATAATTGCTTATTGTCTTAGTTCTTATCTCCGGATTTTCTTATCATGGTGAGATTGCATGTGTCGGATCTGAGATTTTTATTAAACTGCCGAATTGATTATATATATTTTTTTCTTCTATATAATCTTTTTATGGTAGGATCTATAATCAGTAATAAGGATGTTAATCTAGATTTAATATTATTATAAATAACCTCATATATAACATCTGTTAATGTATATAGATGAACATTAATCTAGATTTTTTTTTCTTGGACTATTAATGATGAACATTATGTTTTAAATTAGAAGAGTTATTTGTTTCTGAGTGCATATCATCATATATATCCTTCAGCATATATATTCCCTTAAGGTTTTCCTTCTAAAACATTAAAAAATAGAATAGAACATAAATAGTAGAAATGTATATGACATTCAAAAATAGATAATATCTCATCTAAGAGTCGAAACTTTGAATGAGATAGAAGATAATTTCCAATTTGATAAATTGCCAAGCTCTAAGTTTCTTTCCTTGTGGTTCAAGTTTTCGTACCAGCATGCAAACAACATAAATAAAAACAGAGAAATGTTACAATAAATTTAAATACTTATATGGTTTAGTTACTTACATGAATATTAGTATCAAACTTATTGAAGCTTTGCCTTAAGTTTGGCGAACACCTCTTTGTAAACAACATTCAACGTTTTCTTCTGTGGTTTTCCATCTTTGCCTACGATTAACACCTTAAGTCCTTTTCTAGATGTTACTCTAGAAACTGCAACATAGAGATGTCCATGTGAAAAACACGACCTCGGCAAATAGAGACCAACCTTGTCCAAAGATTGTCTTTGGCTTTTGTTGATGGTGATAGCATACGCAACTCGTAGAGGTAACTGTCTTCTACGCATCTTGAAAAGAAGCTTAACATCTGATGGTGTTATTAATAGCCTAGGAATAAGAACTATATCCCCAACTCTATCTCCTGTTATGACCACAACTTCCACAATGAACTCAGCCATTTTTGTAATTTGTAACCTAGTCCCATTCATCAAACCTCCTTCCGGATCTATGTTCCTTAGCAACATAACTGGACAACCAACTTTCAATCGTAAACTATGGCTTGGCATTCCACTAATCTTAACACTGTTCAAAAAGTCTTCAGTAAAAAGAGGATTGTTCTGAGAACTTGTGTCTGAAGGATCCAAGGAATCAGAACTCAAGAATACTCTTTCTTCACCTATTATTTAACCAAGCATAGAAATATTAGTTAGAAGATGCGTTGAAAATAATTAAACTGTTAAGAACAAAGTGATACTTAAAATATGTTCTAACCTTCTAAATTGTCAAGCATATAATCATTTATGATATTCACATCTTCATTGGTAGGACATAAAATGGCTCTGGACTGATAGAATTCATGATCTGGTAGCTTTTTATGGTGTAACAATGACGAATCTCCAAACCTCTCTGGTGATTGATTAAATAGGATCATCTTTTTGAGTAATAAGAAACTCTTCTGGTATGTCTATGAGAGCCTCTCCGTCATTAGGCTCAACAAGTTTCCCATCGCCGATGTTTAATATCCACTCTGAAAATTCTTTAGCATCCTTTGATTCATCTGGAGGAAGATTATTTTTGAGCAGTCGCATATTTTTTGTCAAATTGTACACTATGCAAGAATCCCAAATGTAAGATGAATTGATCGACGACATTACCACTTCTGTCCTAGTACCACCATTTATGACAAGTAAAATCTGTCTGAAATCCCCTCCAAATACAATGGTCTTGCCTCCAAATAACTTGCCCTCCACACGTCCGCAAATGTCATTCAGACTTCTATCAAGTGATTCAAAACAATATTTGCTCATCATTGGTGCTTCATCCCATATAATAAGCTTTGCTTTTTTTATCAAATTTGCTTGATCAGATCCCTTTACGATTGTACAGGTACTAAACTCATCGGAACCAAAACGAGAATGAGCTGTAGTAACAATAGAGATGCAATACCACTCGACGCAACATTAAGTACAATATTACCTTTGGATCTCACATTAGCCGATATAGTGCTCCAAAGCAATGTTTTACCAGTGCCACCAAATCCGTTAATGAAAAATATACCTCCTTCTTCATTATTCACGGCTGCAAGGATATCATCATATATATTCTTCTGTTGTGGAGTCATTTTTTCCACCCATTCTACATTCTTCACTTTGAGATATTCACGGTCATAGGATTTTTCATCAGCAATCAAAGCATTTGATCTATCTTCATCATCTTCTGGTATTCTAGGCATACAACTATAGAATGCTAGTGAAGTACCTCTACACCTTAACAGTTTATCAATCTCCTGGAGTGCATATAACTTTTTGTCCTTATCAGACAATATTAGATCTGCAACGATAATATACGATATAACATTAGCTTACATTCATAATATTTTTCAGGTCATACTTATTACAGATTATTTCAAAAAATATCTATCAATACTTGAAAACTAAAGTTGTATGGGAAACAAACCTGGACGATGCCATAAATCTCTTTTCATTCTTTCAATGTCATCTGATAATAATTCACAAGTTTGTTCCCACACTTTCAGTGGGTCTGATAAACTCTCTGATTCAAGCATGATAACAAAAACATTACAAAGATAACTACCGTCAGCCCACCAGCTTGAGCTCACAAGATCATCAATATATTCTTGGTCATCCTCCATCAGACCTAATGCAAAACATGCTTTCTTGAATGTTTCGTAAACAACACCTTTCACCGTTCTAAGTTTTTCGAAACTTCTATGTCCTTTTTATGGTTCAAAAGTATTCTCGTATAATACCCTTCTTCCAACTTCCGTGGAACATGATTTATCCTTCCAATAGTGTTTGATTTTCTTTTCCGTTCGTTGAATTGTCTTTCTTTTGAATCAAAACTAAAATACTCTGGTATCTATTCGCAAGTCATGTCCCTCGCAATTTCACTTATCTTATTTAACTCAAACCAAGCCAATAACATCGAATTCTTCATATCTTCACGATCCATAACGGTTTGTATTTCATCATCACATTTGAAATAAATGAACTGCTTCCCTGGTAGATGAAATGATAACCTCTGAACTGATATAGAACGTTTATGTAAAGTAAATTTAAGAATCCTCCAGGTAGCTTCACATGTAGAAACATACCTACCGCATATTTTAAAAGATGATAAAGTTTTAAAAGATGATACAAATGATGTTGTTCAAAATAATATAAGCAATAACAGTAATACCTGCAATCAAAGAAGTCTTTAATCTCGTTTCTCTTATTATTCTCCACATTGTTAATAGGATGTTCACCATCTTTAGCAACCCTTCGACCTCAGACTCAATAACAACAGAAACACGATCCGGTCCTTTCATAATATACTTAAATAAGTATTTAATAGAACCAGATTGGTTGTACCACTCGACATTGATATGAGCTCTGTATCGCAACAACAGTTATCTGTTATATGGTATAACATATCTATTATCACACCTAAACCCATTCTTTTCCACGTAACGCCTTGTTTTCCTTCTACGGTACTGGGGAAACCCATCTTGGTTGACTACTGTCTTATCAATATGTTTTTTGGGAAAGAATTTTGAACATTCTCCATCTTCCATACATGGAGAGTTCATGTTAGCAGCACCGCATGGACCATGAATCATCATGTCTTTAACAACTTCATAAAGCTCCGGCTCTTTTTCTTTATCGAGAATTTCAGCAGAAATTATCTTGTCAATATCTTTTGGAGTAGTAATTTTAGACGTTTTATCCATCCATATCAATATGTGAGCATGCGGGAGACCTCATTTCTGGAACTCAATAGTATACATTGCTGTAAAAAAGTTTAACATTGAAATACATGAGATATAGAATATATGGAAATTTTAATATATCGTACCGTAATAAGATTTGATGTAAACAATACTTACAACAGATGGTCTTCCCAAACATATTTCTTTTAGTAATATCGTCCATAAGAGAGTCTAGCTTCATCTTGAAAATCCTGGAAATAACATCTGGTCTGTCATCATAATTCAAATTACGTGCCTCGCAAAATCTAGTGATCTCAGGCCACTTCGGATTGCATGTAAAAGTGATGAACAAATCTGGAAAACTATATTTCTTACATAAGGCCATTGCATCTAAATACATATCTCTCATATACCTAGGTCCCCCTATGATATAATGCGTTTTTGGAGCATTCTAACCTTTGTTTTGTAGGTTTTTATCGAGTCTATCAATCTTTTTTGTGTCATTTTAGGTTAAAAAGTGGCTAGAATAGAATAATAGAAGATGCAAATGGACTTGGCGAAAAAGGAGGAAATATGGATCTTTTTGAAGATTCTGCCCAGAAGGAGCACCTATCGCGTGTGGTGCTCCTGCTCCCCAGAAGATCCACTTATGGGAATATTCACTAAACCTAATTTTGGGCCCTAATCTTTTCCAGCCGCCGTGGGCCTTTAAAGAGAGAGATTTTCGATCCTTTAACAGGACACGCAACAACGCAGACAAAAGAAAGAGAGAAAACGAAATCGCAAGTGAGAGAGAGAGATTTGACACTTGTTTTTGAGAGTTGTAAGCTTGGGGATTTGTCTTTCACGTTTCCTTGTTGAAGTCTTCTTAAACCCTTATCTCTTTACTTTGATTCAATGAAGTTTTTATTCTCAATTGCTGCTGTTGTTTGTTTAATCATGAGCGAGTAATCCTCTTTGTTAGGTTGAGGGTTCGATGGGGTTAGAGAATCGTAACTAAGCATAAATAGGTTTTGAAACATCATTTGATATCTCCATCTATAGTCGATCGTATTGCCTAGACTAATTTGATCACCTAGTCTCTGATTTTAGGTTGAATTTACTCATCAAAAGTGTTGTGAATTGCTGGAATTGACATAGATGGGCGAGTTATCTTTAGCCAACGACAGTTGAAGTTAAAGCAACTCGTGAACAAATTGATCCTACACGTTTAATGCTCATCATTCTTTGTAACCTCAAACGACAGTTTAGGGTGTTAGATTGATTGTTGAAGTAGTTGATGCCACGACAGTGGGTCCTCTTGAATCTATGGTTGAGTTCTAGATTGATTCATAACTTGATAACCTGAATAATTGCTTGGTTTTGATGTCCTAATTCCTGAGATATATCCCTTGACCTAACGTCTTTCCACTTATTGTTTACACCGAATTTTACTTTTGCTTGCTTTGACAAATTGTGACATTTAAACCTCTTTCAATCGCTTAGCTGAACTTGTAATTCATATGATTAGAGTGTACTGATGGTCCCTTAATGAACTTATACTATTTCTACATCGAATTAGTGAATCTAGGTTTTAATCTTTGAAACCGGCAAAAACCCTTTCATCAAATTGGCGCCGTTGCGACGGAGACCAACTCGATACCTCTAATTTTCGTTTACGATTTGAGACTAAACACTAAACTCGTTCTTTTGTTATTTTTGCGTGTATTTCAGGTGTATGAACTCAAGGACAACAAAATATATCGTACCGTAATAAGATTTGATGTAAACAATACTTACAACATATGGTCTTCCCAAACATATCTCTTTTATTAATATCGTCCATAAGAGAGTCTAGCTTCATCTTGAAAATCCTGGAAATAACATCTGGTCTGTCAACATAATTCAAATTACCTGCCTCGCAAAATCTAGTGATCTCAGGCCACTTCGGATTGCATGTAAAAGTGATGAACAAATCTGGAAAACTGTATTTCTTACATAAGGACATTGCATCTAAATACATATTTCTCATATACCTAGGTCCCCCTACGAAAGTTCTTGGCAGATAACAGGTTTTCCCTTGATCATTCAGGTCAGTATTACCTGTATCAACGGCCTCAACCATTGAATCGTAATTTGCAGCTCTGATACTTGATTGATTCAACTTCAAATATGAAAGCCGGTTACACTCAATTGTTGTGAATGCATCAACCAAAAACTGTTGGAATAGCCTTTTACTACGTAATAGGAGGTGAGACTCGTTTATCCTTTCTTGGATCCGGAATGCAAACCACTGTCTCATACTTATTGTCTTATTTTTCTTTCCATCTCCTTTCAGAATGAACGGAGTAAAACCATCTTCACCTTTAGGAAATAAAAGAGGATACTGCAAAGCAAGATATGAAACATGAACCTCACTTATCCTTTGGAAGGCTCCAGCTTTGTCTTGAATTACAATATCACGAGTTGGCATTTCTACTCTAAAATCTCCAGGAATTATTGCAGCAACTTCAAACGCCGTTGGTGTACTATATGTTCTTCCATCCTTTTTACGATCACTTACTATTCTCATATGGAAAGTTTCTTGTGGATTCATTTTCAACCTGTCCCTTGCAGTCCTGGAAAACTTTACATAAGGATTCACTTCATCTAACATTTTAATGATATCCTCAATGATTTCCTTTCGTAAAACTTGTTTCTTTTTGTACTTTTGAGCTGATTGTCCATTGCTGCAATTCAAATGAGTAGTACTTAAAATAAAGATATAACTATATTATTGTGTAAATGATCACAATATTAAAATACCTCATTGCAGATGCTCGATAATCCACTTCTTTATCAGTATAAAAAATATACATCTGTGAAAACTTAGGAACTACACCAGGTTCTGGTTTTAAACTACCAATCTTGTGATAATTTTCTCCTTGAATCGTGAACATTTTAGGTCCTCTTCCAGGAGGAGCACATTCATCTACTTTACCACCAAGCGATGTAAATGAAAATATCATGTTGTACGCTCTTATGTTCTCTCTAAAATGTCTATTTAATGGATCATCATTTGTAAGCAGAGCATATAATAATTGTGGCTAATCTTTAAGTAATGGCAACTTCACTTCTCCACGTAAACAACATCCTGTATATACAAGTTTCTTGCAATTTTTTGTACGTTTGTTAATGCGCTCTTCATACCAAAAAATAGCACCACAATATTCACAGTTGTACTTTGAATCACCATAATCCATGTGCTCTACAATTTAATTCAACAAATGAGTATTAAGACAGTCTAATAATATTAAAATCCAAGTTTAAAACCACGTATATTATATGAGTTCATAATTATTACCTGAATGTAAACCTCCACGATTTACAGAGTATGTCTTCTCCAACCTCTTTTTAATTAAGTTGATACAATTAAAACCTGCGACAACTTCTTCTTCAATATTATCAACTTCAGAGTCATTGTCTGATATTCCATCATCAGTATCTTCATCAGTGTATATCATATTGTCCTCTTCCTCTAGTAATTCAACTAAAATTACAATTTAAACACATGTATTAGAACCATGATTAGTGAGACTCTGTATCCATTATATCAATTTGCATTACCGTTAATAGGGTATCCAGTAATTACATATGATCCGTTGATTAAGTCGGTTTTGCAAACATTGACCTTCTTATTACACGGTATGGTAATGTCATTATCTTCAACTATTTGAACTTCTATAAAAATGTATTGATAATGTTTTTTGTTTTATTAGTATTGATTTTAAATACATCATACGTTTAATGGATGATGAGTTTTTAAGAGTAAATTGTAGCACAAACTTACCGTAATCTCCATCATTGCTCGACACTGATTTGCTACTTGAAGCATATTGCTCTGATCTCGAAGAAGATTTAGTGATATTACTACATGGTGTGGTAAAGGCATTATCTTCAAGTATTTGAACTTCTATAAAACCGGTGTCAGTTTGATTCACTGTAAAAATGTGTTGATAATGTTTTTTGTTTTATTAGTATTGATTTTAAATACATTATACGTTTAATGGATGATGAGTTTTTAAGTAGTAAGTTGTAGCAAAAACTTACCGTAAACTCCATCATTGCCCGAAACTGATTTGCTACTTGAAGCATATTGCTTTGATCTCAAAGAAAATTTAGTGATATTACTACTTGGTGTACCTATATAATTTCATGAATTTCATTAACAATGTTTTTGTAATGAAATTATCAAAGTAAATAAAATGAACATGTGAAGAGCTATATCACAAAATCTTGCATAGTTATTCCAGAGACACGACTTGGAGATTGATCTTCAAAATCACCTGTCCTAACAGCCATTCTTCTGGACCTTCTAAGATGGCTTTCATTATTCTCTCTTATGACAGATTCGTTAGTAACGTATATTACTTGCGGTTCACTCCAATTAGTATGTATCTACTGTGGACTTGATTTGAGATTATTAAGTTTACCAATATTTCTGACTTTGGTTTTAGCCTGTTTGAGAGTCTCATCCACTCCAGTGACATGTCCTAAGTACAAACAGGGCACACATGATTTCATAAACAAGCTCAAACCAAAATCAGAAAGATTGGTAAATCTAAAAAAAGTTCTCATAGGTTTTATTTCTCCCTATTAGAATGGGAGTTAAAGTTACGCAATTTTACCTTTGGTAGGCAATCTTTGAGATTCAACACCGCTTAACTTCTTATGCGGTGTATTTGTCAAATCCTGAAAAACGCTTTCCAAACAGCGTTTGAGTGGCACATCATTAGATTTACCAACATTACGAATGGACAATCCCCGATTCTCACAAGTTGGAGAACCTCTTTTTCTTTTTTCATTTCCTTCGTTTGTACTTTCATTCTCATTCAGAATTCCATTTTTTTCTTTCTCTTGCTCATCGTGACAATGAAAATTTAGGTTCTCTTAAAATGAATAAGAAACTAAATAGTCCATTAGTTTAGTATTTGAGAATTTTGTTGTTAGAGATTTTCTTGTGCGATCCGGATAATATTCTCAAATCATAAACAGAGTTAATTAATCATTTCTATATGTAAAATAAATATTTTGATTTCCAATCTAAGATACTCTCGCTGATTTTCTCCTCTATAGCCGATCAAAAATTAAAGAATATATTTGTTACCCACGTATGTAGGAAAATCTGTTTATTCCTACATCATACTTATGTGTTGAATAAAGGAATTTTCTTTTAATAATGGAAATTAAAATATTATATTTAGAATATTTTGTGGTAACAAATATATTACTCTCATGGTCAAAGAGATGATAAAATCAGTAATATATTGATTAGTTAAATTATATGTAACAAATACACACCTCTCATATATATTCTATACACTTATATACACACCTTTCATATATATTAATTTACTCTCTTCATTCATCATATCAGTCATTTACTATTTTATTTGTCTTCTCAAGATAAATTATCATTGCCCTAAGAACTATAAACATATATAGTGGCTGCTTAGCAATATGTCTTCGAAATCTGTAGGAGATATGCCAGTCTTTGAAAAAAAAAATTTCCCAACTTTTAGGTTATTTCCTTAATAATACATGAGGTAGACATAAATATTATAACCTTGTGTCGGTTTCACCGCCGTTCGGGGACCGAATGGAAGATAACGTACATTTATTTATCATTACTATATGTAAAAAAGAGCCATTGCTCTTATCACTATGCCAAATTTTTTCTCATTATCTCTTGCTGCATATTTCCAAATCTTTTGTGAAGTCCCGAACTTGTGACTTCTATATCTGACGGCTCATATCTCTTTTGTTATGGACCATCCTAAAAAAATACATTCAGAAAAGACGTAGAACCAACTAATATATGCTTGTCATCAAACATTTGTTATGAGAAGACACAAAAATAAGATAATAACAAAACTTTAGAAATATTTGAAATATCAAGATGACCATTCCCTAACAACCATCCATGATAATATAATGATAAATATACAAATGTCTAGGTTCAAAATCTACGAACCATTCAATAAAATAATACGAACAAAAGCAAACTTAATAATTGTAACAAAGTTTTTGAATGGAATGGGAATTCAATAATGCAACATATTCGTAATTATTCCCCAAATTTCTCCTCCAGATTTTCTGCAACATTATCAGTGGCCAAACAATTTCGCTTGCTTGCTGAGTTTTGATCAGACAATTCACACGATAACTCAACACTTCGTTTAGAAGACGGGGTGGAGCTCACTTTTGGTGTACCGTCGTGATTCTCAACCGAAGTTGCATTACCAAGCGATTCCTACATATTTTAGAAATATATTCAAGTAAGATTTATATTCATATAAAACGGATTCAAGACTATTGGTTATGTAATGAAAACATACCTGATCTACAGAATGGTATTGACTATTATCAAGGAGAGATTCTGAAAAATTCTCTGAATCATTAAAGTTGTTCATTTATGCACAGGACCAAACCTTTGTCACCTTGAATATACATTCCCACCTGAAATATTATCGGTCTCGATAGATACGAGAAATATATAAGTCTTTCCGACCAAAGACTTCAAAGCTTCTGGGATTATTGATGGGTCTGTCATCTAATAGATTATAATATATTTCATTTAGTATTTATGAACCTAAACATTAATAACAAAAACTTTATGTTTGGCAACATACTACCTCATCAAAATTTCCTGCTAGCAAGTCATTTGTAGAAACATTGACGATTTCTCCAGCAGGTCGATCGAACAACATCAACTTGGTACTACCAGTATCATCCATCACTCTTACATGAAGCTTATACCTGATAGGTTATCAAATACTATTAACAAAACATTTGAAGAAACGTTACAAAACAGAGAAACATTTGTCCTCAAAAATATGAATGTTTACCTAGGTATGACATTGAAGGTATCCTCACGGCAAGACTGACACCAGAAAGAAGTCTTCTTGTTCTTCGCATTCTCTTCCTTCGGAGCTTTGAGAACCGGTTTCTTACATTTCTTGCATGTAAAGTAATACCAGCACCAGTCGATATCATTAGCGGCAATGGTACACAGTAGTTTGCATTTACCAACCTTCAACATTTAACAACAGCAAAGAAAATGTTAATGACTAATTGAGACATCATTGTATTTTCTAATAATATTATTTGGATCAAATACGTCAGTCATTTCAAGGAGATCATTTATTGTCTTTTTCGGAAACTGGTTGAAGAATTCTTCTTTCAGAACAATTGCATCTCCATCAGCCACAGTTTCCCCTACACTGAGCGAGACGAAGTCATTTGATAACCTACATAATCAGAAAAAGATATGAGTATATTCACTTTGGAACACATATAGATATAATATAATCGGTTAAAGAATATATTACTATCTAATCAATTCTTTAGCTTCTTCGAAATCAGGATTGACAATCACTTGTGATATTTGGCCGAAAGCATTAGTGACACTCCGCTTGCCTATATGAAAACAAACATTATCCTGACATATCTTATATAAATAAACCTCAAAACAAAAGCGTAAGATGAGAGCATATGAATAGCTTACCTTTAAACTCATTGATTTTTGCAAAACGTATAAGCAAAATTACTGGTTCACTGTTTGCCATGTCCCACGCCTTGACAATGTTATCAGCAAATACTCCCCATAATGTACAGGGAAGACGTTCACCCCTAAAAATATCGACATTAACAACGTCATCAACTATAATTCATGGATAATATAAGCCATTAATGTCGCTAGACAACGTCGGGCAACGACTGATTTCTGTCTTCTCATACAGGGACAACTTGTAGGTATGTTTAGTCAATCTGAACTTACCTACGGCTTTGTTTACCTGAAAATGCTCGATGGTCCGCCATTCACCAAGTTTGATGTACCGCTCAGCTTTCTGCATCTGAGGTTTTTTTTATTGTCGCATGGATGAGAGTACTCTAATTAAGACAGATTAGATTTTGTTATTAATATAGAGTTGTAAACACTAAAAATACAATATCAATATGAAAAACATACTGTCTCGTCAGCTAAAATCATGTCCATCGTTTCGCTTGTATACTGCTGATATTGTTTCCACGTGTGAATGATCTTCACCTTTATCTTCCATTCAGTTTTCCATGGCTTAATATCCTTTAGAGGTGTGATAACATTAGTATTGGTCATTGTGTTTTTCTCGGATCTTTGAATGTGATTAAGTTTAATGTGAACGATTTACTTATATAGCAAAGGGAAGTCGGCGATAAGAAGATATCTTTTTTAAAGAGATATGAGAATAGGAGCGTAAATCTAGCCATCATATATTCGTTTTTTGATTGCTGAATATATAGGTTTAGGTAAGTCATAATATAGGATTTTTTTGCAATAAATGAATATTCCTTTTAAGTAAGATTTTCTATATATTTTGTTATGAGTGAATTACTTGGTGGTTACTAATTCCGAAAATGTAGGTATATTTTGCATAATAAATCGGATCCGACCGGGTTAAAATAGGATCCGCGCGCCGCTCCAGTTTTGAAATCGGGTTTCCAGTTTTCTTGCCGATTTTGCCCCTCTCGATTTGAGAAATGTTTTTAGAAAGTTGATTATTGAGTGGTAATTGACGTAATAAGAGCTCAATTTGTGACCTAAGAGTTATTTCTACTACTGATTTAATAGTATAGATACTAAATATCATCAATATTTATAAATATTAACTTTTGACAATATATTCATGTACGGAACATTTTCGCATGCACCAAAAACAATTGACGTACTGACCATTATTATTAACTTCTGGCACTTCAACAATATTAGCAAACGTACCTCCAATGTTTGAAACGATTCTTTAACAAAGGCCATCTCTTCATGGTGTGTACACATAAATAGAAGTGACTCTAGACGCTTGAAAGCGAAGGGGATATCAACTATTCTTCTTCCGGTGTTGGTGCCATCTTTAACAGGGTCTGAATGAATTCTACAGGAAGCTCATTTCCTGATTCAACGATGATTATGTTAGGAAATGGAGAAAGTCGCTTGGACTTGGATTCTACCTATTCCACATTGGGGAAAAAAAGGTTTACCTTCACGAAGTGCATCACACACTTCTTCAGTTGTCGCATTCAAAGCACGCAAGAGAATTGACAGATTTTGTCCTTTCTTTGGTTCAAGAATCTGTAAAAACTGAGGTAAAGTAGCTTGTCCAGAGGATCCCTTCTTATCATTTTTGTTCTTATCTGCAGCTGCATATCCAAATAACGACTCTATCATCTCTTCGTTGGACCTGGAAAGGCATCACAAATAAGTTCTATTCAGTAATTGCGCCAAAGTTAAAGACTTTAAGAGGAATTAAAAGCTATCAACTCCAACGCTATGACTTACTGGAAAGATCCTGATCTTATATCATTCCAAACCATAGAATGTTCTAGGTTTGCTTGCACTTTATTCCAGAAAAATGGCTTTAGCTTTGTTTTGGGAGCGTCATCATCTGATGACTGTGCTGGCCCAGAAGACGATTGAGGAGCTTTCGGGCCCAAACTCATTGGTGGAGGTGGGCGTGGTCCTTTTGGTCCAAGAGGAGGTGTTGGCTTAGGTGGCAGAGCTGGAGGAGGTGGTCGTGGAGGACTACATATTAAAAACCCATCCAAAACCAGACACAACTTCCACCATTTTAAACATTCATTGTTCATATCGAATGCTACATTGAATTTATGCATACTATCAACAATTTCAAGTCATTCTTCTTTAATAGTGGTTCGTCTCGCCACTTATACTAAAAACGTCCAACAACAATCACCATCATCCTAACTAAAACGTGATCACTTCATCATCATCGTCCATAAGGAATAAACGAGTCCACTTTGTAATACGCTTGTGACAAGAAACGCTTCAATAAAAGAATCTGCTCCGTAATTAATAAAACAATCATGAATTGATCAAGCGATCAAGGAAACGAGCGCGAGATTAGGTTTTTAATTGGGTTTTGTTCAAAATGAAACTTTTCAAATCAAAAATCTCTGGTATCTATATATAATAGCTACGAACACGCTCATACTTGAAACTGATATTCGTGTTTTTTATTTGACCAAATCGATCGCGCAAAGGCTTCTCGATATGGATACCACTTGCAACTTAACCAAACCTGTCATGACAATATTTATGGGGTCAAGTAAAGATATACAGTAGTTGCTGTCGACTATGAAATACTGTTTCTAACCCAAAAAAATTGCTTAAGAGCATCTCCGATTGCTTACTCTAAAAGGAAGATGTGCTCATCCACTTACAGCTCATCGACAATTATACGTTGACTGAAAAAAAATCATTCTTCTTTCTTGTCTCAAGTCCATGAATCCATTGTCAGAGAAATGAGGTCAATTTTGAAAGCAAAGAGATATGTTGTTGTGATAAGATCGAATATGGCTTAGGACGCTCCATAGGATAATTTTCTTCTATATATATATAATGATAAGTATCTATATTCCTTTTCTTAATAAGGTACAACATGTAAGGAAGTTTTTATCTATGTGCATGTAACTGTCATCACAAAGTCACGACCTTTCATCGTTATCATTGTATATATAAAGAAGAAAATTATCCTATGGAGCGTCCTAAGCCATATCGATCTTATCACAAAAATATATCTCTTTGCTTTTGAAATTCACCTCATTTCTCTGACCATGGATTCAAGCACTCAACCAGACAGATTATCACTCCTACCTGATGCACTTCTGATCATAATCATCTCTTGCTTGCCCTTCAAGGAATGTGTGCGAACCAGTGTTCTCTCGAGGCGCTGGGAAAAACTCTGCCACGAGACCAGGAACATTGCTTTTAAGTTCTCTGAGTATCGGACTGACGAAGTCTTGGTCGAGGCTAGGGCTTCGTTTGTTCAGCACATGCTTCATTGGGTCGCTAGGTTTCAAGGTCAAGTCATCGAAAGTTTCGAGATTTCTATCTACATTCCTTTGGAGTTTCTGGCGGAGATCGAGTCACTGGTGGAATTCGCCGTAGAGAAAAAAGCCAAGAACTTAGTTCTTGATTTCTCGCACCCTGCTTGGAGAACATACAATGATGCATCAATGAATGACATTGTTGTTAAGTTGCCTGCATGCGTCTACAATTTAGCAACCCTCGAGTCACTGAAGATTTACTCGTGCAAGTTTGACCTCTCGAGATTCGCAAACCCGAGGATCTTGAAAAGGCTCTCTATTGGTTGGATCAGACTCAAAAAGGTCCAACATTTGCTAGCAGATTCTTTTATGCTCGAGAGTCTAAGTTTCAACTACTGCTGGGGACTTGATGATATGATGATATCTGGGCAAATGAGAGAATTCGTCTTTCAGAATTGCGACTTCCCTCTCATGACTTGTTACTTTGACCTGCCGAATGTAGATATGTTCAAATACTCAGGACATATTATATGCCTTGAATTCGACAGATTGAATAAGGTCATTAAAGAAGTATACTTGGACTTTGCGGAAGAGCGTGAATATGATGAACCAACCCACTCAACCAATGCAGAGGGAGAGATTCTTTGCGGTTACCTCAATAATCTTCGATCTGCTAGGACCTTAACGGTCTGCCCTTACCTCCTTCAGGTATCTCTAACTCTTGACATATTTTTATCACATTTTCACATTATAGGTCATTCATTTAAGTACCTTATAAGAGTTCTTGAAATTTTTGAAAATTCTTCGCGATATGGTAATAATTGTTGTCTAGTGTAGAGAAAATAGATCTAACATGTAACTCTTGTAAAAGCATATTGGATGGTAGCATTTGGATATAATTAGGTTAAGCGTGATTAATAGTTAGATCTTAAATAGGTCCATTAGGCGTTCCTAACCTATGATTAAGTCGAAGATGATTTTTGGCGCGGTGTGATACTAACCTAAGGGAATAAAGAATACATTGACTACGTA
Organism: Arabis hirsuta; assembly: GCA_964056655.1. NCBI lineage: Eukaryota > Viridiplantae > Streptophyta > Magnoliopsida > Brassicales > Brassicaceae > Arabis > Arabis hirsuta. The sequence continues at coordinate 34,428,581 of OZ053299.1, forward strand.
GTTCGAATATGTAGATTCCTAAACCGAATACCTTAAAGCTAGTACGGTAATTTGTTGTATATATATAGATTGTTAGAATGTAATTTTCGTAGTAACATGTGTGTTTTTATTTTTATGCAAGGCGCTATTACTTTAAAATATCGTATATATATAGAGATTCTTAGGATGTAAATTTGATAGTAACATGTGTGTTTTTTTCTTATACAAGGCGACTCCAGAAGCTGTACATCCGGTCCATATGCTTCATCCGGTGGAAACACAACATTTGGTGCTGAGAACGAGGATGCATCCGAAAGAATTTGAGGGAATAAGGCTCCTTCTCAATAATTGCCCTGACTTGGAAACACTCACTTTCGATCTTCTTCCTCCAAGCTGTTTCATGGTAATTGATTTTATATCTATAACCTCGAAACTAATTTAGACAATTCTATATATACTATCATATCACGGATCCTTTTTTTTTACTTTACTGTAAGGGCTAATTATGATTTCCATTTGATATTTTGCAGACGTCTTTGACATATGCGGGCATTGATCCAAAAACATATTGGCTTCAGAACGTAACTTATAAGTGTCTGAGGGAGACACTTAAGGCCGTGGTGGTTAAGAACTTTGGTGGTGGCTCTAACGAGTTAAATGTGCTGAAGTATTTGATTAGGTCTGGTCGTGGGCAGGGGTCTGGTCGTGGAGTTGGGGCTGTATTAGAAAGAGTTGACCTTTACTTGGCAAATGGGTTGGAGGAAGGTCTAAGAATGGTGGCTCTTGCTGGAGCTGAGATCTTACAGAGAACATCGAAGCGTGTGCAAGTTCTTGTGCACAACCCTTGAAAAGCTGACCTTCTCAAGATTTTTCACTAGGGTTTGGTTTGTCCCATTGAGTATTTACTGATGTTTTCAGTCTTTGGTTTATTGACTTTAAGGAAGGGGTCTTCCGTATCTCTGTTTGTTTCATTTTGTTGAATATGAGCCTCGGAATGATGAGGACTTGGTCATGTATGTGAACCAAAGATGATAATAATGTAGTGAGTAATATCAATATGATAAGCTTTTATGTTTTTCCATCTGTTCCTTCTCCTTCTTCGGGACGGATTCTCACTGGTCTTTGGTATTTATCTTGGAAGTATAAGACGTAAAGCCAATTACTCGGTGATTTTCACCAAAATTTGGATCATTCTAGGTTTTTCTTTCCTATCACTTTTTCATTAATTTTCAGTCGGTTTGATTTCGTTGTTGTTTCTTCTTTCATAGTATATAGTTATTTCTAGGAGATGGTTCTATATCCGGTGTTTTTCTAGATTCTCATGTGGGTTTGTTATTAATATCGCTGGTGAATGTGTCAAAATCCGTCTAATATGTATGACATCCTGGAATATTATTTCTTGGAATGGCATCATGTACGAGAAGAAACCTAGTAAAGTCAATTCTTAATCAGTTCTTTGATAATAGTGACTCTGATACGAAATGTTTGGTACCAAATTGTGTAAAACGTGATTGTTCTTAGAAGCATTGAGTTTTATCATACAATGTGTGCTTTGGAGTTTCGTCTAGGAGATGTTAGCAGTTCCAAAATTTACATCATAGTGAGATCAATTACGAAAAAGGAAAAATAATGGATTTAATTTGTTAGCGAGCATGCCTTTATTAAGAAAACATCGTGTAAATTCACTTCTGTCGTTATATCATTTTATATATCTTTAATGTATGGTTTTTCTGTTGTTTATATAATAACTTGCATTATGAAAATCATGTAGAATTGGAAGGAGCTGTTATTAGAAGCAATGCATCCCTATAAAAGAGGAAAAACAATATTCAACCACCAGTCTAGAACACCTAACACATAACACAACATCTATTGGTTGTCACTTCCATTTGCATATTTTTTCAAAGATAAGGTGTTTAGCTAGAAAGAGAGAAATAAAATGAAAATATATTAATACTTTTGTTATCAATTTATCATGGCATTGATTTTATGATGACAAGTTAAAAACTGGAAAAAGGATACTATTAAATATTTACAAACTTAAAGGGGAAGAAGCAATATAAACGTTACAAAATCGAAAATTTTAAGTAAATTAATTAATATATTCATAAATATAAAATCCATGAAAAAACAAAATATGAAGTAAAGAAAGTGTAAAAAGAAAGAAACAATAAAATATTGAAACTATAAGAAATGAGATAATGGAAATTCATAAATTAAATAGAACAAGCAATAAAAATAAAAAATAATTCGATTAATTAATCTTTAGATTTCTGCGTAAAACTTCTTCTAATGGTCTAGGGTTTAGTATTAACGAATCAATTTCTACATGAAGGTGAAGAGAAACAACTATGTTCTGTTTATTTAATTTACAGATTCATCTCTAGTATTTTATTTAAAAAGGTAAAAAAATTGGTCGGTTCTATGTATCTTTTTTCATCTAGAAAAATTTATCACAACGGTACAATACAAAATCGGGATTTATAAACACTACTAACCCCCCTGGAAACTAAGACAGCAAAACAAACGTAAATTCTCGGTAACCGGTTAAAAAACCGAACTTCGACAAATATGGTTGGAGATCGAAACCGACAAAATACTTAAAAGATCAACCACAGAAACCAAAGAACCATGGCAACCAAGATACACAAACAAGGCAAAACCACTGACTCAAGCAAAGCTTACGCACCATAAAACACATATAATCAGAACATAAGAAACTAGACTATAAGAAACTTCTCACCACAAAAAACAGTGAAACTGAACCACTGAGATGAAAAAGCCATGGAACCCGACTAGAAACTCGATAAAAACCTTGGACCACCGCATAAACCATATTTGTCAAGCAAAAGAAAAGACGATTGTCGCCGAAACAACACCATTGATCTTTAGGGTCCGACACCTTCCACCTAACAGACTGACTACCACTTAAAACCCTCGCACAAGCTAGGTCAAAGGAAACGAATAAAGACAAAAGTATACCAGTATTCCCTAAAGAAGTTAAGCACTGTAAATAGAAATCAACTTTTTTATTAAAGATTCATTCGGATTGATAATGATAACTTGGCTGTATATGTACGTAACCAAAGTCAAAATATTAAGAAGATTACCACAAGTGTACTCGAAATGGGTAAACAATGATAATATAATGTTTTCTTTTTTTTTTTATAACAAATCTTAATCTATCAATTTAAACCGTTCTGTCGTCTCTTCTAGGTACAAGCGAAAGTATATTGCGAGAAAAAGATCCTTTATTAAAGTTGTTTAGTTATCGGAAGAAAAAAAGCGAAACCTTTTTCAGATTTGAAATCGAGAATTTCTCTCGGAGGCACGGATCTCTCCTTAAATCTGCGAGATCCATTAATGTTTTCGAAGATCTGTATAGCAAATCTGAGGTAATCTGCGGGATCCATTTCATTGTGCTCTTATTCTCTCTCTCTCTCTCTCGCTCTCTCTCTCTCTCTCTCTCTCTCTCTCTCTCTCGTGATCTGCTTGGTTTGATTGATTTCAGATCAGAAGCCACTTGGAGTTGATATATGCTGTGTTTGCAGATCTGGGTTTGGTTGTATTTCTGAGTTCAATTTACCCATCATGTGCGATCAAAGACCCGTTTTTCTAGGGTCTCTCGTGTTGGGTTTCTTCTTCTTGTTTGTAAATGGAGAAAAGTGTCCAAATTCGAGCTCTTTGATAGGGTACGAGTCTGAGTTCAAGATGTTACAACACCAGCTTCGTGGGGTTTTCACCGTCGTTGATGATTGTTCCTTTCGGGTTTCTCGTTTCGATATGCTCTCTGGCTCTGATGTTCATTGGTGGGGTGCAATGACTTCTGATTTCGAGAACATGACCAATAATGGCTTCGTGATCTCTCATCATAAGCTTAATCAAACATTCAATAACCAATCTTTTATTGTCCATTTGCTGGATAATGTTACATGGGATCAATTAGGTGTGGTTTCGGTTTGGGATTTACCTACTGCTTCTGATTTTGGGCATGTTCTGCTCTCGAATACGACCGAACCAGATTCGTCTTCTCCAAAAGCTGAGTCATCTCCTTCAGAGAGCAAAGATGTTGCTTCTGGGAAATCGAATAAAAGTGAGCCCTTTAAAGCCCCTACCATGTTTGATAATTGCAAAAAGCTTTCGGAAAAGTATAGGCTAAGGTGGAGCTTGAATGCAGAGGAAGGTTATGTCGATATTGGTTTAGAGGCTACGACTGGTTTACTGAACTACATGGCATTTGGTTGGGCTAATCCGAATGCTACGTCTAACCTGATGTTGAATGCTGATGTTGTGGTTACTGGGATTAGAGAGGATGGTTTCCCGTTTGCTGATGATTTTTATATCACAAAGACTAGTGTGTGCTCTGTCAAGGTTGGTTTTGCTTCTGGGGTTTGTCCTGACTCTGTGTATGAAGAAGGATCAGATTCAATTGATTCTTCGGTGAATAACACAAAACTGGTATACGGGCATAGGATAGATGGAGTTTCGTTTGTTAGGTATAGGAGACCGTTGAATGATAGTGATAACAGGTATGATTTTCCTGTGAATCCAACTGACAAGCTGACGGTTATTTGGGCACTTGGGGTGATTAAACCACCAGATGTTATTAATCCTTACTATCTCCCAGAGAATCACGGTGGTGTGGAATCAGAAAACTACGGGCATCTTTCCCTTAATCTTTCGGATCATGTGGATGAATGTTTGGGACCATTGGATGCAGACAATAAGTACGATCAAGATGTGATCATTGCTGATGCCAAAACGCCTCTTGTTGTCACGGCTGGACCATCTGTGCATTATCCAAACCCTCCAAACCCTTCAAAGGTGCTGTATATTAACAAGAAAGAAGCGCCAGTGTTGAAAGTGGAAAGAGGGGTTCCTGTAAAGTTTCAAATAGAAGCAGGACACGACGTTTCTTTCTACATAACTTCGGATTTTCTTGGTGGTAATGCTTCTCTAAGGAACAGAACTGAGACAATCTATGCAGGTGGGCAAGAAACCCATGGAGTAATGGCGAGTCCGTCGGAGCTGGTTTGGGCTCCTAATAGAAATACACCTGACCAACTCTATTATCACTCGATTTTTCAAGAGAAAATGGGCTGGAAGGTTCAGGTTGTTGACGGGGGACTTTCGGATATGTACAACAACAGTGTCAATCTAGATGATCAGCAAGTAAAGTTCTTTTGGACCATAGTAGGGGATTCAATATCGATTGCAGCTCGTGGCGAGAAGAAAAGTGGGTATCTTGCGATTGGTTTCGGTAGTGAAATGGCAAACAGTTATGCTTATGTTGGTTGGTTTGATAGAAATGGAACAGGGCATGTAAACACTTACTGGATTGATGGAGCATCCGCTTCCGCTGTGCATCCCACTGTCGAGAATATGACATACGTGAGATGCAAATCTGAAGAGGGAATCATCACGCTGGAGTTTACCCGTCCCATGAAACCGTCTTGCAGTCATCGAGATAAACCCGAATGTAAGAATATGATCGATCCCACAACTCCTCTTAAAGTTATATGGGCAATGGGTGCTAAATGGACAGATAATCAGTTAACTGAGAGAAATATGCACTCGGTTACAAGTCAGAGACCTGTCCGCGTAATGCTGACGCGTGGATCCGCAGAAGCCGAACAAGATCTGAGACCTGTCTTGGGCGTTCACGGATTCATGATGTTTCTTGCTTGGGGAATCCTACTCCCCGGAGGGATATTATCTGCTAGATACCTGAAACACATCAAAGGTGATGGCTGGTTCAAGATCCATATGTACCTTCAATGTTCTGGACTAGCCATTGTCTTCCTCGGCCTCCTCTTTGCAGTAGCTGAACTTAACGGTTTCAGCTTCAGTTCAACGCACGTCAAGTTTGGTTTCACAGCCATAGTTTTGGCTTGCGCGCAGCCCGTGAATGCTTGGCTAAGGCCTGCCAAACCCGCTCAAGGAGAACCAATCTCTTCGAGGCGATTAATCTGGGAGTATTTCCATTCGATCGTCGGTCAATCAGCTGTTGTAATTGGAGTTGTCGCGCTTTTCACAGGAATGAAACATTTAGGAGAACGAAATGGGGCGGAAAACGTGGACGGGCTAAACTGGGCCCTCGGGTTATGGGTCTTCCTAGGAGTGGTTACAGTGGCGTATTTAGAGTACAGGGAACGCAGAAGAAGAAGAGCGAGGAATCTGAGCAGAGGGAATTGGGTATTAGGGAATGTAGAAGAAGATGATTCGATTGATCTTATAGACTCAAGAGGAGGTTTCAGAGATAAAGATGATCAAGATAGTATAAATGGAGGAGGGAGAATGGAAATTCAGTTAGAGCCGTTGAAATGATAGGTTTTTTTTTTCTCATTTTTTCTTCATTTTTATATTTTTTGCCTTACCAAACAGGAAAAGACCAGAGGAGTTTTGTCTTTTACAGTTTTCTACTTTATAAATGCAACGGTCCATATATTGTATCTATGCTTAAGAATTTGTATACCTTTGAGTTCTAAACTACACAAGTTTTGACCTTTTTCTTTTTGTCTCGAGTCCTTGTCATTCATTCATCATATTATCTTTCACTCATCAGTGTTAAACTCCATATTAGGCTAGCATGAACGTTTCGGATCGATTTCATTCTTACCTGATTTTTTGGATAAGGGTAACTGATATTATTATTTGGATATTGATATTAAGGATGGTTATCTGTGTATCCCATAATCCATTTGGATAATTAAGATGATATTCATTTATTTAAATCATATCTATATATATATAGGGATGAACATCATTCATTTGATAGTTTTAGATATAGTGTATTTACAACATTTATCCAAATTTTCCATTTTTATCGATTTTAACTATCAAAATCTTTCGGATTTACTACCTAAATTAACATTTATATGTCCCATATTCGATCTTTCTCTGGTCCTCACCCGTTTGGATAGTAATTTTGATATCTTAATATCTTCATCCGATTTTTACCCCGAATCTGATTCCACTCTTATCCAATACTACCTTAATATTTATGGCTATTTGCTTTGTTTTCAAATAAAACTTTAGTTAGATTTGGTTTCTTTGCAAATTATATTTTTAGTTATTGGATATACTTTTGGGAGGAGTGGTTTAATATTCCAATTTTTTTTTAAAATTTGAAAACTAACCTTTGTTTTGAAAATTTTGAAAAATAACATTTTTGTTGAATAAAAAGACAAAAATATCCCGATAAATTTTTGAACTTTTTTTTTTTGGTCACAGAATTTTTGAACATTTTAAAATTAAAAGAAAATTCATTTTCTAAATTAATCTTAATTTGTTTATCTAAAATATATTTTGATAACAACAAAAGAAAAAAAGATGTAATTTGGTATTATTTTATATTTAGATATAAACATATAAAGTAGATATATAAAGATATTATTAATAAAAAAAAGAGAAAGATATGCACGTATTTTACAAAGTTGACTTGATCATCATCCATTCAAACTCTATATATATATGTACCACCACCGTCATTGTAATCTTAATTTTTATTTCATATTACTCGTCATTTTATATTTTCAATATATATCTATGATTGATTTTTTCATTTTTATTTTTATTTTTTAGTTTATTAATTACCTATATCAAATAAAATAGTGTATTAATTAGAGATAAAACAGATAATTTAATGATTTTCTTAATTTGTGTGAAAAAACTAGAATAACAAGTAAATTGAAACGGAAGGAGTAGTACTAAGCTTTTGGTTTGGTTAATTCATCAAAAAAAGAAATTATGTTAGTTCATTACCAATTTTTTTATCGTAATTCTTTAGATTCGTTTGATAAAATTTTAACAAATTTATAATATCGTTGTTAAAGTATTTTGAAGAAATCGAAATGGTGACAAATGAACACTTTGATATATATATCATGGAGCTGAATAACATAATTAATATTTTTTTTAAGAAACTTAATTATGACATCTCTAATATCCAATCAAAGTTGGACTGTCTAGTGGAAAAAGTTAAAGACTTGTGAAAAGTTAGCAAAATTCGACGTTCATTGGTATGTATATGTTTCTATTTGTTAATTTACTATATGCTATTTTATCACATCTATTACAAAAAATAATATCTTGTTTTGCAGAACAAATGTGAGTTGCATGATACTGATCAATTTACTCTATTGAGATCCAGTGAAGAAAGTTCAGTGAACAAAAATCTCAAGAACAAAGATGCAAACAAAATTTTACAAACATGTGAAAACAATTGTAAAATTGCGTCGAAAGAGTTATCGATCGATATTGCCTTTGAAAGAAAAAATCTTTAAGAAAAGAAAAATGGAGATGAAACAAGGGTCTCTAAAAAATTATGGTATTGTTCAACATTCTGTGAAAAGAATGGCAGGAACATGTACCGCATATGACCCTTTTGCTAAGGTTGATCAGACCAAAGCTGACTGGTTGGACTCATGGATGAAAATTAGCAGGTTAAGTATTCATTAGTTACCTCTACCAAAAAAAAAAAAAAAAAGTATTCATTAGTTACATTATTTCATTTTTTTTAATAATTAATTTTGACGTAATTAATTTTTGTTTGTAGAAAAACGACTATTGATTTGGGGACAGGCGATGGTGATGCTAATAAAAAAAAATCGTTGAGCTTATGACACCAAAGAAGTGGTTAGACGACAGAGTAAGTATTAAATTAATAGTTAAGACACTCTGAAATATTTTATGTTATTAACTTTTATAAATATTTGATCACAATACCAAACGCCAAAGGATAAATGTTAGAGTTACCATCTTGAGCTGTTGAAACTAACGAAGTTCTCCTATACTTTTCTTTTAAAAATGTATCATCTACAACGATAACTTTCCTCAAGAAATCAAAACCTTTGATAGATGCACCAAACGAAAGGAATAAAAATTTAAACTTGTTTTCAGCATCAACCTCAAAATACGCCACTGTGCCAAGATTAGCCTACTTGATCTTTTGGATGTACAATTGTAGTTGCTTATAACTCTGCTCGAGAGAACCTCGAACCACTTCACGAGCAAGCTCTCTAGCTTGCCACATATTCCAGTACTTTATATCAAGACCAAAATCTTTCTTCAATGCAATTGAGATCAACTTTGGCTTCATACTAAGAATGACATTACCAAACTTTTCCAAAATAAGCTTGCTTAAATCTCTAGATGAAGCTCGTGGTGATGTCATGAATCTTGTGGTGGCAGAACATGTATGTTTGGCTATCTATTTTCGAAGCCAGAAGTTCTCAGATGATGGATTCAATGTTGCAGCTCGGACTCTCCATTTGCAATTGCTATCGACACATTTTACAACTACCAATGTTGGAGTTGATTGTGGACAGTATATCGAAACTTTTGTTGAATTGAAAGCATTCGTAATCTCCATGAAAAATCTAACTTGTTCTTGAAATAATCACCGACCCGAATGACATTCCCGTTGTCCATATTCTCAAGAACAAATTCACCAGCACTCCCATCTCCAACACTATCAACTAGTTTTTTTTTTCTTTGATCACCGCCAAAGCATCATTTTCAACAACCAGTGAAATATTACGAGCAATACGATTTTCACCTTGAGATTCTTGATTTTTCTTCTTCATTGAAACACAAAGACGAAGAAACATTGATTGACATACTTCGAAAAAACTCTCTAGTTGTCGATCATATCAATGATAACAGGAGGAGTATCTTCCGGCATATTCACTAACATCGTCTTAGGCAACAAATAACTAAGCTCTATATCAACAACCATATGAACCAATTTATCCAATTTCATATCATCTCTGATTTGAAACAACTTACCTCCTTTGTTGTGCTTAATCACAAAATTCCATGATCCCTTATGCATCATTCAATTTCCGTAAACCCCAAACAATTGTACCATTTTTAAGAAGGAAAAAAAACACACTATTGATTTTCAGAAATGAAAGAAACGACAGTAGCTATTTTTCTCTATATAAAGATTCTAAAAATTCAAATTTTAATCACAAATATCGTCGAATCTTTTAGTTTCGAAATTATGATTTTTTATTTATTTTTTTGTTAGATAATGCAGTAAAATCCTAGGAATAGCTTAATTATATGAAGATTCAAATCTGTATATTCCATTTTCTAACAGTAACTAAATTGATGATTTATATTTTTATTTCTATTTTTTAAACTCAGATTTATATTATTTTTAAAAAAAGATGCGACTCCCATATATATTCTTGCTTTTTTATAAAAAAAAAATTGTAAATTGGATTTTGATTTGGATATTTTCGTAATTTTATGTATGAAAAAGGTTAATTTTCAAAAAAATTTAATGAGGTGTTAGTTTTCAAAACAAAAAAATTTTGAGAATATTTTTACAAATTTCCTCTATATGTTTCTATTTCTAATAATCTCAAAAACATTTATATAGAAAAATTAATCCAAAAATTGTTTAGTCCAAATATCCTAATCATGATTATTTTATATTCGAAAATCTCGTCAAAAATTATTATTTTGCAAAAAAAACTTAACTTATTTCTGTATTTTATTATTATTTTTGACATTATTTTATTTTCTTTTGTTATGGATATATATTTGTGGATATTATTACGTTTAGACGGAGATAAACTACAGATTCAATATAAGTATTAAGTAGTTATAATCCGGATCCGAATCTACACATTTTAAAATTGCATGATAACTGGATCCTGGTTTACCACTTGTAAATCTAGTAAGCTAATCTTTCGTATATTAATTGGAAAGTGAATTTTTTTAAAAAATCTAGGTGCTTTCACTAAAATCACTCTCTTAATTTTAATATGATAATACATCCCTTAAAATATGACATGACATTCTCTTTAATTTAGTCCATTAATTCTTAACTAAAATTAGCCCAAACTCAATAATTAAAATTAGTCCAAGTTCAAAAAGAGGATGATAATGATGACTCCATTGATGAAGTTAAGAAGTGATTATCCAAAAATAATCTCACGGAACCAAAAATTATTTTTACATGTTTTTTTCCGATTATTTGATTAGGGATTTTAGTTATTGTTATTTTTAAAAATAATTTCTTTTTGGATTTTAATGGATCTTACTTTATTTCCAAAAAAATATGTTCAACCAAAAAGATTAATTAAATAAATCGATTACATTTTGTTTCGGTCTAAATGTAAATTTATATATCATCATCAACTCCAAAATAAAAAATATGATAATCTTTAGTAAAATCTACACAAGATTAATCTGAAATTTAAGAGTATCTCAGAAATGAAATGTAAAAGCAAATATAAATTTAAAAGTGTAGAATTTGGCTGCTCTGAAATTTATGTATCATCAATTTTAATTTTCAAATATGAAAGTCTTTGATAATTGGAAATATTGAAAGCTTTCAATTAAAAAAATTAACATTTTTTTATATTTAATTAATAATGGACTTATTATAGTCCAGAATTTATGTATTATCAACTCCAAATTTAAAAATATGAAAATCTTTAGTAAAATCTACACAAGAACAATCTTGTGAAATATTCCAATTAAATAAAAATTATCATATTCTGATTAATTGATTGACGTTAACAACATCCAAAATTTTAATACCATTATTTACAATTGAAAAATTAGGAAAATCGTTAAGACTATCTCCACAAAATCGTTAAAGTAGTAAAGTCTCGAAAATATTTCTATGGAAATGTATTAAAATATTTTGTATATTTTGTAGAGATAATCATAACGATTTCGATTATTTATCCCCACAAACGTGATTTGTGAGAATATGCTTATGTGTCATCTCTACAATCACGCTGACCAAAACAATTATGACATGACAATTTTGAATCAATAATAAAATCTTTTACAACTAAATTTATATTTGTTATCATAAATAAATCAAAAGAGTTTTTAATCAATATATTATCAGATTTCGTTTTTATTCTAAAGTTATATACAAATTTGGTTTCTCATTTAAAAATAGTTTAAAAATTTATTATTGTAAAAATAAAATTAGAGAACATTTTTATAGAATATATATTCTTTTGAAAATAATAATAAAGACTTACCAAAATTTTAAAAAAGATTTTGATATATTTGTGAAAAAAAACTTCTCAAGTTTATAAAAAAAATATAGTTATTTTTTTGAAATTTTTTTTATGCAAGACAATTTGAAAGTAATAAAAATATTTTTTTATTCGAAAGCAACAAATTTTTTTATCTGCATTTTATTTATAAATTTTATGATTATATATTTTAATATTTTAAAATATTAGATAATTTATTTTTATTCTAAATATTACTTAAGATATTTTGACAAACCAAATTTAATATATCTTTTTAACTTTAAGATATTACATTTTGATTTGACACATTTATATATATAAAATAATTAAGAGACAATTACAAAAATGCCACTTTTTGTGTACACATTTGCAATAATGCCACTTAGGGGTGTTTATTTGCAAAAATACCACTAATTATAGATTTATAAAGCTTATGTGGGTGATTGGTTCGATTGTAGCTGTAGATTAATTGCTGTAGAATTTTTGCTGTAAATGTTACGGTTGTAGCTGTACATTTTTTAGACTGCAGATTTTTTTGTTGCAGACTTTTTTGCTGTACATATAAAGCTGTAGTTGTAACTATATTAAAATAAAAACACGATTGGTAACTATAAGATATGTGCTGTAATTTTAATTAAATTAATTTATGCAAATAAAAATTGTTATAATTTAGAAATTTTATGCTGCTTTCAACATAATAAATAATAAACTTATGAATCATTCATAATAAGTAACATCATTAAAAAAATTCAACAATCCTAAAATTAAAACAAAGTTTAAAATTTCATGAGTTCTTTCAATTAGGTATTTTTTTTGCTTATCTCTTGATTTTCCATTTTCTTAGTGTCGATAATTCTATTTACATGTTGAGTTGATCTAATATGTATGTGTTTTCTATAATCACAACTTTTAAAGTCCAAAAAATAGGGTTTTACGTTTTTGACTAGTTACAGCAAAAAAAAAAGATTTTTTTCTTTTGGTTGTAACTTTGAAAAAGAAAGTTACATCATGATTAGTAAAAATATTAATAAATCTGTAGTTTTAAGAAATAAAACTACAACCTGATTGGTAAGGATATAATGATATTTGGAAAAATAAGGTTGTAAAATGGACCTAAAGACCAACCAATCATCAACTATATCTTAAAATTCTAAACCATAAAAAGTGTTTTGACCCCTAAACCCTAATAGAACATAGTTAACCCAAACATAAAATATAAAAAAAAATTTAAAAAGTGGTATTTTTGCAAAAATTTTAAAAGTATGGCATTTTTGTAAAGTGGCATTTTTTGAAATTTCTCAATAATTAAATAGTAAAACTAAATTTTTGAAATTTATATTATTAATAAAAATGATATTATTAACCAAAACAATTAACAACAAAAAAATTAACAACAATGTCTATAATAAAATCAATCAACTACATATTTTATATTTTAAAAGATTAAATTAAAATAAAATTATATAAATAATTTACATGCAATACAATAAACAGATTTCAGCCTTCTCATTGGTTGAGTGACGGCACAATACAACTTCAATCACCTACATGCAGGAACGTCATAACACAATACAGGCCCTCATAGTATTGGCTGAAAATCGGAAAAACGCTTCGACGAATAACACGTGTCCTTTAACTTGGTCACAAAGGAACTTTGACTAATCCTTATTTTCAATAAGAACGCGTTTCCACTAAAATAAAACCCTTTGCATAGATAATCATCTCGCTCTGTAGAAATTTCTTCATCTTTCCCCGTTTTTGTTTTTTTGGTTTTTGCTCATCTCCATTGTTACTTGGAGTAGGTCAGTGATTTTGTAATGGCGGATGGTTGCTTTGATTTACCCGTAGAGGACGATTTCTTCCTCGATCTCGATCTTTCAGTTTTCACTGACTCTCTTCCGGTGGAGGATTTGACTCGCGAATCTGCAAGTCCGTTTCTCGGAGAGATCGAGAGCCTATTGATGAACGATGAGAATCACGACCACCAGAATTTTCTGGATTTGGATCACCAATCGGTTTCAGACTTCCTTGAGGATTTATTCGTCGATTATCCCTCAAGCGATTCCCCGACCGATAAAGTTTCAGATCTAACAGTCGTCGATTCTCCCACCGTTGGTTCTGATTCCGACGGATCTGCCACCGTAAAGGAAGCTCAAGGCTCTAGTGATATACCAATCGTTGAATCTCCCACCGTTGGTTCTAATTCCGACGGATTTGTCACCGGAAAGGAAGCTCAGGGCACGCCTAATGATTCCGGGAGTGACAGTCAGGATGGTGGTGAGATTGAAGGGAACGATGATGCTGTTGCCAAGAAAAGAAGAAGGTACATCTGAATTTGCCTTTTCTATTTTCTTTATAAAAATAATCGAATATCAATTGCTTAGTCTGCTACTCATATATTAGCTGATTTGGAATGGAATTTGAAGTTTGTAATTCGTTTTGATTGTGATTTGTCATTGAATAAGCAAACATTTTGGCTCTTGGTGATTTGTTCATTTGTAACATATGTTGAAGTTTGGTTTTATTGTACGTATTGATTGTTCAGGCGACTTAGAAATAGAGATGCAGCGGTTAGATCAAGGGAGAGGAAGAAGGAGTATGTTAAGGATCTAGAGACGAAGAGTAAGTATCTCGAAAGGGAATGCATGAGGCTCGGGAGGATACTTGATTGCTTCGCCGCAGAAAACCAGTCTCTTCGTCTCTGTTTACAAAAGGGTGGCAATAACAATGCTCCCATTACCAGGCAGGAGTCTGCTGTGCTCTTGTTGGGTAAGCATTATAGATTTCTGCTCATTGATCTTTCAGTTTTCTGATGAGTATTGAAGAACATACTCAAAATTAAGTAAACAATCAGTAGTTGTGGGTTTGATATTAGCGAAATTGTTGATATATTACAGAATCCCTGCTGTTGGGTTCCCTGCTATGGTACCTGGGAGACATCATTTGCCAATTCCCTCAGCCCCACACAAAGAGTTGGTTCCTCCAGTCTGTGGAAACCGACGAACCAGAAAGGTCGGTTCAAAGCGGGCGAGGGAGTAGCATACCATTAAAATCTAATAATTGGAAGAGTCGGAGGTGCAAGGGTTCAAGGCCGAGGATGAAACAACAAGTCTTGACATTCGTGGCGTGAGGCGCCTTTACTTGCATCTCTTGTCCTATAACTGCTTTTTATGTTTTGCGCATTTTGAGTCGTATATGAGTGTGTTTAGGGTTTCTTTTTCGATAAGCTCTCTGGTTCTGATGTTCATGGGTGGGGTGCAGTGACTTTGAATATGACCTATAATGGCTTTGTGATCTCTGATCAGAGCCTTAATCAAATATTCAATAATGCATCTTTTATCGTCCATTTCCTGATTAATGTTTTATCACCTGGGATAAGGCAGGGGTGATTTCCGTATGGGATTTACATACTGCCTCTGATTTTGGGCACGTTGTGCTCTCAAATACTGAATCACCGCCTTCAGAGAGCAAAGATGTTGCTCCGGGAAAATCGAATAGGAGTGAGTCCTTTCAGGTTTGATCATTTCAAAGAAGCTTTCGAAAAAATATACATGCTCAGGTGGAACTTGAATGTAGAGGGAGTTTGTCGATATTGGTCTAGACTCTAGAGGCGACAACTGGTTAACTGAACTACATGGCCTTTGGTTGGGCTAAACCGAATGCTACATCCACCCTAATCACTTCAATAACTCCAATCATAATATTAGTCTACGTGCAAATGGAGGTTACAAGAGAACTAGATGAAATTCTAATTTTAATGCAGAAAAGACAATACGATTTCAATTACTTACAAACTTAGAAAATCAAATCATAAAAAGAGAATGAATGAGGAATTATTCAAATCTTTTGGAATCTCTTCAAATCAAAGAAAGATTTAGAATACAAAACTGTATTGAGGGACGATTTGCGAGTGGAGCTGAAAACGTAGACGGGCTAAAACTGGGCCTCGGTTTATGGGTCTTCCTAAGAGCAGTTGCTGAATTTGTATACCTTTTAAACTACACAAGTTTTTTATCTTTTCTAGTTTTGTCGAGTCTCTTTGCCTTTGGCTCATGATGGTCAGCTTCGAAAGTTCGTCTTGCTTAAAACGCTGCGTTTTCAACGGTATTTTCTCCAAAATTCTATACCTTTTTATTTTCCTCATTTAATTTATCATTTTTCCTTTCTACTTGTTTTGTGTTATCATATAAACTAAATGATGTTGTGATCCTTGTGAAACATTTGTTCGTATCTAAATATGATAACACAATATTTTCTAGTATAAGCTATTAAGGTGGTTGTTGACCCAAAAAACAGCTATTAAGGTGGTAACACAACGAGAAAATGGTCGCAAGAATGAAAATGATTATTTGATCATGCGCACGCATTTGACCAAATTCAAATTTTTATCAAATGATATTAAGAATATGCAAACATACTTCTGTTATCGTTTTACAATCGACATGAAAATGCAAAAAACACAATAATTTCTCTCAACTATTTTTTCTTTATCAACCGTTTTCTTTAAACTCTTTTTTTTTTTTTACAGCGGTTATCATTAAACTCATTTAAAAAAAAATCATGTACACACGTGAAAGAAAACTTTTAAAACTAAAATAAATAAACTAAACTAGGAATCGTAGTCGATAATAGGTTCACCTAAGGTCAAATTTCTGTCGATCTTCCAAGGCAAATTAAAAAGTTTAGCCAAAATGAATTTAAAGATTTTGTTAACATTTATGTTGTGTGTCGCACTTGAAAAGAACAATGACGCCTTCATCACCTTCGCATACGCTCTTGCCTATTCATTTCATATTAAACCAAAAATTAACCATTTATATACAAAATATCACCCAAAAAATCCAATTGTTGAAATCATCATGGAAACGTAGAATATAATGAATATATAATATGATCAAGTTTGTAAGATTGTATACCTGAGTGACAATGGTCCACTGAAGATTGGGTGGGAGCCGGACGAAATCATCGAATTTTGTTCCTATTAGAATCGGTATTGCCGTCTGATACAAGAAAATACAAATATTATAAAAATACCTTTTAAGACAGAGTATTTTATTGGAATAAGATTCCAAAATTTTATAGTATATTAATATATTATATTTGTTTGAACTATTTGGTTTAATCGAAACTAACCCGAAAATTTTGAACTATGTATCCGAACAAAATATAACAACTCCTATAAGAGGAAAAGAATTTATACTTTTGAAAATCCTTCAAGTATAGAAGTCAACAAAAAAAACCTCCAAGTATACATTTTGTTATAAAGTGGAATCTAAATTGACATCGAAGACGTTTGGAACAACTCAAATCGAATTTGGTCTAAATCAAATTCTAAGAGTAGACTGTAGATCAAACAACAAAACCAACCAAAAACAGAAATAGATGGATCAAAGGATCTAATCGACAACAAAATATTGATGTGATTGTTTTATTTAATTGCTAAAAACTTAGATATTTAACGTACCGTGTTCCATTTTCTTGCCTGACTATACCACCCAAAGACGCTAAAAAAAAAAAGCGATGATAAATATTAAGAAAAAGAAAAAGATAAAAAAAAAAAAAAAAAGCAAATTGATGAAGAAATTACAAACCTGTTAAGAGTAGATCGGCTGGTTAGATCAAACATGAACAAAATTGCTACTGAATCTTTACATGCAATCGGTATATGAACTTTTGACCTCTTTTCATCACCTACAATAATGATATATAATCTCAAAGTAACTACAAGCAATCAAAAATATTTGGTTATTTTATTTAATATGAATTTGACTCACCTCCTACATCCCAAATGGTAAACGAAATCGTAACTCCTTGAACATAAAACGTTTTGTCCATCAAATTTAAACCTGTCATCTCCAAGAACCCTTGATTCTCATCTCCTACATATTTTATCTTTATAAAAAAAAAAAACATATGAGAGAGTTCATCAACTAATCAAAGTAATATAAACAATAACAAGATTTCATAATACTTACTACAAAAGTAGTCTTCCCTGTTTGACAATCGCCTAATAAGCTGATCTTGAGACTAACCAAATCAGAATCCGAACTCGAACCAAACCTTCTGCCGGAAACAGTAGGTTCGAATCCGGTTTCCTCACCGTCGAAGATCTCTCCGGCGGTGGAAGAAATCCGGTTAGCGATCCGCCGGTATATAATAGGTTTTTCAATGAAACTTGAACAAGAAACGATTTTTCTCCATAGAAACCTGAAGAAATCTCCAAAGATTGATACTTTATCGATGATTCTCCATTTTATGTTCACGTGAACTATTTTCCGGCAGAAAGGAGTCATCTTTCCGGCGATCTCATCGGTTTTCTCGGCCATTGAAAACAGAGAAAGATATATATGTGATCTTTTGGCTTGTAACAAGCTCACATCTTCTTCTTTTTTATCTTTCTTTTTCTAAATTGTTTCTTCGTTTGCTGTTACTGTGTAATCGGTTATATGGATTGGTAGTTGACCCGTCGTCTCGTTAAATACCGCTATTGCCCCTGGTGGATGCTTCTTTGCCATTTGACTCTTTGTTCTTGGCATCTTGCGAGGGAAGGATAGTATAGTCAATTCAAGAGCTTAGTTATCTTCTCGTGGAGTAAACCCCAAGTGTCACTACTCACTTTAGTTATCATCTGATTATTCTTCTATTTCTGTTGGTTTTCAACATTTGATTATTCATCTAAATATTTTGTTCTTATTTGATTATTATTCGTGTATACATGTCAATAATATTGTCCTGCCGTGTTTTCTCATCCGATTGTCTAAGTATTTTATGCTATGCGACATTTGTTTTTGTTTTTTTCTGGTCGCATTACTATACGACATTTATTAAGATTAATGAAAAAGGAAATAATAATCAAATAAGATGTACACCTAATCAAATAGATGTAGTAACAATGACTGTCGAAGAGGATATAGCCGTTTCTAAATAATAACTCTATTTGATTTTGAAACACAAAGCACAAGAATCTTGAGAAGCGTTTCGTTGAAGGAAGCAAACTTGTCTTTAAATGGCTAAAAGGTAGTTTCTTAAAGAATGATATTAAATAAATATGTGCGGTCGACCGTCAATGTAGTTCCCGTTGCTTAGATCTAAGACACATTCATTACTTTATGTTTTATTAATGGAATCTCTAAAAACAGTTCAATTCTTTTCTTTTTTCTTTTTAATTCTCCAATTGTAAGAGTTTTTCATATTTTGGATAGTTCCCGACCATTTGCTTTCTGTTCATATAAATATATAATGCATATGGCTCGTCAATATTTTTTTCTTGGTTTGATAGTCTTTGCACTCGAGGGCCGATCTCCGCTGCGATCCCATAGAAAGACATCACAATCTCTTGTGCTTTTTTAGAATAAGCCAATTTTTTTTTATCCTTCGATATAAAGATTTATTTTCTTTATAAAAAGATCATAAAGTTGAAAGTTTAAGAGATTCCTAGAAGCTTATCTTAGATCGACTTCTAAATCGTAATTGATTAAATGTATGAATTTGTTATTAATTCAAACCGTTTCACATATATTTTGTCCTGCATTGCACTGTCGTCATTCGAAATCGTTTGTTTTGAACCGACAATTTTATATGCATAAAAATTATCATTAATATGACTTTCTGTTTCAGAAGTCTAATTGTTGTGAATGAAAACGTATTAATCTAGTTTACTTCCAGTCGTGTTTAACTTTGTGTTAAAATGCATATCGTTTATGAACAAACAATGAATAAAGCCACATCAATCATTCGTAAGAAAAAAAACCTATATAATCAAACCAATAGAGAATCTAAATATTTTATGATTAGAGAATATTAATGTCATAGCTTTTCCTAATATGGGCATTTGAAAATGTCGGCAAAAACCAAAAAAATTGGGCACTTAAAACTCACGCACAAAAGAATAAGAACTCGTTAGCTTGTCCCTCTCGCTCTTCTTTGAGAACACTTGTAGACTTTAGTCATCCTTCAGCAATATTTGTATTTAATTTGTCATTATTATTATTATACGTCAATACATGTTAAATTTTTAATACGTACTTTCGTTTTTAAATAAATGAAAATCAGTTTGGATGAGAGTCTCATACTCATACGTATCTCCAAACCATGATATATAAAAGCTTTTGTATATTGAACAGAGAGTATACGATTTTCGTATACAAATAGATCATATGAGATGAGGTTTTTAGACGTTAGTTTTGTTTAGAAAAATGTAGAAGAATATAGATAACGTGTTCATTGTCATGGAATCTTTATCTTCAATCAGAAACTTCGTCTAGATAATAGATAAAAAGTAAAAATTATAATTGTTGTCTTTAATTATGCTTAGTCTCTATAATCCTGTGGTTGTATCGATAAACATACAGATAATGGTCTAACCACTAGAACCACCCAAGTTGTAATACTATTTTTTATTCAAAATCACAATACGACAAATTTATTTTTTCCTTCAAATACGTTTTATATATATATATTGTATTGGAGTTGGTTGATGATATTAGACTATTAATTTATTTGTTGGCGGAGTTTAACATCACACACAATAATTAATTATTTCTCTATTGCATTATACAATATCAACAATGGTTAACAAATTATATTGGGCAATATACAATTAACAATAGGTTATGTATTGTTCTGTTATTTATATGTTTATAATTAGGTTTTTCGATATGTATATTAGGCTAAACCTTTACATATTAAAAATAAGAAATTCTTTACACCAAACCTAGTTTCTTGATATGGTATCAGAGACTAACCTAAGATTTTAGGTTTTTTCGATCTTCTGCCTCCTTTCTATCGATCTTTGTCTTTCTCAAATCAAAGTTTCGATTCTGCTTTTATTTTCTCTCTTTCAATTATTTGATCTAAGTATTTCGATTATTCTATCGTAATACTCTTATGTTCTCTACATGTCTGGGGACGGTTCTAGTTTCACCAAGGATAGCTCGAACGTCATGATTCCAACTAAGACACGTTCTGAGACGCGACGACGAATTGATCCGTACGATCTCTCTTCTGGGGATAATCCTAGATCTGTGATCTCTCAACCACAACTCCGGGGACCAAACAATGATGAGTGGGCTCTGAATCTTCATTTAGCTCTCCGAGCATGGAAAAAGTTCGCTTTTGCTGATGGAAGTATTCCACAACCTGTTGAAGATTCAGATGACCTTGAAGATTGGTGGGCTAATAATGCGATGGTTGTCTCCTGGATTAAACTTACCACTGCTCCAGATTTAAGCAGTTCATTGTCTCATCACGAGATTGCTCATGACTTATGGGTGTAAATACAAAAGCGCTTCTCGGTCAAGAATGGTCAGCGTGTTCAAAGACTAAAAACAGATTTTGCCAATTGTTACCAGCGCGGATCTCTAGTGGAAGCATACTATGGCAAGCTAACAAAACTCTGGACGAGTTTATCCGATTTTCAAAAAGCAAAAACGGCTGTAGAAATCGCAAAAGAACGTGAAGAAGATAAGCTTCATCAGTTTTTGATGGGGCTTGATGATTCCATGTTTGGTGCGGTAAAATCCAATTTTTTATCACATGATCCTCTTCCATCTCTTGATGAAGCATATCAAGTGGTAATACAAGATGAAGAATCAAAACGAGCTCCTCGGATGATGGAGGAAATACATGATGGAGTAAGTTTTGCGGTACAAATGAGTTATCGGGCACGTCCACAAACAGAGCTTCGTGACTCTTTAGCTCTCTGCACTCTTTGTGACCGGAATGGTCATTGATATACCCTATATTTTATCACTTTTACTATCTATTTTACTATGGTTTTTACATATATTAATAAAGCTTTTGGACCAAAAGAGCTAGTTTTCTCGTATATGTAGATTTTAAGGTCTTAACAGGTTTCATCATCAAAAGGATGTAAAATGGAGCAAAAGGAGTGTTATATATGATGAAGCTACTCATCCAAGTTAAAAGAACCAAGCCAAGTCATTTTATCTTGAAGATAATGCACATTCTCAAACTGGACAGAACGTATACGCCAGAAGTTCGCTGAAGAACAGAGGATCAAATCAATTGGAAATTTAATGAAACTTGGTATGGAGATATACCTTTGAGTTAGCTTTCCAATGGAATTGTAATTTTATCAATTGGAGCTGTACTTTGGAATATACACCCGAAACACTGAGGACATTTCAAACTGCCTTCGAAGTAAAGTTAGTGCAGAATGGAGCCAAGCACCGGGCCAGCCCATGGGCCGATATCCAGACCTTTGCCGACCTTCTAGAAGCGTCATAGAAGCTTCTAATACCAGTCATGCAAGCTGACCGTTATTTGGACCGATATTGCCTCAGTTTCGACCAAAAAGACGTATTTGCCCGAAGAAACCCTAGCCAACTTAAGCCTCCTTAAACCCCTATATATACTTGATTTTAGCCTCTCTAGAAACTCAAGCAGTCAGCCTTAACAGCCTAAATCAATACCTAAACATGTATTTCGTTTTTCTCTTGTTCTTAATGCATATTTGATTCTAGAAGCCTTTAAGGATAAATTGACTTTGCCCTATTGCAAAGAGATGAGATCTAACTCCTTATTCTTAGATAGATCAACGAATTATACTGTCTATGTGCTTTACTCTTGCTGCTACGTGTTGCAAAACATGTTAGAGTTATAGCTTTAATTTGATTTCTATGCACTTTCTTAATTCTATGTCTTTACATATTTAATCGTTTAGAGTTATATTCTAGAATTGATTCTTCATCTTTATTTACACTCAAAACAAAAATTGGCTTAGCTACCCAAGGAGTGATCTTAGGTTGATATACTCTCCAAAAGCTTGTTATATCTCTGTATCTAGTATTCGATGAGTTAGGCGTCTTAACAATTCGATAGGTTAGTTAAGAGTCTAGTGAACAATCAATCTTGAGCATTAAAGCATGTTTTCCCCTTGTAATAACCTGCGATAGTTAAGTCTATTAGGGTGCAAAACGTAGATAGTTAGTTACATCACGATAGTGGGATGACCTTACCTTAGTGATATGAGTTCTAGAACAACTAGTATTAAAATCCTAAATCGATTGCTTGTGTTTTGCATATGTTTTGTGACTTGCTTGAATTCTTATCTTAATTGATATGTATCCCTTTACTTTTATTGCTTTG
The DNA here is from genome assembly GCA_964056655.1 of Arabis hirsuta. NCBI lineage: Eukaryota > Viridiplantae > Streptophyta > Magnoliopsida > Brassicales > Brassicaceae > Arabis > Arabis hirsuta. The sequence continues at coordinate 34,451,683 of OZ053299.1, forward strand.
TTATTTGCTTCCATAAAACCCCAAAAACCAAATAATATGTTCCCTTATCTTAATTTGAATCCTATAGGTTTGTAGTGCATTCATAAATTAGTTCTCAGTGGTTCGACCCCTAAGTACTACAATTGTCTACTGTGCACTTGCAGTTCCCTAGGGTTATAAATTTAAAACCTAATTGCATATAATCCCTAAATCGAAATTGTATGCACATCATTCATGTTGCAGCTCATTGTTTTCGAAAAGTCGGATACCCTTCGCGGTGGGGAAGTAGGCCTCGTTACTCGCTCAATAATCCGACACAAGAACTATCTACTAGTGTTAATGTTGAGCGTTGGGTATCGGGTTCTCAACCACCTTCTGCAAGACGTTTAGAACCAACTCGAGCACACCAAGTTACTGCCTCCACACCTTCTTTTGCTGTAAATTTCGTAATTACTGATGCTGATAGGGTGGGGTTCAGCGGCTTGAATGATTCATTTTATTTGAGCATTAATAAAACTTCTTCGGTTTTTGAGATGATTCACTGCGACTTATGGGGCTCTTATAGGACTACATCAATTTGTGGCTCACGATTCTTTCTTACTATTGTTGATGATCACTCCAGGGTGTTTGGATTTATCTACTTCCGAATAAATCTCAAACTGCCATTACATTGAGAAATTTTGTGGCACTAGTTGAATGACAATTTGAGAGCAAGGTCAAGATAATTCGGAGTGATAATAGGTCTGAATTTCTCTCATTAACGGAGTTCTTTTGATCACAAGGAATTATGCATGAGACGTCTTACGTTAGGACTCAGCAGCAAAATGGTCGCATCGAGAAGAAACATCGTCATATTCTTGATGTCGCATGTGCTCTTCGTTTCCAGTCTCATCTTCCGGTTGAATTTTAGAGTTTGTGCATTCTTACCGCGTGATATATGATAAATCGCACACCTACACTAATTCTTAAAGGGAAGTCTCCATTCGAAGTATTATATCATCGTCCTCCTCCTTTAAATCATTTACGTGTTTTTGGTTGCTTATGCTATGTACACAACTAAAAGCATGGAGGTGATAAATTTGCTACAAGGAGTAATCGGTTGATATTTATTGGATATCCTTTTGCTAAAAAGGGTTGGAAAGTATATGATTTGGAGATGGGAACTATCTATGTGTCTCGTGACGTAATCTTCCAGGAAATAGAGTTTCCTTATGCTGCATCTTTTGACGTATCATCTTCTCCGCATATACCACTGCTTGCATCCTCTACTTCAGACTTACAAGATGATCCATTAGAAGAAACTTCTTCTCCTACGATTTTGAACTCTCCTGTGCATACTCTTTTGTTTCTAGTGATCCTACTTCTCTCACGACAGAACATGATGCTCTAATTCCGGCTGATTCGCCGAGCCCTTCTACAACACCGACTCTTGAAAGTTCGGTCATTGTCGATACACCTGAGAAGACAACTGCATCTTCTTCATCTTCTTCTTTGATGTCTCCTGAGATTAACTCTCTGACACCACCTCTCTGTTCCGTGATTCTGCCTTCTTCTCTTGATGATGAGATCGTTGATGATGATCTCGAAACTGAAGCTCCTATGGGAAAAGGTTGTAGACATAAATTTCTCTCTATCAAACTTCATGATTATGTTCAAAATACCACACATCTCAGATCCGACAGTGATTTCGTTGACTCTGCTTGATATCCAATTGATGATTATGTGACATGTGATCAGTTTTCTCCACATCATCAAGCTTTCCTAGCAGCTATCACGATAGGTGTTATTCTTCAAACTTACGCCGAAGCCAGTCAAGACGAGCATTGGTGTGAGGCGATTAGAACTGAAATGGATGCACTTGTGGAGAGCGGTACTTAGATGGTTGAGACATTGCCTTCAGGAAAGAAAGCGTTGGGATGCAAGTGGGTTTTTACACTCAAATATCCGTCTGATGGTACCTTAGAATGGTATAAGGCCAAATTAGTTGTCCTTGGTAACAATCAAACCTAAGGATTGGACTATGATGAAAATTTTGCACCAATTTTTAAGATGGTTAGTGTTTGCTCATTCTTACAAGTTTCTACTACTCGGGATTGGGAAGTTCATCAAATAGACGTTCATAATGCTTTCTTACACGGTGATTTAAAAGAGGAAGTGTTCATTCGACCTCCACCTGGTTTTCAAACCTCGGATAAATCTCAAGTGTGTCGTCTACATAAGTCTCTTTATGGTTTAAAACAGGCTCCTTGCTGCTAGTTTGCTAAGCTAAACAAGTCCCTTCAAAACTACAGATTTACACAAGATGAGAATGACTAATCCTTGTTTACATTTATTGATGGTGATATCTGACTTCATGTTCTAGTCTACGTGGATGATCTCATTGTATTTGATAGTTCTCCTAACATGATCAACAATTTTAAACAATATTTGAGCTCATGTTTTAAAATGAAAGACCTTAGCATTCTGAAGTATTTTTTGGGCATCGAAGTTGCAAAATGTCCTTGTGGTATGTATTTATGTCAGCGGAAGTACATTCTGGATATCATTACTGAGACAGGTTTGTTAGGTGCTAAAACTGTAATGCCCGTGAGCCAAAAGTAGATTTTTGGTGGTGCGTCGATCGACATGAGGAGTGTGTGTCGATCGACACACGTTGTTTGACTTATGAGAAGTCGGGTTTTGGGCGTTGTGTCGATCGACACAAGTGGTGTGTGTCGATCGACACAGGTTAAAATTAGACCGTCAGGTTTGATTTTTGATCGTTCAGTTTGGCGATTGGTTTAGAGAACCCTAGGATTCCGATATAAAACGTGGGAGCCGCGTTTTGTCTCTTCTTTTGGCCGAAATCAGAAGAGATTTGGGAGAGAAGGATCCTTGTTGATCCTTGTGAGTGTTTGAGGTTTTGGAGGCAAGTTCTGCTCGGATTTTGGAGGAGACGAATGGCTGGGAAGATCAGGTCGGATCGGAGTGAAACTTTGAGGGTAAGTTCTCCACTCTTTGATCTCGATATAGGATAAAACTGTTTGTCAATCGGTTGAGTATTCGTTGAGTTAAGATCGTTTTAATGTGAGAAGTTTGTGCAGACTCGTTACTGCGATCAGTCCACTTCGAGGAAGAATTCCCGTCTAACAAGAAGGAGTCTGGAGACGATCCGCATACCGTTGTGTATCTTGTTCTGTCTAGTTTTCAGAACAGGTTTCTGATCGTGTTTTGGAGGCATTTTGGGGTCAGAATCGATCTGAAAACCGAGGTGAGAGCGTGACCGTAGGTTTATCTGGGTAAAGGGATTGATCTCAATGCATTGTTTGATGATTTGATGGTTGATTCTTGTGTTATAGATGTTATGTGTTATTTGGATGTGTTTGTAGACGGTTTCTGTGCAGGAAATCGACATGTGTGAAGGTCATAATCGGACCAGAGAGGAGAAGGTTCGATTCTGCGATTTTGGAGCATGTGTCGATCGACACAAGGTTGTGTGTCGATCGACACAAGCATTTGTTGTGTCGATCGACACAAGACTTGTGTCGATCGATACCGTCAGTTTAACGTATTGATTGATGTGTGATGATCGGTTATTGCTTGGTGTTGTGGTTTGTCTCTTATGCATGTGTGTATAACTTGTAGACGGGATGACCGTCTCACTGAGTATTTGTGATAATACTCACGTAACTCTTTTTGCCATGTGTTGCAGGTAAAGAGGATGTGATTGTGGAATCATGGCCGGGAAGAGGAGATGATCTAGAGTCTCGGTTGTGTGTTTTATATTGTCGTTAAAACTGCTAGGGTGTTGATAGTTCTGGAATTGGATGTTGTTGGTTTCAATATAGTATGGGATGTATTGAATGGTTTGATTTAATTGGTTATTGATTGGTTATTGTTTTCCGCATGTTGAGATTTGACTGTTGAGAATTATCATTTGTGATAATGATAATCCGGGTTTTAATTGGAATTTTTTTAAAATTTGGGTCGGGTCGTGCGATGGTGCGATGATTCTCACTTGAAGTTGGTTGCATGGTGCGATGCAGATTGGGCGGCATGTCCTTTGTCTCATCGTTCACTCACTGGGTGGTTTATCCAACTCGGTGGCTCACGTATTTCTTGGAAGACGCAAAAGCAGCCTATGGTCTCTCGATCATCTACGGAAACGAAATATCGGGCTATGGCAGATACGGTGAGTGAAATAATTTGGCTACGAGAGTTACTGACTTCTTTTGGTGTTGATTGCTCTCCTAAGATCCCTCTATATTGTGACAATCTCTCGGCTATTCACTTGAGTCGCAATCCGGTGTTTCACGAAAGAACAAAACACATTGGTTCTGATTGTCATTTTATCCGCGATGAGATTGTTCGAGGCATTATTTCTACCATCCATGTTTCTATTAAGCACCAAATGGCTGATATATTCGCAATGGCGCTTGGGCAAAGAGAGTTTGATGATTTTGTTCGCAAATTGGTAATTGTGACCTTCATACTCCAACTTGAGAGAGGGGGGGGAGGGGTATTGAGCAATATATGCAATTAACAATAGGTTATGCATTCTGTTATTTACATGTTTATAATTAGGTTTCTCGATATGTATATAAAGTTAAGCCTTCACATGTTAAAGAATAAAAAACTCTTTACACCAAACCTAGTTTCTAACCTAGTTTCTTGACAAATTATTTTCTTAAAACACACCCTTTTTGACAAATTGAGGAGTATTGAACTAATTAATCATATCCACTATATTATGACTTTACTACTTTTATAGACAAAATCGATACTTATTGAAAAAGTCGAACATCCTACTAAAAAGTTCAAACTATCCACAAATTTAACAGAAAATCATAATAAATGTTCTCAATTCTTATATATACAAACCTATAATAACTCAAAATCACAAGCTAGAACATAAACTCCAATCCACTCCTTGGGACATATGTATCATGAGCTAATTAGACAAAATCTCTTAACTGTGTAAACCGACTACAAAGCCGGGTTGCATTACAGAAGTTTTTTTTTGGTTGCCATTTTGGCAGGTTGGTTCGTGTTCCAAAGAATTTAAAAATAATTCTGTAAAAGGTAATTTAAATTTTATATACAAAAAATTAAGAAAGAAACCAATTGATGTGTTGGACCACGTGGATGCGCATCAAAAGAGACTTGAACAACTTACGAAACTCATGATTATAGGTGTTTGTTACCGAACATTCAAGTTCAATGATGTGGCTGGTCCTAAGTCCTAAACCAACCAAATCTATTTAATTTCTTCTGTATATTTTTATTGTTTTTTCAATTATCAAAATTAGAATTGTAATGGACAAAGAGGATGCCAATCTTTTACGTAGCTAGAGTTCGACTTATCAAATTAATTCTCTGCATAGTCCTCGAAAGCTTAGTTTCATCTACTCTTCGTTTTAAACATATATTATCTTATTCATAAGAATTTACATTCTCATCTCTTTTTTTGACAGTTTTGTTTATGTGTTTGTGCAAAACTTTCCATTACCAGTGCAGGTCAAGAACGGATTCATCACAATCTTCATTTTCACGCAAAAAAAGGTCGTAAAAATTAAAAAAAAAGAATGAGAAATAGTAAAGTTTGTTAGATGTTTGGAAACAAGACAGATTCGAAAAAAGCTTACTGAGATGAAAACATAATTGATCGAGAAATAGTTCAAAAAGCTATACTAACTGCAAGAACAAAGGGAAAAGAAAAGCTGTAGGTTGTCACAAACGCTAAATTACCTCTTTCTTCTTTCTTTTTTTTTTGTCACAAAACGCTAAATTACTTTTAGATTGATTTCATAGATTGGAAAATGAGACTGTGTTCAAACGCAACCTTAGTTACAATAATGAGAACCAAAACATTCACAGATATAGATATATATATATATGAAAACACTTGTGAAAAACCCTAAACTCATGGTCTTTTCTTTAACTCCCTATGTTTGATGGAACAAATTAGAGTAGACTTGTCTTTGCAAAATTCGTTTAAGAATAAAAGTGTAGCAGTTGTTAAAGAAAATACACAACAGTCCATGGATATGACCTATATTTGATGCGAGTTTTAACCATGATAGTCACCAACCAATAGTTGGATGGATTATCAAAGACAACAATGGAATACCTCAATGTTAAAGCTCTCCTTATCGCAATGCAACAAACAATTGGTCAATGGGTTGCAACTCAATGGCGGACCCAGTAAGGTGGTTAGTGGGTCACTTGACCTACCCAATATCTTTAAATAAAAATTTTGTACATATAAAAATCAAAAAATCTTGGAGCACAATTGTTAGTTTATCATACATTGGCACACCTAAAACCTAAGTTCGAGTCCCATGCATTACATTTTATTTATTTATTATTATTGACCCATGTAAAATAAAATCTTAGGACCACCACTGTTGCAACTCAATATATTTTGAAGGAGATAATTAAGTGCTCATAGATATTTTGCATGGAACAGTGACTAATTTCAATGTTGACAACATTTGCTATGACTTCTTACACTAGAGTACTAAGTTGACAATCTGGTTTTTTTCCCTACATAGTAAATGACCAAATAACGTACTTGCATGTATATTAGCAAAGAGAGAATCTTAAAATTCTTTTTTTTACTCTTCAAAATTATATCCACCCTTATGGTTGTATAATTTTTTGTACTCCGACTATATATTGTCTTTTCAATATATATATATATATATAAAGAAAAAAAATTGGTTATCTAACCCAACTCTTCAAAATCAAAGCATAAGAACAAAAATATGATGTATGTTACTTTTTGTCACCAAAAATTTAATTACTTTATGGACGTGGATTCGAGTAGAAACATATTTACTCTATCTATCATTTTCTCTTTTTCACCTCCTCTTTTTTACTTTGATTGCACTCCTTTCAAACCTTTGTGTTGTTTAAGGAAAAAGATATTCAAAGGTTGACAATATCGTTTTCGAAGTGCATACAATTGTTATGTCTTTCCAAGTCAAGCATCTGTCTTTACGACATTATGTATTGGGACGAAAAAAGATGCCAAAAAGGCAAAAACTAATGACCAAAAGCTCCGTTTACAATTACATGTTGGGTTTAACAAAGAAATATCACATTATGATTTGGTTTAAACCGGTTCATAACCGATATACAAACCGGATATGCCAGAGTGAAAAGCAAAGTTTTCAAAGCTCTTAACCAATGCTCTCATTGAGTTTAGAGAAGCCAAGCTTCTTGAGTCTACTTGTTATCGGATTAGCCCAAGCTCGATCTGGATTCCCGCATTTCACATCCACAATCTCCACAATGTTCATCATCCTCTTCTCTCTTCTCGGCGTTCCTTGCAACGGTACATTATCAGAGCCAAGCATTGGAAGCTGATGAGTGCTTTTGGCATTGTGAGCCTTTGGTGTTCTAACATTATTAACATTATTGTTGTTGCTGCTGCTGCTACTAGCTTCGTCTGATGATTTTCTTGCTTTTTGTCTTCTTGGAGTGGAAGAAGATGTGCCACAGTCTACTGAGACAGGGATTGCTGTTCTGATGGGTCTCGATGTGGGAGTCTGAGGCGAAGGTTGTTTCATGGAGTCCAGCTCTCGAGTCATTAGAGTTGCAACTGTTCCTGTTGCTCCTATTTTTATAGATCCTCCTCCACCTTTGATCAGTTCAAGCTTCTGAACCATAATGAATTTTCTTTATCTTCTTTCGCCTCTGTAACTCTCTTATAGTATTACTTCCTGGGGTTTGTTTCAGCTTCACGTGTCTGAATAAAACCTGAGCTAAGCAAAGTTAAACATCAATCTCAAAGAATAAGTAAACTTTTTTTTATATCACAAAGCAGAAGCTAAAGATATAAGCCCTCTTTCACCAGAGTTTTGCAGGGCTTTTAAGAGGAATTTGTTGTTTGCAAATTGCAGTATTTGCGAAAAAAAATAGTAGAAATCGAAGAGCTGAGAATTCCAGACAAAAAAAGAGCAGTCAGATGTTGCCAAGTTCTTCACAAGCTAGTTGCAAGCACTGAGGCAAGCGCAATCTAGGGGAAGTAACCCATTTTGTACTGAACCATAACTAAACTCTCTGTCTTTCAAGAACTATAGTATCACAGGAGGATAAACACTACATGTATACCAGTTTCAAGCCATATCTAGTTCTTTGATGCAAAAGAAAAGAAATTTCAAAGCAAAACACTGCAAACGAATGGTTTACATCCAGCGGAAAAAGAAATCTAGCCATGGGAAGAAAAGCATCCAAGCTATTTACAGATACTAGACAAGACACATTTGAACAAGAGATTGGAGCAAAGCATCATAATGCCACTCGTTCTCTTCGCTAGTATCTAATGTTTCAGGTTACTTGTTTCAACAGATTGAACGAGATCGAAGGTTGATACTTGGAAGTTGGAACAATGTAAATCAAAGTCAATCTCTATCAATCAAAAGCAAGAGGAAAATGAACCTTAACGACTAGTGATTTGAAGTAAAACAAAACATGAGAAGGACATTCTTGGAATTCATCTAAGCTTGACCAGTCACATTCGACAACGAAGTAACAAATCCCAGAAAATGGGTCAAAATCTCATCAACGTTTTCAACACAAAATCTCATAACAACAAACAACAAATTCCCCTAAATAACAAGAACCCTAGCCAAAGTCAATCTCAACAGATCACCAAACAATGGATTCACACAAAAAGCTTACCGATTTATAATCGATCGAGTGAGCAAAGCCAAATCCTTTTTCAAATTTCAGAACTTTAAGAACTCAGCGATTGATCGAACTGGATTTAGGACCCGTATTGAACATTAGGTGATAAAAACCAAAACTTTGGTACTTTTGAGGTTTGGTTTTGAAATCTGAGTTTTCTTGTGGAACGTGAAGGATTAAGCAGCGACTAGTCAACGCACACGTTCCTAATTTACAGTGTAGAGTAGATTGCTCAAATGGTTTTCATTGCACTCAGAGTAATAATGTTCACCTTTTTCGAGAAGAATATGCAAATTATGTTTCAGAGCTTCAACTCTTGAGTTTATCACAATTTTAGCTTTCAACTTAACAAATCGTAACAAGACGATCTCAATGAAATATAAAACGCACCGTTTTAGCCGTTGTTGAAACTCTCTTGGAGACATAGAGGGTTTATTTTGTGAGAACTGCCGACAAAATGTTAAAGTTGTGCGTCTCAGGCCATAAGCGCGAAGAGAAAGAGCAAAAAGAAGAAAAGATTTCACCTTTTCGCCTTCATGGATTCGCTGCTGAGTAAATTCGTGATGGGTCTGTTCGTGATGACTGCGATCTTTGAAGCATCTGGTGTCTACGCGTGGACTGGCGAGATTCGCGGCAGAGTTGTATGCGATGTATGTGCTGATTCTTCAATCGGACCAGAAGATCATGTTCTTCAAGGTTTCTCTCTCTCTCTCTCTCTGCTTTATTTCTTCACTTGAAACAGTTTTAGATGTTCGATTGTCGGAAAAAAGGTCTGATTTTGTGAAATTCTTTGGATTTGTCTGTGTTGAACTCTGGATTCACTTTTCAGTAGTTGTTCTTTTGGATAAAGTGTTGCTTTGTTTGTATGTTTAAACTCATCTGCTATTGTTCTGTGGGATTTCTTCAGAGTGATGATACCTGTTTATTTTAGTGGTAGTTGTTTCTATGGATTCACACACATCAAATTGGTGTGAATTTGTACAACGGGATCAATCAGTGCAATGTTTAATTGTAAATTTTAGTTCTATATAGTAGTGGAACCTTGTTGGTACTGTTTATTCGTCTTTCTTGAGCAAATGATGCATATCTATGCGAGTTTCTCCTGTCTGCAGTTTTGGCAGATTATGTTATGCTTCTATGTGAAATCTTGTCAACTTTTCTTTTTCTTTGGATTACAAGAACCAAATGTACAAGTGATTATGGTTTATATCACCCCTTGTCTCTCTGGAACTTGGTAATTAGTACTTAGTTTGTTCATCCTTTTGTTTTCGGCTGCGTTTTTTTTTTGGCATTTATCTTATATTGTTATTGGTTTCTACCCTGCTTCATGTTCTAAATTTTCTTAGTCGAAAGCTCAAAACCGGGATTACAGAAATATTCATAGTGGAAATGAATGTGATATGTCTCCGTTTTATGCGTTGCCTTAGAAGCCGCTCTGTTCTTTGTGTTTCACTTTGAAGCTGAAGACATATCACCTCTCTGCTAGTAGATTGTACATCTTTGCCACTTTTAACCGTGTTATGCAGTTTCGATCCATTTATTGAAGGATCAAAAACATATTTCCGAGTTGTTGTTGTTGTCGTTCAATCTTTCTTTTGTGTATATTTATTACAGGAGCCGAGGTAGCGGTTCTCTGCATAACCAAATCTGGAGAAGTAGTGAACTATCAAGCTTTCACAAACTCAAAAGGTGTTTACACAGTAGCAGAGACAATGCCAGAGAGCGAACGTTGGGACGCTTGCCTTGCAAGACCAATAAGCAGCTTCCACACGCCGTGCAACCGCCTAAACCAGGCCAATAGCGGGATCAAATTCACTTATAACCGCCCTTCCGGTTACCACCATGCGGTGAAACCGTTTGTGTATCGACCCCAATATGCGCCATCTTATTGCTGATTTTAAGAACAGTTTGGTTTTGTAAATTGTTAATAAGAAGCAGCTCAGTATCTGATTATTAAAGAAAGGTGATTATATTATTTTCTTCATGTGTTAATAACAGAGGGATAAGAAGTTTTTATCTGATTATCAAGTCTTCTTAGTCAAAGTCAAAGGGAGACTATTCTCACAAGGCGGTGCGGGGAGGTAAAGCACAGTTGATGTTGAATGGGTCCTACAGATGACGTGTCTGAATGCTATAGGTTTAGCAACGTGTCTCACGCCTGAGCAGCTTTTTTGTTGAAGGAAAAGACGAAAATATCCCTATCGTCATTCTTTGCGTCACTAAACGGAAAATTTAATTGTCCGGACGAGGAAACCACAAATGTGGGAAATAAATTCGTTATAAAGAGATAGAGACAGAGCGAGAACAAAAGCAAGATTTTCCCGAGAAAAAGAGAGAGGAGATTTGATTTGATGATCCAAAGAATCTAAAAAATCTGTGATCGTCGGATTCTGCAAATAAAGATGATACATTGGTTGAAGCAGCTGCGATCGGCGTTTGGCGTCGCGTTTCTGTGGCTCGTTTGCCTCATTTACTTCACTCAGGTTCGATTCTCTGGATTTTTTCTTTTGTTTTCACGTAGTTCATCTGAAAATGGCGATTCTCGTTGAACCAAAGCAGAGATGGTAATTGATTCTCGTTGCGGATTATTGATAAAGCAGAGAATCCCTGTTTTTTCCGTTTTTGTTGTTCTAATCACACCAAATCATAATCTCATGAATCAAACGCGATTACGGATTCGAAACTTCTGACTTAGGATTTGTTTTTTCATTTGAAGTTTATATGACCAAATTTCTAGCGTTTTCCTCTGTTTTCACAATAGCTTTTGGTATTTAATTAGATGATCACTGTACATTGTTGAGATTGGTTTGCTTAATTGCGTGTTATTAGTGATTAATCCTGTGGAAACTTAGGATTTGCGTTTCGCAGGATAATCAAATTGATTTTGTTTGTATATAGGGATTTCGATCGTTTGTGTGGACAGCTGTTTCTTACCAGCTGAAAGACAAGCTTCAGTTATCACCATCAGCTTCTCAGTTCGTGTTTTCTGTAGCCTTCTTTCCATGGAGCATTAAACCATTATATGGGTAATGGATCAAAGCCAAATGACAGTGAGGGTAGGAGCTTAGAGTAATAATGAATCTTCATGTTCTTTCTCTTTTGCTTCTTTTTTTGTAGTATCATCTCAGATTGTATCCCAATCGGAGGGAAAAAGAGGACGCCGTATCTGGTGATATCGACTGTGCTTTCGCTTGTACCATGGCTCTTGCTTGGTCTAGATTCAACCTCGCGAGATTCCAGTTTGTATCTGATGATTTTATTGACAGTACAAAATCTTGGATCGGCCATGGCTGATGTTGTGGTAGATGCCATGATAGCTGAGTCAGTAAGACTTGAAAAGTAAGATTTTTCTATGCTTCTTCAGTTTCGGATACGCATTTTGATTATAGTTTAGTGACCGATTTATCTTGCAAACGGGGTTCTTATTCGTATTCATTAGTTGAGTTGTCTTTTAATCGTTTATCAGGTCCTCCTTTGCTGGAGATCTTCAGTCTGTTTCATGGTTTGCTATGGCTGTGGGCGGAATATGCGGTAGTCTATTAGGAGGGTATGCTTTAACCAACTTGAAGATAGAAACAATATTCCTCCTTTTCACGGTACTACCAGCGCTACAGTTACTATCATGTGCTCTGGTTGAAGAAATTCCTGCTAACGATGAACCAGTCCCTGAGCTGCTGGATTTTAACGGGTTTGAAGAGAAAAGCAATATGAGTAATGATAACTATCGAGATACAAAGAAGTCCACTACAAGAAGAAGGAAGGGACAGAAGAAAGGTGGAAAAGGAGCTTCCAATGGAAAGTCAGAGACACAAAAGAAGCAATCAAAGTCTTTGGCTTCACAATGGTCCCAGTCACTGAAATCAGCCACTTTTGGTTTATGCCGTGCGTTCAAGCAACCAATCATTGTGAGGTAATGCACGCTTTCTTGATTAGTCGCTTTTCGAAATTTCTTGAAGTGTTGTTTTCTCATTTACTTTCTCTGGTTTTCCAGACCAATGGCGTGGTTTTTCATCGCTCATATAACTGTGCCAAATCTCTCTACTGTCATGTTCTATTACCAAACCGAGGTCTTGCAATTGGACGCTTCTTTCCTAGGAAGAGCCCGTGTTGTTGGATGGTTAGGTCTCATGCTTGGTACCTTCATCTACAACCGCTATCTGACAAATATGACTCTACGCAAATCTCTCTTGTAAGTCTAAATATTTCCCACACACATCAACACTTCGTTGCATCTCAATATCTCCTTCTTTGAGTGATCTAATCAACAAAATCATCATCATCGCAGGTTTGCTCACATCGGTCTGTCTATAACGATACTCCTCGATATGGTTCTAGTATCTAGAGCAAATGTGGGTTATGGAGTATCAGACAAGACAATGGTGCTCTTTGGATCAGCTCTATCTGATGCCATCAATCAACTCAAGTATGTAGCTTTCCTTCTCACTTTCTCTGAAAACATTTCTTCAAATAAATTGTAAACTCACTCATAAGCATGCTTCTTTGTCTTAATCGTAGATTCATGCCGTTCTTGATCTTGTCTGGTCGTCTATGTCCTCCTGGGATCGAAGGAACACTCTTTGCGCTGTTTATGTCGATAAACAACCTTGGGAACACAATTGGGTCGTTCATGGGAGCAGGATTGGCTTCACTTTTGGGAATCTCTTCAGGATCCTTTGAGAATATGTTAATGGGATTAGCCATTCAAGTGTTGTGCACTTACATTCCCGTTTTGTTTCTTTTCTTGATACCAAAGGAAGCTACAGGAGTATCAGCTTCATAGGCCACAGAGCAAAAGCTAGTTTCTCATAGATAAAAGATTTAGAACAGAGTTTTTTGGAATCAATTTTTTGACTTTCTTAAAGGATTGGAATTGGCAGATATTAAACACAGTGGAGAGTTGTTATATATACTAATATACAACCACATTTTCTCTTTTCAATCTTACTAATTGTCTGATAAACTAAAACGACTACAAGACCAAAATTAACTTCCAAGAAGTTATTCATAATCACATCATATTGTTTTACATACATTTGTTTATTTACTTTCAGTTCTATGTAAATGTTGAACTCAAGAACAAAAATACTTAACTGAAATTGAATTGATCATGAGATCAAAACATTAATCAAGTTTAATTACAAAATAGTGTGGACTTAAATACCCAAACAAGTTGTGCCATATTATTATTGGATACGTTAAATGGGCATTCAAGTTAGGTCCAGATTAAAATAGAAATATCAGAGACAGGTTTCGATCCTGTGACCTGTGGGTTATGGGCCCACCACGCTTCCGCTGCGCCACTCTGATTGTTTTATTAGTGACATCGTCAGTATATATTTAAATTAATATTTATGCAATGGTTTCAATTCCCCGTCTACTACAAAACTAGTTCAAAGGGAGATTTTTCCGACGAGTCTCAACGGTGAAGGAGGAATCCGAAGATAAAAAACACTGAAAAGGATGAGACGACGACCAGGAATCGGAGGATTACAAAAAGCTGCGGCTGCTAGGGTTTGTTTGATTTCTAAATCCGAATTTGATTCAATCGTCCGATTTCACTTTCTCTTGGTATTTGCATATCTCTGTTCAATAGCGATTGATACCACTCTCTCTTGTTTTCAATCGTTTCAATCTTTAAGGATCAATACCGTTTACTCGGAGAAAATGTTGCGAAGCTACGAACGGATCTCATGAAGGAACAACTCACCACTTTCCGATCCCAACTTGAAGAATTCGCTCGTAAACACAAGGTTCATTACTTGGATGAGTTTATATGTATGATTTCTCTGTTGGGTAATTGATGTAATTCCATAAATCATCGATTAAGCCATTGAATCTGATTCTCGAATTCAACGCTTTGTTTTATATATCATATCAAGAGCATGTTGTTGTTGAGTAATAATGTAGCAGAGATTTTGTGTGATGGCTAAAATTTTTTGTTCTGAAAAAGAAATGATTTGCGTATGTTGCAGAACGATATTCGCAAAAATCCTGCCTTTAGGGCTCAATTCCATGAAATGTGTGCTAAAGTTGGAGTAGATCCTCTAGCTTCAAACAAGGGTTTCTGGGCTGAGCTACTGGGAATTGGTGACTTCTACTATGAATTGGGTAATGCATTTTGCACTTTCTTGTATCACTAAAGAAACTTGTTGTATTTATTAGCTTTGATTTCTGAATTCTGGATACAAATGCATAAGTAGATCATCTTCTTGTTTCGGATTTGATTATATTCTTCTCTATACTTTATGTCAATCCATTGAACAGGAGTTCAGATAATTGAAGTTTGCATGCTAACAAGGTCCCATAATGGAGGTTTGATCAGTTTACAGGAGTTATGTAACCATCTTCGTCAGAGAAGGAAAAAAGATCGTGAAGCTGTGACCGAAGATGATTGTCTTCGAGCTATTAGCAAGCTAAAGGTTAGTATCCCTAATTGTGTTCTTGTAATCTTTCAATAGAAAAAGAGAGAAGTTAAAACTGTTCTTGCTGATATCTTGGACTTGATAATCCCTTAGGTTTTAGGTAGCGGATTCGAGGTTATCACGGTTGGAAAGAAAAAGCTAGTCCGTTCAGTCCCCACCGAGTTAAACAAAGACCATAACCAAATCTTAGAGTTGGCTCAGGTAATATATAAACATGAAGAAAAAGAGCCAAAACATCTTTTCAATGTTCGTAGTTGAAATGGGTTGAGGATTTCAGGGTCAAGGCTTTGTGACTGTGGAAGAGGTACAAAGACGACACTCATGGACATCTGGTCGAGTTATAGATGCCCTCGAAACTTTATTAGAGGTAAGTCTTCTTTTGCTGTCCATTTCCCTCAGTTGGATTTAGTTGTTTCTTCAATACATGGATGTAATGGTACTGAAACTCTTTTTTTTTTTTTCGATGCTCATCATAGGAGGGACTGGCGATGATTGATGATGGTCATGAAGATGGAAAACGTCGGTACTGGTTCCCATGTGTTTCTTCTGTTTATGCATCCAGTGGAGCTGATACTTAAAGCTGGTACCGACTCTTATTTATTGTATACTCAAACACAAATCACTCTTTTCTTGTGTGTTTTATCCTCTGTAACATTGGCTAGCTAGTAAAGGAATTGCTTTTATATGTATCAAGAATCATAAAAATTCACATTTTACAATTAGAAGAAATGTTTGCTTATGGAGTTATGCTTTTGTAGAGTTTGATGAAATTTCAAAGTTTCTAATAACTTGATATAGAGACTACAGAATGGGCATTTCAAATTCCGGTTCGGATTGTTAATGTTTTACTTATTTGGTTTGTCAAAAAAATTTTCGTTCGGTTCGGTGACAGAGGAGTGTAACCATGGACAATTGGACATAACAACCTCAACGCCTACATACTTTTAATCGAAAGATTTCATTCTGTTGCTTAGATATTTTCCTTTTTGTAATTTTAATTTTTTGTAAAGTATAATTATAGTGGAAGAAACAGCGACGTATCTTTTAAATTTATACGCCATGGGACATACTTCAAGTATGTACACGTTAAATCTTTGAGAAATTTTAAAAATTTCCACTTTTGAAGTTTCATTTATAAAAAAAAATTGTAAAAATGCCAATTTTTCAAAATTATTTTTTCGTTATATCATTTATATTTGTATTAGAGTTTAGTTAAGAGAGTTTGGGGTTTTTAGGGGTCAAAACATTTTTTAAGTTTTAGAATTGTAAGATTTAGGTTTTAAAAATCCATAATTAGTGACATTTTGCAAATAAGCAATTTTTAATTACATTTTTGCAAATAGAAAACCTAAAAGTGATATTTTGCAATTGTTTCTAAATGATGATGCAACGTAATTAGATGATAATAACAAAATGATATAAGAATGAAAAATCAAAAAGGAAAGATTGCAAATTTTCGTGATTTTTGTATGTTGTGGTGTACGCTAAATTATCTGTCGTGAATTTGTGTACGAAAAATATGTTACAAAAACTATTTTAGTTGAGATGTATACAATTTTTCCCACAAATTCATTCAGAATTTTTAAATTTTTTGACTAAACGTTGAAAATCTTTATTTTTGGAAATTAATTTTCAAGGAAACGAATCTGAAATGTTTTATATTGTTGATAAGTATGCATGTATCATCGTCATCAGCGTCATAAATTAGTAGATTTGGTTCTAAAAAATTCAACCTTACCATTTTGATACGGAAGTTATTATCTGTTTTCTCCAGCGAATTTGTTTTTTTTTTTGTTTTATAAATATAAATAAAATCTATTTAATATCGTGGAGAGACGTCGAACCCAAAACGGTCATGGCGTCTTCATCTTCCTCATCGTCCTCTTTCTTCGCCATCTCCGTTCTGATTCTAATTGTTTCTACTGCTGAATCGTTGAAATCTCCGATTCACCCTCGTGACTTGCTTCCTCATTTGCCCAGGCAAGTCTCGTGGCCGATTCTCAACTCTCTTTATGGCGCCGCCGATCTGCTTCCTACTTTCATCGGAACAGCGAGTCAAGGGAACAATTCCGTCGAGTGGAAAGGTGCTTGTTTCTATGAGAACAAGGCTTGGTTGGAGTTTCATAACAAGTCTGGTAGCGAGTTTGGTGGAGGCACGCTTCACATCAAGGTGAAATGGAAATTGAAAAAAAAAAACTCAATTCGATTTTGTTCCTTCTCGTGCTCTATGATCGTTATGTTGCTTATCTGTGTCTGAATTGATTTATGGAAGTTTTTGTGTATGGGCCCCTCTTCAATTTTGACTATTGGAAGTTCATGACTGAAATCCAACTGCTGATCTTTAATTCTATAAGTTTTAGGGTTTTGGGATCCTGGAAATTAGGAGTAATTTGGTTCTTTAGAGTATGAGAAATGATTGATGAATCCTAAATTGGAGTCTGTTGTGTGTTATGAAGGCGGATAATGCGCATAGTTGGACTTGCATGGATCTTTATGTCTTCGCAACTCCGTATCGTGTGACATGGACTTGGTACTTCATTTCGCGAGAGCATACTGTGGAATTCGCGGAGTGGGAAGGAAAAGCTGAGTATGAATATGTAAGCTGCTGTTATATTTCGTTCGTTGTTATATCTTTTGGGGTTCTCCATTTTGGATATCATATCTATGACTTTGGTTGATGCGTTTCCGGGTACTTATGGTATCAGGCTAAGAACAAAGGAGTTTCGATATTCCTTATGCACGCAGGGATGTTAGGAACACTTCAAGCACTGTGGGATGTTTTTCCTCTCTTTACCAATACTGGTTGGGGGGAGAGCTCTAATCTTGCGTTTCTTGAGAAGCATATGGGAGCTAAATTTGAACCTCGTCCTCAACCTTGGGTTACTAACGTTACAACTGATCAAATTCAATCCGGTGATCTACTAGCTATTTCAAAGATCCGTGGACGGTGGGGTGGTTTTGAGACCCTTGAGAAATGGGTGAGTGGGGCATATGCTGGTCATTCCGCTGTTTGTTTGAGAGACTCTGAAGGGAAATTATGGGTTGGTGAGTCTGGAAATGAAAATGAAAAGGTACCAACCCTTTAAGTTACTGACTTTAAGTTTTTAAACTACAAGTAGACTTCTTTTGTTGAATTGTTTTTGCTTTGGTCATAGGGGGAAGATGTTATAGCGATATTACCATGGGAGGAGTGGTGGGAGTTTGAACAAACCAAGGATGACTCGAATCCTCAGATTGCACTGTTACCTTTGCA
Source organism: Arabis hirsuta (assembly GCA_964056655.1). NCBI lineage: Eukaryota > Viridiplantae > Streptophyta > Magnoliopsida > Brassicales > Brassicaceae > Arabis > Arabis hirsuta. The sequence continues at coordinate 34,470,010 of OZ053299.1, forward strand.
TCCCGATGTTCGTGCTAAATTCAACGTTGATGCTGCATGGAAATATGCTCGCAGCATGGAGGGTAAACCATATGGTTATCACAACTTGATATTTAGTTGGATCGATACCATTAGCGAAAACTACCCTCCTCCTCTAGATGCTCATCTTGTAGGTTTTCTTTACATTTCTCACAACTTTGGTCTTGATGAGTGAAATGCAGATTCTATTTGAGCTTTTCTTCTTTTCTTTCAGGTTGCTTCTTTCATGACTGTTTGGAGCCAGATGCAGCCTGATTATGCTGCGAACATGTGGAATGAAGCCTTGAACAAGCGACTCGGAACAAAGGTATAAAAATTTGTGATTCTTTTTTTTTCTGTATACCGTTGGATTTTCTTACTCCTTCATGAGAAATGGCCTTTATAGTTCAATTTTTCTTTCTTGTTATAATTACCCTAATTGCTAAAGATTTTAATGATTTTATTGATGTTTATCTAGTGACTACACTCATTTGAAATGGTTCTATAATTTGATTCTTCTGTACTCTTTTATCTATATGATTTATGTATATGATTCTGCAATTTTCTCTGCTTCTATAATTTGACTTTTTGCCGTGTCCTTCTCTAACATGTTCTAAATTGCAGGGTCTTGATCTTTCTGATGTACTGGTGGAAGTAGAGAAGCGTGGATCCTCTTTTGACAAACTACTGGCAGTACCTGAACAAGACGATTGGATATACAGCGATGGTAAATCAACCTCGTGCATCGCTTTCATACTCGAAATGTATAAAGAAGCTGGCCTATTTGGTTCATTAGCTAATTCTATTCAAGTCACGGAATTTACAGTAAGAACCAATACATATCGTCTCTGTTTTCTCCGTTTCCCGCCGGCCCAATCTCTTGTTACTGTGTTTTCTTAATCTCTTCTCTGTTAAATTCCAATTTGCAGATCAAAGATGCTTACATGCTCAACTTTTTCGAGAACAATGCAAGTCGTCTTCCCCAATGGTGCAATGACAATGACAATGTGAAGCTTCCTTACTGTCAGATTCTCGGTAAATACAGAATGGAATTTCCTGGTTACAACACAATGGATCCATACTCGCATATGAACGAACAATGTCCCTCTTTGCCTCCAAAGTACAATAGACCAGAGAACTGCTAGAACCATAAAAATTCGATTGTTTTCTTCCTCAGATGTCTGTTTGATTGTTAGGATCAAGTTTATGTAATACAGTTGAAAATTCAACAACTTTTAGTTAATCTGTTTGTAAATATATTGGTCAGGTATGTAGCCTCTGAAACTACACGCTATGTGATTGTTTGATACATTAAATAGGAAGTAAAGGATTTATCTTTTGGAAGAATTTCTTCTTGTAAATTATCTTGTTTTTGTTTCCAACAACATGCAATATGCCTTGCTCAAGCATCGAACACGCCACGTCACGCGTTGCTCTAGCGTACATACCAAACACACAAATATGGTTTTGGTTTTCAAGCAAAATATGTGATTCAATATTTCATCAAAATTGGGTCTTGATTTGGTAGCAAACTAACAATACAGTCATCTAAAAGAGTAACAAAATTCTCATCAAACATAAGTTATCTTCAATTCGGTTTAGTTTGGTTTATCTGGATTGAACAGGTCTGATTTTAATCTCGTCTTCCTCGTACACAAGAACTTTCAAGTAGAAAGCAAAAAGATCGAACCTTTCGATTCGTAATGTGCGTGATTTCATCAGGACAAGTGATGGGCCATGTCGTGGCCCGGTCTCAGCTGATACTGTCTCGAAGTAGCTTCTCCGGCTGTACACGGTGTCAAGGCTTGAGGGTTTCAAAAACCCTAAAAATGGATTCGCAATCTAAGCGACCAACTTGCCCTTCTTGCGCTAAACCCACCCAGCTCTGCCTCTGCAAGCGGATGCGATCTCCTTGTCTGGATAATCAGGTGAGTGTTACTATTCTGCAGCACAGTCTCGAGAGAAAACACGCGCTTAATTCTACTCGAATCGCTAGATTAGGGCTTAGGAATGTTAGTGTGACCACCGTTTTCGATGTACATAACGAGGCTGAGTTCGTAATCAGGGTTATTGGATCGGGTTGCTGCAAGATTGGCACGAATCGTTTGGATTCTGATTATAGGTCAGAGAATGGAGCCTCCTTTGAACTTGATGATAACTCAAACTCAAAGTTAGTTAGTGCCAATGTGGAGAACTTAGAATCTGGGAAGAGGTTGGTGCTTGTTGATCATGGAAGCTTGCAAACCTCTGAAAGTTTGAATTTTTCTCAATATTCGGGTGAAATTTCCAGTGGGGATTCGCTGGTTACAGCGAAGATAGGTTCTTGTGAAGAAAGTGAATCAGAAGATTTGATAAGAATCTGTATGAAGAAACAAGGTGTAATCAGCAATGTCTCACACTCTTTGATGCTGGAAACCAGTGTTGAGGATTCTAGTTTTGATCAAATATTGTCTTCTCCTGCAGCCATGGATGTTTTGGCAAAAGGGTTTGTGGTAACAAAGTTCTCGGAAGGGAAGCGAGAATTCGAGCTCGATGTTCCTGCTGGATCAGCATTGTTGTTCCCCAGCGAAGAATCGGTGAAGATCATTGATCTTAAAGTGAGAGACTTAAAGCTAAGGAATCTGATTGTTCTTGATGGGACATGGTCAAAGGCAAGACGAATGTACCTTGAGAATCCATGGCTGAAGCTTTTGTGTAGCCATGTGAAGCTGGAAATCGAAGGTACAAGTTTGTACAGAGAAGTTCGAAGGCAGCCAAGAGCAGGATGTTTGTCGACAATAGAGAGTATTGTATACGCGATGAAGGAGATGGGTGAAGATCCTGAAAGTTTGGATAATATGTTGGATGTTTTTGAATCCATGGTTGAGGATCAAAGAAGATGTAAAGATGAAAACTTTGAAAAAATTATCTGAAAGACAATTGACTTTGATGTTTGTAACATGTCTTCAATTTTGATAATTATGCGAAAAGTGGAATCTTTTCGGCAATTTATTGAAATGTGAATGATTGTTGATGAAAAAATAAAGTATTGGGGTAGTAATCAGGAAGAAATCATAATTCCGGGGCCAAAATGTAAACTAGAAAGGTAATTAATTATCAATGTTCTTCTTCTTCTTCAGTAAAACTTTTGCTGCCTTTCAAATTGAACCCTACAAGAAGCGTTTTGCAGAAGAAGCTCAAAGAGTGTTTCTTTTCCGAATGCTTTCAATTCGTAGAAGCTTAATTACTTCAGCAATACAGCGAAAAGATTCGTCTTTGTTGTTGTGTAATCTCGTAGCTCGATTTTTATCTACAGATTATGATCCACCATTTTCGCCTCTCCCCAAACCCATTAAACCACCGAGAGAGAAGAAGAAAAAGAAAAAACCCCAGCAGGATCAGTCGTCGGAGCCGGTGAATAACCCGACGGTGCCGGTGATATCAGACCTTCCTTTCGATTTTAGGTATTCGTACTCGGAAACCAATCCGGCAATTGAACCAATTGGATTCCGTGAACCGAAACGGTTTTCTCCATTCGGACCGGGACGGTTGTACCGGAATTGGACGGGGACTTCTGCTCCGGCTTCTCCGGAGAGTGATCGGAGCCAATGGGCGGAGGAGAGAGAGAAGGTTCTCGGCGAGCCTTTAACAGAAGTGGAAGTGACTGAGCTTGTGGAACGGTATCGTCATAGTGATTGTTCACGGCAGATTAATCTTGGTACTAATCCTCTTCCTCAAGCTCAATGTTATGCTGAATAATCTGATGTGTTGCTTAATTGATCTCGGTTTTTGAATCTTTTGGGATAAAGTTTTAAGCTTTGAATAAGACTTTGGTTTGATGAATCTATCATCTTCAAAGTTAAGAGCTTCTTTTGTAAATGATTGTGGTCTTGGAGAGGATTACGAGTTCATGTTCTCATTTTGTGATATAGTCAAATTTGAGATTGGAGCTTTGGAACATTGAGTGACCCATGTGATTGGTCTCTTGTAAATCTTCGACTATCAACGAGTTTTAATCAATTTTGTGGTATTATCAGGCAAAGGTGGAGTCACTCACAATATGATAGATGACATTCATAACCATTGGAAGAAAGCAGAGGCAGTGAGGATTAAATGCTTGGGAGTACCAACTCTTGACATGGACAATATATGTTTCCACCTCGAGGTTCATTCTTAAAGCTCAAGAACAAGGCTCTGTTTTCGAAAGTACTCCTGAACTTACTAATAGTTGTGTGTTCTTGACAGGAAATATCCGGTGGAAAGATTGTATACAGACACATAAACATCCTAGTTTTGTACCGGGGTAGGAATTATGATCCGAAAAATCGTCCCATCATACCACTCATGTTATGGAAGCCCTATCCACCGATATACCCAAGACTTGTAAAGAATGTCGCCGATGGGTTAACATTTGAAGAAACCAAAGAGATGAGAAATCGCGGGCTTCATTCTCCTGCTCTAGTGAAACTTAGTAAGTAATAAATTCGTCGCAAAGTCTTCATTGCTCTACCTCGGACTCATTTTTCTGGATTTTGCTAACTTTAAATTGGCATTTTGGATTTGATTCAGCTAGGAATGGTGTCTATGTTAACGTTGTGGGAAGAGTGAGGGAGGAATTTGAAACAGAAGAGGTTGTGAGACTAGATTGCACTCATGTTGGGATGAGTGATTGCAAACGTATCGGTGTGAAGCTGAAGGTAGAAACTAAATGTGTCCTGCTTGTCTTTGTCAGTGAGATTCTGTAGGATTGATCATTGATGATTTGATGAAAATTGCAGGATTTGGTTCCATGTGTTCCTATCTTGTTCAAAGATGAGCAAATCATACTCTGGAGAGGGAGAGGAATTGAGATGAAGAGCGTGTAGTTACTCTTAGAAACTCTGATCTACTACAATGTTCCTGTGACCTAAACAAATCCAACTTTAAACCAAAACTTCGACATTGATACAACAAATCTTAAGATAATGTCATACGTCTGAATCAAGAACTAGTCAAAGATGCAACAAATCTTGGTTGATTTGTTTGTTGCAAATTGCAATACAAAGGAGAGATGTGTCCAATCCAACCAGACCGAGTCTAACTATTTCGGTTTGATTATTTTTTTGGACTACATCGGACCCTTTATGAAGTTGACTAAAATTTGATTCACCCAAGTAACCAACAACATATGGTCGGAATTACACCTAAGTGGCCGGTTCAAAACCTAACCGGTTTCAGTACAAACAAATGATGGGCTGGGCTAAAAGTTATAATATTGGGCCCATAATAAAATATACAGACTTATCTTAAAGTAATCTACACTTTTTCTACGTGCTTCACTTTTCGTTTCTCTTCCCCGAGATAATAATCAGCGACTATTCCCCCTTTTTTTTAGGGTTTTTTTTCCTCGTCGTCATGATGCAGCAGCCACCGTCAAACGCCGCCGGAGCAGGACAGATACCATCGGACCAGCAAGCTTATCACCACCACCAGCAACAGTCGTGGATGATGATGCAACAGCAACCACAACAAGGTCAGCCGCCAGCTGGATGGAATCAGCAGTCGGCGTCGTCACCGGGTCAACAGCAGCAGCACTACGGAGCTGGATCTCAGAATCCAGGATCCGATGGTGAGATCCGGTCGCTGTGGATCGGTGACTTGCAGCCATGGATGGACGAGAACTATCTCACGAGCATCTTTGCTCAGTCTGGCGAGGTAATCTTTAACATGCGTCATGTGAAATCGTGCGAATCTTTGAGTTTTCATGTGGAAGTTTGATTAGTATTTTCCCGTCTCTAAAGCCCCAAATTTTCCCTTGATATCAGTTTCTTCGTGTCAACGATTAGGGAAACGAATAGGACGGGAAATCTTCGTTCTTTTGTTGTTTTTCCGCCGTATTCTTTCAGTATTTGTGAATTCTTTTCCTATTTTCACGTATGCCTTGGCTAGTATTGTGATTCCTACGGTTAGTGAAGGTTTTAGTGTTTTATCTGTGGTTCCAGGTGCAATCGGCTAAAGTTATTCGCAATAAGCAGAGCGGACAGTCTGAGGGTTATGGATTCATTGAGTTTGCCAACCATGCTGCAGCTGAACGGGTTTTGCAGAGTTACAACGGTGTTCCAATGCCTAATTGTGAACAGAACTTCAGGCTGAACTGGGCTCAGGCCGGGGCTGGAGAGAGACGCCAAGCCGATGGGCCCGACCACACTATCTTTGTAGGCGACCTGGCTCCTGAGGTCACTGACTACATGCTCACGGAAACATTTACGAATGTATATTCGTCTGTCAAGGGGGCAAAGGTTGTGACTGACAGGACTACTGGACGGTCCAAGGGATATGGTTTTGTCAGGTTTGCGGACGAAAATGAGCAGATGCGTGCCATGACTGAAATGAATGGTCAATACTGCTCCACCAGGCCTATGCGTATTGGTCCGGCTGCCAACAAGAAGCCGCTTACAATGCAACCAGGTATGTTTTATATGAAAGAATAATGTGCATTGAGTATGTTGGTGGCATTGAGTAGGTTTTTGTTGAGCATGATAATTGATTGCCCTTTGTTTTGTGTGGATGTATTCCTTTTTTTCGATCTTTCTGATTGGTGAAGTTTGTTCTTTTTGTTGGTGCTCGGATATTAAGAGAATTTATGTGCTCTTTTCCCTTCCGGTTCTCGCTTTTCTGCACTTAAAATGATTTTGATATCATAAAGCATCCAAAAAACTTATAAAGATCGACTCATGTTGTCTTAAAGCAGGAGAACAAGTGGCTCTCTTTGGGGGAGCCTGGAACTGATCTCGGCTGAAAATGATTCCACCTTATTGCGTGGCCTCATTTAGGTCAGTTGGTTATGTTTTCAGAAGAAGTTAAATACAAGTGGCTTTATTAGCCTACAGTTCCTTATCAACTAGAAGTGTTTTATTTTGAGCCTTTTACCTTTCCCCTTCTATTATTCTAAGCCTTACATGCAAGTTAATACTTCTTCTCTAAGTAGATTGCTTCAAATGTTGTCCTTCTTTTCATAATACTTTTCTTCTAAAAGTTTTTATATTTCTTAAACCTTGCCAAGACAAAGTTCCCAAGTTGATTCACTCCGGAATTTTGGTGTAGGTGAAGAGTTTTACTCCAATTATTCTATGCTTGGGTGCTAAATCCCACAGGCACTTTCCGTTTGATTTCTGTGTTCAATGATTTCTGTAGTCAATTAGCTTCAGGCTTTCCTGTTCATGATCTTTGAGTTGCATCTTGTTTGGTTTCTCTGTTTGATCCTTGCAAGCATTGTTATATTTATTATTTGTTGTTCTTCATTTAGTTTCCTTGTAGTTGTTTTAACTTGTCAAGTGGTTTTTATACAATACAATAGAGTCTTTATTCCTCTCCCATCTGTCATTTGCAGCTATGTATCAGGACCCCCTGGGAGGAAATCCTGGAGAAAGCGATCCAAATAACACAACAGTGAGTAGTTGGCTTTATTCTCCCTTAATAAAATCTTTAGCTTGATTTTTTTTGGGTTTTAAAGCCTGATGCATTCTACTTTTAGATATTTGTTGGAGCTCTGGATGCTAACGTTACAGACGATGAATTGAAGTCAGTTTTTGGTCAATTTGGGGAACTAATTCATGTAAAAATACCTCCGGGAAAGCGTTGTGGATTCGTCCAATATGCCAACAGGTATAATAGTCATTACGAGCCATTGCCCAATATAGCTAACCCGTTTTCATTCTTGTGTTACAGACTTCATTATTATCTTTGTCATGCTGCAGGGCGTGTGCGGAGCATGCACTTTCAATGCTGAATGGAACACAATTAGGTGGACAAAGCATCCGCCTTTCATGGGGACGTAGTCCAAACAAGCAGGTTTGTTAGTTTGTTACTTGTTTTACCTTGAAAACTTGAGTTGTACTGTGATAAATGCATTGCTAAACGATAACTTTGAAACTTTTTAGGCACAGCCTGATCAAGCCCAATGGAATGGTGGTGGATACTATGGATACCCTCCACAGCCACAAGGCTATGAACCATATGCTTATGCACAGCAGCCTCCTCGTCCTCAGGATCCTAATGCATACTATGGCGGCTACAACACTGGCTATGGCAACTATCAGCAGCAACGTCAGGTAACTCAGTTGCACTAACATAACAACAATCCTTTCTTAGATTTACCACTTGTAAAGTATTATTACGTATCTTCTTCTTACCATTTTTTTATCCCAATGCAGTGAAGAAGGATGAGCCTTTCTACCAGTGTCTTGGACAATGGACAACATATATGAGTCATTGAGTCTTGATAGGACTTTAGAATTAAGAGTGTCTGTCTTTTTATTTTATGTGAGTTTTGTTTTGCAATTGAGTTAATGTTGGATTTGCTATGAACATATTGTTAGTGAATGTTGAAACTTTCTTCTGTTTTTTTTTTTATGTAAACTTTTTTCGAAAACATTTGGATTTGCCATATGCTCTAGTGGTCAAACATATAAAACTATCATCAATATTTTCATTGACAAAGGAAAAATTGATTTGGTTTACGGTACACTCGAAATTGCAGTTTCAAAGCATATAAAAATAAAACTGGTTTAGACTCTTTACAATGAAACAGATACGATACTACTGTATATCATCTAATTTATTCAAGCAAAAAGTAAAGCATACTCGATAATAATACCTAGTAAAATGAAAATGTTTTCCTCAGAGACAACAAAAGTACAAATTTCCACAGTTGGAAAAAACATTTTCTTCTCCCTTACAAATGGAAATTAGAGAGTAGAGTCCGTGGAAAGAAGCGTAGATTTTTAGGTCTTTAATGATTTGAAGTTGTTCAAACTCCTGAAACTACGTCTAACACTTGAACGAAAGGATGAGTTTTTTAGCTATCCCAGCTAACTTAAAGCAGTTTCTTGCTTGTGCAATCAAGGGTTTGATATGCTGAGCCTTCCACAACATTTGATTAAAAGCTATGCATGTAGTAGACAGAGTTTGACTGTAAGTTCATCTTTATAAATGATTAATTGGTTGTTTAAACATGATTGATTGACAAGGCACAGACAAAACTTGTTGGAAACTAAAAACCTTGTTCAGAAAATGAATCCATCCTTTGGGAGAATCAGCAATGGAAATGACTGAGACTAAAGAGGAAAACGTTCCCTAGCTGAGATTTCATGACTGTGTTATCAATTTGAGAGCCATTTCTTCAAGCTCAGCTACAGAGACAGAATCTGTGTTGATTTTTCCTCCTCCCATTTCTTCATCTCCATCACCATTATCATCAAAGTAGATTTTCTTGGCTCTTTTGCGTTGTCTTCCTGTTTCTTCTTCTGATGATCCAGAGCCTTCATGGCCTTCTTCTTCTTCTTCTTCTTCTTCTTCATCATCATCTTCCTCTTCCATGGCTCCTCTCTTCCTCTTAACCTTCTCTTTCATTCTCTTTTCCCTCCTCTTTTCCTTCTCTACTTTCTTGTCCCCAGCGTCAGCTTTCCTCAGTTGCTCTCCCACTTTCTTATAGTAATCCTTCATTGTCTCTGCAAAAATCAAAAACCAGATTCCACATGCATTGTAAAAACTGATTCATTGCTAGTTTGTGGAAACAGAATAAAATGATATAACTTGAGGTTCAAGTTGCTTTACCTTTATCAAGAGCTACTTCAGTCTGTGTTGTGGCAGCTAATCTTGCTAATGGAGCCAATGCGTTGCCTTCCTCATCAAACTTAACCCTGGACCCAGATGGTCTGTGCGGATTGATCTTCAGCTTCTTCTTTTTCGAAACCCGAGTTCCTGGCCTGAAACTCAACAGGAAATTTTATTCACATAAACAGCATGAAAGATTGGATTGCACAAATGCAAATATAGTACTTCGTATTTGAAATCATACATGGGAATTTCTTCATCCTTGGTTGATTTTTCTCCTTCCTTGCCCTCTTCATGTGGCTTGAGAGAAAAATCCTCTTCCTCCAAATCTTCACCAAGAAGATCTTTTTTAGCAACCAGAGGAGGTGCTTCAATATCCTGATCATTCTCGGGTTCCAGAGCGATAGAACTCGCAAGGACTCCTTTTTTCTTTGTTTTGAGATTTGTGAAACGGATTCTAGGAGTCATTGGTAGACCAAGTGAAGCAGAAAAGTTATCGATAGACAGCTTCGTCACGTCGAAAATCTCTTTATCTCTTCTTTTGTGGATGGACCTCAGATATGTGATGAAGGCTCTCTGAGCAACAGCTTGAAGATCTGGAAACTTGACTAACAAAGCAGCCAAGAGTCTAGAAACCTCCTGCAGCTTTTGGTTGTTTGCCTGCGAGAACAAGAGTCTATTAAGTCAAATACCTGAGCTAGAATTTCTACCAGACTGTAGCCACTCAAAGAAACTGAGGACATGATCTATTACCTTGATGAGTCTTACAGGTACTCTAGCTTCTTGTAATCTCTCAACCATTTTTTCCTCTGAAGGGGTCAGAAAGAGAAGCGATTTCCCTGATGTATTGAAACGAGCCGTACGACCAACTCGATGAATATAAGAAGCTACATCTTCAGGACAATCCACCTATTGCATAATATGAGAACGTCAAACTTCGGCTCGAGAAGATCATATAGTTTTGTAATTCGGAATGTTCATACCTGAATAACCCAGTCCACAGCCTTATCAAAATCAAGACCTCTAGCAAGAACATCAGTACAAAAGAGAACTGATTGTCTCTCAATGAACTGAGCGTACACTCCCATCCTTTTCTCTTGACTCATTTTTCCATGAAGACTCTTCAAAGGTATTCCAGGCCGGAGCTTGTTGAATGCTTCATGAACAAATTTGACCTGACAAAAAAGTGATTCCTTCATGAATCTCTTAAGATAGGACAAAATAGCAGAACAGAACTACCTTCAAGTTTATTGTTCACAGAGGAAGATAGGTAAATCATCTAACCTGTTTTTTCGTGGATAGAAAAACAAGAATCCTGGAATTAAGATGGGTTTTGATGAAGCTCCATAACATGTCTAATTTCTGTTCAACTGGGACAATCATCACAGTCTGCTGTAAGCTAGTTGGAGTAGCTGTAACTGACTCTTCATGTACACTGAGGTACTCAGGATCTCTCAAACTGAGTCTTGCTAGATCTTTGACCTTCTTTGTTTGAGTTGCAGAGAAGAGCAAAGTTTGCCTGTGCTTAGGCAACTGTGAAATGATGGGATCCAACTGCCCCTTGAACGCAGAATCAAGAACCCGGTCGGCCTCATCTAAGATCAGAATCTTCAGCAAAAAAATCATCTATGAGGGATTTTAAAGCGAAAGACTATAGAAATGTAGCAGACAAAAAACATAGTTCTACAATATCTATATATTGAACATGACCTGCAATATAGCCATTCTTATCACTTTCTCAAACATGATGTCTACAAAAGGATTAAAGTGATATTCCTCTACCCCTCCAAGAATCCCTATTACACCCACCGTATAACGCCAAAATATATTCTAGCTGGAACTGAGTTTACTTCCTACCAGATTATTTAGCAAACATGAAGACAAACCTCTGAAAAACTAGGGTGGTGATCAATACCTTGAGATTTGAACAGTCGAAGTTTGGAGTCTCGTCCATGTGCTGAAGAAGCCTACCAGGAGCACACACCAAAATGTTCATATCATTAACTCGCTCCTTCTCAACGTCAACTCCTTCACGACCACCAATTAAAAGCCCCGCACTAAAATTATGAAATTTTCCCACTTTATTCAACACACTGAAAGTTTGAGCTGCCAATTCCCTTGTTGGAGATATAATGATACATCCCACTCCATCTTCAGGACTCCATCTTTCTCTGTGTAGCAGCTCCAAGATCTGCAATACACAAACCATTCCATTAACAATGATCACAAGTCAAATACCAAATAGAACCAAAAGTCTCTTTATTCGGAAAAACTGAAACTCACCGGAATAACAAAAGCGAGAGTTTTGCCAGACCCAGTTCTGGCCGCACCGAGAATATCTCTGCTACATAAAGCGTGAGGTATAGCAGCTCTCTGAACATCGGTCATATCAACGTATTTAGCACCTTTCAATCCTCTTTTCGTTTTGTCAGATATGGGTAACTGATCGAATTTCCTGACGCCGGCGTACCTGGAGAAAACGGCGCCGTTTTTGCCGTCTTCGAGCAGTCCGATCTTCGAATCCTTGGGAAGAGGACCGAAAGAGAGTGGATTGGATCCTGAATCAGGTTTCTGAGATTCGATCCAATTGTTGAGAAGAGTGATTTCTTCGACTTCGTTGAGACGAATCTGCTTCTTCATTCCCCTAGTCTTAGGTCTTCCCATCTTCACAAACACGGAATCAAGAAGAGCGCCTGAGAAAGTGTAGCAGGAGACGAGGAAAATTAGGGTTTTAGTAGTATTTTGAATCAAAGAGAGGTTGTATTGTAGCAGCCAACAAGATTCGTAGGGTTTAACGATGACGATGTTCTCACCTTTTCCTTTTCGGGCTAAAATAAAAACTTTTATTTTATTTTATTTAGTTTTTTTTTTTTCACTAAATTTTTATTATTATTCTATTATAAATTATGAGAACGATTACATCGACGATTCTACAACGGACAAGTCTATCGTCTTGATCCATGGCAAACGATTTTATCTTGCCCACGTTGAAGATCTCCTCCAAATTTTTCTCTATTAATCTATAAATATAATAATAAATCGGATCTTTTGGAATTCGAAACATTAATGAACCCTTAATCAATCAACCACTAGGTTAAGAGGGCTTTTACATTTAGTTAGACAACTAAAGAGTATTTTTTTTTGTTCTTTAACAACAATTGATTTAAGAGGTTGTTTCAAAAGATAAATCATTCTGACACTAAAATGTCTAACTTATATTAGCGGGGACATTAAAACATGATGAAATTATTAATCAATTAATCCTAAATCAAAAGAAGAGAGACTAGATGATTGAAAGCTAAAAGTAACTAACTCTGATTTGAAGGTTTGATCAATCGGTTTGATTTTCGATCATCTTTAAGTAAATCGGTTTCAAATTTCACCGAGAAAAGTGTTTATCAATAAAGCAAGACATTGCCCATAAAAATCCATCTTATTCGATGTGGAAAGAGACGAGATCTCTGAAACACCTCGAACTAATGGCCGGGGTTAACTGAAATGACTAAATTTAGTCGAGACAGCCGATCCAGAACCTCACCGCGGAAAAAGAAATCGGGCTCGGGGTGTTTCAATCTCACTTATCTTATTTAGTGTTGAACGAGGCTTTTGTTTATGTGCATCATCAGCTTACAAGTCTATGTCATGTGCATGTCTTTTCTAGGGATAATGTAATAAGAATAATTTGGGAATGCCATTGCAAATTGAGAGCAAATAGAAGTATAAATTAGCTTTCTCCAATTTTCCACAAAATATTAAGTCTTTCTGGAGGATAATACAAACTCACTAATAAAAAAATAAAAGCTATTTTGTCTTTCAAAGAGTTTTTGAGGGGTACTGTTGAAGCTACCAATAAAAAGCTATTTTGGGTTGATAACCGGAACTTCCGCTGGCAAATAAATAGATAGATCACTGGAATCGAACACTCTACTAAGAGAGACAACACGATTACAACGAATCGATATGAAGAATATATAACAACAAACCCGGTTCCATTTGTCAAAGAAATTGACACCCTTTCCATCATCAACGAGAAAGTCTATGAAAGACAACGCCGGAAAACTTCCACATCTCTCGTCACTAACCCTGAAATTGTTGATGTGTTGATTCATCAGTGAATCTAACAAAACGATATTGGATAGAGAGAGAGACCAAGCCTCCTTTGTCGCTAGGGAGAATATCTGGAAAATTAGAAAAACTAGAGAAGAAGAGATAAGAAAGGTAACCGTCATCGGAGATTCAGAACCCACCGCCGGAGGCCCAAATCCGAAAGGTAACCAATACGTTTGTTCTTAAAACTCTTAGTTAAGAGTCGGTTCTAACTAATAAACCCCTCGTGCAGCTTTTTCCTGCGACAATATATAATACCGTATTATTTAGCAAAACTGAATGTAGCTCCCATATATGATCTCAGTTGGGTTACAAATTTTACCTCTCGAAAAGCTTTCTTTGCTGCTCGAACTTGCTCTTTGACAAATTCCTGAGAAAAAAAGTAATTAGAGATATACTCTCCAAGCATCATGAACTGAAAACTGTGTTACTACTTAAACACTTACTTTGAATTTATCCTTCTGTTCCGCAGATAATCTTTCCTCTTCAATCAGGTCATCAACAAAATCCTGAGATAGATGCACAAAAACCTATCTCAAGATCCAACATACAATGAATGAAATTTGAACACACAAAAGGAGCAGTGCGAAGATGACAACTCTCTCTTGAACCAAATGAAGAAGTAATTTAAGTTTTATGGTTAGAGAAAAGCCAAACGCAAACCTCAAGTTTGTCAAACGTCCAGTCAAATTCACATACAACCTGGCAGAAACAGAAAATTAAAGCTTGATTGATTATAAACACAAAACAGTCAAACCAGTTCTTGTAGACCTGCCGGAAAACTTACCGGTGACTCAGAGGGGAACACCATATGGACCACAGTACTATTTTCAACTTTATCTTCCTCAAATGGTTGAAAGAAATCTGCAAAACCAAATAAGAAGTGATAATATTATGAGATTTTGTTGTTGCATACATACCAAGGATAACATACAGATAATGTAAAATTCAACTAGTATTGGTAGTAGAGAAATAAAACTCACAAGGAAGGCAATATTGGAACTTCATAACACGGTCTTCCTTCAAATGCCTGAGAGCAGCTCTGCAAAAGATATACAAAGCTAAATTGAGTGCACCGGAGGAACAGGTAGATTCAAACAATACCATCTGTATAAGACTACAGATTTGCAATGGCGAAACACACATACATGAGAAAAATCAATTAATATGCAGAAATGAAGGAACAAACAACTCATCACAATATCAAGTGAGGGATACGTGTTGCCAAGTTCCAGGTTCTACTTTCAAATCTTATATGTTTATGGAACTAAAAGTCCGTCTCTTTCTTCTCAATGATTTTTTTTAACTCTATCAGTCATTTGACCCATTTTTCTTACCTCCTTTGCGTACAAACTAAGCAAACAATTTGAAAGTTCATCCTATCAACTTCTCTATCTCTGCAAGAAGAACAAAGAAAAAGTAATTAGTCAAAGTAAGAATAGCTCGTGACATAATCTCCGTCTCTCTTCTCAATGATTTAATTCTAATCCATCCCAACAAATGTGTAACATATGCACGTGGAACTCATTGTACCTGTTTTCCAAGCGGAAAGTAAGGGACCCATTCCACATTGGAATGATTTTCTCCGATGCACTGGTAACCGATGTGAGTACTAACTTATCAGAAGGCGGAAATTGTGATTCAACCTGCATATAACAAAGAAAAATGATACAAAATATATACGATCAGTGATAGACAAGTAAACCGTTGGTAAAGATTTAGACAACGACTTACAACAACAAACTGTCGGGATTTTTACTACATCTCTGTAGTGGATAAACTGAAAGAGACAATCAAACAGGAGCTAGAAGCAAATGTTAAAGAAAAGGAAGAGAGAGCATACTTAAGCAAATTAGAAAGAACCACAAATGCCAAAGATGATTTAAACAAGTTAAAAGATAAGGAGAGACTACCAAAAATCGTTGAATTTACGTTAGGGGATCAACGGCCAAGAGGAATTGAGGCCCAATATTGATTACTAAAGGCCCAATAAGTAGGCCTTTCTTCTCTTTTGTTTTCCCTCGTGTCTCTTTAGATCTCTGATGATTCTTTCACAAATCTCAAATTTCGTCTTCGTCTTCTTCTTCTGTTGCGATACATATACAGCTGGAGCGAGAGTACGCCGTGAGAAATTTTTTGTGTGAGATTCAGAAAGATGGCAGTCGCAAAGAAATTGGAAGACGAGATCTCACACTCTTCTGCTTCGTCTTCATCATCATCATCATCGCTGAATGAGTCTCTGTTAATCTCTACCATGTGCATCATCGGCTTGAAAGTCCATGTGCATATAGAGGATGGATCCATTTTCTCTGGGATATTCTACACAATCTCTCTCGATAATGAATTCGGTACACGTTTTCTTTGGGGTTAAGGATGCTTTTTATTGGTGATTTGTTCTCGATAACAGATTTGGTGTTTGAATTGATTGGAATTTGTATCGGCGATTTGGTTTTCCTCATCGATAGATTTCCAAAATACTCTTTCACAAATGAATTTGATCCCAGAGATTTGAATTGGATCTTCCGTTCATTAATTAATTTGATTATCCAACTCGGTGTCGTTCATTGGGAGGAAAATACAATATTAATTCCTTTGCGATTTGTTTAGCATTTGGTCTGTTTCTGACTTTCCTGGTTTGTTCTGCATTAGGCATTGTTTTGAAGAATGCGAAAATCACTAAGAAGGGAACAAGTAAATCGAATATAGCAATTGGGAAGATTGTGGAGACACTTGTTATTCTGTCTTCCAATATTGTTCAGATTGTTGCGGAGGTTGGTCCCTTTTCTATAATAATTTTACTTCCTGACATTCGATTACCCCAGCTTATGTGACTTTCGTTCTTATGGTTTTGTTCATAGGGGGTCTCGATTCCGTCCAATGTTGCAGCCAATATTGTAGGTGAAAATGTTGTGTCGGCCATAGCAGATTTTCCTCCCGAGCCTCGTTCATGTATTGCAAATAAGTCCATAAAATCTGGCATTGACAGAAGAGGCACTAATCATAGAAGGTAAACTTTGTAGTTGCTTCATATTCAGAGAAAAGTTAGAAGGTCAAGGGTTATTGATGCATGATGCATCATCACTTTATTGAATCTTTTTTTTTTCCCTACGCCCTCTTTGTTTTACCACAGGATGCATGATGCATCATCAGTTTTGTTTAGATTTACTTTCTGGCTTTGTAAAACACCAGAGGGAAAGTCGTGTTAATCTCTTCAACCTCTGAATCAGGAATTCCGCCAAACTTGAAAGTCGTCTGGAAAACAAAGTAAGAACTTTGACAGCTGGGAAAAATCAAGAATCAAGGGGTCTCTCATCAAGTTGCACTGCAGATGCCCTGAAAGAGCCAGGGAGAAGAGATGAGGTTGGTATTGCACAGGTAGCTTTGTCTTGTTTTTATGTTCTTTTACTGTGGAATTTAAGTAAGTAGTTCTCCTCATGTGGTGGGAACCTATACAAGATGGAACTGAAACCAGCCTCCATTTGATCGGCCGTAGAGTTATGCACATGGTGTTCGGTTTCTGTAATTAATAGTCATTCATGTAGATGCTTTGTATAGAGTCGGTAAGATTCATTAATAGTCATTCATGTAGATGCTTTGTATAGTGTCAGTAAGATTCTTGTAATGTTGTTTTACTTCAGCTTTTATAGTCTTGGTCCCTTTCTTGATTTTCACACTCTCATGATGTTTTTTCCCCCCCTCTATTGCAGAACAAACGTCATCCTAGCTGTGTGAACCATCAACGGTATGAATCACCAGTGTTCTGTTTTTGGCTATACAAGTAGTTTCCTTTCAAAAGTTATCTCTTTCCGTCCCAATATTGGCACATATGTAACCAAACTTCTATTTCTGATTTAATCTTTGCAATTTAATTTTCTGGCGATTATAATCCTCTGTGTTCTGTGCTTCGACAAGTTACTTTCCATGTTGGACATATCGAATTGTAGAGTTTTCCTAAGTAGCTCTCTGATTCTTGTATATTCTTTTGCTGACAGACAGGCAGGAGCCTGCATTGTGAAGTCTAGTAAACAAAATACCGATGTTCATCAGGAGGATAATGTTAGTTTTGCATGTAGATACTTTAGTTCTAAATTTCATGATATTACTGAGCAGCTGCTTATTATTGTATGTCCTACTGCAGGTGGATGCCCAAAGCTCAAGTTTCAGCTGTAAGTTTCATATTTTATCGAGAATCTTTTTTATTTACTTATATAACCATGATTAGTTCCGCTTCCTCTTGACAGTAATTTTTTTCTGGCATGTGTATACTAAATATCATCTATGTGTTATAACAATAGTGGACAACATGACTGAACGTGTGAAACCAATAGAACAAGAGAAAATTATGCCGGAACCCACTAGTAATGGTTTCCATGAAGCTGTAGAGAGGCCCCCATCAACTGGAAATTCATCATCACACAGTACATCTCTTGATGAACATTCAGAAACGTGTCAAGGTTTGGTGGCATCTACAAATAAGCTACTGCCTACGCAGGCAACAAACCCTGTCAAAAAGGGGAAGGTAATAAAGAATTCTTATCGTTTTTTCACCTTCATAGTATCTGCTATATGCTCAAGTTAGTTTAGGACGCTTGTTTCTTGGTTGTGAGGTCTGATGACTTAGCATGCCATTTTAATTTATTTGGTACTCGTTTCTAATATGCAGGAGTTTAAGCTGAATCCAGGAGCAAAGACTTTCTCCCCATCTCTTACAAAGCGTCTTTCATCAACTGCTAGTGGTATGACGACTGTTGTTGCAAGTATGGGTTATGTGCCAAGCAATACTCCCATGTTGCATGTTCCTGAAGCTGTTCAGCCAGAAATTGGAATCAATCCTTTCTTGTCTCATGCATCTTCACCTTCCAAATTTGTTCCGTACACTAATATGGCTGCTGGAAATCCTGGCAGTGGATCTCATTTTCCCCAACATGTACGTAATATCTTCTATTCTCTCTCTCACACTAATTATCATATCATTACAAGGAATTTTTTCACCGACTAACTCCTTTTAGCTCTTAAGTACTTAAAATGGCTGAAACGCCAATATTGCATGACCAGTATCATCTTTACACATGAGAAGATATTTACATAACTTAATTCCAAACAACCGTTTGTAATGTTAAAATGCTTCCTTTTACCTTCTACTGTCAATTCTGTTTACAAGTGATGATGATATGAAAGTTATTTGCGATTGATGAATCTCCTTTTCCGTTTGAATCCCATGTCTGTTGCAGATGGTAGGGCCTACTATTAACACGGGACAGCCACATAGATTCACATCTCAATACCATGTTCAACCCACACCGATGCTTGTAAATCCGAATCCTCAGGTTGTATTAAGTGTGTTTATAAGAATCGATTTATTTTCTAGTGAGCTTTTAGTGTAATGAGTTTCTGAAGGCTCTTTTCAAATTGTATATTCCAGGTGATGGTCGGGAGATCAGGACAGCTTATGTATATGCAACCAATTTCTCAGGTAAGAACACAAATGATTCTTGTTTTGTTAACACAAACAATTGCATTTGCTCACAAGAAACTCAAATCATCTTCCCTTTTATGTTCTTGTAAGGATTTGGTTCAAGGAGCCCCACATTACTCTCATTTACCGTCTCGTCCTCTCTTTTCCCCACAACAGCTCGAATATGCAAAGCACCAAAGTAAAAACATCCTTCTCTATGTATGGTTTCGTGTTAAGACCGAGGAGTTTGGCTCTCGCTAACAAAAAAAAATCATTTTTTGTGTGATCCAGGTCTAATCGCAACTGGCCAACCGATGCAGCTATATGCTCCCCAACCGTTTGCAGCCAATGGACATCAGCCTTATGCGGTTATGCCTACAGATATCCCGCTTTTGCAGCCACCACCGCCACCTTTTCCAATCACCCGGTCCATGCAAATTCCGGTCCCTAATGGTTTCTATGGCACAAAGTTCCTATAATGAGTTTTGTTTTCATTTGTTTCATTACCTTATTCTTTGCCTCCCAACTTGACAAGGCTTCAAAGGTTTTTTTCTTCATAGTAACAATTAAAAATCCGTTCTTTATTTTCTATTTAAATTATTATTATTGATATGCTACTAGTATTTAGCTAAAGAAAAAGTAATTATGAGCATTTATTTAACGATTCATTGTAATATCTCTGACATCTTTTAGCTAGACAGTAGTTAGATTCTGTTTTCCTATTTTTGATTACAATGAGATTGAATCAGACTTTAAAAGCTCTTAAGGATTTGCAGCGAGAATCTTCGGATAATCATTGTCCTTGAGAAAAATGGCTCTCTCTCACATTCCCCTGCACGGCCTAAAACAAATCAAACATGAATCTCTATAAAAAAAAACAAAAAATAAGCTTTTAGGATCAAATCATTGGTATGGTTAATGTTTATTACCTGAAGGAGTTCTGTCATATTGCCTTGTCCATAACTCGGCATTGGTTTTGGCACATGTACTGGATGAACTGGGTGTATCGCCTGCAATGGCTCGATAGACAGAGCCTGCTCGTCTGACTCGGCTTCAATGGACTGTGCTGCGTGATGGACTTGACTTTTATTCATCACCTGTGTAAGCAGCGTCTCAAACGGCTTGCCATTACTACCTCCACTTGCGTGAGACCCGATCTCGGTCTGCATAGGACCATGGTGGTCTGGGACCCGTCCGCCACCATTCTGTAGATTGAGAGGCTGAAGCACGGCGGGAACCAAAAGATTCTTGGGTATTGTCGAATGAGCGGGCTGAATCGGGACAGGAACCAATGCTCTGTTTTTGACATTGCTACCACGTTTCTCTCGGAATCTAGATTTCCGACCTCCTTTAGCTGAGCTTTGATGATGCATCACATCGTTGTTCCTTCTAATCATTGGAATATCAGGAGCAATATCGTTATCAACAGATACAGGATCACAGCAACCAGGCTTGAACACAACACCTCTAAGCATTCTGTCTGAATTCCCAACCTTAACTGAAAGCAAGAACCCAGCTTCAAATGCAGCCTCAATCACGCCACTAACCGGTTGTCCAACCATAGCTTCATCTTCGTCTCTCTGCTGAGCCTGCTGCTGACTCCTGCTAAACCCTGGAGGATGACCAAGAGACTGCTCGTTGTTCGAGCCTAGCTTCATGTGTTTTCTCGGGCGACCTCGTTTTCTTTTCGCCATGAAATCTCCTGAGATGATGTCGTTGTTCTCCTCATGGCTTTCCTTCTCCATTTCTTGAAGCTTTCGATAATGCACTAGTAATTAGTGTTTAAACCTCTGAGTGAATTTTTCCTCTGAGACATCAAAGATACAAATGCAAGTGAGAATCATCAATACACACATATCAAAACCAGAGATCGTGACATCAAGTAGAAGGAAATTATATGCAAACGGAGCAAATCAGAATGCTTAACCTTCTAAACAAAATGTTACCAAAACCAAAATTTTGGGGTTTTTCTACAATCCGAGAAAATTAAATTTCTGGAAATGAAATGTTACTATACACATTCTACTCAAAACTTGGGATTTTATGCATATAAGATCCACAAGAATTTCAATGTTTATTAGCTAAACGAACATGCAAAGCACCATGTCTTAAACCCTTAAATCGGGACTCCTTAATAACAAATTATCTCAAAATCAAACCACTAATCAACACAAAGCAGCAAAAATAACAATTAGTGTATAAACCTCTGAGACATTAAAGATACAAATGCAAGTGAGAATCATCAATACACAGCATATCAAAACCAGAATCATCACATATAAACGGAGCAAATCAAAATGCTTAACCTTGTAAACAAAATGTTACCAAAACCAAAACACATATTTTGGTTGAAATACCAAACACCAATTGGGTTTTTTTTACAATCCGAGAAAAAGTCTGGAAAATAAAGTCCTAGTATACACATTCTACTCAAAGCTTGAGACTTTATTATCTAAACGAACATGCAAACCACCATGTCTAAACCCTTAAATCGGGACTCCTTAATAACAAAATTATCTCAAAATCAAATCACTAATCAACTCAAAGCAGCGAAAGTAGCAATTTACCTAGCATCGAAACACACAATAACCCAAAAAAAAAACTCTGATTTCAAAAAAAAAAATGAGTGAAGAGAGACATCGCAAAGTATTATTACCAAATATAACCAAAAAAAAACAAAGACCCACGGAAAAAAACAGCTTTAAACTTTTCCGTCAATTTCTGTGTAAAACACACACAGAAGACGAAAAAAACAAAAACAAACCTGAGATTTTTCTTCTCCGTTTCCTCAGCTTTCTTCCTGTGGCATTAACAACGAGTCAAAAAGGGCAAAAGACGAAAACATTTGAGAGGACAAAAATAAGGCCCGAAAATTTTAATTACAGTATAGATTTGTGGATTTGGTCGCTGTTTTGATAAATTATTAATGGTTTGCTTTTGTTTGGGCTTTTAGATAATAATAATCATACGCGTTTCTGTGTTCTTTTACAATTTACTTTTTTATTTGGAGGTCACGTGAAAAACACGTGTACGTTACTTTTTTTTTTAAAAATCATACATTTGAATTTTGAAGAGCTACGTGTTAGTTGAATGAATCTCTAATAGAGGGTTTCAATTGGGACAAGTAACAAACTGAAGTAGTGGCAATTAGAAAGAGAAAAGAAGAGGGACCTTTTATAAATATAAATAATGCCACAGTATTGCTTCTGAAATTGAATGTATAGTTACAAGCTAAGGTAAGAGCCACACCACACTCGACCATTCTCATCCAACAAGTGTTCAGTCCCGCGAGCTTTGCATCAGCTCGAACCACAGTCTCAAGACATGACCAAGTGTTGTAGGTAAGGCTTCGATATATTTTCTCCAATGTGTACCAAGTTCTGTTTAGGAGAAAGATAAACAGTTTTTAGCTTCAGTTTCAATCTCATATCCAAGCCATATATAGATATAGGAAGAATGGACATACCAGCATACGCTTCTGCTGGAGAAACTTTCTCACAGATCGTTTCAGTTTCTCTCGCTCATGGAACTTGCCATCGCGGATGATTAGTACAAGTTGTTGAAGTGGATTGCTCCCGTAAGACTGTCGGCTTGTGCTGGCCAATTTCTCAAGCATGACATTCATGTTTCTGAGCAGATTGGCGACTGGTTCATCTTCAATTTGATTTTCTTGTTAAACCTGATACCATCTGCACCACATAAAAAGGAGAAAAGAAAACAGGGCAAATGCAGAGAAAATAAATCCAGTGTGACGACATGGGATTGAAAAATTTAAGACGACTAACCTTAATACCGGATTCTGTGGTGAAAGACTGACCAGGGCTACCTTCTAATAAAATTGGTTTTGAAAGCACGCAATACTCTCAAGACATTCCTGCAGGTGGTTGGTGCTAAGAATTCGAATCCACCAATCTCAGGATCTTCACCACCTTTATCTATGTAAAAAGGATCAATGCCAAACATGTCCCCATGTACAACACTCTTACTTTCTTGCCAAATTGCTTATAAGAACGTTGGATGAGAAAAAATAGCCTCCACATCCAGGTGATTCTTCTGTTGTTCATGGAATCTTTTCTACAATGAAATGGTTGATCCAGCTTTAGAGACTGACCCGGAAATGTCTCTCCACCACCTCTTTAACAACTAACTTCAGTGAAAGTAGCTGAATTTTCGGGTTGTGAACCAGAAAACTGAGGACCAAGAGAAGAGTTGACAGTTTCAATAAGTGAAGAAGACCCACCACTCTATCTAGTATGGGAAGGAAGCAATGAACCAATGGAATTGTATACTCCGGGTGAAGAGACACATCAGATAAACCATTAATCACCTCTTCCTCAACCACAACTTCTCCTCCCTAACAACTATACATATGCAGGGTTGGGTATGTGGAGAAGCATGAAGAAACTATTAATCACATGCTATTTCAATGTAGAATAGCAAAAGAAATTTGGGAACTCTCACACTACTAATACGAGAGGAATTGATTAACTTAGGTAACTAATGTACTTGGTGTTGTTTTGTACCAAAAAGCAGGCATGATAATGCAAGGCTCTTCATCATTTGTTCCAATTGCAAGTCCATAAGCATTATCTCATTTTTTTCAACTGTTTCTAATTTCACAATTTGGTTTCAGTTTTATATTTCATACCTACTACTTTTCTATTGCAAGTAACTAAAACAATCGAAAGCTTTATTATCATTATAAAAGTAAAATATCCAACACACTTGAAGAATAAAACGACTAATGATCACTCACGCACCAAGCCCAATTATTCGCATATATATGGAATTAGAAACCGTGGATCTTGATCTGATCCTTTTTGGCAATCCCAGCCTGGACCAAGAACTGAGACACTTTCTTCCTCTGATCACCTTGGAGCTGAATGATCTTCCCTAGCTCTTTGTCCTGCACAACGTTCCCGTTGCAGCAGAAATCTTTCTTGAGATCCTTGAGAATCCTCTCGTACGAGTAGTCTTTCTTCAGACCTTGGACAGTGGTCAAGCTCTTTTTCCCATTCCTCTGCTGGATACGGATGTGAATGTACTCTTTTGTCCCTGGTGCATCTGTGTCTTGAGATTCTGCAAAAGGATCGAATGCTGATGGGATCTGGATGTCTAGTTCAACCATGTAAACTTCTTGATGAAACTCAAGGACGACGACGACTCTCCTTAACTTGCTCGATTCGATTCTCTCTGCTCTGTAGATGATAAAAATCATTAATTAAGAAAACCAAGTTTACACTAAAAAATCAACAATAAACAATCCAAAACCGACCCATAGAGATCAAACTTGTCAAACCCTAACAATCAACTAAATCAATTCGCAGATTCCTCCTAAATCAGACATCCCAAACTATAAAACATACAAGAACCAAAAAATAAAGAGAACGCAAAATCATACCAAACCGATCGGGAATTGAAACTAAAACCCTAACCGAATAAAAACGATCAATCAAAGAACAAGACAAACAGGAAGATGAAATCTTCGATGAATCAAATCAGCGAAAGCAAAATAAATCGAACCTGAAGGTGTGAGGGGAAGAAGAAGAAGATTCTAGTGTTTCGGGATTTGTTTAGTCAATTGATGAATGAAGAAGAAAACAGAGGAAGGGGTCTTACTTATAGGGGTTTTTTTTTTTTAATGTTCCTTTTATGGCGGTTCAATCGTAGCCGCAGATCAAGCATTTAATATGGACACGTGTATGGATAAGTCCTATTAAAGCGACCATGTTGGATGGTTGTATTGTATCACGTTTCGAATAATGAGTGTGAGAAACAGAGAATCATTACTCTCTCGCTTACAACTTACGCGCAACTCTCAAATGGGCCCTTGTAATAAGAGCCACAAGTGGGTCCGACGTCATCTACACTGCTAGAATATACGCGAAGCGAATAACTTTAATTTCATACATATATTCGGGAAAAAAAAAAGAAAAAATTCGATATCTATAGTTGTTTGACCAAAGAAGAGACCGTCTTATTGCAAATTGTTCGATACTTTTTTTTTTATTGTTTTTAACATCACCGAATTTACATTCATCAAGTCTTCTACAGGACAAATGGCCATGCAAGTTGCAACAATTTTAAACCAATCAATAAGAGGAGCTTTAAATGTGTTGGTCAAAATAAAAAAGCTTCACTGTATCTTGTAGTAAACGCACAAGTATGCAATTGTTGTGATAACTCCACAAAACGAGTTATCTTTAGCAAAAAAACAGATGAGGAAACAAATGAAATTTCTGATGAATGTTTGAATCAAGAAACTCACTTATTTCTCAAACTTCGGATGATGTAAGGAAGCATACCGTCATGATCATAGTTCCACCTAAATCATTCCCATAAATCCAACTCAGACTATCTGAATATGGTATACAATCAAATCTAGTCAAATTAAAAATCTTATTCCAAAAACAGTGTTATTATTACCTCTGTGTCTAACCGCAAAATGCATTCAAAAGATTTAGCAGTGTCAGTGGTCACGGTTATGTCTTGACCCGGTCTCATCTCACTAACATTGCTAGGAAGATGGATTGTGTAGCGTTCACCGCCGGTCAGTCCAAGAGTTTCTGCATCCTCACCGGATTTAATTAAAACACAGAGGAACAATCCCTACACTAGCCAAGTTACTCCGGTGGATTCTATTAAAGCTCTTGGCAATGATAGCTTTCACTCCATATAAATAATTAACGTTAAGTTAAAAACTTCATGGTTACATAGAACATATAACCAAGATCCGAATCCTTTTTCTATGTTTTGATAGCAATGTATGATAATTATGCTTACCAGAAGCTTTGGACCTTTTGCAGCCCAATCCCGAGAGTTACCAGTTCCATACTCTGCACCAGCTAGTATGATTGTATCCTGTCCAGCAGTTTTGTATCTCTGCAGATATGTTCGAGTGATACATAAGTGAGTGGATTAAGTTTCTGAAGTTGTAAGAGAGAATTGGACTCACACTTGCTGTTCAACCTCTGAATAGGTCGTCCAATGAATTTATAAGAAAGTAAAGGTCGGAATTCTTCGTATATTAAAATATGAGTCCGGAAAAAAGTGTTACAATACAATACAGCGGGAAAAGGTAAGTTATAACATATCGGACAGGCCTAACGTGCTATAGAATAAATAGGTCGTAAAACGGTTATACTTCTGGCAACGGTAGTTGTCCGAATATTCTATTCTTTGTCCGTTGGTGCAAAGAAATATTCTATGTCCTTTCAAAGGAATTGGAGACCCCTATTTATAGTAAAATCCCAAGAAATAAGCCTAATTAAATTCTCACCATAGTTGAATTTAGCCATCTATTCTGAGTTGGGCCTCTGAATGCTGGTGGACTAATTTGTTGTAAGTGGGCCGTAGGCCCATGTCCAATAGTAGCCCCCCCCCCCCTCCCCCACACACACGAAGTCAACGAATCGAGGTGGGCCGAGTTCATTGTGGTTCGGCTTTGTAGGCTCAACTCGTGTTTCTCATGGGCTGATGAGGTGTCGCATTCTGAATGGTTCAGCCATGGTGGTATGAGGGTTCCCGAGGCGACTCTTCGTCTTCCCGCTCCCTTCTATAAAACCCAAGTCCCTCCTCTCATTTTCGATATTTCTGCTGAAGAGAAAACATGTACTTTCTTTCTCTAACTTCTCTCTTCGTTTCTTTTACTGCGTTTTTGCTCTGTTTTGCAATTTTCGACGTATCCACCCCGTGCTATTATGTCTCCGATTTCTATTTCATCATCTTCTTCGAAACGCCGTGCTCTCGAAGTGAGCTCGTCAACGTCGTCATACACTCGGGCATTAGAGCGTCAATTTCTGGAATCTAGACGGGCTAGGCCTGACTTAGCCGATGATGTGACTTCGTCTGCCGCGCCTAGTGAGACAGCAAACAAAGTTGGAGGGTCTTCCTCTGCTCCACGAGAGCGC
The DNA here is from genome assembly GCA_964056655.1 of Arabis hirsuta. Lineage (NCBI taxonomy): Eukaryota > Viridiplantae > Streptophyta > Magnoliopsida > Brassicales > Brassicaceae > Arabis > Arabis hirsuta. Next base: position 34,497,052 of record OZ053299.1, read on the forward strand.
GAAGCTCCCAGGGGGTTAGGTCGGGATTGTCCGGATGATGATGATTCGAACGACCTCTAATCGTTGAAAGACGAGGCCGCATCATTTGACCTTTCGGTGTCTGATACTGGAGCTAAGTCCCTTGGCCCCGGTTTAGGTCGTTATATCGAGTTAGAGCGTAATGACGACAAAACCTCCAAGTCTCCCACATATTCTTTGGAGAAGATGCGTCGTGAGCAAGATGATATATCATGGTTTTACCCATTTCTTACCATAATATAAATTCTTTTTATAGAATTTTTTTGGTGTTTTTCGAGTCTTTTGGAGTCTTTATAAGTTGATGGACGATTGGAGCTTAATGTGAGCTTTTGTAGCATTTTGGAGCATCAAGGAAAGAACAGTCGAAGTGATCAAGATGGAGTCAAAGTTTCTGACTTGTGTCGGTCGACACAACCATGTGTATCAATCGACACAACCATGTGTATCGATCGACATAACCATGTGTATCGATCGACACAACCATGTGTATCGATCGACACACACGTGTGACGTGAGAAGAAGAATAATTTTGAAGCTTGTGTCGATCGACACAACAGACTGTGTCGATCGACACACACATGTCTGGCAAAAAGATTTCAAGTTTGAAGAATTTCCTCTTTTGCCCGAAAAACCCAGAAGCTTATATACAAGGCCCAGTCTGATTTTGAGACAATATATATAGTTTTCTTTTATTTTTTTACATCTTATTTTCTATTGAGATTTGAAAGAGATTGGATTTGGAGAGCTTTTGTGTGGGAAATATGTGCTTGACATCCATCGGTTTCGAACCCTTTGTATCTCTATCTATATATTTTTAATGCAATTTATTTCATTCATGATGTTTTCTTCATCTATGTCTGAGTAGTTTGTTTGTTAGGTTTTGGAGATTCAAGGGTTTGATGAGAAATTGTTAGGATTCAATTACTGTTAGGATTTATCTATTTGTTCTTCATCTAGATTGCTTTAACTCTAATTTTAGGATTGATCAACTGAAATTGGAAACCCTGGATTGATTTAATAGATGCGAAAGTATTATTAATAACCTGACATAATCTTAGATGAGCAAAATTATCTATTCGCAAAGAAATTTGGCTTAGTGATTTTGTGAACAATCGAACTTGAACTTTAATGCTTGATTTTATTCACTGAATTTGCAAAAAAATTTGGAATTTAGGGATTTAGTCATAGATAATCTCTGCAACGAAAGTTGATTAGTTTTACACTTGTGTTCGAGTTCTAGAACTGTGCTTAATAAAATCATAACAGTCTTTTATCCGTTTATTTCGATTCATTCCTAAGAATTACCTATAGCCTAAGTCTTTTGTCTCAATGATTTCTAGAACCTTAATAATCATCACTTGCTTTGTTTTGATATTTTTCTTTTCATTCATACATATTTACTTAGCCTAATTTGAACTCATAATTGATTGTGTAATTTGATTCTCTGTGGATTCAATCCCTAAATACTACTACGATCTCTTAATTAAATAGAGTAGCTCAGGGTAAATTTGAGCATATCACGCGACCTTCCTGCCGACATAGAGTTTATCGTGACGTCAACGGATCAGCGTCCGTTGGCCCCTCCAGAAGGGCACATGTGTCTCTATGAGTCGTTCTTCACACAGAACGGCTTGTGGTTCCCAATCCCTCGTGTCCTGGTTGAATATTGTGCCCGACGTCTGATCTCAATCTCGTAGCTAACTCACGCAGTGATTCGAAATGTTACCTCTATTTTGACGCTTGCGGCTGAGGTCGGGAGGTCGGTCAATTACGACCAACTCGAGGAAATTACCTACAGGATACGGGTTAGAAATTTAGGTCAGTTCTATATCTCCATGAGGAAAAACCACTGCATTTTGGTCGGGGTAAAGACCAAGGCTGATAATTGGGAGACCAAGTATTTCTTCGTTAAGATTAACGAGAAATCAGTTTGCAATCTGGATTGGCCGATGCGTTCGGAGTGGAACGCCGCTCTTGGTATATTTTCGTCTTTGTGGATTCGGTCGTCGCTTAACCGTCCTGATTGTTAATTTATTTATCTTTGTGCAGATAATCCCTTGCAAGTGCTGAAGCCTCCTCCTGCTGGTAGTGGTCCTCTCATCAATGATCTCCGACTACGAGGATTACAAGTGTGGGGTGAACTGTTGGAGCAGAGGATCCAACGTTGTTATTATAGGATCAATTCAGGTCGGTACTATCCCACGCTTTGTATGATGCTTTCTCTTCATGTCTTGTTCTTACCTTATGATGTTTTTGGCATAGCGGTACGATATCGAGCTTACCCCTCTCCGACCGTACACATTTAAACCAGTAAAGGAAAGGAAAGCTCGCCAACGAAAGAAGAAGATGGTCAAGGCTCTTTACAAGGAAATCAACTACACAGCTGAGAAGAAGAAAACATCGAATATTGGTAGCGATCTCTGTCCCAGAGGGGTCGAAAAAGGCATCTCTTATTGAAAAGGCTGCAGGGAAGCGTACCGCGTTGGCTGCGGATGGAGAGGCGGCTGAAGAGCTAAGGTCGGCTGCTCCTATTAGTGCGGCATTGGTGATGGACTCCTCGAAGAAGAGGGAGAGGGCAAAGGACGCCCCTGCTGAAAAAGCCTCGAAGAAACCTCGCGGTGAAGAATTGTCTTCAGCGGCTAGAGGGTCTGAAGCGGCCCCGGGAGACGCCGCTCAACAACAGGATGAAGTCGCTTCTAGTGCTTATGACTTCTCTTACTCTTTCAAAGGTGCCGGGAAGCACATCCTGGAAACACCAAGGGTCTGTGCCGACCTCATGTCCCTCATCCAGCCGAATGATCGCTTTAAGCTTTCCGACCTGGATACATTGGTCAAGAAGAACGCCTATATCGACTGGGCCGGTTCTTTCGTGTAGGTGTGGTGATTTTCGTGCCGATCTAGTTTTTAAAATTTTGTTTTCTTTGGTTCTTACTTGTTTCCCGATCTGCAGGTGGCTTCCGCGACCAATCAGCTCGCGACGATGTACGATCGAAAACTAAACAAGTCTGTGGACATCGTGCTGAATTTTAAGAAGCAGATTGCGGAGCAAAAGAGTTCGATGGAGGAACTGACTGCCATGGCCGAGGAAGTCAGGCTTAGGAATCGGGAACTCGAGGAGGACCTACCCGTGGCAATATTGGAGAAGGAGTCTCTGCAGTCGTGGTCGGACCAGGAAATCACACGGCTTAAAGAGTCCAGGACCTTCGAGGTGAACAAAGCCGTGACTGCTATGCGGGCTATGCAGCAAGCGCGTCTGGGGAAGCTCAAGCGATACTGCAAGGACATAGAAGAAGTCAACCGGATATCCTCCCTAGCCAATCAGTCGGGAGGGATAAAAGTCTATCTCGAAGAATTCAAGTCGCAGGGAGCACCGGTCTTCGATTCGAGGCTCGAGTGCCTCGAGGCGGATAAGGCTCAGTTCCTATTTGAGCTCAACGCTCTCGACATTGTGGAGGTCAGCGATACGGACTTCGAGGTTACACCGCCGCGTAATCCCGATCCTTCTGTGGAGAGGATTTTGTCTGAGGCAGTGGCTTCTCTTGACCAATACGGGACTCATATGTCTCCTCAGGACGTCGTGGTTGAGGTCTCATCCGGGGACGACAGTGGCAACAGGGCCCGAGCTGCGAAAGATCCCGTTACCGAGGAGGTTCCAGCTCCGCTCTCTGGGAATCATGTTGTTCCAGCCGCTCAGCCTTGAGCCTGTTGTTTTTCTTCTCCTTTTTTTTTGTTTAGGACTTCGACTGGGCCGTCTGTGGCCTTAGTGTTTTGTTTTGGAATCCTTCGAACTTGATTTTGCTCTGAGCCCGGGTGGGTTCATGGCATTTTTATTTGAGCGTCATTGGTAAGCGTTTTGTTCTTCGTACTCTGTTATATATATTTGTTTCGATTTTCGCTCTAGTTGACATTTTTGTCCGAATTGTGCTAACAGACCGTCGTCCAGCAAAGCTAGCGGAGATAGTCGGACTAACTTTCTTAGGTCTATTTAAGTCGTGTTTTTGAAAGCTCAGCATTCCTGAATAGCCGATTCCAGTAGTATGCGAATGGAGTACGGTAACCTATCTGCAACATTAAGAAATAAGTGTTATGTATTCAGGAGTAAACCATGACAACAAACAGATTTGAAGTAAAATAAAATGTTTCATGATCGCAATCCAACCGATTCTTGGATCGTTTAAAAGCTGATAAGGAGTAGAACTTTCCATACTCTCCACCACCAGGCTTAGGGAGAGTTGTTAAGATATCCTTGTAGGCATGTTCAGAAGCTACATTTTCACAGCAAAACTATATTCTAAACAAAAAGTGATACAAAGTAATCAAATTAGGTACAAATCAAAATCGAGAATTTAAGTTAATCTGTGTATGCCCAAAATATAAAACACATCAGCAAATTGAATACGGATTCTTGTAAAGCATGCTAAGAGAAACGATTTTACAAACAATAAAATCAACAAGTATTACCAATGGTGGTGAATTTCTGCTCAAATTTCTCAATCATTGGAGTAGTGATCCTGCTTTAAGCACGGAGACTAGAAGGTGACCTCCAATACTCCACCGCGTGAAAGCAGAGCACACTCGAAACGAGCGGATAGCTGAGTAGAAGCTCACGAATCCGTTCGAGGCAGAAGACATCTTCCATAGAGAAGAAGAGGGAAAATGAAGCAAATTGCGCGCCGAAAGAGGCATGCCTATACATGGCCAAAAATCAAAACAACATTGGTGATCAGAGAACTCCAAAGGAAGGAGCAGAATGATCAATCGAAACCCTGAAACAGGTTGAAGGGAGAGAGATAGTGGAAGCAACGAGAGATAGAGAAAGTCATCAAGCTTCAGTTATTTTTCTAACAAGAAGGAGAGACACATTTACAAATTGAGGAGCCCACGTCTGGTAAAACAACAATTAGTTTAATTAAGGAAAGAGAGGATTCTACCAAATGCCTTTTTTAAAATAAATCATTGGCATCTTTGAATGTGATCTCTACTTGCTTAGTATGTCCTTCTGCTCAAGACAATCAACTCACATACCAATCCAAGAATCTGCCAAAAGCTGAGAAGCAAAATGACCGAAACAAGAAGCAGAGGAAACAATTTCTTATTATTTTGCACTCAAACAGCTTTATCCTCAGACTGTTTTCCCATTCAGATGGGTTTAAAAAGGATACACACTACTTTTAGATAAAACGACACAAGAACTACGAAATCTGAAATATACGATGCAGGCATCTTTCGAAACTCTACTGAGGATTCGGGGGACGACTATTAGCAGCAGAGACTCTAGATCCCCACTCCAAAAGTTCCTTGCTTGTATCATCTTTGTGTAGTATCACTTCAATGAAACACAAGCTCTCTTTTTCCTCATTAGTTGCAGTGTTGATCGCTTCCACTAGCTCATCCTCGCATCTCACCTTGGTAGTCCAGCATTTACCTTCTCCGTTGTGTATAGCATCAACAAAAGCTGTGTAGTTCCAGTTCTTTATGACATTGTAAGGACCATCATGAATCTCGACTTCAATGGTGTAGCCTCCATTGTTGATAAGGAAGATTATAGTCTTTTGCCCACACCGTATCATCGTTGATACATCTTGTGCAGTAACCTGGAAACTACCATCTCCAATACAAGCAATGACACGCTTGTTTGGTATGGCTTGAGCATAGCCTAGAGTAGCACCCACTGCCCAACCAATTGATCCGTATTGCATCTGGAATTCGTAACCACATCCTTCAGGGAGCTTCAGCTTCTGACAATTAAACCAGGAATCTCCGGTCTCAGCAACCACAGCTGTTTCAGAAGAGAGCAGCTTCTGAATGTGTTGGAACAACACATTAACCCTTAAAGGCTCCTTGGGGCTCTCTCTCAAAGGCTTTCCTTCCGGGACATAGATCCTGTGGTAATTCTCATACGCAGTGTTGTTATGCTTAATTCGTTTAGCCAATTTGCTAAGAAAATCCTTCATCAGAACACACCCAAACGCAGGTCCGTTACCGATAGTAACCCGTTCGGGTTGCACGATGATCGATTTCTCCTTCTTGAGAAGCAGAGAGTACCCAACGGAACTGTAATCGTTGAAAACAGGACCTGCAAACAAATAAGCATCCGCAGATTCAACAATCTCAGCACAGAAAGCTGTGCTCACAGCTCCCCAATACGTCCCAATGAAATGCTTGTGGTGCTCAGGTACTTGTCCTTTAGCAGATGGCATCACAGCAACACCATATCCAGAAGCATCAGCAAGCTCAACAAAAGCATCCATGGCTTTCGCAACTCTCATTTTCGGTCCACCAACAAGAACTGGTTTCACAGCTTTGTTCAAGAACTCAGCAGCTGCTTCCACCGCCGCATCTAAACCCATCTGATTGCTCACCTTGGACGCGAGTATGAACGGAACAGGATGGCGACTGAAAGCCGGAAGAGGAATCGAAGGTAAATTGCAGCTTATACTGATGTAAACAGGTTTGCTTTCTTTCAAAGAAGTCGAGATCGCAGTATCGATGAGTTCATGTGCATCTTCCAAGTTATTGATCACAGCTTGATAACAAGTAATCGCCTGGAAACACTTTAGCTCCTGAGTGAAATCAGGTAAACCAATCGTATGGTGAAGAATCCTGTTGGTACCGTAATCGTTTGAGTTTGGACCACCGACGATGCAAATCAGTGGCAGATTCTCACTGTAAGCACCGGCGATAGCGTTCAATACACTCAATCCGCCGACGGTGAACGTCACCACGCACGCTCCGACTCCACGCGATCTGGCGTAACCGTCCGCCGCGTATCCAGCGTTGAGCTCGTTGCAGCAACCGATCAGCTTGAGGCTTGGCTCGGCGACCAAGTGGTCGAGAAGCGTTAGGTTGAAATCTCCGGGAACGGAAAAGACGTCGGTGACGCCGATCTCAACTAAACGCCTCGCTAGGTAACGGCCAAGAGTGGCGTCGCAGGGGTTGATAATGGTTGAGTGAGGTGGACTCGAGTTTTGAACGGTGGAGACGCCGCCATTTGGAGGACCGCCGATATCGCCGCCCGTCGGACAACACGCGTCGATGGCTCCGATTTTAGTGTCCATACTGGTTTGCTCGTTTCAGTTTTTTGGAATCAAAGCTACAAGAAAATGGAAAGAAAAGAAACTGTGAATTTTCTCAGAGAAAATTAGTGGAATATAAAGGAGACTGAAACCGCCATGAGAGAGACGTAAAACAACGGTGTGAGTATAAAAGTAATTAAGAGAAAACAACGGTGGAATAAAGGTTGTAGTGTGAGGCGGTTTAATCTGAGCCGCAGATATTTCTTGTAGCTATGAGGATTAACACGTGTACGTATACCATTGGATATTGGAGAGCACGTTAGAAGGCTCACGTTTAAAAATAGTCCGTGTGAGAGGCAGAGAATAATTACTATCATGCGCAGCCCTCACCGAATAGGCCCACCCAATCAGAGAGATATTTTCAGACGGTTTGCTATTTGACCCGACCCGACCCGGATTTGATAGTGAAGTGAAGAAAAGAACAGTCACGTGCACCCACGTGATACAAAAAAACAAAAAAAAAAACCTCCCGCTCTTCATGACTTTTCAAAACCCTAATAGACACATCTTTTCCCTCGCACAACCACACCTCAAAATCCCTTAGCGCCGACTTTTCCCGCCTCTCTTCCTCTATTACAAAATCCTTTATAGATCTCCCAAATTAATCCTCAATCACAGATCTTCTTCCACAATCTCTCTCTCTCTCTATACTCAGATTTTGCATCTAACGGTAAAGCTTAAACCCGAATCGTATCCATGAAAGATATTTCTAGATCTCCGGTGAGAAGAAACGACGGATTCCACCGCTACTTGAAACCAGGCGCGCTTGCTCAGATCCGAAACTCTAGAATCAACGCTAGATCTACCACTTCTCTAGTAACTCGCTCTCTCCCGAACATACTCGATCCGTCCTCCGCTTCTCAGATCTCCGTTGGTGAAGTCACGGCGGCGCAAAATCTGACGATGGATCAGGTACCGCATCTATTGAGAAAGATCTACGGTCCTTATTCACTCAAGAGGAAGAAATTAGCCGCAGCTAGGTCAGGTTCGTCGATGATGATGAATTTGAATCCTCCTTTAAATTCAATAATTGAATCTACTGGTGGAAGCAACGGTGTGCTGAATAGTGATGTAATTGCTCACTGAGTTAAACTGTGGTTTTTTCCTAGTCTGTAAACTGATACAATTGGGGAAAATTGTTCAATACTCGTAACGCTTCATATATATATATATCAATAAATTGTGTGTTTCTTTAATCTTACAATTGAAGATTTCACCTTGTTAATTGAATGCTTGTGTTAGTTTGCTAATTCCAATTTGGATTTGATCATAGATGATGTGGCTATATTGGCAAGAGTAGTCACTCAATAGTTCAATAATACAAAGAGTAATGATATGCCTATAGAGACTACACATATATATTAAGGTTACATTAATCATTTCCCTGTTTTGCTTAGTCTCTTAACTCTTAACAATCTCAGTGCTTGAACTTTTGTTCTCTCTGTTAATTCTGATGGATGATAACAAAGCTTGTCTATATGTTTGCCTTCTGCTATTGTCTCAGACCATACTGATATATGATTCAGAGCCTTAAATGATTCTCATTTCGTATATGGTAATGGAACATATCAACCACTGATCCTGCTTTACTTAAGTCTCATCATATCAAAACAGGGTATTAATGCTTCTCTACATGTTGCCTTTTATCCATTGATTATGCAAATTAATTACCGGATCTAACATTTGGTGCCAATCAACAATCCCTTATTGTTTAAGGGATTGAAGAAAGAAATCATGAGAAACTGAGAATGTGGTATAGGGTTCTACTTTATGCTTTGGAACAACCCATAGTAGTTCATGGCTAAGCTGCATGGAAACGGAAACGCGGAAGCGAAACGTTAGGAAACGCGGAAACGATTTTTCTTTAAAAAACAGAAAACGGAAACGTTTTGGAAACGTATATATATATATAATGTAACAAAATATATATCACAAAACAAAAATTATCAGTGGTCTTAAAATATTTCAAACAGTACAAATCCAATACAAAAAATATTATAAATAGTTTAACTAAAGATAAGAAAACAACATTTAAAGTTAAATATTTTAACTATCATCTTCATTCTCATTTTCATTCGCTCCATCAAATAAATATTTTTAATCTATTATCCAATTTGTTTTCAAAACAAAAAAATTACATTTCCAACCACGTTTCCAGTGCTGGAAACGCATTTCCAAAACGTTTTCAAAATGGAATATTCCCGAAACGCGTTTCCATCGCGTTTCCCCACGTTTCCATCGCGTTTCCGTTTCTGAAACGTTTCCGAAACGCGAAACGCACTTTACTTGGAGTTTCCATGCAACATAGGTTCTTGGTTATGGGTGGAGTCAATAAAATGCTCAAAAACTGGTTTTCTCAAATAGGCCATGGTTATGTAGGAATCGTGAGATTTCTAGTTCACTTTGACATATCTATTAGACTCACTAGATGTAACCTCTGAATATGCAATGGGGATATTACTAACTAAACCGATACAACACTTGGTTCCTGTCAACAAGAAGTCAAGGGATTGAAGGAAGATCTGTTGAAGAAAGAAATTATACAAAGGCTTGATGATAATCATGATCACGAGAATGCATCCAAAGTGTTCTATATGCTCCCGGAACCAATCATGGTAGTTCTCAGTATTGGATAGAAAAAAACGATTTTCTTAAATAGGCCAAGATCATTGTGTAGGATAAGAATCCTCGAGAATCCAGATCTAACCGGAAAATCGTTTGGCATCAGTACATATCAATAAGACCAACACTTATTGTTACATCCCCAAGTACATATCAATAAGACCAACACTTATTGTTATTTGGGAGTAAATTAAAAGTGGTACTTAGACCAACACTTATTGTTACATCCCCAAGTACATATCAATAAGATCATACATAACTTTCACTTTCTCTCCTTCAAAGCTTTCCAACTCTTTCATTGCTAAATCCTTCATCTCTTCTACTTTTCTCATTATCACCACATTCTCTTTTCCCTCCTCCATTCTCCACTTTTTCAAAACCCCATGAATTTTTCCAACATTGAAACCATAACTTCTCAATTTATCAATATCATCCTTATTTCCACCTCCAAGTATCGCTCCACATGCAGCAGAGCAAGCGTGGGCCTTTCCCTCCATCTTCTCCGACGTCTCACAGATTCCTTCCACGTGTCCATACCTTAACCCCTCATCACCGTCTGATGACTTTCTCCGTAGTGTTTTCCGGTATTGCTCCTCGACCATTCCTTGGGATCCAATCGCATGCGTTGCTTCTTTCACGACCCGTAACACCCGACTCAAGTCCTCCGTAACCATTTTGTCCGGTCGGACCAGCATTTCTATCGCAAACGGCAACAAACCGTCTCCGATCAAAAGCCGAACACTCGCTCCATACGGTTCATGCACGGTCCCACTCCCACCACTGTTGTAGCCCGAATATGGAAACAGTGAATTTGTAGTAGGTAAAGGTCGGTGAATTTCGTGTATTGAGAATTGAGCGTTAAAGTTAAGTGTATTACAGAGCGCTTTGGAGTTGACAGACCGGACAGACCCCGGGCTATCAAGTCGTTAGCGATTTGAGAGAGAATAGTGTTTAGACCGCTGCGGGTTGACTCTCGAGGACGGGTTTGTAACTTTTCTCAGGCAAGAAGCGATCTCCTGAAGGATTCTCTGGAAGAATTAGAGACCTGAAGCGATACCGAGCTCAGCCCAAGATGTCTTGTCACATCACCTCATTCCTCTATTTATAGTACAAGGTTATGAGGGTACATCCTAGGTTTTATTAACCTCAGGTGCTGAATCTAACTCCTCACTTAACCAGACCGCGGTTAAGTGTTGGATTGGGCTTTTATCAGCTTTCTGGGCCTCCAGATTGCATGGACCGTAGGTACAAGCCCAACAGTAGCCCCCCGGTCAACGAGCGAGATGGGCCGAGTTTCGTTGTTCGATAGATTCTGCGATCTGGAGCCTAGATGCCACGTGTCGATGTCTGAGTGGTCTGTCACGTGATGTTCGTGGTTTTCGAGGTGCGACGTTTCAGTTGCCGCTCTGGGTCTATAAAAGGAGGTTTTCGCTTCCCTTTCTCGCACTCACTCTACTTGCTTCTCTCTCTAAGGTAGTTTTTGTTTCTCACTCTTGTTTTTGCTTTTGGTTGTTTTATGCCTGTCACGTCAGCCAGTCTTTAAATTCTCCGATCTATCCTCAAAGAGTCCACCGTGTTCGTCTGCCCTATGTCTTCGTCGGCTCTATCTGATTCCCAGAACGACTTCTCCTCTCCCAACGCTTCCACTAGCTCGCATTCGGTGTCCTCTTCGGACTATCGTACTGCGTCGGGGGACGAGATTGAATCCGAGCCCGTCAGAATTCCTCAAAGGGGGCTCGACCACGTTGAGGCCGGGACCTCTGAGCCCGCCGCCTCTAAGTTTCGCCAGGCAGGGCGCCAGCACTCTGCTCGCGGTCCATCTAGGGGAGATCGGATCGGAGAGGTAAAGAACTCCGATTTGATTGATTTATCGGATTTTCCCCAGGAAGGAATGGATGGGGCCGGGACTAGGTCGTGATATCGTTCTGAAATGTTTTGACGATTGTGGGACGCTATCCGATGAGCACTTGGTTCCTGTCAACAAGAAGTCAAGGGATTGAAGGAAGATCTGTTGAAGAAAGAAATTATACAAAGGCTTGATGATAATCATGATCACGAGAATGCATCCAAAGTGTTCTATATGCTCCCGGAACCAATCATGGTAGTTCTCAGTATTGGATAGAAAAAAAACGATTTTCTTAAATAGGCCAAGATCATTGTGTAGGATAAGAATCCTCGAGAATCCAGATCTAACCGGAAAATCGTTTGGCATCAGTACATATCAATAAGACCAACACTTATTGTTACATCCCCAAGTACATATCAATAAGACCAACACTTATTGTTATTTGGGAGTAAATTAAAAGTGGTACTTAGACCAACACTTATTGTTACATCCCCAAGTACATATCAATAAGATCATACATAACTTTCACTTTCTCTCCTTCAAAGCTTTCCAACTCTTTCATTGCTAAATCCTTCATCTCTTCTACTTTTCTCATTATCACCACATTCTCTTTTCCCTCCTCCATTCTCCACTTTTTCAAAACCCCATGAATTTTTCCAACATTGAAACCATAACTTCTCAATTTATCAATATCATCCTTATTTCCACCTCCAAGTATCGCTCCACATGCAGCAGAGCAAGCGTGGGCCTTTCCCTCCATCTTCTCCGACGTCTCACAGATTCCTTCCACGTGTCCATACCTTAACCCCTCATCACCGTCTGATGACTTTCTCCGTAGTGTTTTCCGGTATTGCCCCTCGACCATTCCTTGGGATCCAATCGCATGCGTTGCTTCTTTCACGACCCGTAACACCCGACTCAAGTCCTCCGTAACCATTTTGTCCGGTCGGACCAGCATTTCTATCGCAAACGGCAACAAACCGTCTCCGATCAAAAGCCGAACACTCGCTCCATACGGTTCATGCACGGTCCCACTCCCACCACTAGTGTCAACCAACGGTCCATGAGTGTATGAAACGGCGTACAATAGCCTCAGAGCAGCTGCAACCTCCACGGCCTTGTAACGATTTTGACCGCCGACTAGTTCGTACGACGCGACACATAATGCAGCAGCCACTTCATCATCAGGTGGAGCCATTAGAGCGAAGTGACGTAGCGGCTCGTAAACAGAGAGAGGCGGTTTGGCCTTGACAATTCGTAGGAGATGCTTTTGGATATCGGCATTGATGGAGGTCCAGTAACAGGAACTAGCACCAGAGGACAAAGCTGCCACCACCACCGTCCGTGATGGAGAGAGCGATGGACGGCTGAGATTTGTTGGCTTTGAAACATGGAATGTAGTTCTTGGGACGAAGTAGGGACGAGAGAAGATTGTTAAAGCCATGGAATGAAAAAAAAAAAAAAATTAAGACTAAGTCTAGAGAGAGTAACGATATTTCTTATGATCGACTAGATCGTTATATAATGCGATTTATATTTTCATTTCCGTATTTAGGCAAACGTGACAGTCTGAAACTTGTAAAAGTTATATGAACTATTTGGTGAATTTGGTGGGACGACCAAAAACATGATGGGTCCGAAGATGGTACAAATCAATACATTATTTATTATTTACGAATGTATACAAGACCATTCTCAATTTCTTTTTCAAATTTTAAAATCATTGAAATTTTTCCATAACAAAATCGTAAGACTATATATATTTATAAATCAATAAATTGTGTGTCCTGCATCATACAATTGAAGATTTACTTTAATTGAATGCTTGTGTTGGTTTGATCTTTCCAATTTGGCTTGATTATTTAATTAATGTCTTCGATGAGATCGAAGTCTCTGACTCTATAGATACACGCCAAGTCGCCAACTCCATGAAGGCAAGTTTCCGGCTTCAACTTGGACCTTTTACAACCCCCTGGGCTTTTGGGTGTGTCTTTGGTTCACTATATTTTAAAAGTCTATATAATTATTCAATCTTTTTAAGCTTTGTAAAATATTTTCCTTTTTCATCCTTTAATTTGAAAATGTTTTAACAAAAGGAAAAAACAGTCTGAAAAATATACTGAGTTAATATCTGGTAAGTTCCTGTTAATTAAGTCAATGTCTGGGAAACTCTAGTTGTACCATGTATTTTTTTTATTTTAGTTATACTCCAATTTTTACAGTTGTACCAAAATAATACCATAGTTATAGTTGTACCATATGGAAAATAGTACGCCAGACAATAGAAAAGTATGCCAGAATTTTCATGGCACCAGAATTTTGGTGGGACCAGAATTTTGACGCTAGTTGTATAAACTATTTGGTTGTTTTGATGGGACCAAAATTTTGATTTCAAGAAGATTAAGCAAATCAATATATTGTAATTTTTACATAATAAATTAATAATATTGTATAGAGATATTAAGTTGTGATTAATAAATTCATGTGAAATTGATACATTCACAAAAATTCAAAGTCCCCAAAAAAATGCGTCTACTATTCTTAAATTCTTAAGAAGATGAAAACTTCCTAACTTTTGGATGCAATTCCGACTTTGTTTATTTGAACATTCGTGATTAAGATAATAAAAAATGAGCATTCTCATATTCTCGATCACGTGATCGAGCTCAAATGATGAAATTATTTGTTTATAAACATTAGAATTCACGCTAAGATTTTGGCGTTAGCTATGTCATTAGTTTATAAAACATAAAAATTCTTCTTTGATATACGAAAATATATAACTTCTCTCCAGAACATTCTCTCCTCCTTCTGAAAACTCCTCCAGATCTAGCAATTACCGGTGTTCGGCAAGTCCTATTGCCGGCGCCGTTTCACTTCTGTATATATTTTCTTTTGTTTGCTTTTCTTTCGTCCTTGCAGGTATGTGGTACCGATTTAGAGATCTCTGTCATAATCACCGACAGATTCCCTTGGAGCCAAGGTGATTTCGTTAAGGAGGGCTTCTTCTTCCCACCGCATACTTGCAATTTTGCTTCCGGTAACAAACCGGTAAAGCCCTTGAAGGCAGATTTTGGTTTTGTTTTCTCGGAAGTAGGACGGAGCTTATCGGATATCGGAGTTCCACATCGTGATAATAGTAACCGGTGGTCTGTGGGGATGGCGGTGGATCACGTTGATGACTTCAACGCTTCACTTTGTGTTGTGGTATGGAGTAGGACACGTTGTCCATTGTTGAGCCACATGTGTGTTAATCCTTGTAAAATCTTAGTTTTAGTCGGTGTATTTGTATTAGTTTCTAGAACAGAAATTCCATATGGGCACGTCTTCTGTCGACGTAATCCCAATCGGTATTTTACCGTCATATTGGGAATTCGTAGGGAATTTCAGTCTGATGGTATATCAGACTTTGGTATCCTGTTGTCCAGGATTTCCATATCTTTCTTTATGAAAGTGTGTGGATTAGTAACGCTCTCTATGAGCTATTTCTATCCTTTATTGGGTTTGTACTTTCCCCTCGATGGGATGATTGTACCCTTTGATGGGTTTCTTTCTAGTGATTAATACAATGTTTGCCGACAAAAAAAAAAAAAAGATATACGAAAATATATTATTTTTTTAAAAGTATCTATAATCGTAATTAACCCTAAAATTGTTGGCTTTATGATGTACATATTGACGTGTTCCATTGGATACTGTGCGGAAATCCACCAGCGTGGGATTCCACTTAGATCAACTCCAATGTAACATTAAAACACTAAATTTAGTATAGAATGAACTCCAATGGGACACTAAAACACCAAATTTAGTGTGTCGTGAACAGTGTTACACCAAATTTGGTGTGACACTGTTCACGACACTAAACTTTAAAATATATATTTTTTTCATCTAATAATTAATGAATTATGTATAAGTCTACTTCATAGAGAAGTAGACTTCATAGAGAAGTAGACTTCATAGAGAAGTAGACATCATAGAGAAGTAGACTTCATAGACAAAAGACTTCATAGAAAAGTCTACTAGTATAATTCATAGAGAAGTCTAATCTACTAGTAGACTTCATAGAGAAGTAGATTCCATAGAGAAGTCTATTAGTAGACTTCATAGAGAAGTCTACCAACAACATTTATAATTTAATAATATAATAATAGAAAATATTTTTTTAGTGTAAAATTTGGTGTTGTGATTGGAGATGAAAAATAAAGTTCAACACTAAAACACTAAATTTGGTGTGATTTCAACACCAAATTTAGTACATTGGTTGGAGTTGCCCTTATAGATTCTTCTTATTTATAAAATCATATTTTGTCATGGATTTTGTGTACCCACTTATGTTGAACGTCAGGAACTTAGCGCTATGGCTCTGTTGGGATTGTTCTAATCGGTTTGTGTATTGAAAGCATGTGATTCGACATTTAAAAGTTTGAACGCTTAGGGCGACATGCAAGAAATCTAAGTTCGTTTGCGGAAAATACAAATAGTTAAATGCTAAAAATCTTGGTACATCTTTGCTTCGAACAAATGTTGAGAGTTATGTTATCCTAGTGTAAAGGAGTTTGGAATATACATTGGATATTCGCGTCTATTTAGAGCAGATGATTAAACTTTCATAAACTTGTCGTTAAAAAATTAGATATTCACTCGAGTTGAGTTAATGTCTAGTAAGCTCCTGTTAACTAAGTCAATGTATGGAAAGCTCGAATTGTACTATGTATATTTTATTTTATTTTAGTTGTACTCTAATTTTTACAGTTGTATCAAAATAATATTATAGTTATACCAAATGAAAAAGAGTATGTCAGACAATAAAACAGTATGCCTTAAAGAAGTAAGTACAGATTAGAATATTTCAGATATTTGTCCACTCGAGTTCAAATTGATATTCATTTGAAGAACCGTTTGTCCAATGTTAGTTTAGACCGCTTTATTGTTTTTCGCTATATCTGACATGGTACAATTTGCACTCCCCCCCCCCCTCCACCTAATTGAAACCAAACCAAATTAACTAAAATATCAAAACGGGTACAAACAATTACTGCGGATTTTTTAATTATTAAACTCAAACCGAAATAAGAAAAAGGACGAAATATTGAATGTTTTCGGTCTACGATCAAAAGCGGCCCCCCTATGCTCGTTGTTCGATCATTGGTTGGTGGTGTTACGTATTTTGAATTATGATGTGACATCACTTTGACTAATACTAGTGTCATCACTCCATATATATTCCCAAAAAATGGTCATTAGTTTATTGAAAAAGCTATGTGCTTGCATATCATCTTTTTGATTGAAAATGTGGTTTTGTAGAAAACATTTTACTACACTATTATTAAAAACGTAACACCTCAATACTTTATATTATCTAAAGTAGAAATATTAATCCGAAACAATGATTCATATGAAAGGCCACCAAGAATAAGCCAAATGTCAATCCCTCTCGCTTCAAACAACCACCGCACTTGCCTCGCCCCTCGCTTCCACTACCAGATTTTCGGTGTCACTCTCTAGAGACAAGTTACAAGTATAATTATATATTTTTCTTTTGTAAAAGTTCTATATAAAATACTTACTATTTCAATATAAAAACTACAAACTTTATAATCGTTATATTTTTATTTGATATATATATATATATATAAATCGTAAATCCATTGATATGTTTTATAAAACTGTTCAAAAACATACATTGATGCTGATTTTTAAGTTGAAGATTATGAAAGAAAATAATATTTCAATGTGAATATAGATTAAGATGCTTAAAAATATTAATTCCACGTGAACATAGCATGCTTAATCTATATATTCACATTGGTAATTGCTTCTTTTTCACATTTGTAGGTTTTCTACAAATGTTGTATCAAAAAGAAGTTTTCTACAAATGAAAATTTCTTTTTATTTTCCACGCGGTTTCTAAAGATTAATCATAAAAAGGAGAGAAGTTAAGGGAACCCTTTTGTTAAAGGAACTTTTCTCTTGTATCTATTATATAATTTGTTCTTATGTGTCTTGTGACCACCCACGCACACACATAAATTTACATATACATTTATGTATATATAAAGTGGTGATGATAATATAATGAGAAGCCCACTTGGGTTTAACAATTTTTCTTATCTTTCTTCCTCTCCAAAGTCCCAAAGAACATTTGATTTTGAGATCGAACCAGATATGAGAGACAACAACAACATAAGAGAAGGAGAGACAAGAAATTCTTCAAAGCATCAACCACAAGCTTCTATGGCTTTGAAGCTCACAGATTCATGTCTCAGGCTAAGTGTGGTTCCTCTTAGTCTTGCAACCATCTGGTTAACCGTCACTAACCACCAATCAAACCCTGACTATGGCAATCTAGACTACAACTCCATAATGGGTCTCAAGTATACTCTTCAGCTTCTTTCAATTTTGGAAGTTAAATTTTTTTTTTGTATGTGGTTATTTTATAACTATTAAGATGGTTATTATTTGCAGGTATATGGTTGGTGTTAGTGCCATATGTGCTATTTATGCTCTCCTCTCTACTATCTCTTCATGGGTCACATGTTTAGTCTCCAAAGCGTGGCTCTTTTTTGTCCCTGACCAGGTTTTTTTCCATCTAATTTCTCCGCTCTTTGTTTTTGTTTTCTCACCCATTAATCAAATTTAGTTTTTCAATATCGTATATATAATAAAAGTGATTAACAAGAAATAATTTTTATATTAATGATTTTTATATAAGTGATTGTTTTTTTATGTGTGAAGGTTCTAGCTTATTTGATGACTACATCAGTAGCAGGAGCAACAGAGATAGTGTATTTACTTAACAAAGGGGACAAAATCGTGACATGGAGTGAAATGTGTTCTACTTATCCACACTTTTGTTCAAAGCTAACAATTGCTTTGGGGCTTCATGTCTTTGTTCTCCTCTCTTTCTTATTTCTTTCTGTCATTTCTGCTTATAGAGCTTTTAGTCTCTTTGACCCTCCTTGTGATTCTCAAACCAATATTGATGCTTAATTAGATAGGGTTCAATTGTATTTGCAGCTTTGGACTCAATTTTATCAAATTGTTGCGAAACTTTCAATGTTTTAGTGTTCTACACAAAATAATATGATTTATTTTAGTTTCTTAATCCAATTAAATGTTGTTGTACTTTTCCTTATTCAAATGTTTGTATAGGACATAGCAAATTCGCGTAAATTAATAATGTTCCCCAAAAAAATAATAATAATAATATAATGTTCCACAAAAGGCGTAACGACGGTTCACACGTAGGAGAGGGAGATTCACTTTTGTTTCCATTCATGTTTCATGTAAAAAAGAAGTGGTTCAAGTATTAAAAAAATAAATATAAAGAATGAACCGCATGCGGTTCAAAATTGCAAAGAAAATTTACGAACTGCATTGAACAGTAGTCACATTTCTGGCTCTGAATGGAGAAAGCGTATCAGGTGGAACGGATCAAGCGGATCGAGCGGATCAAGCGGAACAAATGCGTATTGAACGGATCAAGCGGTATAAATGCGTATCAAGCGAATCTAGCGGTCAAAAATGTATGTTTGAATGGTAAAAACGGATAAAAAGCGGTCCAAAACACTGTACATATTTATTATAATTTATATAGAATTTAAAATTCGTAATTTTCATAACTAAATTTTCTAAAATTATTTAAATTTTAAAAATATAAATTATAAATAGAATTAACATAACTATTCATAGTTATATTTTAAACATTATATAGAAAATAAATTCAAATACAACATACTAGTTAAGACAAATTTTTTTAATATAGATTATTTTTATTTGCCCATAATGTCTCTGCAATATTGTCTCTGATGTTCACGATAAGATCTCCATCAGCTATCTCTATTATTTCCATGTCACCTAAATCACTCTGAGAATTTGTGTTATCATTTTCGATATGTCCCATTGATTCTGCAAAATCATCATCTGTAAAATTCTGAGGAAATTAGAAATCATTATGACTCATTTGATAAAATTTTGAGGAAATTCAGAATCACTCTCTTGCGCCATCGCGAGAACTGCTGTATCATGACAAGATCCTGGTGCTCCATTCCAAACATATGTGAACAACATATCCAAATCACATATTGCCATGATGTTGAATGATGTTCTATCATGTCGACTCCAATACATTCCTTGTAATTCAGATTTCACCTTAGCACATACATGAACCCCATCCATTGCTCCAACAAATCCACTAAAATAGGGAAAGTATCTTCCATCCATTTGTAGTCGATCAGGAATCCAGCGTAGTTCGTGGTTTGTTGGAGTTTTGATATAATAACATGCAAGTAACTCAGTCGCTTTAAGCACTTCAAAGAATTTCCTCTTCACTGTTTCTTGAGTTCGTCCAAACCGTAATCCAACATCTCTTTGAACTTCGTTGTGTCCACATATCCGTAGAAACATGGCCACACTCTCTTCAATGCTTACATTAAATGTTGGTCGTAAGCTGATATAATGCGTTTTTGGCGCATTCTAACCTTTGTTTTGTAGGTTTTTATCGAGTCTTTCACTCTATTATGAGTCATTCTAGGTCTAAAATACGGCTAGAATGGAGGACTGGAACTTGCAATTGGATTTGGCGAAAAAAGAGGAAATCTAGAACTTTTTGAAGATTCTGAAAATAAGGAGCATCCGCTCCAGAAGAGGGAGCACCCGCTCCTCAGAAGATCTAGTTTTGGAAATATTCATTAAACCTAATTTTCGCAACCCTAATTTTTTCCAGCCTCCAAGGTGTCCTTAAAAGGATATTTTCGATCCTTTTACCAGAGAGGGACACGCACGCACATCAGAACCAGAACACGAGAGAAAGAGTGAAATCGCTACGGCTAGAATGAAGGATTGGAAGTTGCAATTGGATTTGGCGAAAAAAGAGGAAATCTGGAACTTTTTGAAGATTCTGAAGATAAGGAGCATCCGCTCCAGAAGAGGGAGCACCCGCTCCTCAGAAGATCTAGTTTTGGAAATATTCATTAAATCTAATTTTCGCAACCCTAATTTTTTCCAGCCTCCAAGGTGTCCTTAAAAGGATATTTTCGATGCTTTTACCAGAGAGGGACACGCACGGACAGTAGAACCAGAACACGAGAAAGAGTGAAATCGCTACTTGTTTTAGTTTATAAGATTGAAGATTGTCTTCCACGTTTTTGTTGAAGTTTTCTTAAACCCTATTCTCTTCTATTTTAATTCAATGAATTTTCTTATCTCACTTGCCGTTGTTGTTCGATCTGATATGTGCGAGTAATCTCCTTTGTTAGGTTGAGGGTTCGATGGGATTAGAGAATCATAACTAAGCATAGATAGGTTTTAAACATATTCGATATCTCTATCTAATGTTGATCGTAATGCCTAGACTAGTTTGATCACCTAGCCTATGATTTTAGGTTGAATTTACTCATCAAAAGTGTTGTAAATTACTTGAATTAACTTAGATAGGCGAGTTGTCCTTAGCCAACGACAGTTGAAGTTAAGGCAACTCGTGAACAAATCGATCCTATACGTTTAATGCTCATCATTATTTGTAGCCTCAAACGACAGTTTATGGTGTTAGATTGATTGTTGAAGTAGTTGATGCCACGACAGTGGGTCCTCTTAAATCTATGGTTGAGTTCTAGATTGGTGCTAAATTGATAACCTGAATAATTGATTGGTTTTGATGTTCTAATCCCTGAGATATACCCCTTGATCTAACGCCTTTCCATTAATTGTTCACACCGAATTTACTTTTGTTTGCTTTGATAAATCGTGACACTTAAAACAACTTTGAATCGCTTAGCTGGATTTGTATCCCATAAGATTATAGTGTATTGCTGGTCCCTTGAACGAACATATACTATTCTTTTCATCGAATTAGTGATTCTAGGTTTAACTCATAAACAGAGTAAAACTCTTTCATCATAAGCCATACGTAGTCTCCAGTGTATCACACAATGTAAGGAAACAACCAAGTGACATTCGTAGTAACTGAAGACAAGCAGCATGATTTTCTTGTAATCGACGCCAAATATTTCTCCACCCCAAACCATTATCTGTTTGGATAGGTCCTCTTCGAAAGTACCGATTGTAGTAACTCAATGCTGGTTGGATTATTAACTCTTCAAATTTCTCGTTCTCCAAATTCCACAACTCAATTCTCTCTTCATAGCTAAGATACTGAATTTCTTGTGACCGTAACTGACATATACGGAAAGCCTGACATTTGAGAACACAAAAAACACAAATTTATTAGATTGATAGGAAATAAAATTACATGAACCAAAACACATTATAAGTAAAAATACATTATTAGAGCATAAAGCAGAACAAGACAACCATTACAAACAAAGCGCACAAGTTAATAATCTAATCATCTTCGTTGGAATCGTTTTGATGAGGTTCATTTAAATTAAGTCCTTGTTGGCTACCCCAAATGTTAAATAATCCTCCTGCTCTACGTCTTCGTGGTTCAAAAACTCCTTGAGAATTTGTTGTAGTTTCGTCTTGAGTTCCTAGGGAAAATCCACGTTGAACCTTTGTTGGAGGGATCCATTGTGAAGCATTTGGCGATGAACCCCATTGTTGACCACTTAAGGACGAATCCCACTGTGGAGCAATAGGTGGTGAACTCCATTGTTGCCCACTTGGAGGTGTTCTCCATTGTGGAGCATTTGGCGATGAACCCCATTGTTGAGCATTTGGTGATGTATTCCATTGTTGTGGATTTGGCGATGAACCCCACTGTTGATCATGACCCCATTGGTTAGCAAAAGTTTGACCCCATTGGCCACCTGAAGTTTGACCCCATGAATTATTACCACCATAAGATGGATTACTTGAATGAAAACCGCCTGAACTTGGACTTCCAAAAGGTTTACCCGAACTTAAGCATTTCCCAACACGTCCATCATCTTTCGTAAAACCAGTTAGAGCTTGTAAAAACTGTATCTTCTCTTCAAAGCTGTTTTCAGCTCTATCACTGAAATATTTACGCCAGAATTTGTCATCTCTGAGTGCTTGAATGCAAACCCAATAAAAGTTTGTATCACTCGGAAGCTCCATCGATTCAAATATCTTTACAGCCACATCAAAATTGTTGTAATCGTCTTGGTCGAACATATATGGGCATAATTGTTGTAAACTTTGGCGCTGAAACTCCCTAAAGCCAGTCATTGTATCTATTAAGGTTGTCTCAAATGATTTTTTTTTCCGACTTCCGCGTGAACCACTCCCAAGTGAGACACGTGAATTTCTAGCAGATCTTTCTATTGTAGTACCTCGTCTTCCTCTACCTCGATTTTGAACTCTTTAAGCAGGAATTTGGACCGGAGTAACCGTTGCAGACCTATGGTCCGTAGTTTCATGGGTAAACTCGTTCGAAGGACGTGTTGCATCGTCAATGTTAACACGATACACTTCTTCGTTCTCTTCTGTCTCTGGAACTTGATAGTCTGGCATCTCATCGCCATATCCTCCTTGGTACATGTGGTTTTCATTGTTAGTTGCGCCTTCGTTAACAAGCTCTTCTCTTCTCTGGTTAACAGAGTGTTGTGATTGGGATTGTACATTGTATAATCTGAAACAGCGTTGCATTATATCCCAGTTTTTTGGCGGCATTTTTTTAAATGAATGTATAGTTTTACATACCTATACAAAAAAAAAAATTAATAACACATCTTGTATATTTTAATTGACTAAGCTTAAGAGTACTTACTTCACGATCCTTCCACCATGAATTGGGTGCGTTAATCATTGAGGTAATGGGATCAACCACGATACCGGTTGAATCCATAAGAGCCAAATACTTCTTGTATTTTTTTTTCATGTTATCAAATTTTTATTTGATAAACTTATAGGTTATATTAAGATCAAACTGCTCGTTAAACTTTTCAACCACGAATTGTTTACCAAGAAGTAAAGGATCTTTTAAACGGTAATTATTCATGGCAATCGCTTGATCGTACAACTCAAGAAATTTTCTTTCAGCAATAGGATTCCATTTGAAATTAGCTTCAATTTACAAATTTCAAAAATTGTCAAGAATTTAAACTCTAACTATAGTAATATTTAGAACAATAAATAACAAGTATTTTACCTGTGTTGCTGTTTCCGTAAGAGAAATTGTATCTTCTTGTAAAGAAGAATTTCTGTTTTCTCGGCGATTTGACGTCATGTCTACTAAAAAAAATAATATTACTAAAATTAGTTTATTGCAAGTTAGTTTAATCATTTACAACAATCATAACTTTAGAAACAAAATACATATTACTTTGACAAAACTCCAAAAAAAAAAATTCAAATTACTATAAAATATTTAATATTATAATATATGGTTAATGTTTAAAAGAAATGTAATTTTACTAAATTTATACGCCGTCAGTATTACCATATTTATTTTAAATTAAAGTATAATACATACAACTATTTGACTAATATAATCAACCGTTCATATTATAAAACAAAATTATCCCGATTGATAAATTATACTTTTCTTGTTATAAAACATATACATATCATTTAGGGATCATATTAGAAAACATAAATTTTAATATCAAACAAACATATCGTTTAGACATTATCATTCATATTATTAAACATACTTAAACTCCACATGCACATATTATAATTTTTTTAAATGAGGCATAATATATAAAATTAATAGTATCATTTATATTTATTAAATCTAAAGTATCATAATTATATTTTGTTTAAGATATATAGAATTTATTATAGGGAGGTTTCTTCTAATTTTATAACTACAATCACTTATAATCAAATAGTAAGTAAACATGATTGTAATTAATTAAAACACTATTTACATAAAAACAAATTATATTATCTATAAATTATAGGATCGTATATATATATATATATTATATTTAGCAGTATATATAATACAATATGTATAATATAATTAAAGTTAATAACAAACTTCATTAATTAACACAATAAAATAATAAGTACCTTTCAAACGGAAAAAGAAGATGTGTAGTATTTTTTGTTTTAAGTGAGAAGAGGTGTAGTACTCTATTGTAGAGTGGTGAGAGTATGTTCACAAGAGATGAGAAAAGAAAAGTACTTATACATGAAAAAATGATTTTGGATAAAAATATATTAATAAAAGTGTCTTGAAAAGTGTAAAGTGGATAATAATTCATATTCTTCTAGTGTATTGGACCGCTTACGGTTCCTCCTTTATTTTCACTAAAAGACAAACAAAAATTATACCAATTGTGTGTCATTTACTTTTTGGCTATAATGTATAAAATTTTGTGAATGGAGATTAAAAGGCAGATGATATATTTAAGTGTGCTATACACTAAAAAATCATGTTCCCATTCTATTTTCAAGCAATTCAACATAATCCACCATGTACAGTTACTATATTTTCTTTTAAAATAGATTTAAATTTAAATTTATAAAATAATAAAAACATTTAAACGGATAAGCTATGGTATTATTGACCAATACAAGCAAAATTTTTTGTTAAAGTTTGTTGATAATTATTATACCGTATCACATTAAACACATTTTTTTTTATATTTGATGTATGTGAAACAGTTTTATGTATAATACAATTTTTTCTATTTATATTTGTTGCATTTATAAATTAATTCTTTGAAATACCTAATTTTAATAATTTTAATTATGTAAAAATAAAATAATTTTTTTCTCATATTAAATAAATTATAATTAATATGTACAATATTTTAGACCCTTTTTTATCTACTTTCACCATTCAAACATATATTTTGGAGCGTTAAATCCGCTTAATCCGCATTTGTTCCACTCGATCCGTTTAATACGCTTGATTCGCACTGTCTGGTCCGCTTTCTCCATTCGGACCCTAAGTGTTCTCTACAGACTACAGTAGGCTCTTTTTCTAGTATTTGTACTAATATGATGCGAACGATTTATAGGATTCCATATTTCATATCTAAATTCAATACAGTAGGCTCCTTTTTAGGATAAAGCCACTTGGCAGTGTAGATAAAAGTTAAACCAAATTTCCATTAAAAATAAGAAAACACTTTGAACCGATCTTATATTCGTTATAAAAAAAAAAAGTGATCTTATATAGCTATTTCAATATTTACGTTAACCAAACGACTACCATATAGCTAGACACGAATAAATGTATAACCATAAGCTACTAGACTACTATTACAATAATTAATCTCATCTATGGACTGTAGATGTAATGTACGTATAGTGTTGATCTACGGACTAGTTTTAGCATATTATACAAAATTGAAATTCTCATGTAATTTTCTACGGACTATAGATGTTAATTTTCTTATCTATTTTTTGATCCTACGATTATTAGTATGATTAGTATTCTGAATTTGCAGTTCCCTTTCCACTATTCTTTGACCACTCTATGTGATTATTTATAGGAATCTAGATATGCTACAAAAGCAAAATAGCATGAAAGAGGATGACGTAGTAGCTAGTCTCCATCTCTTCCATTATTCTTTTCTCTTTCATTGGTTTTGATCTCTTAAAAAATAATTGAGGCTCACAAGAAAGGTGAAATTTGGAAAATATTAAGGAAAAGGAAAATTTGAAAAAAAAGGAAAAATATAAACCTTCTAATCCTACATGAATTCCCTTTTTGCTATGAATATATCTTCACAGAAACTCACAAAACTAGAGAGAAAGTAACTAAAGTCATATACATGATTCAATTAAGAATCGTTCATCAAGATTAGAGTTTGTGTCAGGGGCCTTGTGGTCTAATGGTAAAAAGACGGCTTTGTGGCGCTAACACGCTTAAAGTTCGATCTAATAACATGAAGTCTCAACAACATCAAACTATCCTTTGCAAGTCTGTTCAAAACGACAATATTGCATCAAATGGATCAAAAGACAAAACATCAATGGGCCAAAAGGAATGGAGGCCCATCTCCAAGTCTTCATCTCTGCAACGGCTTGATCTCACTCTGCAATCAAATAAGGAAAAAGACAAAACAGAGGAAAGAACGAGGAAGCAGGGTAAAGCAAATTGTACGGCATCTGCGATCCTAGTACAAAACCGTTATGATGCTCTGGCAATGATTGATGATGATGTAACAGAGTGACATGTGTCTCTAGGGTTTATGAGTAACCATAGGTAGTATTTTGGTATAAATAAGGAACCTCTTGTTGTAAGTCGTTTAAGGATTTCAATAATGAAAATGAGATTCAGCTTCATTGCATCTATCTAAATTTTTCTAAATCTCTTGATGGTATCAGAGCCAATGGAAGAAAGATCCATGGAACTCTATTCACCTCCATCTATGAACATATCTAACTGTGTAACAGTTAGAAAAATTACATCCTTTGGAAGACTCAGTTTGAAGCTTTCCTTTCTGGTCAAGGTCTACTAGGGTTTGTCACCGGAGCTATATCATCTCAGCCGGAGTTTATCTGTGTTCCGGGCATCAATGGATCTGAAACTCAAGCTCGTAACCCAGACCATCAACAGTGGTTCCAAACTGATCAAGTGGTTCGTTCATGGCTCCTTGGTTCATTCTCAGAAGAAATATTGAGTGTTGTTGTTGGCTACTCCACTTCTCACGAGGTATGGCTTGCTGTGGCTAACTATTACAATCGTGTTTCTTCGTCTCGACTCTTTGAGCTGCAGAGGAAACTTCAAACCATCTCAAAGCTTGAAAGGTCCATGTCCGACTATCTTAAGGAGATCAAAGCTGTCTGAGATCAGCTTTCATCCATTGGAAGTCCGGTTACTGAGAAAATGAAAGTCTTTGCAGCTTTACATGGCCTAGGCAGAGACTATGAGCCAATAAAGACAAGTATTGAAGGACCTATTGACTCAAATCCGTGTCCTACTCTTGATGATATCATACCTAGGCTCACTGCATTTGATGACCGATTGCAGAGCTATCTCACCTCCTCTGACGTTTCCCCTCACTTAGCTTTCAACACTGTGCAAGTTCCCCAAAGCTACTATCAAAACCGTGGAAGGGGACAAGCATATTCTAGTGGAGGTAGAGGTCGCAACTCTTTCTCAACCAGAGGCAGAGGCTTTCCACAACAACTTAACTCTTTTAGAGGTCAATCTACTCAGTCCGACATTGACAACAGGCCCATGTGCCAAATCTGTAGGAAGAAGGGACATCAAGCTTTGAACTGTTGGCACAGATTTGATAGAGCTTATCAGCTTGAAGAATGACCAACTGCCATGGCTGCAATGCAGATTACGGATGTCTCTGATCAGACAGGACACAAATGGTTCCCTGATACTGGTGCTAGTGCTCACGTGACCAACTCTCATCATCATCTGCAACAGTCTCAACCATACATAGGTTCAGACACGGTCATGATAGCAGATGGCAATTTCCTCCCTATAACACACACTGGATCTGCAGTCATCACTTCTTCCTCAGGTATTCTTCCCCTTAAAGATGTTTTAGTTTGTCCTGATATTGCAAAATCTCTTCTCTCTGTGTCAAAAGTCACAAGAGATTATCCTTGCTCCTTTGATTTTGATTGTGATGGGGTTATTGTTAAGGACGAAGCAACCAAACAGTTGTTAATGCTGGGAAGAAATAGTGAAGGACTTTACACGTTGAAAAACACCAAGCCTCAAGCTATTTTCTTGTCTAGACAATAATCTACATCAGACTTGATTTGGCATAGAAGACTTGGTCAACCACAACTTCAAGTTCTTCAACACTTATCCTCTATCCATGCTATTAGCATCAATAAGCGTACAAACTTCATGTGTGAGCCATGCCGCCTTGGAAAGAGTACCAGATTATCTTTTGCTTCTTCTGAATTTGTTGCTTCTAAACCGTTGCAGAGAATCCACTGTGATCTCTGGGGGCCTGCACCAGCTGTTTTAGTGCAAGGATTCAGATACTATGCAATTCTTGTTGATAATTGGTCAAGGTTTTGCTGGTTTTATCCTTTAAAGCTCAAATCAGACTTCTTCTCTACCTTTGTGGCTTTCCAGAAACTAGTAGAAAACCAATTCAATACTAAAATTGGAATCTTCCAAAGTGATGGTGGTGGAGAATTTTCAAGTAAAGAGTTTCTGACTCACCTTCAACTACATGGAATACAACACTTTGTTTCTTGTCCACACACACCTCAACAAAGTGGCATTGTGGAGAGAAAACATAGATATCTCACAGAGCTGGGACTTTCTATGATGTTTCAAAGTAAGTTGCCTTCACGATATTGGGTAGAAGCTTTCTTCACCTCCAACTTCCTTACAAATCTGCTTCCGACCTCGACCATCGAGAACAATATATCTCCCTACCAACGACTCCTTGGTCATGCTCCTGATTACTCTGCTTTAAGGACCTTTGGTTATGCTTGCTATCCAACTTTGAGAGATTATACATCTCATAAGCTTGATCCAAAGTCCTTGAAATGTGTGTTCCTTGGCTATATAGCAAAACACAAAGGTTATAGATGTTTGTATCCTCCTACTGGTAAGGTCTTCATCAGTCGGCATATTCTTTTTGATGAAGAATCTTTTCCCTTCCAAGACGTTTATAGCTCTTTTCATCCACAAGAAGCTTCAGCCCTTACAAAATCATGGCAAATGAGCTTTATTTCTCAAACTTCATCTCCAGTCAATGAAAATTCTCCTTTATATACTCCAGCAATTGTAGATCTTCCACTGACATCTGATTCATCTTCAAGCTCCATCTCTTCTCAGTCAAGTAATTTAGATGAACCATCTCCAGAACAAGAGCTCAACTTACCTGCAGTACATAATCAACCTGCAGTTCAAGATCAATCTACTAAATCTGGAGATCCACTTATTACCTCTGAGAGAGCATGTACTGAGCGTACGACATGCTTAAACCATGCTTCTATTGGCGACAGCGTGCTTCTCTCAGAAGGTGGTGCAAACAATTCACCTGAACTGTCTGAGCATTCTTCTCCAAGCTCACCACTGATTGACTCTGTTGTTGCTAAACCGGTACCAACTACATCTTCAACTCATCCAATGACAACAAGATCCAAGGATGGTATCTCCAAACCGAATCCAAGATATGTTCTCCTTACTCACAAAATATCTTATTGTGAGCCAAAGATTGTCACAACAACATTAAAGCATCCAAGCATCCGGGTTGGAATGGAGCTATGACCGACGAAATTGAAACCTGCAAAGAAACTCAGACCTGGTCATTGGTTCTTTTTACACCTGATATGCATGTTTTAGGCAATAAATGGGTTTTTACGACCAAACTCAATGCTGATGGCACATTAGATCGCCTCAAGGCTCGAATTGTGGCTCAAGGCTTTGATCAAGAGGAAGGGATTGACTACTTAGAAACCTACAGTCCAGTTGTGAGGTCAGCTACGATTAGAATTGTGTTATATACAACAACTGTTATGAACTGGCGCATCATGCAGATGGATGTAAAGAATGCTTTTTTACATGGTGATCTCACTGAAGTTGTATATATGAGACAACTTACAGGATTTGTTGATAAAGCTAGACCAGATCACGTCTTCTTCACAAAGCCTTATATGGACTAAAATAGGCTCCTCGAGCATGGTTTGACAAATTCAGTTCATACCTACTTGAATTTGGCTTCGTTTTCATTGTTTGTCTATACTCAAGACAAGGATGTCATTATGCTCTTTTTGTGTGTGGATGATATGGTGCTTACTGGAAACAACTCTGCAACAATGGACAAACTTCTTGTTGATCTTAACACTCAATTTCGCATGAAAGATCTTGGTCAAATGGCATATTTCTTGGGAATTCAAGCTCAATTCCATGAAGAGGGGCTATTCTTATCTCAGTAGAAATATGCAGAAGATTTGCTAGCAATCGCGGCTATGAGTGACTGCACTCCCATTCCAACTCCTCTTCCACTTCAACCTCACAAAGCTCCTGCACAAGATGAGCCATTTGTCAATCCCTTTTATTTTCGAAGTCTTGCCGGAAAGTTACAATATTTGACTCTAACAAGACCAGATATTCAGTTTGCTGTCAATTTCATATGTCAGAAGATGCATGCTCCAAGTGTTGCTGACTTCAATCTATTGAAGCGAGTCCTAAGGTACATCAAAGGCACTGTAACTATGGGAGTATCTTTCAGTAAGCACACTGATTTTATACTCAGAGCCTATAGTGATAGTGACTGGGTTGGATGTCCTGTCACACGAAGATCAACAGGTGGCTATTGTACATATCTTGGTTTAAACCTCATTTCATGGTCTTGCAAGAAGCAAGATACAGTTGCCAAGAGTTCAACAGAGGCAGAGTATCGCTCAATGTCTGAAACAACCCCTGAACTATACTAGATAAGTGATGTTCTAAAGGAGCTTGGGATACCTCTGCTAAAGACACCAGAACTCTACTGTGATAACCTATCTGCAGTGTACCTAACTGCCAATCCAGCGTACCACGCCAGATCAAAATATTTTGCAACACATCATCATTATGTCAGAGAAAGAGTGGCTCTTAAATTTCTTGAGGTACATCACATTCCTTCTCATCTTCAAATCGCTGATATATTCACTAAATCTCTCCTTGCTGAGTCCTTTGTCTCTCTGCGATTCAAACTTGGTGTCGATGTTCCACCTACACCAAGTTTGAGAGAGGCTAATAACATGAAGTCTCAACAACATCAAACTATCCTTTACAAGTCTGTTCAAAACGATAATATTGCATCAAATGGGTCAAAAGACAAAATATCAATGGGCCAAAAGGAATGGAAGCCCATCTCCAAGTCTCCATCTCTGCAACGGCTTGATCTCACTCTGCAATCAAATAAGGAAAAAGAAAAAATAGAGGAAAGAATGAGGAAGCAGGGTAAAGCAAATTGTACGGCATCTGCAATCCCAGTACAAAATCGTTATGATGCTCTGGCAATGATTGATGATGATGTAACAGAGTGACATGTGTCTCTAGGGTTTATGAGTAACCATAGGTAGTATTTGGGTATAAATAAGGAACCTCTTGTTGTAAGCCGTTTAAGGATTTCAATAATGAAAATGAGATTCAGCTTCATTGCATCTATCTAAATCTCTTGACGATTCACCTGCTACGTGAAACTAAAATACATTGCCTTGGACACCTACATAGATATGAAACTTGTTTTCGGTCCATTTGCATACCCGAAAAGAGGGTCTATCCGTGGGCTGCACCTCCCCCAAAGACTAGTTTGCCCCTTTTCATAGGCCTGGGATTAGAGTTATAAAAGAAAAAGATTAGGGTTTGTTCCTTTGGCTCACATCAACAATGACGAGCAGTGTCAAGCATGAACATCTCTCAACCTCAACGACCGTACAAGATCGAGTCATCAAGGGTTGTTTCCTCCTAAAAGAGACCACAAAAGCATTCATTGATCTCAAAGCTTTCCAGGTCGAATCAGATTCGGTTTCCTTCTTGATAACTTATCAGATAAATGTAGAGATTCGTAACAAAAACCTCGATGAACACATGTTCGTTCTTGAACCCCTCAATCCTGTATTCAAATACAACATCCCGAAACAGTACCTTGTCTCGCAAGAAACATGCTTTGATGACGTCATGATCATCTTGTCGGAGTTTCGTCTCCTCCCTTCTATCCATCAACGTCTTGTCAGTTATATCTCAACAGAATCCGTTAGTTTCAGCAACCCTAACCGCGGCAAAGAAGGAGGTTTCACAATCGAAGTCAACGTTAATGTCAACGTAGAACAGTTGGTGAGGATTGGAAATTGCAACAAGGAAATTTGTCGGGCCCGGGCAAGACGACTGGCGAGAAAACTGAAGACGGTGGAGTGTTCAATGTGCTTAACGAAATTATCTAGTGCGGTGAGTCGCATGAAGTTTCAGTGCTCCCACGTTTTCCATAGACATTGTGTGATGATGTGGCTGAAGAAGAACCCTTCTTGCCCTATTTGCCGAGCCAGTATTCTTGGAAACCCTGTTTCTCTCTTTTAGCTTATGGTTTTATAAAACTAAAATCTAAATCTAATGGTTTTCGATTTATTTCTTTATGTAGAAGATAGTTCAAATTTTGAACCTTCTAAATATGCATCACTCGGTTTCATTCAACCGGTAAAATACTCTAAGCTAATTTTAATTTATGAATGTAAATAACTTATATCATCTAACTCTATGCTATTTATTGAAACCAAAATAGGGTTAAAATTCAAACTTCGGTAACCAATGCATATGTCCGCCGATTTGATGATATGCTTTTTGAAGATGATTGGTATGTTATTCAAAAAAATAAAAATTTTGCCAAGCAACCGAGATGAACAAGGTTTCATCAAAAGGTGTCAATACGTACTTCGAGTTCACCAATTTCCACAGTACTTAAAGGGATGGGATACCAAAGTATAAATATACATATACATATAATTTTTACAAAAATCGAGCTAAATCCAAACCAAAGACTAGATCATAGTTGTGTCAAACCAAACAAAAACCAAATCATATTACACATAGTTTTGTGATCTTAGATTTTATAAAACTGTAGACCGGAGACACCAAAATGAAATCAAATCGTAAATCGTATTGTTTCATGTTTACCCCAAGTAAAATAATATTTCAAAATCATTTGACCTCTCATTGAAAATTAAATATTTATAAACGTATATAAACCTTATGTTATTCACTTAACTATCAGTTTTTAAAAATAAGATAATTTGAAAATAAAACTAAGGATGATACTTGAGATGATCCATGTATGGTTAATTATTAACAGAAAATTGAGAGCAAATGTAATTAGTAAACTGATGAAGATGAATTCAGATTCCGTTTCTGGTTATTGCCAATTTAGTTTTAAACCGGTGATTGTGATTTTGGTTTTTATCCTCTACTAAAAGAAAAGAAGTTAAAATATCAGTAAAGCTATTTGCCTATTTCCCAATCTTTATTTAAATCACTAAACTAACGTAATTTAGGAAACAGCGTTATTTCATAATTAATCCTAAACGTATTCTGAAAATATAAACTTCCTAATCCTACATATTTTCATACCTACAAAAAAAGCAATAAAAGTAGGTGAATAATCAACTAAAGATCATAGTACAAACAAACGTTCTATATATGTTGAAGAGTTTAGGGTTATGTTGTATGCCGGAATCAGCCATGGTTACCAGCTTCAAGCTACCGGAATATGTTGCTACCAAAGAGCGAAACCGTACTTGTTTCCTCGAGTCAGAGACAACCAAAGAATGCATTAGTCTCAAAGCTTCTCCGGTAAAATTAAAGTCGACTTCGCCGTTTTCCTTGTCGGTAATCTATCAGAAAATTCATAAGTTTCGTAATGGAGATCTTAATGGACACATATTCCCTTTACCACTGCGACATCTCAATGATACTAAACTTCAAGTAGTTGAACGTAAAATCCCGAAACAGTTTCTTGCCACGGAAGAAACATTCAGTGATTACATTACAATGGTCTTGTCGGAGTCGTGTCTCGTACGTTCTATTCAGAAACGTCTTGTAACTCATATCTCCGAATTAGAAGCCACTAAAGCGAGAAGTTTTCGAAAAGGTTTCAAGATCGAAGTCGAGATTAAAGTTAAAGTGGATCTTGTGGTGAACATTGGATGTGGCTGCAAGGGAAAAGAAGCTTGTCCGTGGCCACTGGGTTGGGAAAAACACGTGGTGACACGAGTGGTTGGAATGGATTGTCCGATATGCCTGACGGAATCATCGAGTTCGGTGAGTCGCATGGAGTTAAGTTGTTCTCATGTTTTCCACACAAATTGTATGATGAAGTGGCTCAAGGAGAACACTTCATGCCCTATTTGTCGTTCCGAACAACCTGGCGAAACCGCTTCTATCTATTAGCTTTTGTGAGATTGTATTTGTGAAACTCGTTACCGGTTTGTGTTATGTTTTTCCAGTTTAAAGAGATGAAATGCACCACTTTGTTCTCTCAGTTTTTTGTTTTTAGTTTTTAAACGACTTGTGTGTCTAGAGAGAGACCCTAAGAAAAGTTTCAAGAGTATGATAAATAATTCGTGACCGTATCCATAATCATAAAATTAAGTAAGCAATCAGATTGCATTAAGTTATGTTCTTCGTTAGTTGTAGATTCTTTTTCGATATTTTCTATTGTTATTGTTGTTGTTGTTTTCATCTGCTGTAAAATCACCCGTAAAATAAATTATGTCACACTTGGAAAGTAATTAATTTATCTGGTTGTAATCGCTATATAAGTACTTCTGACTCTAAACGGGCTACTTAAATTTTCGATTTAGATTCATTCTCCGAAGAAAACCTATGGAGCCGACGAGAAATATGTAACACCCCGATTTTTAGAAGTATGTGTGATGAAAACCTATTAATATAATATTTCAAAACGTTTTTAAAGCACTTCTATCGAGGTTATAAGAAAAGTGTTGAAGACTATGTAGGTATTTGAAAAACAATACATGAACGTATCAATAATCACAAAATTTAAGTAAGGAATCAAAGAGCATAAAGTAGTAAACAAAAGATTTGCAACAAATACAAGTAAAAAAATTAATGATACAATACAATCAAAGATCAATAACTTGTTCTTCGTTAGTTCTTGATCTTGGTTGGCAGATTCTTTTCGGACCTTTTCTAGCTGATTCCATGCAAGTCGTCCCAGGAGTAATCATTGTTATTGTTATTGTTATTGTTACTGACATTATTGTCGTTTGTTGCGGTTGTGGCGGCTGTAGAATCGGCCGGGAATAGTGAAGCGAATTGATGAACATCAAGAACAAGATTGTCGTCAGTGACAACAGATGACTGTCCATTAGAGATCTCTCCACTATCACTTCCCCAGTCAAGAAGCTTAGCTATGTCCTCTTGCATTGTGTTCATTTGAAGAGACTCTTCTTCTTTTGATTTCAAATCTGCGTTTTCAGTGAAAAACGTTTAAGTTTTACATGGAGAGAAGTGTAGTTTAGATTTAAAGCGTTTTGAGCAATTTCAATATTACCTTGTAAGGAACATAAGTTTTCAGAAGAATCATATTGTCCGAAACTAACCGAGAAGAAGTTGTCATTGTTGTTGTTGTTGTTGCTGCTGCTGTTGTGGTGGTTCGGAGGAGAAGCTGTGAGTTGTCTCCGTTTTGGAGGTCGGCCTCCGCCTCCACCGGCTAAAGCTTCGGCCTCTTCGAGAACATCCTCTAAGAGGCTGCAACTACTACTTCGTCTGTGATTATTGGTGTTGTTCTGTTTCTCAATGTCTGTGAAGTTGTTGACATTAAAGGAGTTGATTTGGGAGATTTGGTTTGAAGGGAGCCCTTGTTTCATAGAGTAAACCGGGGTGGTATGGAATGAGGTGGAAGAAGAAGGAATGTAATGGGTATGAAGAAAGCTTGGTGAAGAAGTAGCTGTTGGGTAAGAAGAAGAAGGGTTTAAAGAGAAGGCAGGAGAGGAAGAGTAATTGTTATTAGTGTTATGGTAAGTAGCGGTTTGAGTGGTTGGGGAAGAGTATGGTAAGGTTAGAAATGAAGTGTAAGAGTCTCTTGAAACAGGGGAAAATGGTGCGGTTGAGACGCGGTTGATGCAATTGAGAGGAGTGTTAGCGTTGTTGTTGTAGCGTTTGGCGCGTAGCGATGAAGGCGGTTGGAGGAGAGGTGGGGGTCTAGGGAAAGTGAAATTGGCGTTATGGTTATGGTTGTTGATTTGGGGACGCGGGAGGGCGAAGAGAGGAAGAGTAGGGTATTGGTTGTTGCGAGGTGAAGATAAAGGAGAGGAAAGTGGCGGTGGAGGCGGCGTGGAAGAGAGTTGTGAAGGCGTTTGCGGTGTGTTTGGAGTGTGAGGGCTAAGAGGATGGAGGAGATTAGCGGTTGATGCGGTTGTGGTATGGAAAGTGAAAGATGATGTAGAATTCACATTTGCGGGTGTTGGAGATGGAAGAGGGGAAGATGATGGTGTGTTTGGTTGTGAAGATTGTGGTTGAAAATACATTTGTTGATGATGTTGGTGATGATGATGATGATGATTATGTTGTTGTTGTTGTTGATGATGATGATGCTGATGTGGATGCGAATGGAGTTGATGATTAGGGATGATATCAGGAGGATAAAGAGGAAGCCCTTGGCGTTGAAGGCGTTTCAACCGCGTGTTCCAATAGTTCTTGATCTCGTTATCTGTTCTTCCTGGTAACTAAAAATTACAAAAACGAAAATGAGTATCGTATAGCGCGGATATTCACCTAGTATACATATATATAAGGTTAGTTGGTTGTACCTGAGCAGCCATGCGAGCCCATTTGTTACCGAGTTGAGCATGAAGCTGGATAATGAGACGTTCTTCGTCGCCGGTGAAAGAGCCTTTTTTGAGATTAGGTCGGAGGTGATTGGCCCATCGGAGACGGCAGCTTTTGCCGCAACGAGCCAAGCCTGTGTTCTTCTGAACGGCGTT
Source organism: Arabis hirsuta (assembly GCA_964056655.1). NCBI lineage: Eukaryota > Viridiplantae > Streptophyta > Magnoliopsida > Brassicales > Brassicaceae > Arabis > Arabis hirsuta. The sequence continues at coordinate 34,533,913 of OZ053299.1, forward strand.
CCAATTTCCTTCACCGTTCTCTCTAACGTAAGCCGCAAGTATCTCATCTTCCGCTGCCGTCCACGGCCCTTTCTTGAGCATCACTCCTCCGTCTGATACGTGATTGGTGGATCCACCGTCTTTCCCTGCTCCTCCTCCGTACAGCATCATAGCTTTCACTCTTTTGCGTGTTTCTCAAGAGAACAAGAATAAAAAAAACAAAACCAAAACCAAAACAGAGTTTGTGTTTGAGAAAAATGGTCCGATTGTGGGGACCACTTATGTGATGGCTTATTGGGGGGGGATTTGAGAAAGATGGGACCCACAGAGTGATTTTCACCCCCCAAATTCGGCCATTGTGAAAATATTTTTTCACTGTTAATTGTTTTTTTTTAACTTCTCTCCTCTGTGACGAAGAAACAGAAGAGAGGAGGTAACTTCGGTAATTTACGGTGTAAAGTTACAACGGAAAAACAAGAAATAAAAAGAGATATAAATAAAAAAGAAGAGAGAGAGAGAGAGAGAGAGAAATTGACAGTGTTTGTTTCTCTGGACACAACACAAGTCTTCTTAAGACAACTCACAAGATCGGTTGTTTTCTCTTCACTAATTCTATTTTAAGTAATGACATTTGTAACGCGCTTATGTTCATATCAGGATTGGATCATACGACTTACTATTATTTTAATTTTTTTACATAATTAGCTCTGTAAAATTGTAGAAACAACTTACTTTTTACCGGATTGGTCAAATGTTTATAACTTCAAATAACATTTGTTTTCATAAACAACTGTCACAGTTTGAATAGATTGACAAACATTATCCAGATTCTAACCATAAATACTTGTGTCTTCTGTGCCAAACAACCTTTCACTATGGTTATATTGTTTCATTATGTGATAATATCATACTATTATATAATAATCCATCCATTTATATATAGCAAACAGAGAAGTGTAGGACGACCAAATACTTGAGGTGAATCGAAGCTAGATCGGTTTGATTTGAACATCTAAAGTTAGGTAAATAATTAGCTAACCGGTGTCAATAAACATTCTCCAAATTTCAACTCTTAGACGACTATACTGATGACTCTACCTTAAACCGAACCTAACCACATCAAAAAAATACAGAAGCCTAAGGAAAATATTTGATTCACAGGTCTATCACCTGGTTAAACAGCTCTTCGCTTGTGTTTTCCTCCATCTTCTCTCACAATGATCAGTCACATAGCCATTATCGCTAGATGTAATGGTGATCAAGGAAAAAAACCAAAAACGTCATGATAATAACATCTGCGTGAAATGTTGAGCTTCGTCTCGATGGCTGAGTTTTTCAGAGCTGTAGCGCCAAATCAGGCTGTTGGGAATCGACACGAACACCAGAAGATTGTTTTGCAGGAGAATCAGGCGAATGTACACCGATGTTCAAATCCGGAGGGAGATTGAGATTCTCTTGTCTCTGCTTTAACTGGACATGTGGAGTAATGCCTCCTCGCCATGGAGACTGAACATGGAATCTTGTGAAATCAGAAGTTGGAGCCATCTGAGGGAAAACCATTGGCCTGTTGTTCTGAGGTGGTTGGGACCCTCCGTTCATCATCCCATGAACCGATTGGTGCACAAACGTCTGGAAAGGGAAACCATTCCTTTGAGGATGGAACTGTGTCCCCTCGGGGTCTCTCGGTTTAAAAGCTTGTTGGTGAAGTGTTTCTCTAGCTGGATTATACAAGGACTCTGCAGAAATCTGGCTGGTTTTGGGGATACTAGGGTTTTCATATGTTTGTTTACTATGCCCTCCAGCTCCTATCGACATCCACGCTCGTGCTGCTGCTACAGAAGCATTGCTCGAATCTTCACCTCTTGTGGATTGTGACGATGAAACATCTGGTGGAGCATTGGTGTTTTGCTGTGTTCTAGCCTTTTCATTGAAGTTTCTCATCAACTGTGCTTGTTCGCCATGACTTTGACTCTGTTGTCTCATGGGTTGTTGTGAACCTTTTGCTGCCATTCGACTCATCTGATTAGCAGAATCGGTAGAAAGATCAAACATTCTGTTGTTCACACCAGTCGAGACTTTGCCATTACTCAATCCACCAGGGAAAATCCCGGTGGTTGTCATCTGGTGCTTGTAACGTTCAGACTCTGTAGGAGTCACATTCCACATCATGTCACTTGATGACCTGTACGATGCCACTGTATCTGATTTTCCAAAGCTTTGGCTTTCCAAAACACAAGCAGAACTGGAATTGGTTTGTTCTGCTGGTGGTGGTAAATTCAATTCTACTTGCTGAGGAATTCTGTTTTGAGGCTTGACAAAATTTAGTCGAGAAGGATTTTGATATTGATGCTGGCTCATAGATTTTGGGTTTCCTGCTTGAGTAGCAACAAAAGATGGACTCCCTTCTGACACAGCCCCAATAGATGTTGGAAACAGGAATGCACGGTTTCCATCTTGAACAGATCTGTTAGCCTTTTGTTCTCTTGTAGGTACAGGAGTCTTAAACAGGGTCTCATTCTTCTTTGCAGCAGCACTTGACTGTGGCTTTGAAAACACAGATGATGCTTCTTTAGGTGGTTCTTTCGGTGTGCAGGTTTCAAATAAAAGTACTGGTGTAGGAAGCGGCTCGTATTCTCCAACCCATCCCTGACCAAACTTAAAGTCTGCAGGTAGTGATTGCTCAATTCGCTGAGAAGCTATTTTCCATGCAACGGGTCCAAGAGTCCCAGCAAAACGTGCAAGGCTCCTACCATATGCATGTTCTGCATGAAGCCCTACCTGATGATACGGGAAAATATTTAGTCAAGAAGGTCAATCACAAAAGAGCTTATACATAGCAGATCAAGACTTTGGACATAATGATTATCACTTACAGCAACAAACTGCTTGATTTCACTCTCAAATGTTGTGAATATGGACTCCCATTTATCAGCCTGCTGATCAGAATTTCCATAGGTTGCACGATGGTCTTCCTCAACAACTGGCGGCTTCCTCCCACACTTACCAAAGAGACCCTTTCCTAGAAAAGGTGAAAAAATGGAGAAAAAAATACAAATTGCCTTTAAAAATAAGGAAAGATAAACTTTCTTGGAGGGAGAGGTGCTGGAAAAGAGCCATTACTCTTATAATATAAAAGAAAGAGTCATACCGGAAGTTAAATCTTCTGCTTTCTCCAGACTGTCTACTAAGGATGTGTTTCCCTCGAAATGCACATCCATGTAGTTGTGCTTTTCATGTCCACCGGTTTGAGTTGAAACAGGCTCGTTTTGGGAAGTTCCTCCACTAGCAAGGTTCGCACCAGAGGAGAAATCAGAACCAACAGGCTCTAGACCATTTCTGCTGAAAGGCTGTCTCACTTGCTTCTTCCCAGAGCTACCAAGTTTTACCTTTTCATCTGTTTTAAGCTCTTTTTCAGCACGTTTAATCTTAATCCTCGCCTTCTCGAACTTCCTTTTCCCCATTTCTTGAATAGTCCTTGCCTGGTAGAAGTAATTTTTATTAAAAACAAGTTCAAAATGTCAGCAGGCAGAAAGTAAATACTTATTTGCCAAGAGAGAAGATTGGTAAGAAAATGAAAAGGCCACTTACATGTTTATAGTACACAGTGTCGGACGAATTGTATTGCATCGCGTTTGAGCAAATCAGTAAGACATCGCTCTGCAGTCAAGAAATACAGTTCCAAAACCAGCTTAGCAAATGAAGTCAAGCAACAGCAGTATAGGTGGTGAATTTAATAAAGATCTTAGCAAATAAACCATTACAAAATCTACAAAGAAGCATATCGTGAAACGCTACAAAATCAGTTAATCATGTAAAAGCATTCCACCATAAGTCTTGTAAACTTGAGAAACAACTCTATCACCTACCTCAAGCTCTTCCAATGTAGGATATGATCCATTTGCAAGCTTCTTCCTCACAGTCGAAAAGTCCATAGGATGCTCTATTATATCATGATAATCAGGAAGCTGCAAATACAAACAGATAAAAAAAATGATCAAATAAGATAACTTAAAACTCCAATTGCCAGAAAAAACTGCAGAGACTACTACAGGGAATAAACCGTTACCTCTTCAGGATCAACTGGGTCCGCATACACACCATAGATGTCTTTCCTGTTTGAAAAAAGAAAAGAAAAATCAAGATAAGCCAAACAATGTGTTGACGTAAATTCACACAATAGCTAAAAAGGGGTTCAAATTGTGTACTTCTGAAGTTTGTCAAGGATCAACTCCACCGATTTCTTGTCAAGGATAGGTGTTGTTTCTGAAGAATGATCACACTGAGTCCCTAATCATCAAGAATGATAACCAAATCAAGATAAAGGTTAGTCATATGATAAATCAAAGCTAAATCAATACCAATTAAGACAGTAATGCATACCAGAACCAGAAGGGCTCCTCCTCTTCCTTTCCTGACAAAAACAGGAGAGACATATCAGATATCTTAGAATCAAAGCCAATGTCAGACAAGAAAACAGAGTGATTGACAGAGAAAGCACAAAGATAAGAAACAACACACATCGAGAATTGGAGAGAGAGAGAGAGTATAAAAGGATGTGTGCGTATAGAGAGAGAAAGGTGGAAGCGTGATCAGATTCTGTGGGAAGAGAGAGAGTGAGACAGCATAAGTTAGTTTTTGACAGTTGACCCGACAGTTTAATTTATCTCCCCCATTACAAGGAAGAAGCATAGAGAAAGAGAAACCTATATATATACATACACACACACACACACACACACACACACACACAAGAGAATGAGAAAGACTGAAACAACATTTCTAGGGTTTCCGTACATACCTTATCATCATCATCGTCATCGGAATCCGCTTGATCTTCTTCTTCCTCCACATCGTAATCCTTCTCTTCCTCTTCTTCGTGACGGTTGATTTTCCTCTTCTTCACTCGCCTCTTCTCACTCGCGTCTTCATAATCATCTTCCTCTGCTTCATCCTCGTCTTCTTCTTCTTCTTCTTCTTCTTCCACTTCATAGTCAGACGCGTGTGAGACACGCGCCGTCGCCGCCCGTCCTCGGGTCTTGTTTGGAGGGTCGGCTCTGGCTCGGCTCTGGTTCAGCTTGAGGACTTGTTTAAGCTTCTTCTGCCTCCTCCTCTCTTCCTCCTCCTCGTCTTCTTCCTCTTCGTCGAGGAAATCATCGAAATCGAAGTTGTACCTCACATTCCGCCGCCTTTGACCTCGCCGGAGCTCATAACCCGATTCCCCCGGCGACGAACTCCTCCGCCGCGCTAGATCCGCCTTCGACGGACGACCTTTCCTCCGCCGCCTCGCGATCTGACTCATCTTCGTCCCTCTATCGAACTCAGTGCACCCAAAATCCCTTTCTCTCTCTATACAGCTAAGGTCTCTGCAACTTTCTATTTTTTACTCTTTTTTCTTCGGGTAGGAGAGAGAAAGAAGAAAATGAAAGAGAGTTTTGGGTCACCGAACCTGAGACCGAGCCTTAGCTTCGGGTATACTTGATTGATTGATTCTTTAAAGTCTATAAACCCTGCGCGAAGTAAACGGCGTCACTAGACGACGTTAGCTACTGCCCGTTGCCCGGCTAGTTAATCAGTAATCGTAACTACTATTTTATCATTATATCTTTCACGTCATCAATTTCTCATTGAGGTGTTTAATTGGTTTGTAAATTATTTCAAAGCTTTTTTTTTTGTTTCGAAGCTATTTCAATTTTCAAAAGATTCTTTATTTAAAGACATTAATGAATTCATTGAAAGTTTATTAATCAAAAATCTAAAGACCGAAAATGTTATTCCCTCTGTTTCATATTACATAATATTTAAAATTTTTACATATAAATTAAAAAATCATTTAATTTTCTATTTTTTATTATAAAATTATCAATTCCAATACAATTCAACCAATAAAAAATAATCTGCAGAATTTAAACAGTCAAAAACAATAAAAATACAATTAATTTAACAATGAAAACTAAAAAAATCATCTAATTTGAAACAAAAAAAATCTCTAAAACATTATTTATTCTGATACGGAGAGAGTATTAATAAAACGAGTCGATCATGTATTTGTCTTTCAAGTTACCAAAATTGTATAATTATGGTTTAAATGAAGGGAAAATTGAAAATAAAGCACATCTACAATAAACTTTGTCCATCTATACCTTTATTTGAAATATCTTATTTATGCCTAAATTACTCTTTTTGTATAAATAATTAATTTTTTCAAATTTTTTTTTGTTAAATATGTGAGAAACAATTGAGTAAGACTTTTCATCAAATGAGCATTATTGATTAATAATCAAGAGGTTAAATTTTAAACTTATAAATTCGTTCTAGATTGTGTAGAAGACATTTTCTGAAATTTGTACATGTTCTAAAACCCGCATATTACGTAATATGAACATTGTACATGTTCTAAAAAGTTTAGAATACACTAACGTTCTACAAACTTTAGAAGACCATTTCAGAATACGTCAACTGGACTTTGCTCTATGTTCTTCATAATTTAGAATACGTATTCTTCTATTTGCTCTATGTTCTTCAAAATTTAGAATACATATTCTTCTATTTGCTATATGTTCTCCAAAATTTAGAATACGTATTCTTCTATACGTAGAATCCCAAAAATTAAGTAAACTAAATATTTCAAATCTTTAAATGAATCTTTCGGTTTAAGAAATCAAATATATTGTGCATTCTGAAAAATTTAGAATACATATTCTGTTTTTTTGGAATTCAGTAAATTGTCTATTTTTCTTCTATATAACCTAACGTTTTTCTGATGAATTTTCTTTATTTTTATGTGTTTAGAACTTGAACATGATCAGATGTATGTAACTAATGCATAGTGTACATATACCAAGTATAAGTGATTAAAGATTTGCAGTATAAAAGCAAACTTGTAAATAAACGTAGAGTAAATGCAATTAGCTATTTCTTAAAAGGATTTAATGGTTCATAAGGGCCTTCATAAATAATTAGAAAATATTTTAAAAGAATTATTCGTGAAACTTCAAAAATATGACTAAATTATTAAGAATGTTATCACAGTTTCGAATTAAAAGCATGAGTAATTGCATTCAAATTCTGTAATTCATTAACAAAAACATGTTAAACAATCAGAACACCAATTTGTATTGGTTTTTTTGACAATTCAAGAATAAATCTAAATTGAAAAATAATTTGTGTTGGTTTCTTAACGATTCGATAACAAACTAATTATTTATAAGGTTGCTGTTTGGTTATTTTTGTATTAAAAATATATTATTATTAATTAAATAAAAATTATTAAAACAAAAGAGAGAAAGAAGGTTCGAACTTGAGACATCTGTTAAAAATTTATAACTCATCAACCAACTCAACCAATAAATATTATTGTAAATTATTCCCTAAAATATGATTAAATATAATAGTTATGATTAAAGGCATAATAGGATTTTAACTAAATTAAATATATATCACCAAATTTAAGTAATAAAGGTATAGATGAACAAACTCCAAAAAAACCGTTCTTTATTTCCAATTTTCCCTTAAATGAAACGCTATATTGAAGTACAAAATTTGAATTTTTCATTAATGTTTCTGATTATGTTCATTTAATTGATGTCGGACGACAATTTTCTTATACGTATTTTTTGTCTGACCATAAAGTACTTTTTTACAGTAACCTCCTAGTTAATTGACGAATGTCTGCAAAATATAGCAATTTGTAATGAAAGAATATATATAGCAGTAAGAAATTCAGAAGTTTTATTCAAAGTTATATTCGGTTGGATCGGCTTTTTTGGGGAAGATTAGATTAGGATCGGCAGAAATGAATGGTTGCTGATGAGCCTTGACAATCGGTAGTGGTCAGATTTGCAATTATGATGGTGGCCGGAATTACAAGTCGGTGGTCATCAGATCTGCAGTGGGTAAAGTTAAGGTTGTAAGATTGTTGGGCTTTTGGGCTTTTCCTTTCTGTTTTTTCTGTGTGTAATAGCCCAATAGGCTTTATTAATAAAATCTGTTAGCCGACAAAAAAAAAGAATATATATAGCAGTATAATTATGCCAAATATTAGTAATTATTCAATATTAAAATATATAAAAGATACTATATTTTTGTGAAATTTTATCAAAGCTTAAGAGTTAAGAGAATATGCAACTTGGAAGGTCATGCAAATTTGCGACACACAAATCTCATACGACACCACCCATTTCAAAAGTGCCATCTGTTTTGGTCCCATCCTTTTTGACAAAATGTACAGCCTAACCACTTCTACTAGAAACAATTCTCCCAATATGTTTGAAAAAATCATAGATAAATTGCTAAAATGGTATGATAATATAATTGAACTGAAATTCATGGAATCCTTTTACTACTGTCTCCTATAGTATTTTTCGCCTAAATTACTTAAATTTCCCTAGCTAAGAGGTTAAAGGTATAGAATAGATCAATGAAACGTTGATTTTGACAATAAAGCTAGTATATGTGACCGATTGATTCTCCCTTGTTTAAAAGTTGGTGGCAAACAATGCTGGCTTTACCTTTACCTGAAGATGCATATGGGTATCTCCTTATTCGCTCGTTGGGAGAGAGAGATAATGAATGAGAAGAGTACATGTTTTGAGTCCGAGTCATTGGTTTGGAAAAGAAGGTACCCGATCTGGAGAGGAAAGTCCAAGTGATTTGAGGATGTTACGGGTTGTAAATGATCACATCATCATTCAAATAATTATCCGGTTAAAGAGTCTCTAAACATGTATTTCCAACCGAAATGTGATGACAAAGTTGTATTATAGCTTTGATTTGAGTCCCACGCATCTCTGAAACCTTTAAATGAGGGTAATATATTCTCCAAAAGCTTTGTTATATTGTTTGAACTAATACTTGAAGAGCAATATATCATAACCTGCAAGAGTTGAGTTATGTGGTATTTGGTGAAAAATTGAATCCTCTACGAACTAGGGCATGTTTTCAACTTATAATACTTTATGAGGATTGAGTATATTAGGTTGCTAAAACATAGTAATCAGAGCCACAAAAATGAAAAAGATTATACCTTAATGATTCGAGTTCTAGAACGAAATCTATAAAATCCCTAAAAATTCATATATAGTTTATGAGTTTATGTGATTAACCTAATGCCTAGCGCATTCTTTTACTAAATTTTAATCCTTTTATTTAGTTTATTCTCGTGCTTTTAATTAATTAACACCAAAAACCAAAAAAAAAAAAAATTAGCTATATTTTGATTCTTATATATTTGTAGTACAATGCGAGGTCCCTGTAGATTCGATCTCTTCTATACTATTGTGATTGATGTGCACTTGTAGTTAGTTTAATTGGATTTAAAACTCTCTATATCACATACATGATGTACACTGAAAGGATGACTTAAAAATGTACAATTTTCTAAAAATTGAATCATTTAATATATCTCGTAAGACAAAATGGGCCAAACCCAATATTTGATCCAAATTCTAGAGTTTTCTCTAGAATATATTTAACATCTCCATCTCCTTAAAATATCTAGAAAATGGTAAAAAAATAAGTATTTAGATATTTCTTAGAAATTATCTAGATAATTATAATAAAATAATATTAGAATTCTCTAGATTTAGGATTTAAATATTCTAAATATTTTGTACTTTGGAGGCTATAAATACCTCATTCTCCTTTCATTTGTAATCAAGTCGTTCCAAGAACTTTCTAAGTAATAAAATGCTTCTGCTTCCTAAACTTTAATTTCTATTCTCTCCCAAATTTTTCAAACACTTTCTCCATCACCTTACAGTTTTATTTCCAACACAATGGTCCATATCGAAACGAATAGTGAAACATTCTATAGCTACTTGATTGGAAACATAAAATTGAAGAAACTAGCCAATTTTGGAAAGCTGAAATAGAAGTTGGATCAACAAATCCAATAAGGAAGCATTAAAATAAGCTATTTGGTTGAAATATGTTCTCAAATCATGATCCTAGCCTTGATAACTCTTTAAGTTTGGAATACTAAAATCGAAGTTAAAACAACTTATAACCCCAACCTAGATTGTTGAAATGTTGAATGTATCGTGTGGTTTGTTCTGTAGATGAAAACAACTCGTTTATACTGTAGTAGCATGGCTATAGTTTTCCTGTCATTGGTAAATTTGTCTTGAAGTATTCTGATGGCTAAAGCATCCATACTTGAGCGGAAAATTATGATCTTTATACCAAAGAGAAAAAAACGAATGTTACTTTCTTCTAAGAATTGTTATGATATCTATACCAAAGGAAAAAAAAGAAAGATGAAAAAGACAAAGAAAAAAATATAACAAAAGAAAATTCAAATTACTTTATTGTCTAAGATTTAGCTAAATTAATTTACTTATTAGAAAATATTAGATAGTCATAAAACACAATAAATAACCAAAACTCATCTAGTACCTACTTTAAAATGGGAGGATAGAGTGAGAGTTTTGTGGATGCATGAGAAAAAACAAAAAAGAATGAATGTTTTTCACTTTTTCCACAAAAAAACTCTCTTCAAGAAATTATATAACTTCTTCATGAGTCAATTCCTCTACTGCCTGATGCAAAAAATATAGTTCCTTTGATGCAATATAGTTCCAATTCTTCAACTAAACCGCACCACGACTAACGTAAGCCGTTATGGCTTTCGTTTTGCCTCCAATACAGTTTTCTTCTATCTGAATCACAACATATGAAATTGTGAAGAAAAAAGTTTGCAATAAATTAGCTCTCGTAGTGTTCTTCTTGACAATGCGTTATTACCTCAAGAGTTAGAGGAGGTGACGAGAGCCAATCGAGTTCTTCCAATTGTGCTAAATCAACATTTTTCGGCAGAGACTCGGGTCAGGCAGTGTGGTGGCCTCTCGGTACACTCCAGCACCTCGGGGAGAAGTCCACTCTGTAGCACTTCGGTGCGTTCGTACCGGAACCAACCGGATCAGCTGATAGGATATATAAAAAAAAACATGATGATATTAGGGGTAATGGATTGAGAAATCTTAAACAAAGAGTACCTACACAAAACCCAAATTCACTAAAACAGAAGTGTAATTTCCATACGAATTAAGAACAAATATTAGCATACTGAACACAAATATAGCTCATTAGGTAGGAGTTAATTCCTCTTTATTTAATGTTTACCCGTCTCTTGGCTTGAGCATATCCATCTTGAAACTTTCGACTTCACAATATGTTGGTCCTCCCCATGGTGGCGAAAGAAACAATACATCTCCCTGGACATACCAAAAAAATATGATATGAATCTAGTAGTTAGATAATATAACACAAGAACAAAAGGGTATAACGAATCTTTATATATGCAGATAAAAATGATATTACTTTGAGAGATGGAGCTAACTGGATAAAATCACCAATGACAAAATCCACACGATCAGCAACTCCATAAACCTTTGCATTGTTGATTGCCAATTCTACCTTCATTGGATCAATGTTGATAAGCAATTACAGAAAAACATATATTTGTTTAAAAAACAAAAAAAAAAGGTTTAGAAAGCATCCACATATATATATATATATATATATATATATATATAATACTTGTCTTCTTGTTTTTAAGAGAGCTTACACTTTAGCAAATTGGATAGTGTTACCACCAACACCTGAGAAGCAATCAATCACCACTTTCCCACGACACCTCTCTGCTTGTTTGATTGCGATTTCTTCAGGAGTACTATCCTTCTTCATCCATTTCGATTCCTTTGTCATATCTCGAGAACAGATCGTAACGTTGGATCCAGTACCCACTGATTGTAGGATTCCTACCATTTTCTTCTTCTATCTCTATATGGAAACACAAACAAAAGAGATAAAAACAAGTAACAGCAGCAAGAAAAGTTAACGGATGCATTTTTTACCTTTCTCCATTGATCTCTACTTGTGACTTGTGTGAGTGAAATACAAAAGTCAACTCGTATTCCAACTTCTCCTCCGACAAGAGAGTGGGTGGCTCGAATTACTCAGATATCAAAATATTCGGGGTTGTTAAATAATTGGTTTAAAACTTGATTCTCTATCGGTTTGGAAATAATCGGACCCATTGAAAGAAATATATGTTGTTCGCTCCACTTTTGTTTTCAAAAACGACTGATGCAACTAAAGAAGTTGGTATTTCGAAAACATTTAGAAATATATGTGAGATGTAATATTCAAGTTATACCTGGATAACGTGTTGTGTGGATGTATTTATGATTATATATATATATATATATATATATATATATATATATATATATCTACACTATTATAATCATGTTATTATGATTAGGATTGACTTTTCTCTTATGCAAATTCTCACTAAAATAAATCTCAAGAGTTCCCTAATTTATTCTCCGAACAAAGCAGGTTATAAGGTTCTCATAATTATGCATTGTATCAATCAATTCTCATGAGATAAGAGTCCTGCCAAAACTAGAAGGATACATAATTGTTAAGGTTGTTCTTAGTGATCTTAGTAAAACTCTCAAAAAGATGAATAAGAGTATAAACTTGTTCTTGAATAACTCCAAAATCTCAAAACGGAAATACAAAAGCAAAGGGTATTTAGGAGCCTTTGACTCTCCTTTCTCTCTCACACAAAATGATCAAATATCTTGATGATTTAAAAGTGATTACAAGCCAAAACATAAATAGTTGTTTCTGTTATCAAGTTGTTGCCCTAACCTATGACGTGTCCTGTCCTTTCTTGACCTTGTTCTGATCCGAGAATGAGTCACATTTGCCTTAGATCTGCTTCTCCCTTTGGGCCTAAGCCTGCTTCTCTTGTATTGGGAAAGAATTGGTGCCTTTTCTAGCTCTCTATTCACAATACCCCCCCCCCCCCCCCCCCCCACCCCCTTTTTTTAAAGTAACCTTGTCCTCAAGGTGGAAAGGTGGAAATTGCTCTTAGATGACCCCTTTCCATATAATTATCCAGCAAGCCTTTCCATTTAATCAGAACTTTAGGTTGTCCGGTAACTGAATTAATTCGTTCCCCTACACAGCCCTTTGGTACTGCAGGCAAGATGCCATCTTCAGTGAGTTGAGGTGGAAGGGATAATGGTGTCAGGGCAGTCCCCAGGCCGGCTTGAGTTGAGAGACATGGAAGGTAGGGTGGATTTTGGCGTCTGGTGGCAACAACATCTTGTATGCCACTGCTCCTACACGTTCCACGACCTCAAAGGGACCATAAAACCTTGCAGATAGTTTTTCATTAGCTCTCCTTACTAGGAATTGTTGTCTATAAGGTCTCAGTTTGAGGAAGACCTTGTCTCCTGGTATTTGGTGTTTTTACACCATTAGACTCATATTTTGTCATCTTTTGTCCATGATTTCATAGCATTTGCAACATATTTTGATCATTTGAGTCTTAGTTTTGTGATTAGATGCATTTAGAATTAGGACATGTATTTGTGCATTTTTATTCTTGTTTTGGTTTGATTTAGGTATTTTTGAAGAAATTGAAGCTATGTAGATGCAAAAGAGAGGAGGAAGTTAACAAATGGAGGATAAGGAAGTAATAGAGAAGGGACTTGAGTCAAGAAGGATGAATCAAAGATTGAATCAATGAAGAAGTCGCAGCGCTCATATCCATGTCTCATATCTACGTCACAACCTAGATATGGAAACCAAAATTTCTACAAAAGACACAGAACTCATATCCACGTCCATATCCACATGATGGTCGTAGATATGAAACCCAGTTTTACCAAAGACCAAGATCCGACCCAATTTAAATTGGGTTGACCCGGTTCCATTTTGCTTTAGTATAAATACAATTTTTAGCTTGTAATAACCTAAGTTTTCTCTCCTCTAGAGTTGGGTTTAGATCCAAAATCTCCTTTGATGTTTTGGATATTATCATCTTCTCATGCCACTTTAGAGAAAGATTCTTCACTCTCTTCTTTTATATTTATGTTTATATATCTACTTTTATTTTGTTTATATCTTTCTTTTTATTCTTCATCATGTTTTAGTGGATTGTGGGTTAGGTAGATTTGGTTGATTTATGATTGATTGATGATGCTTAGGATTACATTCATGTAATTTTCAATGTTTAAGAAGTGCTTAAGGCTAGATTTGTCTTAGTTATTCAAGCTCTAGATCATAGACATTTTACGTCCGGAAGGTGTTCGATGAAATGTCTAGACTAATCTTAAACTTGCTTTTCATTCTTAACCAATGGGAATTAATGTTTAAGGTGATTAATTGATATTGTGGACTTGAAATTAATGATTATTGATCTCTTAATTGCAATTATAAGATTATCTTAATTAAGTGATTTGTAAATGAATTAGTATCATGAGAGTGAATTAATCTATCTTGTGTGATCCTTGTCATGGGATTGAGCATGCTTGTTAGTTCTAACATTATTAGTTAATTGTTAGTCATCTCAAATCAATTTCCTTTGCCCATGATCCATGTTTTCTCTTTTGTTGGATCATGAATTATGCTAGATTAGAATGCTTTGATTGTTAGATAATGATTATTATGGTTGATCTTTGTTAGATCTTTCACTTAGGTTGTTCTTAATGCTAGTTTTGATTTGATCACACGAAATCTAGATCTTTAGGCACCCGGAAGGTGTTTGTGGAAATGTTTGAACCAAACATTTTGTGAGTTTGGGTCACATAGCTACTTGACTGTGGTTTCATGAACACTTGTGACGAAAATGAGAGTATATTAATGCTTGTCTAATCATTGAGATGGAAAGTTTGACCGTGGATCTTGAATGTGATTAGAGGAATGAGTTTTTACCATTGGCATGGACTAACCTAAGAATGAATATTTCATTGTCTCGGATAGTGTTTGATTCAACCTTTGACATTATTGTTTGATTGTTAACCCATTTTTATGATAGCTTTAACTCATGGTCCAATGCTTTTATCTTGTTTATCTTCTTGCATTTCATTTTCTCACATTTCTTATCTTTTAAACCAAACAAAAACACCAAAAATATTTGCTATAGCTTAGTTTGTTTCTCGCATCTCTAGTGTGTAATCTTTAGTCCTTGTGTGATCGATCCTTAAGTATTCTTCGGTGTTCCATGCACTTGTGGATTATTTGAAACTTCGATCGTCTATTGTATCTTTGGTCTTTAGCAAAGGTAAAATAGTGCGAATCATCTCCTACAGCAAAATGGACCTCCTTTCTGTGACCATCAGCCTGTTTCATCATGATTTATTGGGCTCTAAGAATGTGTTGCTGCAAAACTTGAATCATGACATCTCTCTCACTGAGTCGAGCCTCCAGATCAACATTGGTAATTGACCCTGTTTCAAACTCGAGCAGAGATGGAGGATCCCGCCCATAGACTACTTTAAAAGGTGTCATTTTGATGGTAGAATGGTGCGAAGAGTTGTAGCACAGTTCAGCCCCAAGCAAGTAGTAAACCCAGCTTTTAGGCTTGTCACTTGTAAAGCACCTCGGTAGGTTTCAAGGGCTCTATTATTCACTTCCGTTTGGCCATCAGACTGGGGGTGGTAGGCGGTGCTGAAGCAGAGCTTGGTGCTTGCCAGGCGAAAAAGTTCAGTCCAGAATCTCCTGGTGAACAAGGTGCCTCTATCTGAAACCAAAGTCTTGGGGAAACCATTCAGTCTGACCACTTCCTAGATGAAGATGAGAGCAACAGACACGACATCAAAGGGATGTTTCACCCGGATGAAGTGAGCATATTTAGTGAGTATATCTATCACTACCATGATGATTTTATACCCTTTAGATTTAGGCAGGCCCTCAATAAAATCCATAGATATGTCCTCCCAAACCCTAGAAGGAATAGGTAAGGGTTGGAGGAGACCTGCAGGAGCTAGGATGGAGTACTTGTGGCATTGGTATACCTGGCAAAAAGCCACATACTTACGGATATCTGACATCATGCCTTTCCATAAGAAGACAGCTCCAATACTCTTTTGTGTCTTGAGGACTCCCCCATGGCCTCTCCTAAAATATGAGGGTCACCAATGGAGAAGAAGCAGGCAAGACCAACCTCCCTTGACGCAGTAGGCAATCCTGAACCAACTCAAATTCAGAATCAACTTTGGTGCCTTGCAGAAGATCCTGCTTGATGGCATGTAATGCAAGGTCTTTGTCCACCTTAGAAATGATATCTGCGAGTTGAATGGCAGTAGGAACAGACAGGACAAAGAGTTGAGGAACCCCCTCCTGCCTAGACAGAGCATCTTTAGCTTTGTTTTTCAAGTCTGGTTTCTATTGAATATCGAAGTCAAAGCTTATATTCTTTGTGAGCCACCGCTAGTATTCCAAGTTGATCTCTCAATGTTCCAACAGGAATTTAAGGCTCTCTGGTCTGTTCTGACCACAAACTTCCTTCCTAACAGGTAGTGTCTCTATTTATGGATGGCAAGCTCTCTCTCATAAACTGATTTCAGCCTCTCTCTCGCAGTTAAAGCCTGGCTGAAGTAGGCAAATAGGCCTCTGATTCTGCATTAGCACTTCTTCCAACCCAATACCAGACACATCATATTCAACCACAAACACAGATGTGAAGTCAGCTAAAGCCAGAACAGGGACTGATATCATCGCTCTCTTAAGGGCTTGAAAGGCTACACTGGCCTCAGGGCTCCACTTGAACTGATCTTTCTGAAGCAGGGATGTCAAGAGCTTGGCTATAGCTCCATAACCACGGACAAACTTGCGGTAATAGCCAGTGAGGCCCAAGAATCCCTTAAAGCCTTGACATTCTTGATTTTGGCAGAGTCAGCTGCTACTCCTTCTGCGAATATGATGTGCCCCAGATACTCTACAGAAGCACTCCCAAACTGGCATTTTTTCAAGTTAGCATATAGCTGGTGATCCTGGAGCAATTGCAAGATGACTCTCAAGTGCTCTTGATGCTCCTCATGTGTCTTGTTGTAGACTAGGATGTCGTCAAAGAAAACCAATACAAATTTCCTGAGGAACCCCCTCAAAAGTCATTCATAAGGGCTTGGAATGTTGCTGGAGCGTTCTTGAGTCCAAAAGGCATGACAAGGAATTCGTAGTGGCCATCATGGGTTCGAAAGGCCGTCTTGGGAAAATCAGAGGCCTTGACCCTGATTTGGTGATAACCAGAGCGGGGGTCTAGCTTAGAGAAGATAATGGCTCCATAGAGTTTATCGAGGAGTTGATCAATCATAGGGATAAAGTAGCTATCACTTACTATGGCCTTGTTGAGAGCCCTGTAGTCGACACAGAAGTGCTAGCTGCCATCCTTTTTGTGGACCAACAATACTGGACTTGAGAAAGAACTAGTGCTCTGCTTGATGTTGCCTGGAGGTAGCATGGCCCTAACCTGCTTCTCCAAATCATCCTTTTGAGCCTGCGGATATCTGAATGGCCGCACATTAACGGGGCCAGCTCCATGGGACAAGGTGATAACATGTTTATGGTCGCGGGAAGGTGGTAGCCCTTGTGGTTCTTCAAAGACTTGGAGGAAATCGCTAAGGACTCCACGCAGAGACTCGGGAGTTTGTTGTGTGACTTCTGTGTCTGGAAGTTGCAGTGTGCTGCATTCCACAAGTAATCCTTCGCCCTCGGCTGCTAAGGCCTTCCAAAGTGCTTTTAGAGAAACTTAGGAACAACACAGTCCTGGATCTCCCAGAAGCTTCACTTTGACCCTGTTGAGCTTGAATTGGAGCCCTTGTAATTTCCAATTAGCTTTCATGTCTCCCAGGGTTTTGAGCCATTGGACCCCAAAGATAACATCAGCGTTCCCGAGATCCAAAGGTAGAAAGGAAGATGTAATGGCCACCCCTTGGAGCTGCAAGGTGACGTCTTTGCAGATGCCATGACTTTTGACTGTTAGCCCTGTCCCAGTGACTACCCCATAACCGCCAGTGGAGTCAATTGGTAGATAGAGACGTTGGACCAACTTGGAGGTCACAAAGTTGTGTGTGACCTCGCTATCGACCATGACTGTAAACTTGTCGTTGCCGATCAAACCGCGGAGTTTCAGTGTGTGCGGTGATGAAATCCCTACCAACGAATTGAGAGACAAGACCGTTATCTCAGTCATCGTCTGTACTCTCGCCACCTCAGGAAACTCATCATCATCCCATTCCTGTCCAAACCATTGGGATGCATCACAAGGAGTCGAAGTTCCCTACGAGTGCACAAGTGACGCGCATGCCATGGCTCATCACATCGATATCAGAGATTGTCAGCTTTTCGTTGAGCAATCTCCTCTGGTGTGAAACGCTGCAACGGAGCCACCAGACAATTGTACGAGCTAGGGTTTTGTGTCTCCTTGCTGTTGTGAAACATTGTCGTGGGATGTGAAGAGGGCACCTGAGCTAGATTGGGCCGAATGTGAGAAGGCTCAGATCCGTTGCGCGGCCCACTTTGGTTAGCCGGCCCAGAGTAACGAGGTGGATCCAGACGCTTGCCTCGGTTATTAACGATGGCATGATTTTTTGTCGTCTTTTCCGATGAAGCCTCCCAATCTTTAACTTTTGTAGCATAGAACTTCACTCGTTGTAGATTGTGAGGTTTGAACGTCTTGACGTGAGACTGAATCAGTGGATCTAACCCCGTCATAAAGGCTAACTCGAGGGTTTTTTCTTGCAGAGTTGGAGCGTGGGTCGCGATGCTGAGGGATAACAACCTCTCACCGACGGATGTAGCAAAGCTAGGAACAAACTGAGCCAGAGCCCTTTGTATTATCTGAGCCCAGTTGAGAAAAGGATCTTGATCCTGTTGCCATAAATAACAGTTCAAGGCGTCGCCGGCGAAGTAACATCACACCACTACCGATTTCTGGTGTTCCGTAAAGTAGCCGACCTCGAAGAATTGTTCGACACGGGCAACCTAGTCCTGTGCGTCAGAGCCATCAAAAGTGGGAAGCTCGAGACGGTGATTCGGCCTGAGGCCATATTCTGGTGGTGGTTTTCCCGCGGGAATGTTTCTGGTTCACGCGGACGCTCGGGAAATAGCTGCGTATAAGGACGCCCCAGAGGAGACGATTTATTCGGTGGCAAGGTTCGATCGGTTGGTGTGAACATCAGTGCGATGGTCACTCATAGAGGCGCTGCGGGATGATCCGAGTTGAGCCGAAGCGGAAAAAGGCTATCTTTCTAACCTATCGTTTCGGCAGTATAGCACAACTGTCTCAAGTGTCCGGTCCATCTTCTCCATCAAAGCTAGGAGCTTGGAGAAAACTTCTGATGACGAAGGTTCGCCATCGGAAATCGTATGTAAGGTCTCGTTAGAAACCTCGACGACTCGTAACAATTGAGGTAAGGTTCCATCCTTGTCCCTGGGATCGAAACAAATCTGATACTAATTGTTAAGGTTGTTCTTAGTGATCTTTGTAAAACTGTAAAAAAAGATGAATAAAGGTAGAAATTTGTTCTTGAATAACTCCAAAATCTCAAAACCGAAATACAAAAGCAAAGGGTATTTAGGAGCTCTTGACTCTCCTTTCTCTCTCTCACAAAATGATCAAATCTCTTGATGATCTAAAACTGACTACAAGGCAAAACGTAAATAGTTTTTTCTGTTATCAAGTCGTTGCCCTAGCCTCTGACGTGTCATGTCCTTTCTTGGCCTTGTTTTGATCCGAGAATAAGTTGTCTTTGCTTGGATCTGCTTCCTCCTTTGGGTCCTAAGCTTGCTTCTAGCTCTCTGTTAACAATGGAGTTGGATTTGTAACAAATCCGGTACATAAAAACCCAAACATTTGAACCATCTGTTCGAAGCCCATAAGTACGTCTTCAAGCCTGACAAGGGATGACGAAAGGTTGTTAAAAGTTACGACGAGACGTTTAGTTTGTCACCTCACCGAGAACAAGTCAACATGCGATCTTAAACATTTATCAGATTTCACATAGAATATTTAGCCCTTAGTCATCTTCTCCTTTAAACATTGAGTGTGGGAATATGCTTTCATAATACCCTTGCAAGAGAATACTTATAGGGAAAATTCTAAGGGGGTATAGATCTTTTTGGTAATTACAGTTTATCCAACTATTTTCTAAATAGTAACAAGATTATTATTGGTTAAATTTTTGATGAAAAGACAAGATATTGAGCATAATACAAGGTTGCTATTATCCTCTCTTTTTTTCCCTATAATACAAGCGACATCATCATCTCTTGTAGAGCTAAGATATATTTGTGTGTAATTTCAAATTTTCTTCCTTTAACTTATACTCTACAACCCTAAGTTGCATGGAATCAGAAATGGGTACGCAGAAGCGGAAGCGTTTGGAAGCATGTTGCACGTTTTCTTCATCTTTTTCACCATTTTTATAAGAAAAATCTCTTCATCCTCTTTATTAAAAAACGGACGACGAGAAGATAACGCTTCCAATATATAAGAATCCACTTCCAACTCTGAATCGTATGTTTTCACGGCAATTCCAAACTTCAATTTTTGGGAATCGCGATTCCAATTCGATTCTGAGCGATTCTGAACACTTTCGATTCCGCTTCCGATTCCGGAGCGGGAATCATAGCTTGACCGACGATTTTGTGCAACGTAACCTCCAATTTTTTGTCGTAAATCAATATATTCTCGGGAAAGCTGATCTTCGGGCGTGTTATTGGGAGTAGAATTATTAATGATTTTTAGAATCCTTAGTATCCACTGTTATTGGTTTATAAATTCTAACAATCTTAATGAAATCTATTGTTATTGGTTTATAAATTCTAACAATCTTAATAAAATCCACTGTTATTCAAAAAGTTTGGTTTTTAATGATTATGTAATTCTAGCAAAATTTAGTATTAATGAGAGTAGGATTTTTAACAATTTTACTCATATAAACACAACTTTCACAATCTTAAGTATATACATGAAATTCTCAAAATTCTTACAATACAATTCTTTGATAGATTTATGAAATACACAAAACTATTTCCAAACTCAACAAATCTCTAAACTTTTCAAATCAACAAACTCTATCTAAATCCTACTCCCAATAAACCCTCCTTCATTTATACTCCATCCGCTTCAAAATAATTGTCATTCTAGCCTTAATTTTTTATTTCATATTACTTGTCATTTTGCAATTTCAATACACATTTATGACCAATTTTTCTATTTTATCCCTACTTTTAAGTTTATTAATTATTTATATCAAATAAAACATTGAATTAATTATGGGTAAAACATATTTTTAATATGTTTTTTTTAATTTGTGTAAAAAACTCCAAAATAACAATTATTTTGAAACGGAGGGAATATCTAATAATATTTACTAGTCGAAGAGAATTTATGTTTAAAGTCGTGCTTATTGAAAGAAGCTCACTCAAATGTGAACATTAAAAACAACAAATGATGAATCCATTATTAACCAATATGAAAACATTGATATCTCGTAAGTGTGAGAAAATAGTCGTAATTGTTGGCATATCTATTGTCGAAGATCGGCTAGTCGTAACTTTGCCAAAACAATGGTCGACAGCGGTCAAAGGTCATCAGTCGTATTTTTGCCAAAAAAATGGTCTGCCAAATCAGAATATTGTTTTGACAGAGCTACGACCACAACTGATTTCTGCCAGAGTTAAAAAGGACCATTGTTTGGCAGATCTTTGATCTTGCCAATATTTACTTATAGTTTACTGGTTTTGGAAAATTGAAGATGAATAAGATGAGTTTGGATTTCCTCGTTAATTCAAATAAAGGAGGGGAGGTTTTTGTGGTTGAAGAACAAATCCAAGGATTTTCGCCACATTGTTTGTGAATATTACAACATGGATAAGCATATGAATGCAGTCTAGATTGCTTACATGTTGCCTAAACATATGTCGGAGAAAATGTCTAGTTTTGAGTAATGATAAACAACTTGTATAAACTTTATCATAATGACTATATGAGGATAGGGCCGACCCTGAGGACAAATCCAAAAGACGTGAGTTTTGGACTCCAAAATTTTTTTGGTTTGTTGATATTAGAAATACCTCTCCGAATTATTTTTTTTATTGCAAGAAAAAACTCCAAATTAAAAATATATTTATAAAACTTCTAGCAAAAACAAATAGTTTATGACCCTCTAAATCTCAGACCGCCCTTCATCAAGATTTGTGGGATGAAAATGATCAAATGCAACAGCTCTACAATCCAACATTTTACTGGTGAATCTATTTCCCAAGGTATCAGTACCACCCTAACCACCTTATCTACATTTACATTTCTTTATAATATATATTGATCCGTCAATTAATATTTTGAGTCATTGATGTATTATTTAGTGATGGTTCTGCTAAACTAATCACTGTTAGATACTAAAATTACAGGTAAGCGGTAGCAGTTACCATATTTGTGTGTACATATATAGACGTAATAATTGGTAGTATAATATTTGGTTGCACAGACTACACAATAATTGGTAATTTTGTAAATTAATATTTTTCTCGATAAGGCCACAAACGTACAGTGTTCTAATATATTAGGAATTAGTTTATGTTTAAGTGTCCATTTCTGTTTACCGTACCAAACTATACCAAAATATAAGTGTTTTGATGTTATTTATCCCCGAATGAAAATAAAATCAAATTAATTGGAAAAAGACAAATAAAACTTGTAGTTATTTGCAAATTTCTTCCTAGAGGTGATAAGTTTTGCTAGAACGTGCCGACATCAAACTGATATCCTAACTGGCTATGATTTCGGTGGAAATCATTTTTGAAAAATGATATTTAAGATCCAAATTCAATTAAAAATGAGATGAAAGACTACTGATTAATGAACTGTTTTAGAAGGTGCTAATTTAGATGGTAAAAGATAAAACTGATTTTATGATTTGATATAGAGTGCAATTTAGGACTGGACAAATTACCCGTTAAATTCGATCCGATCCAAAAAATTCGAATATTCGTTTTGAATCAAAACGAAACAAATAATAAAATTTAATATCCGTTTAAACCGAAAAAAATCACAAACACTAATTTTAAAAATTTGAATATCCGATCCGATCCATATATTACTTATACATACATATAATATGGTAGATTTATAATGTATATTTACATTTTTGACTTTTAAATATATTTGGCGAATATATTTATAGTAAAAAAAGATAAATACTAACTTTATTTGAAATATATTTCTTAAATAAAAAATATATATTTAATCTTTCACCAATTTAATCTTTCACTTTTCATTTTTTAAACAATTTATCAAATAAAATTAGATTTATTTCATATATTTATTAATTAATTAGTTTAAATCTTATATTAAAACTTTTTAAAAAAAAGTTTGTTGTTTAAAACAAAGATCCGCAAAGATTCGAATATCCGTCATCCTGGATATCCGAAATTTTTTGAAATAAAACAAATAAAAAAATTAGATATCTATAAAAAAAATCGAATAACAAATAATATATTTGTTCTGGATATCCAATATGCGCCCTGACCTAGTGCATTTGTAGCTGCACTAGACTATAGTGTATGCAAGAAAAATTAATAAGTACTGGAAACTGTAACCAACTCTAAATAGTGTATGCTCTAAGTAAGAAAATTCTTCTAGCTGAATATTAGTTATTGGAATTTTAGAAAAAAAAATGTTTTGATCAAAGTGTAGGCTTGTGGAGATATAGAATATTTACAAAGTCTTCTACGGAAAAAAGTACGTATATTAACACTCATTCTCCACTATACGAAACAATTAATAATACTCTCAAACGTGTCATGTTTATTTACCCCCAAAGTTTTAAATATACCCCATACATATTTGTTAATAGGAAATAATTAACAAATACATATTTAGATTGCAATAATAATTGATAGAAACTCCTTTGCTCTTTGGTTGACCAAAATTATATTTTTCGTCGTATCGGATAATAATTTTTTCTATAACATATATATGCTATCGTAAACGAATTTTTATTTTATTTATGTTTCAAATTTTTCAAATGATCATATTGGTGCGAGATAGTCCAGTAACAAAAAAAAAAAATATATATATATATAAATAAAGTTTTGTTATTTGAAACGGGATAGTTCGGGCCATTAGAAGCAAAAAATAAAATAAAACGAAACCATAATCTCATTGATATGCGCGCGGTACGTATGAACCATTTCTGTTTCTGTTGTTTTTATTGATGTGAATTAATTTATGGTCTTTCTCGTAATATCTGCAATTCTGCATAGTGGGGAACTGGGGATTAGCCTCGTGTGACACGGTGACAAACTGACAGTGACCACATACACTACAACAAATAAATAAAGAGACCTGATGGTTTCATTCATTGTTTTATAATTTTAAAGTCTTATATATCTTGGTTTTTTTTTAAAAGAAAGTCTTATATATCTTTGTAAGCATAAACTAGACGAATGAATGGTGGGGAAGAAAAAAAACAAGATAAATGAATTATGAATGTAAATATGTAATATATAATATTTTTCCCGTTTAAATAATGTATGTTAATACTTTATCTTTTTTCTTAAATTCGAGAAATGAATGTAGGGGACAAAGAAAAAAACAAGACAAATGAATGTAATATGTAAACAATATTTTTATTTTTGGTTTTATTTACATTATTAGAAACATGGACCTGTGTTTTAGCTTCATTCTGTAGTTCCATAGAATTGTATAATTACATGATAAGAAGCAAAGTCGCATTAGAAAAAGGATATTAGCCTTAGAAAGAGTAGTAAGTCAATGGCCTTTTTAGTCTTTATATGAAGTGGCTTTATAAGTAATAATATTTGTTCTTCATATAAAATTAGCTTAAGTTCAAACCATTCCACCATGACAACAAATTAACGTAGGATAACTGATATTATAAGAGGTAATTGCATTAATTCTTGAATTATTTTCTATCTACTAAGAGTTGTCACTTAGGTTTCAAAAAAAAAAAAAATAGAGTTGATCTCTTTATTTTAAAGGGTTACTTTAAAAAATGAAAAAGAAAGAATTTCATTTTCTTTTGAAATTCTCTTTATTTTTAATATTTTTCTATTTATAAATTGTGAATATTTCAAATTTTTGTTCATAATATTTTTGGTATGCAGAGTAAACTTTTACTTTTAACGTGTGTTGCATGCATCTACATACAACTTCTCAAATTTAAAGTGCTTGATTGAATTTATAAGGAGCAAACATTCTTTGATACATAAAAAAAAAATGTAAAAACAAATTGACAAGTAGACCCCAAATCATTGTGTTGGATATAACCTAGCTAGATATATGGCACACCATGAAAATTATTTTCAAAGTTTTACTTGTCAAATTATCATTGTGTTATATATTTCCTCCTTTCCATTCCATGAAAATTGATGTTTTAGCTTTTTTCACACAAATTAAAAAAAATTAGTTGTAAGTTATTAATGCATTACTTTTTAATATTAAATATTTTTCAATACCTATTAACCAATAATAATTCAGAATTTAAATATTTTTAATTAATATTTCTTAAAGTTTGCAGAAAGTATCATTTAACAATCTAAAACATCAATTTTTATGGAACAAAAAAAATTCAAAACATCAATATTCATGAAACGGAGAGAGTAAATGTTATCATAGTGTAATAACTTTGAAAATTATTTCATTATTTTGTTTTTTTTAAACCTAGCTAGATATATTTCATAATTTCACCATGATAACGATCCCACATTCCCAGTAGACCCCAAATCATGGAAACTAACTTGTTTTGACATAGAGAACAAAAACAACTAGTTTTGATATAGATTAATTATTTATTATTGTATTTATAATTGTTGTTTTAATTTATTGCAACATATATCGTTAATAGTATAATCTATAATAACGATTCCCGAATAATATTCACTAAATTAAATTATATTGCGAGGAGCAAATCCGGAACCGAGTTACAAACATGGAAAAATAGTGAGTCGCACACTCTTGTTCATTTGACAAAGAAACCGTCATGGATATTAATTACAAGGAAAAAAAAAGAATTGTGAAAGCACTGCAGAGTCGAATGAATTCATCGAAGATGGAGGAAATATAAGGCCCCTCATTTTGGTTTTTTTTTTTTTTTATAAACCGTGAGAGTTTGAAACTTTTGGCTTATAATCTTTAGATATTCCAATTTAAAAAATAATTTTCCATTTCAAATGAAATTTAAACCCGAAATACAAAAAAAAAAAGTGTTACTAACCCCTCATTTGTTACCATTTTGGTCTTCTAGCATCAGTCCAACTCAATAACCGTTAAACGATAATCCAATTTTCCAAAACACACTGCATGGCTCATGAGAGATCTTCTAGTTCAAAATGTAGTGGAGATAAGCACCGAGACTACCTTTCGATCAAATAAACCTGATGCCATCATTTAAGTCCCGTAAAGATTTATTATATAGAGTTTGCACTTCTTTTTTTTCTTTATTGTTTCTTTTTGTTGTGGTGCAAAAGTATTTAATCATCTGGTCAACTTTGAATAATTGAGAGTATTCATGATTGTGTGTGTTTGTACATTTATCTACGTGAATTTGTAGCAACTTTTTAGAATAATGCATTTTCTTGATATTCTTCTATATAATTATTGAAATCAAGTAAACAAACGGAAATTAATATGTTAGAAGAAAACTGAAAAAAGGTTGAACTTTAAAAAAGTGGAAGACGTGTGGGACGGTATAGAGGTGCGTTAAAATCGAATAAATCTATGTTTTTTTCTTCTAACTATATATTTGTC
This sequence comes from Arabis hirsuta, assembly GCA_964056655.1. Lineage (NCBI taxonomy): Eukaryota > Viridiplantae > Streptophyta > Magnoliopsida > Brassicales > Brassicaceae > Arabis > Arabis hirsuta. The sequence goes on from OZ053299.1 coordinate 34,560,464, forward strand.
ACAATATTTCATCAAATATTTTTATACAGTATATGTTAATAAAATATCATGGAAGGAATTTAACGTTCTTTTTTCCAACTCTAATAGTATAAATTGGTATTAAAAATAAAATTTCAAAATTCAATTAAATATTAGTTATAAATTGAATTAAAAAAATGTGACGACAGTTTCTAAACTAACTTTTCAAAACTCAATGCAACAAATACACATAATAAATTCTACAAAAGGATAAACGCATGTTTAAATTAAAATGATTTTTTAATTGGTAAAGTGACGGATGAACTATTATTATTAATTTTTGCTTTACTGATCTGACAAAAAAAAACGAGTATAAACCTAACTCTAATGATCAAATTCTAACTCCAAACCTAAGTTTATAATCTAATCACCTAATCTATTCTTACCGACCAAACTTAAACGGGTTAGACTTAGATTTTTTTTGTTGTCTCATAAATTTTACTCTTACGTAATTATTCGTTAAACGCGTCCCTCATCAATTGTGTTTGACTCATATCACTATCATTCAATCAACACACCAACAGTGAGTTACATAAATAATTACCAAAAATGTATTATCATATTAGATAATGGAGAGGGCAGGATTGTATAGTGGTGCACATCACAAATTCAGTGCACGAAAGAACATCCAAAATAAATAGTATTATCATATCATATGGCTTGGAATGAGAAAAAAAAAAATCTAGAATTGTTTGACTAGTAAAGTAAAAGATATAGGAGTATAAGTGAGAATGATCATGTATATCTCACGATGATTACAAATCGGATCAAACCAAATCTCTTTTACAAAACTCATCGAAAACCCCAACTTTTATTATATGACCACATGATGATACTTTCGCATGATAAAAACGAATTATGTAGATTTTTTTTTTGTTATAAACTAATCACTAATTATCTAGTAAGAAAAAAAAATTATGTAGATGGTTTACATTATAAGTTCCTTTTTTGGACGTCTGTAATATATTATTTGATGAACTCAAAATTTTCTGTATTTTTTTTTTTTTGCTAAACAAATTTTCCGTATTTAATCCAAATAAAAAGCACCAAATAAATTCTGTAGAAATATAACAAGTATATCAACTTCACTTTTAAAACACGGTTTTAAGAATATACGATAAATTGATTTGAGCTTGTAGCCTACTAATTCATACTAATATTGACACAAACATAAAATTAAATTAAATTAGAGGAATCTATAGAAAATCAATATCATGCAAAGATGGAACTTAAGTAAATAGAAAGAGGTTCAAATTTAATGTTTTCCCAGTACAATTAAATGTAGAGAAAAAAAACTAGAGTTATATATAGAAAATGAATATCATACAAAGATGAAACTTATATATAAATATAAAATTGCTGAAATTGAATATTTTCGGTGCAATTAACTGTAGTAAAATGAAATTGCCATAACTTTCGCAGGAAGTCATGTACAAATAGAACTAGTATAACAATTTCACTTAAAAATATCACATAAAATTAGATCTTCACCAAAAGAAAAAACGTATAACATGGGTCAAATATAATGTTTTCTACATAGTGGGTCTGATACAAACACAGACACACACCCCTATATATAAAGTATAAAATGGGTCAAATATAATGAAACTTGTAACAATATGAAAAGAACTTATAAAAAAAATGAAATTGCCATAACAGTCCAGAAAATATACAATGGAGTGATCTGATCTGATCCGTCTGATAATGACAAGAAAGGAAGCTGCCTCTTCTTCATTTTTAAGATTTCTTCTTTTCACATTATCAGCCTTTATTTTTTATTTTCTAATTTTTCTTTTTTCTACTTCACATTTCTCCTCTATATAAACTACAGCGAGTTTCACATCTCTCTTGCAACTCCAAGAACCTCGGGAGCATTAAAACCAAACCAAAGAGTTCGCCGGAAAACAAAAATTGAAAAAGATGCCGGCGAAGAAAACCACACCGTTCCTCACTATGTTCCTCCTCTTTCTTGGTTTATTCCGGTTCGATTCATTTCCCGGTTTAGAAGCAGCAACTGGAAAATTGGGTTCGATTCCGGGATTATACGTGTTCGGAGATTCGTTAGTTGATGCCGGAAACAATAATCACTTAGCAATCTCTATATCAAAAGCTAATTATCCACGAAACGGCGTCGATTTTCCCGGCGGAAAACCCACCGGAAGATTTTGTAACGGCAAAAACGCCGCCGATGCGATCGGTGAGTTTTGTTGTTTTACTAGTTTTAGTGGTCTTTTTGTTTTTTGTTAATAAGAAGGAAAGTTACACGTACTTGTATTTAGTTGTACAAATTTTCAAAGTTCTATTAGTAATTTTTTTGTTCTTGTTCAGCTGAGAAATTTGGTTTACCGTTACCGCCTCCATATCTCTCATTAAGAGGCTTACTAAATAAGAAAAAGAGAGAAGCCGCCGCTGTAACCGGTGTGAATTTTGCTTCTGGAGGAGCCGGAATCTTCAACGGTTCCGACCAAACTTTTGTAAGTTTTATATTTACATTGTATTCTAATATTTATTAAAATTATTATTTTTAAAATTAAAACAAAAGGAGAATAAAACAGAGAATAGATTCGATGGCTGGCCTTTATAATTCGAACCGAAAGAAAAAAAATATCTCCTTTCATACAGTGGGGGAATAAATTTTCTTATAATTTTATTAAGTAGAATTTTTTTCAAAAAATATTGCGGTGAGCGTGGATCGAACACGCGACCTTCAGATCTTCAGTCTGACGCTCTCCCAACTGAGCTATCCCCGCAATTTGTTAATTGATTGTTAACTGTATATGTTGTAATTTGCAGAGGCAATCTATTCCTTTATCGCACCAAGTGAACGATTGGCTTTCTATTCATGAAGAAATCACGACTCAGCTTGGACCATCCGAAGCACAAACTCACTTATCCAAATCTCTATTCGTCGTGGTCATAGGCAGCAATGATCTTTTCGACTATTTTGGATCATTCAAACTTCGACAAAAGAGTAATCCTCAACAATATACACAATCAATGGCCGATAAACTCAAAGAGCAATTGAAGGTAAACAATAAGAATTGAATATCTATCACTTAATTGTGTTATTGGATACATGAATAAATTCCTAGAAATTGAATAAATGTATTGATTGAGAAATTGTATTAACAGAGAGTTCATGACACCGGAGCCCGAAGATTCGTAGTACTCGGAGTAGGGCAGATTGGTTGCACACCGGGAAGAAGAGAGAAGAACTCGACGATACATGAATGCGACGAAGAGGCAAACATGTGGTGCTCTTTGTACAACGAAGCTCTAGTAAAGATGTTGCAACAACTCAAAGAAGAGCTACAAAGCTCAATGTCTTACACTTATTTTGATAACTTCAAGTCCGTACATGACATAATCTCCAACCCTGCCCGTTACGGTACGTCTACATATGTATATTTTGGATATTAAATTTTGTTATCACCACTTACAAAAACAAGGGATGCATAATCGAACGAATCAAACCAAACTGTTCATATTGATTAAAAAAAACTTTGTTGTTAAAATATAAAATATAAAAATAAAAGAACATGTACAAATTATTTTCAATTTAAAATGATCAAAATTTGTTTTCTTTCGATTATGTTTTGTTTTGTTTATCAATTCTTAAAATTTTAAAAGTTCTGAAAATCTATCTAATGTTGAATTTCACATAAAATCTATAATTGGAAAGAAAATTTTCCAGTTACTTTATTTAAAAACACATTTGATTTTTTATTTATCATCTTCTTTTTTCATACTACCCTATTTTTTTCCTAAAGGATAAAAAAGAACGGAATTTCTTTAGTATTAAACTTATAAAATCTACGTACCAAACCAAAAGTGGTGATATTAGAAAGAAAAGAAAGAAAAAAAACAAAGTAACACGTTAGCAAACAAGATCGAACCAAAACGTATCTACCTAACATTTCTGATTTCAGGTTTTACTGACGTGACATCAGCGTGTTGTGGAGATGGTGATTTAAACGCGGAGTCTCCTTGTTTTCCCCTGTCAAAGTTATGTCCAGACCGAACTAAATATTTCTTCTGGGATCGCTACGGTCATCCCACCGAAGCTGCTGCTCGAACCATCGTCGATCTTATGTTTACTGATGATTCACAATACTCATCTCCTTTGACTCTCACTCAATTGGTCTCTTCGTGATCAATACGGCTTCGTTTTCAAAAGATAATTAGGTCATCAAATTGAAAAATGGATTTTGGAGAGTTGATTTGTAATCAAGTATGCTTACTAAATTTGTTAGCAATGGAATCAATATTTACTAGTCTTTCTCTCATTTTTTATAATTAAAGTAGTTAATTTCTCAATGTAACGGGTTTACTAGCCTCAGCAACTGGTTGTAACCAAAATGGTACATTAGTACTTGATCACAGATCAAAAAAGAAAAGAAAAGCATAGGCATATGATGAACCACCTTGTTCGCGACTTTGTTGCATTCCCTAGGCCAGAATAGCTGCTTGATATCGGAGAAATGGTTGGGCTAGAGTATCTTGTCGGGTTGATTCTAGTATTGGCCACTCTTCAGAACTGTTAATGCTCTATTCGAAAACAACCTTGTGATATCCTAGGTCGCGAATGCAAAGGTTTGCCCAAACGCATATCGCTTTGGCCTATGCTGCACTAGATGCTAATTCCAAATATAAGTCACACCAATACCTGCTCTGAATCACGTCTTTAGTGTTTTTGATAGCTTCGTATGCATTTTTTGCACCATGGTTCTATTAGAAACTGAAATGAAGGTTCCAATCAAATCTTTGATAATTTCTAAAAATATAGTGTCAGATATATCACTGGACTCGAATCTAAACAGTTATTTTTTGTTCATGGTGCTATTAGCTAGATATATTCCTACACTGCTATAGACTGTAAATCTCAAATATGTTCTGTGAGGTAAAAAGATTTTATGCTCTTTATTTAGCATAACCAGTTATCTAAATTCCCACGCATGTTTGATACCACCCTTCTTGTTTCGTAATAAATCATAGTTTAGTCTATATGGTCATGCCAGTTCTGAGAATTTTGGACACCAAACTTAAAACGAATTTGTGGCTCGTTTGTCAAGATTTTTGTTTATATAAAAAAAAAAAATTTGAATTGTAAGATTTGAACTCATCAATTTACCAAAGATACCTTTAAATGATATATAATTAATACTATATGTTAGACCTGCAAATCTAGTAACTCCATCCATTAAAATGATGATGCAAACTGAGCTCTTTATCACATTTTAACACAATGATGCATTTCTTGTAAAAACGTTTTCTTTTTCGCTTAAATTTTACCTTCAATTCAAAAAAATATTAATAATATTTTCCATTTTAAACCAAATGGCCAAATCTGCACAAATTTGTTTTTCCTCTCTTTCTCAAAATGTCCTATACTTATTAAAGTTTCACTTACATATATTAGATAGAATTATCTAATTTTCGATATGAAATTTGGATTGATATCTCAACAGTCAATTTCTCAAATTGATCTCTTCTCTTTCGAAACTTGGCATCCATCTTGTAATGCCGTAATCATCAATAGAAATCTTCACTAGACCCTCCGTACATTTAAGAAGACTTTCAACACAAAATAACGACATTCTTAATCGGGAAACTATCTTGAAGGCTTCTCTCCCACAAAAAATATGCAGCTTCTCTAGATTTAGCATTTTATGAACTTTGGCTTTGATACCATCATTGTCTACTATTCGGATATAAGATTCTAATTGATATCCTAACAATTCTCCTCCTCCAAACAAATAACCACACCCCTTCGCCTCTCCTCCAATGAATTCATCTTGGCACATATTTTAACTGCCATTATAACCGACATAACTCGCGGCCTAACTTTCTGCATTAACAGAAAGGCTTTCGACACAACACTCACAACCAAAAATGAGACATCTACATTCCACCTGACTTAAATTTTCGAAATAATTGTCAAATGTAAGTGAACACTATCTTCGACATAAATACATTCACACCAGTAAATCAACATTTAAAAAAAAAAAGACACAACAACGACCACCGTGTCCACCGATGTTAGCAACATGAAGCAATGGCTTGTGCCTTGATGCCCCACTTTTCAATTTTTCTTTTAATTATTTTTTTAACAAACGTTTTTTTTCTTAATTTTAGAAATAATTTTAATTTATGGAGAAGGAATCAAATTTTTAGAAATATAATCATACAAATGAAAGAAATTAAGTATTTTCTCTTTTGAAAATGGCTAAAATTAATATAAAAATTATATAAAAAACTAAATGATATATACTATTTTTATTTTTTATGTGATCCCAATCATCTCAGAGCGGACCCTGATTACACCCTAATCTTATAAATCCACGTTGGACGATACTATTTGCTTTATGAACGGACACATTTACCTTGGAATAACGATGAACGGGTTATACTTGGTTATAATTGCACAATCTTAAATATCTCATGTAAGTTTGCTTCCATTAATAATTGTTTATAAATTGTATTATATGAAAATCGAATCTTAAATTTTATTGTGTAAAAACATTAATAAACTCAGTCTAACAGTTGGACTAAAGGGACCGATCAATGATTGATCATCCTTTTTATAGCTCCAACATCAATTATATATTGTCTCAAAATACTAAACTCTAGTTTAAATGGCTTCTTACAACTCAATGGAAAAACAGATACTACCTCCAATTATACAAAGGGATAACGCGCATGTAAATCAAAATTTCTTTTTAATCATTATATTAAATTATGCTTTATTTGTACCATATGAAACCTATATCGCATATGATTCAAAGGTGTGCAGAAGGGTAATTTATGGAAAGGTGGAGTAATGAAATAATTCACGATTTCATATATATATATTCTTTTTTTTTGGTCACGCACGATTTCATATATTTTAACCAATCAAACAATTATACAGAACTGTCATTTATAATCATTATATTTTCTAATAAAAACAAGAAAAAAATAAATGAATAGAGAAATGTATCATTCCACGATGTTGGGGAAGTTGTTTAGTTAGGTATTAACTAATTCCAATGCGACACGTGACTTTCGGATCAACAAAAAACCTTGCAAAGAGTAGCCTTTCGTGTTAGCCTATCAAGCAAGTCTTGTAGGCAATCAGGCGCAAATAAAACTTAAGCATCCGATATAGGAAACAAATTGGTGATTGGACGCATAACTCACATTTGTATGGGATAAGTACTTATGGCATTGTTACGCCTACCTAATCCACGTGCATGTTCTGGTGATAATTGTGATATGAAAACTAGTTACGCCGCGTCTTCTTCATTTTCATATGTTCCTAATTTCACATTATCAATCTTAATTATATTTTATTAATTTTCTCAAAGATAACAAATTCGTTATATAGTAAATATGTCTCCTCTCTCTATATAAACCACACCAAGTTGTGCATCTCTCTTACAACTCCAAAAGCCTCGGAGCCTGAAAACATAGAAAGATGCCGGCGAACAACACACCATTCCTCACCGTCTTCCTCCTTTTCCTCGGTTTACTCCGGTTCGATTCAATCTCCGGTTTAGAAGCAGGAACATTGGTTTCGATTCCGGGAGTATATGTGTTCGGAGATTCTTTGGTTGATGCCGGAAACAATAATTACTTACCATTTTCCTTAAGAAAAGCTACTTATCCACCTAATGGTATCGATTTTCCTAACAAAATACCCACCGGCAGATTTTGTAACGGCAAAAACGCTGCCGATATTATTGGTGAGTTTCGTAATTTTATTTTCCGGTATCATTTTTTTTTCACTGGTATCCATTAAAATTACATATATATATATATATATATATATATATATATATATTCACGCAAATAACTTTTAAAAAATGGCTAGACGTTGAAATTTAGGCAAAAAAGACGAAACGAAATTTACACGAGTCGTAACAAATGGTGTCTACATTTATAATTCGAAATTTGTTGCTATGAAATTTTAAAAGAACATTTTCATTTTGTGTATTTTTGGAATTCATTATTATTAGTATTTTTGTTGATCAGCTGAAAAATTCGGATTACCGTTACCACCACCGTATCTCTCACCATTCTTAAGTAGTAATGCGAGAGAGGCCGCCGCCATGACTGGTGTTAATTTTGCTTCCGCTGGTGCTGGAATCTTTAATAGCAATGACCAAATTACTGTAAGCTATATATATATATATATATATTAGAATAGGATCCGCGTTAATACACAGGTAAACATTACAAAAATTAATGAAATAAATATTTAAATTTTAATTAATAATCCATTAAATTTTATGTACTATTTAACGTAAATCCTAAAATCAGTAGAAGCCAATTTATATCATAATTTTCATGTTCTAATACATATGATGCAAATAAAAAAATATATATTATCAGAATTTAAATCATATTCTTAATAACAGAAAATATATATTTTAACCCATTATGAATAAATCTTTGCAAAAATACCACTTTTTCAAAATTATTTTTTTATTATATCATTTATGTTTGGGTTAACTATGTTGTACAATGATTTAGTTTTTAAGGATTTATAATTATTGTTTAGAACATATTACTTATTTTCTTTTTAATTTTTTTGTTAATATTGACATATGTCACAAAATATATTCTTTTATTTTTTTTAATTTTTTTTATATTGACATATGTCACAATCTAAATTAACAATTATACAAGTCACGATCTCGTGAATAAGAATTTTGTTTACGTGTCACGTTCTCATCGTGCACATCCTTCTTTATATAATAAGATTTTAATAGAACAGTTTTTTTTTTTTCTTAATTATTTCATAATCTTTGTTTAGAATATATTCCTTATTTAATTTTTAATTTTTTTTTGTTAAATATTGATACATGTCACAGTTTAAATTAACAATTACACTTGTTATGATCTCGTGAATAAGAATTTTGCTTACATGTTGCGTTCTCATCGTGCGCATCCTCCTTTATATAATATAAGATATATATATTAATTCTTCCATAGTTTAGTAATTAAATTTTCCATAGTTTAGTAACTAAATTGTTTAAAAATTATGGAAAAAAAATGAAATAGAATATTGTCAGCATCAGAAGCAATAGTATCTTAAATTCACCTTAAAAAAGCAATAATATTTTAAAATATTTAAGACATAAATCATCTATACCAAGTAAAGTTGAACTAGTAATCTTAGATATTTATTTTCAAAACCAATAAACCAAAACCACCACTCACTTGGGAACCTTCAATCTAACTGACATATTCCCACAATTTGTTATTCGTTTGTTAATTGTTTTACTTGAATATCTCAGGGACAAGCTATTCCTCTATCACAGCAACTTAAGAATTGGAGATCTATTCATGAAGAACTCACGAAAAAGCTTGGACCATCCGAAGCAAAGACTCACTTATCTAAATCTCTATTCGTTATAGTCATAGGCAGCAACGATGTTTTGGACTATTATGGATCTTTGGAACTTCAACAAAAGAGTAGTCCCCAACAATATATGCAATCACTAGCCGATAGTTTTAAAGAGCAATTGAAGGTAACAAACAAAAAAAAACCTAAATATGAAGCACTTGTGTTATTAAAAAAAAAAATTTGAGGAAAATATATTAACAGAAAATTCACGAGACTGGAGCGGCTAGATTATTAATAGTCGGGCTAGCACAACTGGGTTGCGCACCGGTGAAAAGAGAGAAGAACTCGACAATCCATGAATGCAATGAACAGGCAAACATGTTTGCCTCTTTGTACAACGAAGCTCTATTAAAGACGCTGCAACAACTCAAAGAAGAGTTGCAAGGCTCAATGACTTACTCTTACTTTGATCTCTTCAACTCCATTCGTGACATTAACTCCAACCCTGCCCGTTACGGTACGTTGAGAATACATAAATTTTGGATACTAAATTTGGTTAAATGAAACCATGTATATATTGCACCGAAAGTTAAAGGAAGCAATACTAATGTATGACGAATATGAACACATTCCTCAAATGAATGTCGTTTTCTAATTTCAGGTTTAACTGATGCGACATCGGCGTGTTGTGGACTTGGGAAATTAAACGCGGATATTCCTTGTCTTCCAATCGCGAGGTATTGTTCAGACAGAACAAAATATCTCTTTTGGGATTTCTACGGTCATCCCACTGAAGCTGGTTCACGTGCTATCGTCGATCTTATGTTTGCTGATGATTCACAATACATGTTTCCTCTAACTCTCTCTCAGTTGGTCTCTCCATGATCAATTGGGCGTTGTTTTACATAACCAAGTATTGTGTGGAATTTAGCTTCTTCTTTTTATATATATGGAATTTGTGTGTTTAAATCTAATGGTGTGATTTACTGAAAAATAAGAACGGATTTGGAGACTTAATTTGTATTTATATATGTACTAAATTTGTAAGCCTTTTTTTTTTCATCTGAATTATATTAGATTGAATTATTCATTACGTCAATCTTTCCCACAAGGCCAAGCCAAGATTTATATACACCAAAAATTTCCTACATCTAACAGTGAATCACTTGGAGGTACTAAATTTGTAAGCCATGAAATAAGTTTTTTTCTCTTTACTGGTTTTTTTCCGTTTTCGTCTAGTGGCATTATGGTGTGTACGTACCTCTAAAAGAAGTTGGCTTTGGGCCCCTAATATTTTTATAAAGCAAAAATGTATGACGCTTAGTCCATAACTCATCGATGTACTAATTAAAAATGTATGACGCTTAGTCCAGAACTTAGATGTCGAAGTTCCATTTTTGTGTGATTGGACCCCATTACAAATGTGATATATGGGTTTTTTTTTTAACGTGGCCCAACAAAGATTTTAATTCAAAAATCTCAACAGCTTCAGAAATAACTGTTAAGTCTGTATTAATTACTTCAACTTTGTTGCCAATTAGACATCTGTTGACGAGTACCTGGAATTACGGAGTTATTTTGGTTGGTTGTTGTGTGGGCAACAAACTAAGTGGAATGCATTAAACATTGACTAAATAGTCAATTAGGGCATGTGCTTACCACAGGTAGACAGTAGAAGCAATTTTTGACAACGAACCTGATTTTGCTTGTACGTTTTGTTTTCTAAAACTAGTTACGATTTTTATCTTTTAAGCAATTTCACTGGATGTCCTTAGAACTCTGTAACAGCTTATGATGTGTTCGTGAGAGTTAAGCTACGTATTGAATGTTCCTAATATATTTCTTGCAAAACATGCAACACTTATATTTTCTTCTTACTCGATCTATCTCTTAGTGCCCCGTCGCTCAAGCATAGTTTTGAAAGCTAGGTAATGCCAGAGTGCATTTATGCTGACCTCTGATGTTAAGAGAATATTTTTAACGTAAACTGGACCTCGTACATTCTTACAACATTTAACTTTTCAATATTTACAACACGTAAATGTATCTTTTTTAGCTTTATTTCACGAATAATACATATGGTAGTTAATGATAAATCAGCGAAATCAGAGATTGCTTGTGGTAGAAGAAATTAAAGAGCAACAAGGTTTTACGGGTGTGTAAATTTCACCCTCTGTACATTTGTGGGAAAAAGAGCCAACCACTGGTCACAACCAGAAACGACATCGTGAGCAGCCAAGACACCGCTGGTCTCACCGCCCACCGCCGCCCAAACGCTGTTTTCTTGACCGCCACTTCGGCCGCAGTACAAACCCCATGTAACACAAAGAACCAAGTGATCGTACCAGAAGGCGTCACACGAGTTGTATAGAAGTACTAAAGCTCGTGAAAAACACCACAGCAGAGGAACGTAATGAAAAATCCCATGAAGTTAGCCAAACGGGGTTTGCGTTTGAAGACATCCCGAGTACGAGCGTAGATGGCTGACCGGAAAATAGATGAGACCATGAGATTCCACGGCGACCCCAGAAGTCTTGAAGAGAAGTGGCTAAGTATGGTTCATCGAACACTGGCTCGAGATGGCAACCAAGAGTGATAGTGAGTAGAAATTTGAGGAGGGTTAATAGAACCTCAAGACTCAGATACATAAACAGAGGATGGAGACCCAATAACAGTATCGGAGGGAGATTTTGGATGTAATCCCCTACATGTAACAACATTCCAAATATCGCAACTTTAATGGCGAAACCCCATTTGTATAAACTAGATTGAGATCTAGGGTTTTGTTGAAGTTTCTTGATTGGGAAGCAAGTGAAGCAGATAAATTGGAGGAGATTTGAAGGAAGTGGGAAAAGATGACCTTTATCAAAGAAAAACAGAATGAGTTTTGAAGTTCCCATCCCTGTGAGGAAAAACATTGTGGTGGTGATGAAAATCGAAGAAGAGAAGAGCATGGGAAAAACAAAGAACTGAACACAGACAGGAAGAATAGAGAGAAATCGAAGAACCCCAGGTTTTATTCTGGAAGGTAAGTAGTAACAATAACATACTGAGATTATTGCAGAAACCCATACTTGGATATATCTCTTCAGTTCTTCCTCCATCTCTCGGATCTTTTTTTCCGTTGCTGAGTTTTTGCAACCAGATAGGTTTTAAAGTAACCGGTTGTTGCGTGTATTTAAAGTAACCGGTTGTTGCATAGACAATACGTGCATGTGGTTTAACAGGTAGAGAAACGAAGGACCGGGTTTGCTTCCCAAGCTTCAACTAAGATCATTTGGAGGCTTGGAGCTATAGGTCGTTAAATATTGTAACGTGATTGTTTAAAATCTTCATCTCTTTTACTAATCATTTGTTGTCAAATTCTTCCTCCGAATGTGCTTTTGGGTTTATGTTTCTTTCATCTATACTTGGAGCTTGAGATTCTCTTAACTCCCCTCAAATTTCTGCTCAGCATAACTCTTGGGTGCGACCTCGAGCCGTAATTCAACGAACCATACTTAGCCATTTCTCTCCAAGACTTTTGGGGTCGTCGTTGGAATCTCATGGTATCGGCTATTCTCAAGTCAGACATCTACAATCCTGTGCGGCACGCTTGCCAGTGCCTAGTGAGCTCTGGTTGGGCTAGGCTTATGGGGTATTTCGTAACATTCCTTGTCTCCGGTCTATTTCTCGAGTTGGTATATTTTTATATAACTCGTGAGACGCCTACATGGGAGGTCACTTTGTTCTTTGCGTTACATGGGTTTTGCACGTGCATGGAGGTGGCCGTGAAAAGGACGACGTTTATGGTGCGGTGGTGGCCGGTTAAACCGGCAGTGTTTCGACTCCTCACGATGGGCTTTGTGGTTGTATCCAGTGGTTGGTTGTTTTTCCCTCAGTTTATAAGAAGCAGCATAATGGAGAGACGTGCCGGTGAAACCTTTGTCTTCTTTGATTTTTTAAAACGTAAGTTTTCCATTTTCTGGTCATAAACTAAGAGATGTCCATTGGTGAGATACCCTTAGAACATGTTCAATGGTAGAATCACTCATAGGGGTTCTAAGTTCTAAGAGCATATTTATTAGTGAACCCCATTGAGTATCATTAATATTAATTTATGATAATTTTATTAGTAGTTTAATCTTTGAGACTCAGTTAAATTTTTATGATTTTGGTATGTCCAATGGTGATACTCAATGGGGTTCTAAAAAAAACAAAATTTATTTTTAGAAAAAAAAATTTATTTTTGTAAAAACTAAAATGAAAGAAAATCAGATTACTTCTCGTCTTCTTCTTCAGGATCGTAGAAGAAAGAGTTTCTTTCGTCTATCTTTGTCGGTGGCTTCTTTTGATTTCGGCGAAGGGCTTTTCACGGAACTTGTAGCAGCGGTTGAAAAAGAACCGAAAGATCCGTCTGATTCACCACCGTGGAAGAAGCAGATGAGAAGAGAATCGCCATGGAAGGAGACGTCACGAAGAGAATCGAGATCTGATCTCAGATTTCTTTTCTTAAACTTTTAGGTTTGAAAAAAAAAACTAGTCCAATAACCACGCAACACGTGTCCGCGTTGAAACGTCTCATGCGGTTCATCTACAAGAAACGTTTCACGCGTCAATGGGGTTAATACTTATTTTTTAATTTGTTTTATTGTTTTTAATTGCCATGAGACGCGTAAAAACTGACCGATAATCATGCTCTAACCAATTTGTTTATTATAGATATTTGCATCATTGTAATTTAAGAAATCTTTCAATAGATTTTAATTTTTTCCTCCTCCGATGGTAGAACCCTGTTAAGGATTTTTAGTAAAAAAAAATAAAAAATTATTTTATTTTAAGTAGAATTTATTTTCTCAAACTTTATAAACATAGTACATTAAATAAAACGAAAAATATATTACATTTAATAAAAGAAAAACGCGTTTATCGTGTGTTTATTTTGTTTTTCTTATCCAAAAAAAATCGACACATCACACGGTGACACGTGGCAGGTAAGAACCAGTCCTTAAAGCTTTTAATTAAGAGTTTGTTCTGCATAATTAAACCAATTTTTATTTAATTTTAATATGTTTTATGTTAAGATCTTACATTAAGAGCCACCATTGAACATACTTAGAGCTTCATTAATGGTGAGACTATAAGAGCCTCTTGTAATTAAAAGAAAAAAAAATGCATGCCTCAAGATGATTATCTCATATGAGTGATATCGTTGAAACGTATAAAAAAAGCATGTGTCTCAAATATGAAACTACTTTTAAATTTAATATAATAAATAATTTAAAAACCTTTATGAATTTCATGAATGATGATCTTAGAGCATTTGTAACCATGATACAAGATGGGTATCAATTCATTAAAATGGATTAAAATAATTAAAAAGTGAGAGAGAGAAAGGAAAAGTGAGAAAGAAACTTCTTGTAAATCTCTATATATTGAAACGGTTCTTTAGTGTTTTGAGCCCCTCCCTCTCACGTGTCATCTTTTAATTGAATGATTACTTTTTTTAATATTTTAATATTTAAATAAGTAATTAAAATAAATAATAATTAATATAATAATATATCTAAAAAAACCTAATGGGTTTTATTGTTACGGATGTTCTTAGAGCACTTCCAATGCTAAGTCTTTCGCTAAGTCTTTCACTAAGTCTCTTATTAATAAAATATAAGTATTATTAGTGTCACGAATTTAAGAAACCTCTTGCTAACTTTTTATATCCATTAGTGAGATATTCATTCATCAATATAATATCAATATATTAGAGATTATCTACGCGTTGCGTGGATTTAAAAATTAACATGATAAAATATAAAATAATTTCTATCTTATTGATTATTTTTGTATTTAATTATTACAAAAATTAGTATTATAGTAAATAATTATCTAGGTTAGAAGGCTAAGTATTTGTAACAAATTGTTAGACATCTACAATAAAAGTAAAAACAAAATAGAATGTTTATTAATAAAATTTTTAGCGTATATATATGGAAGATATCTTCTTTTTCAAAATCCGCAAATTGTATGTTCTTAATAATATTCACTACGGTTTCCTAAAAAAACGACTGATCGTCTTTTTTCTTGCATCAAATACGTTTGTTAAAAAAATCTATTGATCAGACAAGTTGTAATATATTTTGCTTGTATCGAGACATCTGCATTATCTCAACAGATATGTTGGAATGCATCTTTTTGTTTTATTTCGTTAGAACCTTAAATTGTAAGGAGAGAATAATTAATGGTTGATTGGATATCTTTGTCTCACTCTTTTTATCGTTTTGCTGTGGTTTTAATCTTTACGATGATTCACTAGTAAATTATTATGTTTTCCTAGATTTACAATATGTGGTGGAGTAAAGTTTTCTTTCGAGAGTCTTCGTTAGGAGCGCTACTTTATCCGATACAAACCGTTTTAATTGCATTAGGAGATGATTGATAACTTTAGCATTCTAACAGCCTTAAAATCCCTAAAATCACTAATTAATTTTTTTACACCATTTTCTTTGTTAATGTTACGATTCTTTTTATTAAATATTTTGTGACTTCTTGGTGTAAATTTGTAATTACTTATCTAAAGTTTTAAATGGGTTTAACATTTTTTTAAATGCTACGATTTTTTTATTAAATATTTTGTGACTTTTTGTTTGAAAATTTTAATTACCTATCTAAAGTTTTGAATGTTATTTGTATAATATATTGTTGGGTTTAATAAATAAAATATCTATTTAGAATAACACACTAACACATTTAATTTAGAATCATAATTGGTGGATATAAAAAAAAAACAGAAAAAAGAAAACTTGTGAAAAACATATATTTATTTGTATATTCTAACTTGTTGGAATTAACTTAGATAAAAATTAACTATTATTGTAGGAGTTAATTGTTAAAGTTATTAAAAGACAATTAATTTTCTTTTTTTTTAATAAATAAATAAAAAAGACAAATGTCAAAAGAATAGATACCGTATAACATCCTCTCATGACTTAGGTCTAAAAAAACTTTAAAATATTATATAAAATTTATTATAACTATGGTATTAATATAATTTAGTTTTAAAACTTATCTAATTTTATTTTAAATTAGTAGTTATCTCATTAATAATTTATATATATATGTATCAAATTAAATTGTTAATATTTTGTTTTCTTTTCAAAATTAAATGGGAAAATTGCTGATAATGACCTAAAACTTGATTTTAAATGCAAAAGTAGACCCCTTATCTCATGTTTGGCAAAAGTAACACAATGGAGTAGCAAAATTACAATTACACCACTTATGACCAACGAAAAAAACGGAAGTCATAATTACTGTTTTAACCCTCGAGAAGTCTACAATGTACTCGAGAAGTCTACTCTGCACTTCAAGAAGACGTCATATGAAGTCTATAAGCATTTATAAAAACATTTTTAACAAATGATTTTCTTTTTTTCTTTTTTTTCTTGCAGATTTCCAGCATGAGTACTGGAAACAAGTTGTCTTTGCGTGACACATTACTCCCCTTAGAAGCTGTAAATGATGCTAGCCTTCCAAGGATTGGCTTACATGGTCTTAAGACCAAAAAAATGAAGCAAATCAAGAATGCGCTAAGTGAGGAATGCTTCAAGAGGCTAAAAGCCACTTGCTTTGGGCCTATCATAGAATACCAGCTTCGGGAAAACGTCTGTTTCTCAAGACATGTGTGCTCGCACATTATGTAAAGGAGACTTTGCACAACCAGAGACGGCGAGATGTAGTTTCTGTTTGCAGAGCAACCGATGAGATTCTCTGTGAGAGAATATGTACTCATAACTGGCTTGCCGCATCAAGATACCAGATCGCGCATGACATACGAGAGGGTAACATACCCATGGATGGAGGGACCAACTAATTTAATAAACCTTCTAGAAATTTTGACTACAACGATCAGAAGCTTCGACTAGCTGCATTTATAGTAGGTGAGTGGGCGGTGGTAGCAAAGAATCCTTCTAATCATATAAGCACCGCGTTTATGCAAAGAGCATGTAGTTTTGAAGAGTATTGCAGCTATGATTGGGCCCGAATTGGATATAATTCACTGCTTGAAGGGATATAATGAAAACTAATCTCACTTCAAGAAGACTTCATATGAAGTCTACACACGTTTTTTTTGTTTCCAAAGGATATAATTTACTTCTTGAAGAGTCTTCTCGTTTCAACTTGTTTTTTTTTGTTTTGTTTTTGCTAGATACAAGTTGAAACGAGATTAACAATATACAAGTTCTCAAAACTTGTATGTTGTTAACTCATTGTTTCGCAAATTTATGGAATAAAAATAAAACGTATTAAAAATTGTAAACTAAAATATTAATTGTTTTGATTCCACGCTCTCTAAATGGTAAAGGCGACTGTTTGGCCCGATCAGCTCGTTTGAGATTGATTGAATTTTCTTTTGTAAGTAAAACACTCATCAAACACTGTTGCATCTACAATCCTCTGGTCTTTCGCCTTGTTGTACATTACATGCACTCGAACAAGAATTTGAAATAAATTATTAGGAATTGCAAAACGATACTCAAGTATAGTCTGTCTTGTCTTCATCCCATTCTTTGTAGTGAAATAAAGCTCTACCTTATAACTGAGAATCGTTACATCCCGGATAATTCGCTTAGTGGAAACGTGCTCAAGTTTCCTCCATGATTTGGCTGCATTTTGATTCTCATGACCGATTGATTCTTCCTAAGGTGTTGCACTCGAACCAAATACTAATATTGTCGCGATGGATAGTAGCCTTGGACAGTGTGGTCAATGGCATCAAGCTCATCTGTGTATTTGTCCGACACTTGAATAAGGGAGTGTGGATCGAGTATTCCATTTATTCTAGCTGATGGACCTCGATAATTTCTTTGTATGTCGCATAAGGCCTTGGTGTACACAAAAATTCTACTTTTTTACTTAAAAACTCGAAAACATCCTTTAAAAATGAAATTTTTTTTAAAACATCACTTAAAATGAAATAGAACGTATACAAAATATGAAGAAAAAAAAATACAAAAAATGAGAATTGGTTCTCTTGACTATTATAAGAATTTACTCATAAAGTAGTTATAAAATATGAAGAAAAAACAAATTATAAAAAAATGCGGTGAGCGTGGATCGAACACGCAACCTTCAGATCTTCAGTCTGACGCTCTCCCAACTGAGCTATCCCCGCAATTTGATTGTTGTTAGTATATGTTTAATTTATCAGCTAAAACAGCCAATTTTTTTATCACAACACGTTAAGCTCATGAATAACTTGGACCATCATAAGCTCGAAACACATATCCAAGTACATATTCATCGTGGTTATAGAAAACAACAACTTTTTCGACTATTTTGATTCGCTTGAACTCTGAAAATAACGTTCTAGACTATATACACAAGATAAAGCCAATAAACTTAAAAGAAAAATTGAAGGTTCCTAATTACCCTCATTATCTGATCCACCTTTAAGAATATACTATTCAATAATCAATACACTTTTTCCAATATGACTTTTTTAGGTTTTTAAGTAGTTAAGATGTTGTTTGATATCAATATGCTTCCTGTTAAACTTAGTCTTTTAGATAGATAACGAGTATCTTCTTTTATGATATCACTTGTTCGAAGTAGATCCACACAGACCACACCTTGATTTGCTAGGATCATGGTCTAAGGTCACTAGACCGAAAGTGAATGCTTAACTACACTAATCACTCGCGTTAAACATTTGTACTACATGAATTATACTATTTAAAACTATTTAAATAGCCTGTTCTAGAAATTTATTTAATTATAAGATTAAAAAATGTGATATAAACATATAGTGGTTGGTTTGTAAAAGTATCGTCGTTGTACCACCATCTAAATTTAAACATAATAAAATGCATTGTTAATAAATAAAAATCAGTCAGGTGATAGTACTCACTATAATGCAAAACATCAGCACGTATTCAAAGTTGAAATCTGTTAGCTACTATAAATACCATTACTAATCACATGGTTCATAGATATTAAGAATTTAATAAATCTGACTTTTATGAATATATACGAAAGATTGATAGTTTTCGCAACAAACTATTCCTAATGAATGAAGATAGTGTTTATACTAGCGGAGTTGCCGAATTCACGAAAAGTAAAGATTTTTTCTCTTTCTTTTCTATCTAGCATATCTCACGCTCTCATAACACAAAAAGCTAACAAATTAACACATAGTGCTTGTGATACAATCTATGTAAATTCTGTTACTACCGGTTGAGTTTCCGAACTGTTTTGATTTTAGAAAGTTGTTGAAAACAAAAAAAAACATAAAAACCTGGTTTGATTAGGAGTAAACCGGTTTGAGTTAGTCATTACAAATGCAAATCCAAGTCCTTTTAAAAAAAAAACACAATCGAGTTGGACCTACCAACAAAAAAAGTCACAGAAACACCAATAAGAGACCTGGAAAACAATATACGTGTATTCAACTTTACCCGTTGACTCCCTACAAAGAAAAAGAAAACATACACTACAACTTTTACCAGAACGTTGGATTTCTACCAAATAAGCTTGGTCCATTACAACATTACAAAAATGGTTTTGTCAACAACAAAAATAATAAAAAACCCAAAAAAAACAAACATACAACTTTACCCGAATGTTGAATTTCTTTTTTTTTTTTTGGTCACAACCCGAATGTTGAATTTCTACAAAATAAGTTGAATTCTTTTTTTTTTTTATCAACAATAAAGAATAAAAAAATGAAGATTTTGAAAAGAATACAACTAAAATGTATAGAACCATGTAAGGGACAAATTATAATAGAAATCATCTGATTCATTAGGAAAAGTATCAATAGAATAATACTATGAAATGTTTCTATAGCATCCAATGTTTTTTTAAAAAAAAAAATCGATTTCGAATCATAGAAGAAAAGGTTACAAAATTACAAAATATCAGTTTTATCAAAAGTGGCTTTACCCTAGGCAACGATCTGGATTGGTCAATTTCTCCATATTAAATTCTATACCATAAATTGTATATTGCAAAAAACATGAGATGAGTCTATCTCATTTCATTTGTACTAATAAATCTAAAAAAAACAATATTTAAATATTTACAATTTTGTCTTGGTGAAAATCGTCTGCTTCTCCACAGAGACTTTCCTTGGGAATCTATTTTCTTTCCCTCTCGTTGATCTCTTCTCCGTCTTCTCTTTTTCCTCAATCTTTCAATGCCGTGTCGTTGACGAACGGCGCAACTTTATTAACTTTACGTGCGCACGATAATGGAGACGGCGTCGCCGTCTTTCGTCTCGAAAGCTAGAACCGCCTTCAATTCCGCCGCGGCTAAAGCGGAGCGCGTCTTCACTGATCTCAAATCCGATCGAGGTACCTCTCTCTCTTCCCGTAGCTTCCGCTTCAATTTTGTTGAATTTTTTTTCCATTTACTAAAATTTGACTGATGTATTGGCGCTTATCGCTCGACCTCTGATTTTACACCTTTTCTCTTGCGTTTTGATTAAATCGAATTCTATTTTTGGGTTCACTCTCGTGTCAAATTCAATTCTATTTCTATCGTTTTTTTTGTCTTTGTCGAGTCAAATTCAAATCTATTTCGGTATTCTTTTTGTTTCTGGTGTGTTTATCCGATTTACTCGAGTGTTTTGTTTATTTGAATCGTTGAAGAGGCGGAGAAGCAATCAGCGAGGAATGAGAACGACTCTAAGGTGGGTTCATTGCACAGAAAAAACAATTCTGAAATTGTTGAATAATTAGCTTCGTTTTAAGAAATTCTGGGGAAAATGTATATCATTGATGTGAAGATTGTGCATTACAAATGATTTGACATGAATTTGAATTTTGAGATTGGGATTAAAAAGTAGTAAAGCTAGTCACTTTCTTATGAGAAAAAAAAAGTAGCTTACTTTGAACCATTTTAAGACTGTTAAAGAGCTGTAGCGTTATGAGTGTTGTAATATATAAGCGTTTTTAGGCGCATTTGCATCTTCATGATGAAGTGGAATGCTATGTGAGTCTTGTCCATAAGTACATTTTGTTTAGTTTTCTGCTAATTGAAACTGTTGGACACAGGAGGAGGATGACGTAAAGCATCAAGGATGGAGAACTGCACATATTAGAAAAAAGCAAGAGTGGCACAATAAACTGAAGAACTTAAGAATTGGGAGGAAAGAAGTCGAAGATCAAGAGAAAGTTGAGGATTCAGCCATGGCTGCCCCTTTTTATGATGAAAATTTATTCATTCTCAAAGCGAAGCAAGAACAGGAAGCCAAGGTATCAATGGTTCAGATCACTTGTGCTGATACCGGATGTTTTCATGTAGTCAAGATTTTGTTTGCTTCTCTGTGTTAAATGATTATATTTTCTTCTTTTAATGCCAATTTCTAGGCATCTGATGTCGGCTGCTTGGTAGAATCTCTAAATGCTGTTGATGTGAGCAGCATTCCTCCGGCATCCATTGTGAAGCAGCTAGCTGTAGCAATCGAGTGAGTCTTGATACATAATAAAGTAGTAACAGTTTCAATCTTTTTTCTTCTTTTTTATGTAGTTTCTGGTTAAATTCTTTTGAAAAGATTCAATTATACTTACGGAGGTTTGAATTTGTAATTAACCCATGATGAGGCTGAAGTATATGTGTTTACCAGTTTATGTACTCTCTGGCTAAAGCATTTTGCAATGTTATGCTCTTTCTTCTCATTATGTCCTTCTGACTTCTTTGTTTGTCAGAGCTGGAAAAAGGGCTAAGACTGTGAAAGACTTTGTTGCATCGTCTGGAAGTTCATCACCAGTGAGGGAGAGGGGGGCCTTGAGCCTCTCTGCGGTGAAATTGCTGGTTCTTGGTGAAAAAGAGGATAAGCTTGGTTTTGATTCAGGAGATGAGGAGAAACTTGTTTCTCTAATAAATGCCCTGTTTAATGTTGGTAGGTTTTGCCCTTACACAGGGAAAGTTTTCTTCATCAGACTACTATTTATCCTCCCATTGTTTGTAATTTTGGCAAATTATTTACAGATGGTAACTTCCTCAGCAGAATGATTGTATCTGATTTGGAGTCTCCTAACAACAGAGCTTCATTCGCCAAAGATATTCATGCTGCTCCTCCTGGTAGCTTTGTTGTTAAGCTAGCTGAAGTAATTGGAAGTTTTACAACAACAAAGAGAATGGCTTTGTTCTGGTGCAGGGTTGTTGATGAAGTAAGTTATTGTGTTGCAAATCTATGGCTTTAAAATATCCTTCTTCATTTTAGTTTCTTCTTCACTCTGTGATTAGCATATGAATTAAAATTAGTGGATAGTTCACTCTATTGGTGAATGTTCCTTTGATAAGTCACTGCAACAAAATGTGACGTATTGTAGCTCTTTTGGTAACCTCTCTTAAATTATCTGCATGTGCAGTTAAGGAGATTTTGGAATGAAGAGAAGCCCATACCATGGATACCTCTGGATGAGAATCCAGATGTAAAAAGTTGCCTACTTCACCAATGGTTACAGGTGCTAAACTGCTGTCTTGCTAGGAAAGCACACTACTTAGCTGCTTCTGAAGAATTAGATGCTGTAATGAGGCAAGCAAATTCAGTCAATGAAGAGTCGGACGTTTCAGAAACAAAGGGTTCTCCAGTTTCTCTTTTGTATGCTAAAAGTAACTCCGGAGAACTCATACTCCGCCTAGGTGTTCATCACCAAGTTGAGAACTTAACAATGTTGGAAACTGGTGAACCTGTGTATGCCCCGACAACACAGGTCCGTAACTTCCGTCAACTTCCGTCATAGCTGATAAAACTGTGGCTACATTCTTTATCTCATAAATCATAGTGTTTATATGCATGTAGGAAGGTCCGCTGTTGACGGAAGATCTTATCAGAGAAACAGAGGAACTAGTGCTTCGAACAGGAAGGTGAGTGCAATCGCTTTATATGTAGCTTTACATGAAAATCATATGGCAGGACGATATTTTTTCTATAGATTGTGAAACTCAATCAATCTACTTCTTTCTCCTGAGTTGATCATTAAAAGACCAGGAACAATGTGTTAGATGGAAAATAGTGGACATTTTATCTGGCTTAATAATATTTATCATTCATTAATATTCCATACATTTTTCAGATATCCAATTATCTTGATAGATTGGATTGTTGTCTTTCTTATGGTTTAGCATGGGGGCTGGATGTTCTCAACTCTTGTCTGACATGCAGGCCTTTAAGGTGATTTTTTGAAAATGCATAATCTCTACTGATGTCGGAATATTAGCATTTGTAGCTTATCTGAATTTGATTCTATCTCTACTTCTATACTAGGCAGCAAATCCTGGGTGTATTTTGGAAGATTTTGTGAGATGGCACTCTCCTCCAGACTGGACTGAAAATGATACCTCTTCTGGAGATGACTCTTCGCCCCTACGAGGTCAATTAAGTACCCGTATGCAAAAAGAAGGTGCAAGCTTTTCTCCCATTTTCTTTCCCTTATGATTTATGTGTGCCTCAGTTATTTCTGTTGTTAAATCATAGCTGGAATATCATTTAGGTAATTTATGGCGCGAGCTGTGGGAAACAGCTAAACCACTACCTGCCGTTAAACAAGCACCTCTCTTTGATGAAGACCTAGCTGTGTAAGTGTCAATGGCATGTCATCTTAGACATAGTGGATTCTATATTTGATCACTCATGGAGATCTTGCCCGTTGTTCATTAAACTTATAACAGGGAAGGAATCTTGAATTCTTTGGAAGACATTCCAGCTGCCGAACTTTTTGAGCAGCTGTTTATTTCGCTTGTAAGTTACCCTTCTCCCCCCACATCAGATCAAATATTCTTTATTTTATTTTATTAGCAAGCTCCCTAGGCAGCACTTGTGTAGAAGAAGATTCTCTAGTTTCTTTAGTTACTATGTAGAGGCCCTAACTAAGCTGCAGTTTGTAAACACTCGAAACCTGAAATTCACGTCTTTGTATTTTCTTAGAACTTGGCTATTTGATCTCCCGGAATATTAAGAAATTAAACTGCGTTGTACAGATGTTGTTGGATTATCCAGTTAAGATATTAGTTGTAAACAATTTGACGATTGGGTTGGTTCCAAAATTTCAGCTTGCTCTGGGATTTGTGATGCTGGAACCATTAATAGCAACAAACGATGACTTGTCAAAGCTTTTCTTCGAATGCAAGGATTATGTAGTGGCCATTTGTCAGGGAGGAGCATGGACCGATAAACTTGATGATCTTTGCCAGGTACTTACTATATCTATGAACAGATTCAAAAATGTTCAGCGTCTCTTACTTATGCATGCTTGGAAAATTTCAAAATATATCGATGCAGCTATTACTTAATAGACTAGTTAAGAATGTAACGAACATCATGACTGCTAATCATGCATCTAATTGCATTTGATTTGTAGAATCAGAAGAGAAAAACTAAAGATTTGGATCGGTTTTCTTTGGTTTTATAGGTCTATGAAACTGTGGAAACAATGTTATTACGTCCAGAAGAAGTCTTGAGATCAATGAAACAAACAGAGGACTCGCCATCAAACGGAGGCGAAACAAAACGCCGGTTCAAGCGGCTCGGTTTCATCTTCCGTGGTAAAGAAAGAAACCAGAAAAGAGTACCATCAGAAAATGAACAGAAAAGTACCGAACCTAGCCCTCGCCAATCGTTCTCTAGCCTTTTTGATGGCAAGTCGTCTCTGTTTGCAAAGAGACCTCCTAAACCTGAAAATGGGACTCTTGTCTGAATCCTTCTTAATTTTTTCGTTTTGTTTCATCTGATTTTGAGTCATTTCTTAAATTTTCTTCTCTGGGTTTTAGGCTATTAAGTTGATCAATTGGTTGGTAACTGTAAATTTATATCATTTAGAACATTTCTCAGGGGGGGATTAATTTAATGAAATGAAATTGAATAAGATGCGGAAGTAAGAAAGCTTTTAAACATCTCTCTGTCTAAAAAGTAAATATGCATTCTGCGGCATTAATCTTCTAAACGGCTGCGTTCTGATAAAAACATTTTGTTTGGTTAATATGGGCTACTAAGGCCCATGGGTACAGTTACTGAAACGGCGGCGTTTTAATCTTTCTCTCTGTTCATATTACTGAATCTAAAATTCATTTATGTTGATATATTTATTTAGTCGAAAAAAGGAAAATTAACACGTGTGAAATCCTGTGAATTTGCCATATTCCTGTGACTTGCTCAAAGCTTAGAAAAGTCATATGCTTTTCCCCAGTCTTCTCTCTCTCATCCTTCAATCTTGCAAACCCTAACTTTCTCATCCGGCGCTTAAGGTTCTCTCTAGCTCTCTTCGCTTAGATTTCGATTCCTCTCTTGTTTTGATCCATTTTTGTTTTGGATTTTCCGTGAAATTGTGAACGGTAAAACAACGAATCTGACCAATTTTTGGTTTGAAAGTTCGACAAATGGCTTTGGCATGATTTGGGTTTCTGATTTTGAGAAAGTATTGTCTAGGTTGAAGAAATTTCCCATTTCATTTTGTTTATTTTTTCCTGATTTGGCCGGTGATTTCTCCTTGTTCTTGCGTTACGATTACGAGTGTTGTTGAATCTCACCGACATCTGTTGATTTGCTTTCCGAAACGAAACAGAGATTCGGTGCGATGATGTTGCGTGCTGTCATACGGAGAGCTTCCAGTAGAGGCTCTTCTGCTTCGGTTAGTCTTCCTTTTTGGTTTAAATTCGTCGCTGTTTTGGTTAGATTTTGCCCTCTATGATAGTTTACTTGATCTCTCTTTCAGGGATTGGGAAAATCACTGCAATCTTCTCGTGTTGCAGCGTCTGCACAAAGCTTTCATTCTGTTACAGCACCAGAGGTACGTTTATTCATAATTTAGTTCTTGATTTATGTTTTTAGATTCAGGGACATTTCAATTGATTCATCTCTATGCATGAGTTTCATCCTCTTAGGATGTTGTTAACCTGTTGTAGATTTGTGATCCTTTATGATTCTAACATGAACAAGCTAAGTGTCATTTGTATTGTGCAGACGCTGGTGCCTCGTGGAAGCCATGCTCGTAGCTTCCATCATCGTTCTTGTCCAGGTATATCTTACAAACCTTGTTTTTGTTTTTCCGCTAATTTCGGCTGTTTCAGTTGACAGTTGTTCTTTTATCTCTATGATCTGCAGGGTGTTCAGAGTGCTCAAGGTTAGAAGCTCAGTGTTTTTGTTCATGTACAGACAATAAGACCCGAATCTCACAGACTATAAAACTATATTCATATGTGTAGGACTGTTTTCACCAGTTACCAAGGCACAGCCCTGCAAAGATGGGTCAGGCCTTTTTCATCTGATAGTGGTATGATTGCTCTAGCTTAAAACATTCCTTTATTTCAATTAATTATGTTTGTTACTCATATTTTGTAATCCACAGTGGCTTAGCCAAGTGACCCTTAATAAGTGTACCACCAGTATTTGGATAGATGATGCATCTCAGCAAATCTACAATACAATATTACTTTCATTTTGGTTCAGACTTTTATGAAACGTGTGGCTCAATTGGGTTTTGCTCTCTATTGTTACCGTAACATGTATCTCTAGGCTTTATGACACACTAGCTTGTATATGTTGTTGAAGGGGATGTTGTGGAAGCTGTAGTGCCTCACATGGGTGAATCAATCACTGATGGAACCCTTGCCAACTTTCTGAAGAGTATGTTTTTCTTTGCATTGTCTTCTTTTAGGTTTCTTTCCGGTGCATGTATGTGTCTAATATATCTATTGTTGATCCTTCTAATGTTGTTCTTGCAGAACCTGGTGATAGAGTAGAAGCTGATGAGGCTATTGCACAAATTGAAACTGACAAGGTATCAAACAATTACTTGATTTGTTGTCTCCATGTTTACTATTTATTTGATGGTTGACTGGTTTCTGGTGTAACTTTCCTAATACTAGTGTTCGATTCATCTCTGTGCTTTAGGTGACAATAGATATTGCTAGCCCAGCAAGTGGTGTGATCAAAGAGGTAAAATATTTCTGTCTTTTATTGTTCCGGTGGCTTTTCTCCTGTATTCATATACTTAAATACTTTTTTCCTTTTATGCAGTTTCTAGTCAAGGAAGGAGATACTGTAGAACCGGGAAACAAGATAGCTATCATTTCAATGTCTGCTGATTCTCATGTTGCCCCCTCAGAAAAGATACCAGAGAAACCTGCTCCCAAGCCTTCTCCTCCTGCTGAGAAGCCCAAAGTTGAAAGTACTAAAGTTGCGGAGAAACCCAAGGCACCATCACCGCCACCACCGTCTAAGCAGTCAGCGAAAGAACCGCAGCTGCCTCCTAAGGATAGGGAAAGACGGGTAAGCACATGTTTCGTTCGTTTTTCGCTGTGAGAGAAAAAGTTATATACTTTCACATGATTTGATGATATGGCATGGACGTTGCAGGTTCCTATGACAAGACTTCGCAAGCGGGTGGCGACTAGGTTGAAGGACTCTCAGAACACTTTTGCGCTGCTGACAACTTTCAATGAAGTTGATATGTGAGTCGCAGCTAAAACCTGCATGTTGATGTCTCTTATCATTATGCAATTCTCTTAGTGCACTTATTATAATCCAACTGTTAGTTCACCAACATAATTTTCTTTTCTCACGTAGGACTAATCTGATGAAGCTCCGATCTCAATACAAGGATGCATTTTTTGAGAAGCACGGAGTGAAGTTGGGGCTTATGTCTGGTTTCATTAAAGTAGGCTTGAAAAACTTAGAAACTTTCCTGAATTAATTAACATATCAGTACTCTACGGATAAAGTAATTTTCTTAAACTATTTTTTTCAGGCTGCTGTTAGTGCTCTTCAGCAACAACCGGTAGTTAATGCAGTTATTGATGGAGATGATATCATTTACAGAGACTATGTAGATATCAGTATCGCTGTTGGTACCTCTAAGGTTTGTTTCCGCAATTCTCTTGATTTATAATATCATTTTAGGCTTTTGATGCAGTATTAATTGATTATTTTCTTTCGATTCTCAGGGTCTTGTGGTTCCAGTCATAAGAGGTGCTGACCAAATGAACTTTGCTGACATAGAGAAAACGATAAACTCTCTAGCTAAGAAGGCTAATGAAGGAACCATATCAATCGACGAGATGGCTGGAGGATCATTCACAATATCCAATGGTGGTGTCTATGGAAGTCTCATAAGCACTCCTATCATTAACCCTCCTCAGGTTCAGTTCGATCCTCTCACAATACTTAAAAGCAGACAAAAGGAACGGTTTTTAATTCTCTTGCTAACGCAATAAAACTCTCATTTGTAGTCTGCTATTCTTGGAATGCATTCGATTGTGCAACGTCCAATGGTTGTGGGAGGAAGCGTAGTACCGAGGCCAATGATGTATGTCGCGCTGACCTATGATCATAGGCTAATTGATGGAAGAGAGGCTGTGTATTTCTTGCGCCGTATCAAGGATGTTGTGGAAGATCCTCAGAGGCTTCTTCTCGACATATGAAGAAAGATTCGAGACAGGAGAGATGATAAGTCTCTTTTCCTTTTTACCGATTTCCTTTCAGGTAACAGTTACAGATATTGCGATCTGCAAATGATGCTTTGAAGGAAACAAAACAAAAAAAAAAAAAAAACTATTTTCGGAGTTTCTTAATATCCAAGGGTTTTTGCCGGGCGGGGAAAGCATCGGTGTATTCAGTTTTTTTTTTTATTTATATACTGTTTGAACAAAATGTTTACAATTTTGACTTAAAATAATGCCACTGATTTTTATTTGGTGAGACTTTTTCATTTCCATTGAGATTGCAATGGATATAATACATAGGTTCCGGACCTGTGTTTTACGCTGCTTCTCTAATATACTACACACTTATAACTGTGGCATGTTGGGATGTATTTATATGTAAATTAGGTGTTTGATATATTCAGGAACAATGTTAGACAAGGTCATAACTCTAAACAAAATATCATCACACAAGTAATGCAATTATGGATCTAACGGTTTATATTTTATATTTGTTTGCCATCAATTACATATAATGATGCTAAAATAGTAAAATCTTATATAACAAACAATGATTGAGACAACCTTCTAGGTCAACATTCCATGTTTATCAACTCGAACCTGGAAGGTTGTCTTTTGCGAATCGCTAATTCTTTCAAAACCATCGATAATTGGATTGTATGCAACAAAAGTTATGAAGCAAGGGCTAACAGGTTTTGCACTTGCATTTGGTCCGCAAACCATCACACGATCTCTATAGAAAACATGACCACACTCTAGCTTTATACCACTCCCAACACTCGAGAATTCCTTATGACATATCGCACAATATCCATCTCCTCTTGCGCCTTACAATTGCACTTCTTAGTAGCCTCCATCACTGTGTACTTCGTGACCTTTCTCACTTGGACTTCAACCGTAAAATATCCTCCTCCTTGGTCATTGCGGATCAATATCCCGATGTGTTCAGAGCCTCGCGGATCCTCAAAACACATCATCAAAAACCATACCCGAAAAATCCTCTTTTTCAACCGTTGACGACATGTTTCTTCTGGCCCAAGAAAATCGATTGGATAAGCATGATCTATAAAGTGTGTTTGCTTATAAGGCCTGTAAATTGGCTTATGATTTCTCTTCTTTCAAATTTTGTTTTTGGTCGAAAATATTAATTTCATAAACCGGCCTAAACCGAATGATCCAGTACAGAGTTAATTGCTGATTTTGCTAAACCATCAGCAATTGGATTGAAATTCCGAAGATCTCCAAGCTTTGATTTCGTGCTTTGATCAGATTGATCATAGCTTGAGAATCGGATGCTAATCTGAAGGATTAAAGATTCATGCTTGATGCATGAAGAAGGGCTTCGCGAATGGCTAGTAAACCAAATACATGCAGATAAGTTAAATATAACAGCCATTAAACAAATATCAGTAATATATAGGTGTCGTTAGAAAGAAAATTTGACATTCTTTTGGAAGTACTAACTTTTGTTCATATTATAATATGCAAAAAGAAGATTAGAAGTTGAAATGGATAAGGGTTTAGGGTCTATAAACATACCACTAATGCAATCCAAGTGGAATACATGAAAGATGAGTAAACCTATTTTTTATAAAAGGTGACTAAAGAAGACTTATGGTGTAGTGAGTGTATGTGCCAACGACAACACTGCCACTTTCTCTAAAGTCAACCTGTAATTCTATATGATTCATTCGCAATGGCTCTAAAAATGTTCTAAGAAAAATGTTGTTGTCTCGTGTGATAGTAGTTTTTGATGAATTTATAAACTATACGAGTCTTCGAAATTAGGGGCTATTTCGTCGTTGAAGTCGTTGTCATTGTAATATTTCCCAAAAAACTGAAAAAATGGTAAAAACACTAGGATTTCTAAAATAATAAAAATTGATGATATTTTTTTCCTAAGATAATTAGATTTGTTGATCTAAACTATTCATTAATATTCTACAAAATTTACAATGTGGCGTGAATATAGTAGTTGACAAAAGAGGAGGATCTCTCACACCATCGAGCAAGGAGCATCAATTGCCATAAAAAATCGCAAAACAGAAAAAAACGACGCTTACAAAAATAAAAAAAAATAAAAATTGTTTGTGCGTTAATCTGATGCGCAACAATTGGTTGGCCTATTATTTTTACAAAGATTGATTTTAAAAAAAAACAACTTCACTATTGTCGGATCACTTAGTTTTAAGATTTTTGTTCATGCGTTTATTGCATTTTTGCCAAATGAAATTCTCATATATGAAATTAGTCGGGTGTTGCAACAATCCGGACATTCGGTGTTAATAAAAAAAACACAATTCGTATAAAACTAATTAAAAATCCATACAACTCTAGCTAGCTCAACCAATCCCAATTTAGCAATTACAATATCATTAGCTAGTTATTGGTCTATTTCTTCTTCTCCTTTTTTTTATTGCCTATGTCCGTTGGTCGAGTTATTACAATAAGTGTACATAACTTATCACTGACAAGCTAGCATTATTTCTTGTTTAGTTAATTAATTGGATCTTCGACCCATAAAATTTCATTACGACGACAAGGACAAGAACCGTAATATCATGTGTAAGAACATTAATCTTACACATGTCGCTAGTGTTCGAACTAAAGACCTGTCCAACTTCTTTCTTTTGGGTTAGATAAACACTCCTTCGTCCCCAAATAAAAATTTATGTATCCGATTGTTCCACCAAACTCTTTTTCTTATACACAAATATGATGTTTTGACTTTGATGCATGAAGTCATTTTGACATCGATATAGAGTCATCATTCATCACCGATTCATCATCAACCTTTTTGGGAATTAAGTGGGACACTTAAACCTACTTTTCTTTTGATAGTCTATTTGCTTGTACGGTGTTGATTAAGATATCATTCATTTAGTTAGGCATCAAGTGTGTGATTACGTGTGATTAAGATATATCATTCATTTGCAAATTCAAGATGATAAAATTAAAATGCTATAGTTTTTCAAATTAAAGATGAACTATACCTTGTTTAACTAAAAGACTAGTTATAAAACAACAAACTACTATTAACTATGGTTCAATTGTGAATATATACCAAACCGGTTTACTTGTAATTAGTAGATTAGATTCCGGTTAAGCTTAACTTGTATATAACTCAGATATCTGTACATTGTTTTCTAATAAGAATAAATAGAAAAGTTTTTCCAACAGATTCATCATCTCTAATATGGTATCGAGCACTCTCTGCTCAAATCTCTGAGAATTTCGTTCGATCTCTTCGTTTCTTCTTCGTTTTCCACCGATCGTTTCCGTTTTTGAGTTCGAATCGACGTTTTGGTTGACATCGGAACCCTATCTCCGCTGTGTTGGTTTCGTTTTTGGTTCAATCAACCGTTTGGTCTTCGATCAGCTTCAGAATGGCGAAACAGGGAAGGAAATTGAGGAGTCGAGTCTCGCAATCTGATGGAGAAGCTTCACCAGTTCTGGATCGTGCTCGATCTGAGTCTTCGCTTGCACATGATCTGGATCTTCGTTCTTCTCGTCCTATGGTTCCGAATCACGGCGATATACCTCTTAGTTCGATGGAATCGTATGATAACGTTCACAGTCCATTCTTCTTACATTCAGCCGATCATCCAGGTCTGTCTATTGTCACTATTACTCTTGATGGAACAAATTACAGCAACTGGTCAATTGCGATGAGGATAAGTCTCGATGCGAAGAACAAACTCGCATTCGTAGATGGAACCATTCCTAGACCTGATATTACTGATGTTTCATTCAAAATTTGGAGTAGATGCAATAGCTTGGTTAAGGCATGGATTATGAATGTGGTGAATCGGGAGATATACGATAGTATATTGTACTATGAGGATGCTGCAGAAATGTGGATTGATATGTCTATGCTTTCCGTGTGAGTAATTTGCCAAGAAAATATCAGTTGGAGCAGGCTATATACACTATGAAGCAAGGTTCTATGGATCTGTCCACGTATTACACAAAGAAGAAGACACTTTGGGAACAACTCTCCAGTACTAAATCTCATACTGCCAAGAGATGTACCTGTGATCATGTCAAAGAGTTGTTGGAGGATGCTGAGACTAGTAGAGTCATTCAGTTTTTGATGGGACTAAATGACAGCTTTGCTAACATCAGAGGACACATCTTAAACCTGAAACCTAGACCGAGTTTGTCTGAGATATACAACATGCTAGACCAAGATGAGAGTCAGCGCTTTGTTGGAGGAGCTACCAAAATATCTTCTCCACCTGCTGCAGTTTTTCAGGTCCAAGATTCTCAGGACACTTCTCATGTCTTCCTCTCTCAGGGTGGTTATAAGAAGCCTAAGTGTTCTCACTGCTACAAGATTGGCCATACTGTGGATAAGTGCTACAAGGTGCATGGGTTTCCACCTGGTCATCCGAGGTATAAGCCTTCTCAGACAGTTGGAGCTGCTAATCTCACTTCTCTCAACTTGTATCCTCCACCACCAGGGCAGACTTCTGTGTCTTCTCCTCTCCCTGTGTCTAACGGTTTTTCTGGTCAGAAAGGTGAAGTTGACTTAGAGAACATGACCAAGGATCAGATTCAGACCATGCTATCCTATTTTAGCACCAAGCTTCATACTCAAAGTGTCACACCAGCTCTTGAAGTTTCTTGTGTTTCTACTTCACCATCTGTACCTGCAGTCTCATCGGTTTCAGGTACATTTCTGGATCTTTTTCATAACTCCTACTATGACATGTTAGTCTCTTCAGTATCTACAGACCCAGCTGTGTCTCTTAGTGCTTGGATCATAGATTCGGGGGCTACTCATC
The DNA here is from genome assembly GCA_964056655.1 of Arabis hirsuta. NCBI lineage: Eukaryota > Viridiplantae > Streptophyta > Magnoliopsida > Brassicales > Brassicaceae > Arabis > Arabis hirsuta. The sequence goes on from OZ053299.1 coordinate 34,594,022, forward strand.
ATGTATCTCATGATAGGACTCTTTTTAGGGATTTTAGACCTTTAGATAATACCTTTGTGAAACTTCCAAATGCATATACTGTTAAGATCATGGGCATAGGTTTCATTCAACTCACTGATGCTCTCTCTCTCTCTGCAATGTGTTATACATACCTGATTTTAAATTCAACTTACTTAGTGTTAGTGTTCTAACTAAATCTTTACATTCAGAGGTTAGATTCAGTGCTACTGCATGTTTTATTCAGGCAATTACACGGGAGTTGATGATTGGGCAAGGTAGTCAAGTGGGGAACCTTTATATTCTGGATTTCAATACTGCAAATAATTGTTTCTCTTTAAAAGGTATTACTTCAACTTGTGCTAGTGTTTCTGTTGATACTTGGCATACCCGTTTGGGACATCCCTCTAAACCTATCATAGATACTCTTTCTTCTGTATTGCAATTGGAAAAGACTAAAATGAATAAAAATGATTCTGCTGTTTGTCATATATGTCATCTGTCTAAACAAAAGCATCTCCCATTTAAATCTAATCATAATATGTGTACTACACCTTTTGAGTTAGTTCATATAGATACATGGGGTCCCTTTTCTGTTCCCACGGTAGATGGCTATAGTTATTTCTTGACAATTGTAGATGATTTTAGTCGAGCTACATGGATTTATCTGTTGCATCAAAAGTCTGATGTTATTGAAGTCTTTCCAACTTTTCTGAAAATGATTGAAACACAGTATAATAAGAAGGTCAAGTCTGTTAGGTCTGATAATGCTCCAGAATTAAGGTTTACTGACTTGTTTCTGTCTCTTGGCATTGTTGCATATCATTCATGTCCTGAAACTCCTCAACAAAATTCAGTAGTTGAGAGGAAGCATCAACATTTGTTGAATGTAGCTCGTGCCCTTTTATTTCAATCTCATTTACCTTTAGAATACTGGGGGGATTGCATTTTAACAGCTGTCTTTCTTATTAATAGATTATCCTCTTTAGTTTTGAACAATCAGTCACCTTATGAGAAACTCACTGGTAAAATCCCTGAATATCAGTCTCTCAAAGCCTTTGGTTGTTTATGCTATAGCTCTACATCCCATCAAGGTAGGACTAAGTTTGATCCTAGGGCTAGAGCATGTATATTCTTAGGGTATCCAGCTGGTTATAAGGGGTACAAGCTTTTAGATATAGAGACACATGCTGTTTCTATTTCACGACATGTTATTTTTCATGAGGATATTTTCCCTCTTGCATCTTCACATCTTAATGCTGATGTAAGAGATTTCTTTCCTCTATTACATTCTCCTGCTTCCCTTGATGTTTCATTGCCTTCTGCGCAAACATCCTCTGATGCACATCCTCATCATGATGTGTCATCTTCTGAGGTCTTGGTTCCTTCTGAATCAAGATCTCACAGACAACTTAAACCACCTAAACACTTGCAGGATTTTCATTGTTATAATACTAATACTCTTACTAAGATAACTTCCCCATATCCTCTCGCCAATTATATCTCTTATTCCTACTTATCTGAGCCTTTTTACACTTTCCTAAGTGTCATCTCTGAAATTCCCATACCTGAAAGATTTTCTGAAGCCAAGGGATTTAAGGAATGGTGTGATGCAATGGGTGTGGAAATGGGTGCCATGGAAAGGACTGATACTTGGGATATTGGTGCTCTACCAGCAGGGAAGGTTGCTATTGGATGTAAATAGGTTTACACTGTGAAACATCATGCAGATGGAACTCTTGAGAGGTATAAGGCTCGCATTGTAGCTAAATGCTATACTCAGCAAGAAGGTATAGACTTCTTGGATACGTTCTCTCTTGTTGCTAAGTTAGCTACAGTCAAGTTTATGCTTGCTTTAGCTCCTAAGCTGAAATGGTCCCTTACACAATTGGATATTTCTAATGCGTTTTTGAATGGGGACTTGGATGAGGAAATCTACATGAAGTTACCTCCAGGGTATGCTGAACTTAAAGGCGTCGACGTGCCTCCTAATGCAGTTTGTAAACTGAAGAAGTCTATATATGGTCTCAAACAAGCTAGTAGGCAATGGTTTCTTAAGCTCTCATCTACTTTGAAGCTGCTGGGATTTGAGCGTTGTTCTGGAGATCATACCATGTTTGTGAAGGAGGTTGATGGGCAGTTCTTGGTGATGTTAGTATATGTGGATGATATACTCATAGCGAGTACTGATGATTTGGCTTTACAACATTTGGTCACACAGCTGAGTTTACATTTCAAACTCAGGCATCTTGGTGTTCCAAAATTTTTCCTTGGATTGGAGATTGCTAGATCTCACAGTGGGATCTCTGTTAATCAGAGGAAATACACTCTGGATCTTTTGCATCCAGTGGTTTCTCTGATTGTAAGCCTTCATCCATTCCCATGGAACCAAATCAGAAGCTCTCTAAAGAAGTTGGTGTTCTTCTTGCTGATCCTAAGCAGTATAGGAGGTTACTTGGGAAGTTGCAGTATTTGGTCATCACTAGACCTGATATAGCATATGCAGTCTCTAACCTTGCTCAGTTCTCTTCTGATCCCAGAGATACACATCTTCAAGCAGCACATAAGGTTCTAAGATACCTTAAAGGTACGGTGGGGCAAGGATTGTTTTATGCTGCAGATGACAAGTTTGATCTTAGAGGCTACTGTGATTCGGATTGGTCAGGTTGTCCAGACACTAGAAGGTCTGTGACAGGATATGCTATGTTCATTGGGGATTCATTGATCACTTGGAAGTCAAAGAAACAAGGAACTGTTTCTTGTAGCTCAGCAGAGGCTGAGTATAGAGCTATGTGTATGGCCACAAAGGAGCTCATTTGGCTGGCCAAGCTCTTATTGGATTTCAGGATTCCATTTAAGCCACCAGTACATTTGTACTGTGATAACACTGCGGTTTTAAACATTGCCAGCAATCAAGTGTTTCACGAACGCACTAAACACATTGAAAATGATTGCCATAAGATTCGTGAGATGATTGATTGTGGTTTTCTCAAGACAATGTATGTTCGGACAACTCAACAGCTTGCAGATATCTTCACCAAAGCTTTGTATCCAGCTCCATTTCGAGCCAATTTGTCCAAGTTGGGAGTGCTTAACATCTTTGCACCTTCAACTTGAGGGGGGATATTAACTATGGTTCAATTGTGAATACTATGGTTCAATTGTGAATATATACCAAACCGGTTTACTTGTAATTAGTAGATTAGATTCCGGTTAAGCTTAACTTGTATATAACTCGATATCTGTACATTGTTTTCTAATAAGAATAAATAGAAAAGTATAAACGAATATAAGAAAAATCGAATTTAGGACGACTTCAAGTACAATTCATGATAAAAGGCATCGACCTGGAGAATTGAGAAGAAAGTCAACGTGAATGAACTTGGTCAAGAAATACCAAACTTTGCTTGGAGTGTAGAAAGTAAACGCCAACTTTTGTTATAGACCCCAAAAAGTCTTATGCTTTCACATTTGAATGAAACTCGTTTGTGGTTTTGGTAAACACAAAAAGAATATTAAATCAAAGGAAAAATAATAAATAAATGTTAGACCAAACTAAAATAATTGGACTTTGTATAAAGTCAATCTCATGATCATGCAGAGTTGTTTCCATACTTAACTTCCTTACCAAAAACACATATCAACCTACGACGACTTCCCCCTACTATACCACCTTTCAAGGTTTAACTACCTCAAGATTACAAGTAAATTATAATATAATAATTTATATAAACCATTAGAAGTTATACCAATAGGAAAAACTATTTTTTTTAAGCATTTAAGTTTTAAAATATTGATTTAATACACACTAAATAATCTTTATTAATAAAAAATAAATAAATCGTAAAAGATTAAGTAAATGAATAAATTTAAGACTCAAAAAATAGATATATATATATATATATATCACACATATTAATAATCTAAAAATGTGTTTATGATTTGTAGTTAAAACAATTAGTAAACATCAGTTGACGTAACCATATTTCTGAATGTTAGAAAAAATATTTTCTATATTATTTCTAAGATCTATATATTTTGAGTATTTCATGAAATATGAACGGTCTATTTCTTATTAAAAGATTTGTACCTCAGTAAAAATAAAATCTTACATTTAATGAAGAGAAATTTTAAAAAATGCCATTTTTGAAGTGTCACTTTTCAAAAATGCCATTTTTTCAAGTTATTTATTCATTATGTCATTTATTTTTGGGCTAACTATGTTGTATTAGAGTTTAGTTTTAAGGGTTTAGGAAATTTTAGGGGTCAAAACATTTTTTAGGGTTTAGAATTTTAAGATTTAGGCTCTAATTTTTTTTATAATTTGTGGCATTTTTGTAAATATACATACCAAAAGTGGTATTTTGCAATTGTCCCTTTAATTAACTTCATTTTTTTTAACCACACATTTAACTTAAAACATTATCTCAACTCTTTTATTTTTAAACCTATTTGAAAGACTATAACGTTTAAAATATAATATCATAAAATCTCAAATATTTTTCTATGATGAATAAAAATCAAAATACATATAAACTCACGAGACGAAGATAAATGACAAAAAAAATGAGAAGTAATCATACTATAACCATGCTATAAAGATAGATTAGACATTAATTGATAAATTTTATCATGACATATATATAATATAAGCAAAACATTAGTTGATCATTATAAATCATATAAGCAAATCATGGTTTATTTTTGTTTAGTGACAAAGCATATAGATCATGTACTTTTTCTACTTCAATTTTAACAAATTTTTCTAATTTAAAATTGGAATAAATTTGTTGTCCAAGCAAAACATAAGTAAAGTATAAGCAAAACACAAAATAAATTTAAACAAACAAAAATACAAATGCTTAATGTTTTGATCATTTTTATAAAGCTTAACAAAAAAAAAACGGTTTTTTTTTGTGAAATTCAAAACCAAGGACACATCACCATAGATGTCTTCAAAGGAGTCGAAGGATATTTTGTTAAAAGAACCGGTTGAGACATCCAAAAACTCCCCTCACCCTAGGTTTATCCTTATGATACAGGATGAGAGTTCCCATCAGGAAGATGATGAGAAGAATGGCAGTGATGTAGCAGAAGCCTCCTAGCAACCACACCCATGGTTTTGTCCGTATGGACCTCGTGAGAATCATTGTAGGTAGTCGAGTTGAGAGGCTTTAAGACAGTGGTGGAGTTGAAAGACTTTGATGAGACGGTGGAGTTTCATAATCCGACACAATCTCGCTAGGAGAGACTTGTGTTGGAGGAGTACCTTCCGGGATAAACCAAGTCTCCGGTGAAGAAAGAACGTGTGACATGGCGGTGAAGACGGAGGTTGATGATTAAAGAAAGAGAAATTTGTAGAAAAGTCATAGAGAAGTAGTTTTAATTACAAAAAAAAATCATAGAATCAAAACTCTCTACAAATAAGTCACAAATGTATAAAGACATCATTGACCCTCAAACTTGTTTTTGCACATTTTCGAAATTTTAAAAAAAACAAATTGAAAAATATTTTGTTGTCAACTCTCCCTCTCTCCTCTCTCCTCTTTCCTCTCTCTTCTCACTTTGTATCTCGTCCGCATTTTTTTTTGTATTTTTGTTTATTTACCTTTTTAATACATCTTATATTTTTTATTTTCTTATAAATTCATATTACAATTTAATAAAAAAAAATATTTTCAGTTTCTATTATAATTTATTTTTCTTTACAATTTGCTACCCATTTTCATTACATTTTTTTTATTTTATAAATTAATGTATTATACGTGTATATATAAACATCCATATAATATGTTATATGTATACATATACATGTCATATATACAAATATATTTATATGTGTACGTACACGTATATATAAATGAGTGTACATATATTTTATATATATGCCATATATTCATATAATAGATATTATAATAGGTATTATATATAAACATCCATATAATAGGTATTATATTTACATGTGTACGTACACGTACATATAAATGTGTGTAAATATATTTTATATGTATGACATATATTCACAAGCGTATATGTATGTGTACATGTAAATATATACGTAATATATATTTAGTTGTACGTACACATATATACATATATATGATGCGTGGACACTTAGACACATACAACATGTATATAATCTACAATTTATTATTAGTATATGTACATATTATATTTACATGTGTACGTATACATACATATAAATGTGTACATATATTTTATATGAATGACATATATTCACAAGCATATAAGTATGTGTACGTGTACATATGTACGTAATATATATTTAGTTGTACGTACACATATAAATATAATATCTATTGTACATAGATGTGTGCATACACGTAAATACCTATTGTATATTGAGTGTGTATGATATTCGTATGTGCATATTGTTTACTATTCTTGTACTTTTAATTATAAATGAATGTGCTTCGTATTTGATAGTATACGTATATTGAAACACACGATAGTAGTGTACGTGTGTTCTCATATATGACATAAAGCCAAAACATTTAATGCATGTATTTGATAGTGTACGTACATGAAACACACGATAATGTACGTGCGTTCTCAGATATGACATAAAGCAGAAACATTTAATGCAGAGCATTAGTTACAATGGCAATAGACAGAAAGTAAGGGTATTTTCGTCCAAAAATCTTGTCATATGACCAATTTGTAAGCCAAAATTTACTTGTGACTTTTTAGTAATTACAAGAATTTTTTGTAAATCTCTCTTAAAGAAAAATGTGTGGAAATTTAATTGTGGAAATGTAACTGGTCACATGAACATATAAAGAGATTATCAATAATTTTAAAATAACCTTTTTAATTAATAGATTCCCACGCCTATCAAACTTATTCTTTTCGTTATTTCATTTCGTAGAAATATACTTCTAACAGAACTAGTCTTGAGACTTCAGAGACACGTGAACAACAAAGTAAACCACACTGTTTTAGTAACTCAAAGTGGAGAGTGACTACATTTACCTCTAATTTAAATAGACCTTTTTCTCTATTTTAGTTTAAATTATGTTCTTCTAATTTTACATTTTCTTCAACTGCAATCCCTTAATAATGTTATTAAAGAATTTTTGGATAATTGGAATTGAATGATTTAATTCATTTTCTTGCAACGATTTGTTCATCATTGGTATTGTTAATTTATTTGTTACTGCAAGCTCTTTACAATTTATTTTATAAAGATATATCTAACTTCTTATAAAAAAATATGATTGTTCAAAAAAGAATATAATCGGCATAAATGGCAAGACGATTGATGCTTCTTAAGCAAAACCGTCACACAATCTCTATGGAAAACATGACCACACTCTAGCTTTATAACACTCCCAACATTTGAGAATTCCTTAAGACATATCGCAAAATATCCATCTCCTCTTGCGCCTTGCAATTGCACTTCTGAGTAGCCTCCATGACCGTGTAATTCTTGACCTTTCTTACTTGGACTTCAACCTTAAAATATCCTCCTCCTTGGTCATTGCGGATCACCTTGATGTCTTCAGAAACTCCGCGGATCAACTCCTCAAAAACATCATCAAAAACAATACCGGAGAATACCTCTTCTTTCAATCGTTGACTATATGTTTCTTCTGACCCAAGAAAATTGATTGGATAAGCATGATCTATATTCTATAAAGTGTGTTTGCTTATAAGGCCTGTAAATTGGCTTATGATTTAGGTTAGCCCAAAAATTTCTTCTTTCATTTATTCAAAGATTTTAGGTGATAATAATTGGTGTATGGAATGTTTTGGTAATTGATAGTTGAAGGAGGTAGCATACGTCTGACAAGATTCTTGATTTATGAAACTATTTTTATATATGAGATGCTTCTGTCGACGTTAATAATGTGAATATTAGTTAAATAACCCAAGTAGGTATCATTTTGTTTTTTTGGTAACTAAAAGATTTTAATATAACATCAAGGTGAATTGTAACCGGTTGATCATAAAAAAAATGATCTAACTATATAAACCAAATCTAACCTCCAGTTTATGTTTGATTTCTCAGTGATTTTGTATGTATATCAAATCCAATATTTATGGACCTGACTTTTATATATAGTTCAAGACATTTGGTTTATTGAATTGTATTAGTGTCATTATTGTATCACAATCTGATTCAAAATCGGGGAAAAAGAAAGCATATTGTTGATAAGATTAAAAAAAGAAAACCAGAACTAGACATAAAAGCATATAAGCCATGAATATTAGGATATTCCGTTAAACCAAACACACTTACGCCGATAACGGTTCTTTGGAATCTTGCGTGTAAACTGAATACATGCATATAAGTCATATAGAACAGCCATTAAACAAATATCAGTTATATATAGGTGTCGTTAGAAAGAAAATTTGACATCCTCTTTTGGAAGTACTAACTTTTTTTGTATTATAATATGCAAGAAAACAAAGATTAGAAGTTGAAATGGATAAGGGTTTTAAACATAACACTAATGCAATCCTAGTGGAATACATGAAAGATGAGCAAACCTTTTTTTTTTTTTAAGTGACTAAAGAAGACTTATGGTGTAGTGAGTGTATGTGCCAACGACAACACTGCCACTTTTTATAAAGTCAACCCTTTAATTCTATATGATTCATTCGCAATGGCTCTAAAAATGTTCTAAGAAAAATGTTGTTTTCTCGTGTGATAATAGTTTTTGATGAATTTATAAACTATACGAATCTTCGAAATTAGGGATATTTTGTCGTTGAAGTCGTTGTCATTGTAATATTTCCCAAAAACCTGAAAAATGGTAAAAATACTAGCATTTCTAAAATAATAAAAGTTGATGATATTTTTAAAAAATAATAATAATTAGATTTCTTCATCTAAACTATTCATTAATACTCTACAAAATTTACAATGTGACGTGAATATCGTAGTCGACAAAAGATGAGGATATCTTACACTATCGAGCGAGGAGTTTCAATTGGCAGAAAAATCGAAAAACAGAAGAAAACGACGCCTATAAAAATCAAGAAAAAAATAATTATTTGTGCGTTATTCTGATGTGCACCGATTGGTTGGTCTATTATTTTTACAAAGATTGATTTTTAAAAAAAACAACTTCACTATTGTCGGATCACTTAGTTTTAAGATTTTTGTTCATGCGTTTATTGCACTTTTGCCAAATGAAATTCTCATATATGAAATTAGTCGGGTGTTGCAACAATCCGGACATTCGGTGTTAATAAAAAAACACAATTCATATAAAACTAATTAAAAATCCATACAACTCTAGCTAGCTCAACCAATCCCAATTTAGAAATTACAATTCATATTAGCTAGTTATTGGTCTATTTCTTCTTCTCCTTTTTTTTATTGCCTATGTCCGTTGGTCGAGTTATTACAATAAGTGTACATAACTTATCACTGACAAGCTAGCATTATTTCTTGTTTAGTTAATTAATTGGATCTTCGACCCATAAAATATCATTACGACGACAAGGACAAGAACCGTAATATCATGTGTAAGAACATTAATCTTACACATGTCGCTAGTGTTCGAACTAAAGACCTGTCCAACTTCTTTCTTTTGGGTTAGGTGGATCAACAGTTAAACACTCCTTCGTCCCCAAATAAAAATTTATGTATCCGATTGTTCCACCAAACTCTTTTTCTTATACACAAATATGATGTTTTGACTTTGATGCATGAGGTCATTTTGACATCGATATAGAGTCATCATTCATCACCGATTCATCATCAACCTTTTTGGGAATTAAGTGGGACACTTAAACCTACTTTTCTTTTGATAGTCTATTTGCTTGTACGGTGTTGATTAAGATATCATTCATTTAGTTAGGCATCAAGTGTGTGATTACGTGTGATTAAGATATATCATTCATTTGCAAATTCAAGATGATAAAATTAAAATGCTATAGTTTTTCAAATTAAAGATGAACTATACCTTGTTTAACTAAAAGACTAGTTATAAAACAACAAACTACTTTTTCCAAACGTATAAACGAATATAAGAAAAATCGAATTTAGGACGACTTCAAGTACAATTCATGATAAAAGGCATCGACCTGGAGAATTGAGAAGAAAGTCAACGTGAATGAACTTGGTCAAGAAATACCAAACTTTGCTTGGTGTGTAGAAAGTAAACGCCAACTTTTGTTATAGACCCCAAAAAGTCTTATGCTTTCACATTTGAATGAAACTCGTTTGTGGTTTTGGTAAACACAAAAAGAATATTAAATCAAAGGAAAAATAATAAATAAATGTTAGACCAAACTAAAATAATTGGACTTTGTATAAAGTCAATCTCATGATCATGCGGAGTTGTTTCCATACTTAACTTCCTTACCAAAAACACATATCAACCTACGACGACTTCCCCCTACTATACCACCTTTCAAGATTTAACTACCTCAAGATTACAAGTAAATTATAATATAATAATTTATATAAACCATTAGAAGTTATACCAATAGGAAAAACTATTTTTTTTAAGCATTTAAGTTTTAAAATATTGATTTAATACACACTAAATAATCTTTATTAATAAAAAAATAAATAAAACGTAAAACATTAAGTAAATGAATAAATTTAAGACTCAAAAAATAGATATATATATATATATCACATATTAAAAATCTAAAAATGTGTTTATGATTTGTAGTTAAAACAATTAGTAAACATCAGTTGACGTAACCATATTTCTGAATGTTAGAAAAAATATTTTCTATATTATTTCTAATATCTATTTATTTCGAGTATTTTATGAAATATGAACGGTCTATTTCTTATTAAAAGATTTGTACATCAGTAAAAATAAAATCTTACATTTAATTAAGAGAAATTTTAAGAAATGCCACTTTTGAAGTGTCACTTTTCAAAAATGACATATTTTCAAAATCTTTGCAAAAACTTTTTCAAAATTATTTATTCATTGTATAATTTATGTTTGGCTTAAATATGTTGTATTAGGGTTTAGTTATAAGGGTTTAAAAGGTTTTAGAGGTCAAAACATTTTTTAGGGTTTAGAATTTTGTGATTTAGGCTCTAAAAAGATCCATAATTTGTGGCATTTTTGCAAATGGATAACCCATAGTATCATTTTTGCAAATGTACACACCAAAAATGGTATTTTGCAATTGTCCATTTAATTAACTTCATTTTGTTTACCCACATATTTAACTTAAAATATTATCTTAACTCTTTTCTTTTTAAACCTATTAGAAAGACTATAATGTTTAAAATATAATATCATAAAATCTCAAATATTTTTCTACGATGAACAAAAATCAAAATATATATAAACTCACGATACGAAGATAAATGACAAAAGAAAATGAGAAGTAATTATACTATAATCATGCTATAAAGATAGATTAGAAAATGATTGATAAATTTTATCATGATATGTCAGAACGACGGCGGATCGAGAGCAGATCGACGGCGTGACTTTCCGGTGGGACGAGCACGGCAGCGGAATAACTCCAAACCGGCGGCTTCGTTTCTGTCGGGATTTCGTAGCTCAACAACCGCCGAAATAAAGCTCCCCGCGGCTCATATCTCTCGCTGGAGAAGAGAAACGCGTCAATGGCAGCAACACACCAACGGTGGGGCTCGAATAGCTTTTCTACCAGATATGACAGAGGTACGGCCGGAGGATGACACGACGCGGGTCAGGAGAACGACCACCGTGCCGCGATAAGGAACTCGTCGGAAAATGAGCAAAACGGTCGGCGGGTCGGAGATGAAGAAGATGACCGACGAAAAGAAAAAAAAAGAGAAAGAGCCGACAGAAAAAAAAAAAAAAAAAAAAAAGGGAGCCGACAAAGAAAAACACAAAAACAGACAAAAAAAGAAGAAGGATAAGGTAGAGAGAGAAATACTTCTTTTTTCTTTCTTAGAGAGAGATTGGGAAGGCAAGTTGTGATCAAAGTTTCACCCTCTTTTCCTATATATAGAGAACGGGTTTTTGACCTAATTTTTGTCTCGTTTTTCGTGTAAAAAAAAGAAATTTTTTTAGCCCGAACCATGTCTTTAGGGGCCCGATGCAAACATGTTACAGCTAGCCAAAACCGTTCTTAGCCAAACAGAACGGTGAGAACGGCTCATGTCCGCAGCAGTTTAGAACATTCCGGACACTGTTAACGGCAATCTCTTAACAATGCGGGGTTCGGTATTTGTGATTAACGAATTTTCCAAAGCATCTGATCGCCAATTTTAACATTGATCATTTATATCTCGCTACCACCATTACTGATACTGCCAAGTTGGGGTGCTAACTGTAGGGGTCAGAATCCACCCCTTACAAATCAATCCCCAAAAATTGGCTAAGTATGGGGAAAACTGTTAACAGGTATCCCGCGGAAATACCTCACCTTCTGGTTTAACCCGGCCCGCGGCTAAACCATGAACTGAATCCACGAGATGATAACAACAAGCAGCGGACTGAACCGTAGGAATGGGCCGCAGTGTTTAGAAGTGGGTCGGGGCGTGAAAAGAGGCCCGCATCATGTAACCAACTCCGCGACGAGAGAATCCAGCAGAATCAGGATGACATCTCTATCTCTTCAACAGAAGCCCTAGCCGCGGAGAGAGGCTATATATACATTTGTTAACCCTCATAGAAGGGGATCTGCAGTTTTTCGCATACACTTGTAAACATTGATTCGCAGAAACATCAATAAAAAATCCATTCTCTTATTATTTGCTTTATGTGATTCGCATTTAGAAATCTCTGTTCCTCAAACCCTAAGACAAATTATATTGTTCGAGTTTCGACTCCCACATAACATTGACTATATTTACCATCAAATTCTTAAAACATGTTTTGTATGCCTCAATATAAATCAAATAATTGTCTGTAAAATGTTAACGTATACTTGTACTCTATTTTTGATAGTTTGGATTCATCATCTAGTCGTCCATTTCTAACAACTATTGTAGATCATTTTTATCACATAAGTTTTGTGAAACATTTTTTCTATGTCTAGAAAAACAAAATTATCCGACCACCATTAATGATAATCCCTTAAAATTTATACTATAACAATTTGAGTAATATGAAATGATCAATCTAGTTGACATTATCTTATATAATATAGTAAGATTTTTCAATATTCAAGCCATGAGAGGTTGTCATGTGTCATCTAATTTTTTGACATTTGTCTTTTTAATTTATTTATTAAAAAATTACTTTTAATAACTTTAGAAATTAATTCTAACAATTTAATAGTTCATTCTTATGTAAATGAATTCTAATAAGTTACAATTAAGTGCTTTGTGTACATTTATATAATTTTTATGTAAATTAAAATATAATTTTTATGTAAAATTATGCATAGAAAATAGATATTTTATTTATCAAATCCAACAATATCTTATACAAAAAAATATATTTTTTACCTTTTATATAGATAAATGAGTTTAAAAAAAAAATTACAAACGAAAGTTTTAATAAAAAGAATCATAACATGGAAAAAGATGATGTGAGAAAATTAAAGAATGATTTTAGAATTTTTAGGACTGTTAATTCTAACAAGTATGATTGGAGAAATTTAGAATTTAAACGTTTTTTTAATGCTTTCATAGTTTTTAAAGTCAATTTACCAATCACCCTGTAATGTAATTGAAACAATTTATGTTGGACAAAGTAATATTTCTAACCAAGACTCTGGGAAGAAAACTTTACTCCACCAAAAATTGCAAATCTAGAAAAATAAAATCACTACCAATGAATTGATGTGAAAGATAAAAATGACAGCAAAACGATAAATAGAGTGAGACAAAAATACAATTAAATATCAATTATCTCTCCTTTTGATTCAAGGTTCTAATGTCACTAGATAGAAATTATTAATGTTAATTATTATCATGTTAATTTTTAAATGTTATACAACGCGTGGACAATCCATAATTTTGAATATAATGTGCTTGACTATGTTAAATAGAGCAAAAAATGTGAAACCAAATTATGCAACAAATGAGTAGTAGTCAATAGGCGATGACAAGTCATAATTGATGACATAATCGTCTACTCTTTTTTTGTTAAAACACTTTCACATAATCGTCTACTTTTTGTGAACAATTACCATCGTCAAACCTTAGATCAACTAAAAATATACACAAACATTTTTCTTTAATGACTCAAATAATCGCCACTATAATCTTCGGTGTAATTGTCCAAAATGGTATCGAATCGATTGTGATTAGGAATCTAAAAAAGGAACTTGTAATGTTGGCTAAAGAAATGGTTCTTATTATTATTATTATTATCATTATTATTATTATTATTATCATCACGAAAATGATCGTTTTTAAGTACAAAACCATCTTCTTGAAGATGATCATAATATAGAATTATATTATCCTCTTCAAAGAGGTTATTAGAGTAATAAAGGTAATTAATATTATTGTTCTGAGTGGAAGAATATTCCAAGTATAAGCTGCTTTCTTGATCCCAGATCCAATTCTCTTCTTCGTCTTCCTCCTCCAATGACGTTGCTTCAACGCAATTCTCTTCTTCTTCTTCTTCTTCTTCTTCTTCGTTACGTTTCTCTATCTCTCCGATTTCGTTTCCCCTAACTTCAATCCAGCCACCATCCTCCGTCGTAACCCACTCTGGTTCGCCGGATTTCTCGTCTCCGGTGAGTTTCATGATCCGATCAGACAGTAAGAAAGTCGAAGAATTTGCAAATGGGTCTTCTTGATCTTCCTGAATTAATCGACTTTTCGAGGTTTCGCATAAATCCCAGAAACCTTGATCCAACACAGTACTAGGAGAAGAAGAATTCAGACAATCATGAATTTGAGATTCTTCTTCGTCGTCGAGAAACGGATGTTGAAGCAATTCTTCAACTACCCATCTCTGTTTTGGATCTTTCTTCAAACAATTCTTCAAAAAGTCTTTACCTTTCTCCGATAGACACTCCGGAATCTCCGGCGAATCACCGGTGAAACCAATCTTGTAAATCGCTGCAACGACGTCGTTTAACTCCGGCCAAGGACTTAACCCAGTAGCCATCTCTATCACCGTACACCCTAAAGCCCATACATCAGCCGGGAAACTCTGTTCTTCACCACGCGCTACCTCCGGCGACATAAACGCCGGTGTACCGGAAAATTCCAAATTCACGTTCTCCTCCACCGTTTTAGCACAACCCAAATCGGCGATCTTTGCAATTTCTCCTCCGATCATAACATTCTGGCTCTTCACATCGCAATGGACGATTCCTCGATCGTGAAGATACATCAAACCTTTTAATATCTGACGCGTGTAGGATCTAATCGCCGGCTCCGGTAACTTCCCGCCGGAATTCTTGATCAAATCGTTAATACTCCCGCCGGAGACATATTCCATCAAGATGTTATACATTGATTTGTCGTTCTCTGTCGTTAAACCAGACCCAATGTACTTGACTATGTAAGGAGAGCTCAAATTCGACAAAATCGTTTGTTCTCTCTGCAAAAACGCCGATGCTGAAAACTCAGCGGATTTGACGGCGAAGAATTCGCCGGAATTTGTGATTGCTAGTGACACTGTGGCGGTTGAGCCTCGACCTATGATTGGTCCTCTCATCCAGTTTCTTTCCTCCATTGAAACAGAGCAAGAAGAAAACAGAGAAGGTAATAAAAAAGAGAGGAGATAGATAAAGGAATAAAATTTGTAGAGAGAGAAAGAGAGAGAGAGATCTCAGAGGTTTAAAATGTTGAAGCAAAAGACTTATGATGTGATTCTTTATATATATATACACACTCACACAATATACACAACTATGTGTATGTGTTTATATGTGTGTGTGTTTATATGTGTGTGTGTTTATATGACTTTGGCATGGGGTTTTGGTGTCTTAATTCAAAGTCTAAATAGAGATGACATTCTTTTAATTTTATTCTAATATTTTTCTACTCCTCCAATTATTAAGCACCAAAACTTTACCTTATCTCCACTTTAATTTAATTTTAGATTATTGATTTTTTAGATCTAATACAGCCGTTTAAGTTCGAGTTCAAAATGTGAGTCGAAAAAAAAATTAGAATAAAAATATGACTTGATCATTAAGTTCTTCTTCCATTAGAAATTGAAGAACAATGACTTAATTATGTTCTTGAATGTATTAGCATGCATTGTATATTCATTACAAGCGATTCTTTAAAGATCTAAACCATAAACATCTATAAGAAGCTAATAATATCATACAAGCGATTCTTCAAAGATAATATTAAATATTATAAAATCTTTAATTAATGTATTTTATTACATTTACTCAACTGGTAAGAAATCATTGGTAATTTATTTTCTCGTTGAAGAAAAGTAATGCATAAATGTTAAGCTGGTTGGTACAGAATTCAAGCACAAAAGTCCAAAATGAAAAATATTTTGTAAATGGATAGTTCCATCAAAGTTTCAATCAAGTATTAATCGGATATTTACCATTAAATATAAGCATAGTTTTTCACTTGTGTAATTTGTAATTTTTGTGATAAGAACTTATGACAAGAAAGTTTAATATATATGGTACTCTCATTTTATAAGATTTTATAGTTGAATGCACAAAAATTAAGAAACTATTAAAACTATTATTTATTATTTAACTAAAAACATTTTAACCAATAGAAAATATACTGCAAAATATAAATAGTTATAGTGTATTTAATTAATAAAAAATTACATAGAAACAGAAGAAACTCAAATAAAATGTAAAAAATATTTTTTTCTAAAACATCTAATAAAATGGGACTGGGGAATACTATGTAATGTAACCAAAAAAAAAAAACAAGATCCTTGTTTAAGATATGTGACCAAAAGAATAACAAAAACACTCTATTTCAACTGAATTGTGACATTTTTTGGCTTATTAGATTATACTTTTGTGCTCTTTAATAACATTCAAGTATTTTTCAAACAATACTCGTGAAATACTATTTATGGCAGATTTATAAAATATAAGTAATTTATTTGCAAATGTAATGTCGTACTCAAAATTTACAAGAGATTTTCAGCATAGTGCAAGGAGAATCGTCCTGAGTAGTCCCGCATGTTAAGGCTAAAATTTTCTATTATATAATCGTCCGTGTAATTGTTTTAATAATTTATAGTAATTCATAAATCTAGACGATTAAAAAAATATATGTAATATCGTACTTTAAACCCATATCTAATCAAATAAAAGTATTGTTAAACGGGTTGATCGAACCATATTTGATTGAATATATGTATTCGTTTTTTTATGGTAAATTTTCTTATGGGTGGATACGATATATCCAAATAATTTAACTAAACCATTGATATTATTCTTCTTTGTAATTTTAAAATATATAACTAAACAAACCAAAAAATTGTTGAAACATAGCCCAAAAATATAATGCATTCTTTTTTTAATAGGGGTATTATTTTTATTATCACTAATGTATTATGTATAAATACATGATAACTTGTTTTTTTTAAACATACAAATTTGGTAGAGATCTTAGTTTTTGTGTCCGTTAATTTATTTCTCAAACATTTTGTGTGGCAGAGCAACTTGGGGATGCGTCAAGTGTGAATCTATACACGTGGCTTAATTAGATTGGATGATGACAGCTTTGACGGCATGACGCCAGAGTGGACGGCGCCGTAACTTCAATCCACCAATAAGGAGAAAAGAAAATTAAAAAAAAAGTTAAAGATGAGGCCACGTGGCGGAAACACAAGCTAAGTGCGGGATTAGCGTGGGGATTAATCTATTGTTAAAATGTTTTAGTTAAAGGATTAGTTGCTGAGGGCGTTCCATGGCTCGATTTTGATACCTAATCATATAATTGCAACTTATATGATAGAATATTTTTCTTCTAACTATTAATTTACAAAAAGAATAATTTCCAAGTTTATTTAATTTTCTAAAATTATGTTCTCTTAATTAGCTCGTGTTTAATGGAAGCACTCTCTTCTTCTTATTTGCGTTTTTTTTTTTTAAATTTGGAAACTTAGATTGTTTGGACATCAAAGTTTGCTTTTCATTTTTGCTCAAAAAAAAAAAGAAGTTGGCTTTTTATTTGGTGGAAAATGATCTAGATATGTAAATTCTAGTCGATCAATGGTTTAATGTTTATAGAATGTAAATTCTTTTTGCAAACCAAATATGTACTAAAATTTATCAGATATTTCAGTATCATATATGTAGAACAGTCTCGTGGAACAATGTATTAGAGTAAAGGTGTCCCATATGTTACGGAGAAAAAGATCGTTTATAGAACCATTCATCACAATTTGTTATGTAGTAACCACATTGAGTATTAATTTACTGCATCGACCACATTAATGTTCCACCGAAATCCATTTAAAAGGAGTACAAAAGTTTAATTGGTGCTGTAAAGATGAATGGTGTGAAAACACTGAAATGTGAACGTGGAGCTTTATTATGTGAAATGTCTTTAATTGGAATGCAAGCGGGGTTATGTAAGAAGATTCTATAAAAAAAGGTAAGGAAACAAAAAAAGTTTTAAAAGAAGAAGAAGAAGGTGTTGGGAAAATTTATTCGCATCTCTACTTTGCTTAAAGGATACAGTTGGATTCAGATCGTTTTATTTATTTAAAATTTCTAGATTGAAATTAAATATTTGAATCTAATAATTGGGATTTTGTTTTGTTTTTTGTTTTCTTAGCTTTTGGGGAATGGACGGCTAAACCAAACGCGGCTTCAAACATGTGATTGGTATCTAACGAAAAGGTTTCGAAAGCATGAAGTGAATAGTGACAAGTAAAATCACGCTGTGTTTTAATATTTTTTTTTTTCAACAAATTTTTTTCATTCATTTAATAGATTAAATTACAAGAGGAGAGAATTAAACGTCCTCCAGAATTACTACAACATAATTGAGAATCAATAAAGCATAAAACAGATAAATCATCGTAAAAATGGATAGAAAATCCAAAACATGTCTCGGATGCGTCAAAAGGGTATTCGCAACAAAACCGGAGAATCTCATGTTATGTGTTTTAATATATAACGTGTTTAGTAAAGTTTCTTGAATAGAAACGTTCCTTTGTTTGTTTTTTTCTCTTACATATTCTCTGCTAATTCCACTTCTATGATTAGTTTGGTGTTACATGTTATTTCCGTTGCAATTTTCTTGGAAACGTAAAAAGGAGAAAAAAAAGAGAGAGATTTCAAAGTATTAGGAATAGATTATCAAAACAAACGATTATTGCAATCTATTCCAAATACTTTGAAATCTCTCTCTTTTTTTGCAAGTTTGAACATGATCCAATCAAACGATCCAAGATATTTTAAACGTTTTTGATACCAGTTTGAAGGTAAACGCTTAATTCAAAGATTCTTTAGCACTACAAAGAAGTTGAGAACTATGGGCTGTGATTTTCAGTAAATAAATACAAAAAGAGTTTACAATATAAAAAGAAAAGGGTAGGGTAACTCCAACATAGCATTAGCCAATGAAATTTTAAGAAGACAAAATATATAAAAGGTTTTTAAAAGAGAGATTCGAACCGGAAAAGGAGGTTTTACTAATATTTGCTTTTTTCAATCGAGAAGAGAGGCTAAAGTAAGGTTCGTCCAATAAGGGAATGCTTCAAAGTAATGCACTATGACATTGACAAGAATTTCTTTTCTTACGTCAACAAAAGTGAAACTCACTCTTAACTTCATCCCTACTTCCAAGTTTCTCAAGAGTCAGTCACAAAAGGCATCGCTTTTTTTACGACCTTTATGCATTTAGATGCTCACCGACCATTTCACCTGAGAACCAAGCAAACCCGATAATCTATTCAGACCCTATCGACATTGTCAACCCGGTACGAGTAGATACCGAAATGGAACTAGTAGTCTTACTGAGAATTGTTGAATTTAAACCAACTTACAAGGTATCAGCTAACATGGCACGGATTTTGGCTCTTAGCTCATCCGAAACTTGAGTTGGTTCGTTTTGCGGGTACAGGATGTTATCTTCAGGAGCAGCTTTAAGATCGGACTTTGAAATAGTCTCCTCTTCCTCTGTTTTCTTATCTTTCTTCATACGTTTACTAGACTTGTGTCGATGACCAGGCTCACTGTCTGAAGAGTCCTTGTGATTGCGTCTACTAGATCTGTGTCGGTGGTGACGGTGATGCTCATCATCAGATGAATCAAGATGCTTATCGTGCTTCCTGGATCTGTGATGATGGCTACGCTTGTCCTTAGAATAATCAACATCTTTGTTATGCTTATTAGATCTGTGTCGGTGCTCACGATCATTGTCAGAAGAATCATATAGCTCACGCTTTTCCGAAGATTTTCTTTGTTTGTGCCTATGACGCGAACGACTGTGATACTCATTGTCTGAGGAGCTCTCATGCTTGTGCTTGTCCCGAGAATGTCTGTCCTTGAAAGAATGCCGTGTCTTATGCTTATGTTCATCATGCCGTTTTCTACTTGAATGCTTCTTCTCAGTCTTCGTTTCTTCTGTAACTTCCTCCATGCTGCTCTCTTCATCGTCTTCCTCTTCTTCTCCCATCTCATAATCTCCATCTCTCTGTGATCTGGAACGGTAATTCCTCTTTGATCGTCTTTCACTGTTTCCATCATCTGCTTGTTTTGTTTCAGCTTCAAATGGAATTGAGCTACCTTCTCTTTCTTTGGCAGCATTAGAATCTAATCCAGAAATCCCAGAGTCCAATGGTTTGACCGATAAGCTTCGCAATGGTTCAGCTTGTTGCGCTGGCTGGGCACCGGGTTTTAACATGGCCATAAACATTTTTGCACGTTTCAATCTTCCTGCCTTCAACTTCTGCTCCTTAGACAAGCCTGCTTCAGAAGAATCAGCTTCACTAGCAGCAGCCGAGCCAGAAATCAGTTGACCCGTAGATTTGGATGAAGTATTACTGCCATCATTTCCAAGGCTCTGAGAAGTCTCATCCAAGGGTTTGCCTGATAGAATCCCTAACTGGGGATTCCTTATGCCTCTTCTGGCAGCTTCAAGAATAGCAGCAGCGGTATTCACATCTACATTGATCCTCATCTGGGGTTCGACGGGCTTGAAAGGTTCCGTGTGTAACTCAATCTTTGGTTTGTCACTAACCATTTCTAGCTTCTCTTTCTTAGCAAAATCATCCGGTAAGACACTCCCAAAAGCAGGTTTGTCGTCTTTTACAGCAATGCCCATCTTCTCTTGCTTCATGTCTTTTTTTTTGGTAATATCGCCTTTGTCACATGATTTTAACTGCATATGAAATCAGCCGACATGCATATTACCAGCGAAGTTAAAATCACAAGGTTTAAAGCACATGAAAACACACCAAAACCGCAGCAGGAACATTTAGGAGGTTGAAATATAATTACCTCTTCAGCTTCTTGGAGAACCTTCCGATAATATGCATGGTATAAGTTAGCTGGGCGTAAGAATGGAAACATCCCGTATTTAACATCCTGTGCAGCAAGAGTAGGCTCAAGTTCTTTCCCGTTCTTTTGGATGAAGTCAACTATCTTATCAATCACTTTTTTCATCTCAATAGGGGGCTCCACAATCTGTGGTTCAAGCTTGGGTTGAGCAGCCATTGCAGAAGATTGCAACTTATCAGAAGTCAAAAGTTTTTTTGTATCATCATCTTCTGCATTGATCTGCTTCCTCTCTACAACAATTACTGAGCTGACTGAGGGATTTCTCCTTACCAAAGATGCTTTCTCATTTGACATAAGCGAACTCTTGGGGGCTACATCTCTCTCTGTGGCATTATTTGCAGCTCGTTTCGACCCATCAGGTCCATTGGAATCAGCTACCAGAACGCCATCATCGCCTTCAGCTGACTCATTTGTTTTGGACTCCTTTGCAGACTCTTCTATAGTATCTTCATCATCTACAGTCCCATAAACCGAACCAAGCAAGGATAAAGCTCCACCATCCTTCCCTCCTATTTTTTTATCCTCTAAAGAAGACTTTCCTGTCAAAAGCTCTTGATGTTCAACAAGAAACCTAAAGTAAGGGTGAAGATGATGGTCTGGCATCAAGAACCCAAATGTTGGGTTGCCTCCTTGTTTGACTCTCAATACAATTTCAGATTGTCCGCCATGTTTGCTTACAAAACTTGAAGTTCTTGCGATGATCTGATGTAATTTCTCAGTTGGAGGCTGAAAGAAGGTAGAAAAAAATGACCAAGAAAAAGAGTTAGTAATGTGAAATCTCATGATGCCTGGTTTCAAAGGGATGAACCTTTGGCAACACACATGTATATACATAAGGAAATCTCACATAAGTATTGAAAACCCATAAATTGCAAATATCAGAACTGTATAGAAATGCATCTTCTGATGTGCATGTATTTTTTAGGTTCTTGGTAAGTCATGAATTTCTATCATCTTAATCCCACCTGCACCGCCCCTTGTCATGGCAGCAAAAGGAAACAAGGTGCCGGTGAATGGCAACCTTAGACAACTCCACCTCTTCTCCGAGCATCTGAAACTTAGACATGGTAGTCCTTAGAATAACATATGCACCTTTGAGATGTTTGCATGGCCATATCAGTTAAGTACCCAATAAGTGAGTAAAAGTGGCATACTTCTAAAGGGAACAATCTAGCAAAATAGTAACTTACCAGGTTCTGAAGTAAACAATCAGGCACGGGGAAAGGCGGGTGAAACTCAGATTCCATATCAGCATTTATCTGGTCATTGAAATCATTGGTGCTTCCGTATGAAAAGGGAACTGCACGAAAACCATCGGCTTTTGTATTTGCTGAAACATCATTTATATCTGGGATATAAAAGTGAAACCAAATATGATCAATCTTCTGAAAATTAATTGAAAGTAAAGAAAAAGGAGAAAAGAGGGAACAAAAAATATACTGAGAAAAAGTACTCCCTCAACCAGAGTTCAATTGGTTTCATGTTATAACCTTTTCAGAACTTAACTCCATGCAGCAATTTGTTTATGGTAACCAGTAGAAACAGCAAACATCAATTTGCAACCTAGGATTTAGATCCACACGCAACAAGCTAACATGCTAACTTAGTTACGGAGACCAAAGGCAAGCATTCAAGATTAAATAATACAAAATGGTGTCCAAATACCTCTCTCTTATACAATGTACTAATGGGATATTAAACAGTAGCTTCAAACTTCATTTTTGACCAGAAATGCATAATGCAACTCGCATATAAAGGGGTTCCACTATAGAAACAGAAATAGTGATGCACAACCAGAGGTAAAGTAATACACGTTCTCCAATCATGACCACAAAGAGTAAAATCTGGCTTAGGCTTTTAGCCACATCGGTAGTTAACCGTGCAAACTAGATGAGATCAAGCGCATTGAATATAAGCCATCTAGACTACTTAATGGGGTGCTTTAAGGAAGTGTATATATGAAGCTAGAGCTCAGTGTAAAACTAGATTCAGCCATTCTCCAATTTAGATTTTAGATGCTTGTATACCCACAAACATGTACATAGTATACAGGAATGGTTAAAACAAATCCAACCTAGAAAAGGCAAACAATTCAAGTTTTGAGCTGAAATCATCAACTACAACGTCTAGTCTCTCACATAGCTAGTTCGAATCTCTTCGCCAACTAAAGAAACGAGAGATTTAAACAAAGTTCCACATCCTTACCGTTCTCATCATGCGACGGCGATGGAGATTCCGCCGGTAAATCAAAATAACGCTCGCGATCGAGCTCCGGTTCCAAGTCAAGATCGTCGGAAATCGGACGACGACGCTTGAGACGCGGAGGAGGAGGAGAAGAGAGGAGGTGACGAACGTCGTACCGGTCAATAAAGAGGCTGTTCCAGTCAACGAGAGCCGTCGGGGAGTTGACAAAGGTTGCCATCGAATCGTCGTCGAAGAAGAGAGCGTGACGACCAACAATCTCCAGATCCATTGATGATTCTTTCCAGTTCCAGAGAGAGAGTAGATTTGGGAAGAGCTTTCTAGGTCATAAAATTGGAATCGGATGTTTTAGAGTATTTGACCCAAGGAGATTAGATTCGTCACGAGTTTAAAAAAAAATAAAAAAATAGATCTGCTAGTTGAAAATGACGTCGTTTAGTGCAGCTTTTTGAACCTTGGTTGAGAAGAAAGAAAACGCATGTTGTTTTCTTGCAGTAAAAACGACGTGCATTCCTTCCTTACAATTTCTACACGAGATTTTTTTTTAAACATTGATTTATTATTTTATTATAAATTATAAGAATCGTTACATCGATAAATTTATAGCAGATGATTTTACTGTCCCATCCATGCCGGACTATTCTATATGCACCATATTGAAGACTTTTTATAAAATTATCTTCCTAATATATAAATGATAATAAATTATCTAAAATTCGAACCTCAAACATTTTGGTATAAAAATATTACAAATGATGATAATGGTAATTGAAATATTTTGGTATAAAAATATTAGAAATGATGATAATGATGATAATGATAATTTAAAAGAAATTAAAGAAGATATAATTCTAAGCTCTACTATCTAAACTTAAACGAAGTGTTTCGGTTTTATGGTTAATTTTATACAATTTATTTGCATTTACATTGTGTTGGATTTGATGAAATAAAAATATTATTTTGTGGTTGTTTAATTTAAATTTGGATTCGTTCGGTGCTATAAAAATATTTTTTTCAAGCTTCATACATGAAGTTATATTAGTACACAAATCTGAATTGTAAACTATAAAGTACTGATAAATTGTTATGATAAATAAAAGAAAATCAAATTTAAAATGTCATTCAAACTTATAATAAGACTGAAATGATCCTATAACTTTGTTTGGGCGGAGCCAAATTTTAAAATATAGAACCAAATTTTGGTGGGAAGAACTAGATTGGACTCAAATATATGCATGTTTTGAGACACCACATCTAACTTGTCTAGTTGATATGCTAATTTTTAAGGGTGTTTATTTCCAATTTTGGTTCGGTTTCAGACCAGATTTTTTTTATTTATAAACAATAATATCTCAAAATAAAATTAATCATATTACTAATGATTTGGTTCAAATTTATTTTCAATTCGAATTCAGATTTTAGTGAAGTATATTCTTAATATACAAGGATATTTCAATTTTAAATTAGTTTTTCTAGTTCGGTTCGGTTTGGATTTAGATTTTAGTTTTCTAAACATAGAAAAATTAATCATTTTAACCGAATTAAGATATGGTTAAAGTTTTTGGATCGATTATTTCGATTTAATTTTTTACCGGGGTCACACTTAACCGCCCCTAATCTCAGCTTCTCTCCTCGTCTCAAACAGAACTACTCTATAGCTTTGTCTATATATCTACCAGAATCCACTAGAAATATTGGTATTAATATGTATAAATGTTGTTGTGAGTTTCAACGTCATCACGATTTACAACTGTTCATGAAGTGAAGAAAAAGTGTATATTAAGCCTGAATTTGTTTAATGCTAAAAAAAAAATCGATATAAAAACGATTTTTTAGTTTGAATAAAATTTTACCTTTAATTCCAAAAATATAGAACTTGAAATTGAAGCAAACATCAAACATGTGACGAGGTATAACGATTCAAACATGATCAGTCTTAAGTCTTAACCAATATATGGACACAAACGTTTGCTCACTTACAATAGTTTTGGGAATATAAAAACTTGTGTAAAATATTAGAATGTGAAAATAAAAGGTAAAATAATCGAAATTGAGGTATTCTAGAAAAAAATACATGCATGGCATCCTTAAACGAACAATCGGGTTCTATATATTCAAATTTATTTTCTTCTTAGTTAATTTTTTTACTTCATAGACTTACAAAATATATTTTTTTCAAACTATCAAACTTCTTGAATCGTATTCGTTTTATCTTAACTTTTTTTTTTTTATTTGAGAAAATTCATTCTGAAGTTTTATATAAACTGAAACCTAACTTTTATCCTCCTGAAATTAATTATTACACAAACTCCTCCTCCTCGCAAAAAAAAAAAAAACTTATTAAACCAAAATAAATATATTCATGGATATTTGGGACAAAGCTTTGCACCGGCTACACACTATGCCTTTCATATTCCATGATTGGGACTCTCTCATTACATGGTTATCACTTATCATGCACAATCTCCTTCTACCCCTTCGAAACTCAAGAAGTATGTGGTCCAATCTCTTCTCTTCAACCTATGGAAAGAAAAGAATGCAAGATTGCATAATAACATCTCACTACCGGCGGAGACCATCTTTTCCAAGATTGATCGCAACATCAAAGACGCATTACTTCCTCGTAGAAACCTCAAAGGTTGTAAACTCCTACTTTTTTGGTTTTCAAGATCATAAGACTCAAACTCTACTCACTTTGCTCCAATAGTTTTTTTTTTTTTTTTTGCCGAAAATAGCTGTTTGCTAAAGATCTGGTTATCTAACTCAATGTTCCATTTGGTAATAATATATTAACATGTTATAAAAAACAAATATATGAATGTGTAACAAATTTAATCGACAAAAGTTTGCGTTGTTTGGAGATGTTATTCTGATTTAAAATAACAAGGCGACTAGTAAAATCTCTTGTTTGAACAAAACCTAGAACACACATTCATTTCACGATTTCCAATAACATATACTCTCTAGCCTAGAAATACTAATTCTAAATTGGTGTGTATAAAACCAAAAGATATATTAATTATATTAGTAATGTAATACTAGGAGTTTGCGTGTGGCTTAATGGTTAACGCAACAGAAAGATATGTGGAGAAATAGTAGATTACTAGATTACCAATGGTCAGGAAATAACCAATGGGAGACTTTTGTGACGTAAAGTTTGTACATCGTTTAACAAATTGGACCAAAGCGTTGACCTCTCTCCAAACTTCCTTGACCTATAAACAAACACTGAGTGTAATTGTGAAGGTCTTTGACCGGTTATGTAGTTCGGTTTAGTCAAGATTTTTCTTCGACAATCCCCGGTTTGCATTTATATTAGGGAAAGTAATTACTATGGGACAAAATTTTCTTAATAAATTTCCGAAAACTTATGTGCCAAAGATGGCGTACATTTGATCATTGCATTTCGCAATCGGATTATTCCAAAATGTTTTGAGTTTTAACCTAGTAACATCATCCTTACCCAATCCCAGTTATGATTTAAGATCTTTATGTAGGAATGTTCATATTTTCAATAAGAGATGTTTTTGTATCGTATTATATAATTCCTTTAAACAAATTTCTGTTAGCCTACTTAGTCATCAAATCACTTGTTAGACATCATTTCCTCTTTACTGAGATTTGATCACGGGTATGGTAATCTTATGAAACCCACTCATCTTTCTCACATAAAAACTTTTATTTTCTAAGGTTTTGTCAGAATTTGTTTAAATATTTAATTGTTACAAATAACAATGTAAAAATGGCCTTTCATTATATTAAACTATATAGTTGTGGTTGATTGGGCGTAGGAGGGTCGAATTTAGATTTCAAGTTAAAGCAAGTGTCTATTAGAGGATGAATAGCTTCAATTTGCTTACTCTAGAAATATAAATTAGTGGTGTTCGTGTGGTTTTCACGACAAGTTGAATTTTAATAAGCAATAAAAAGTTAGAATAAAACTAATATATAAAAATGGATGCCTTTACTTCTCCTTGCAATTCGCCTCAATCGTCTCAGACCGGCCCATGAGCGCGAGGCGATGGATTCAGTCATCGTTACATAAAAATGTTTATTTTATCCATCCATTCTACTTTTGTATGTTGACATTATAATTTCAAGTTTTTCTTGTCTAATTACGATATCAGAAAACCATTATATAAGTAAGGAAAAATAAAAGCAACCGGACGATTACATATCCGGATCCGGAC
The DNA here is from genome assembly GCA_964056655.1 of Arabis hirsuta. Lineage (NCBI taxonomy): Eukaryota > Viridiplantae > Streptophyta > Magnoliopsida > Brassicales > Brassicaceae > Arabis > Arabis hirsuta. The sequence goes on from OZ053299.1 coordinate 34,621,774, forward strand.
CAATGTAGACTAGTCAAAAATATATGTGAAAATTGGAGATTTTTGTCATTTAAGATCTGCAAATGTATGTATATCTAGAGATACTAACTACATGTCCAAAGTATACAATATTAGGAGCAACATTTTCTTTAAAAAATGATTTGATTACATAATATCAAACATAATTTGTTTTTACTCTATGTCCCCGAGTTTATATTGTGAACGCGTATGTATGTGTATATATACAGTACACCCCAGCGTAAGCAAATAAGCATGTGCATGGTGTACAATTGCATTGCCAAGCAGATGTCTTTCTGAGGCTATGAATGGTGTACGAATGGTATTAGCAACAGAAACTTCTCTACATCAGCTACTTGGGAGGTTATGAGACCTAGGGAAGAGGTAAAAAGCTGGGCAGATTTGATTTGGTTTAAAGGCAATGTGCCCAAACATGCTTTTGCTATGTGGATTGCCAATCTAAACAGATTATCTACTAGAGCAAAACTAGTAGCTTGGGGAATGCCTATCACTTCATTGTGTTGTCTTTGCTCTAGGTTGGAAGAGACTCAGGACCATCTGCTCTTGAGATGTGAGTATAGTGCTGAGGTTTGGAAGCTCACAATAACGAGGCTCGGTCCGCCGCAACACATATTTAGATCATGGTCTGAATTGCTTTCATGGATAAAACGAAGCTCAGCGTTGGCCCATTCCCTTCTAAGGAAGTTAGTGGTCCAAGGAACTATATTTCACTTATGGAAGCAACGGAACAATGTGTTACACAACTAGAACTCGGTCCCAACTCTTACCATCTACTTAGCCATTGATCGAGAGGTTCGTAATACAATATCATCAAAAAGATACAAAAGAAAATTCAGAGATTTTATATCTTTATGGCTTAGATGACCATTGCCGGTTCTCTTACTCAAATATGTACATCTTTGTTTTTATTCTTTTTTGTCAAGGTTGTACAAATTCTAGCTTATACGAATTGTAAAATCTAACTTTCATTTATAATGATATTCACATTTTAGCCAAAAAAAAAAAAAAAAAGTATGTGCATATACATGCACATAATTATAATATATATTAGTGAAATGATAAATTACAAAAATAAAACGCCTCTCCCCAAGGAAAGATCGATCGCTTGAAACCTTCATAAACCTTTTGACCACATTTCACGCGTCAACTCCTCTCGATCACAACTATAAAGCCTAAGTCCACCCTCTCCTCAATTCCTCACAACACAAACTCTCTCTCTCTCCCTCCAAATCTCTTCCTCTCTCTCTCTCTACATTCACATAAACAACAAACGAAGAAGAAGACCAAGAAGGATAGCAGAACAATCTTTCGCTCTAACTCAAAAGTTAACACACAAAGAGATCAAGAGAAATGGCCCAATTCATGAAGCAACTCGTGACAATTGCATTAACTACCGCAGTCACAATCACCATCATCACCACGACCACCAAACCCACCACCACGTCCACAACATTTGATCTCGAAGACCCTTTCAAGGACGTTACACCACCAGGAACGGTTAAGATCAGACCGAGTCGGTTCTTGGCTCAAAAAGTCGACCAGGGTCAAGGGCCAAAAGCACGTAACCCAAACGCAGCTGACCATTGCAACAAGGAACCAGAGATCTGCAAAAGCGGATATTACAGCACCGGAACAAACTCAACAATGGCTTGTTGCAACAACAAATGTATGGATTTATCGAACGACGACAATAACTGTGGTGCGTGTAAGAACAAATGCAAGTTCGGACAAACGTGTTGTCGCGGTGAGTGCGTTTACGTGGCTTACGATAAACGTCATTGCGGTGAGTGTAACCGTCCTTGCGATTACGGCAAGTTCTGCGTCTACGGTCTCTGTAACTACGCATGATGAATCAATCATTCATTCACGTTCAAAAAAAAAACTGAATTTAAGTATAATTATACGGATGATTTATTTACATGGACGCTAATTAAAAATGGTCGGTCCAGTTAATTATTTACTTGATAATTAATTAATGTGTCGTATGTATTTTTGGATTCCCATAATGTTTTGAGGGGTATATAAAAAAGAGATTTTTTTTCTTTCTATTTTGAATGTCTACGAATAAAATGGAACATCCTCGTTTCCAGTACAATTGCTGTTTTCAATAAGTTTATATAAGAGTGTATAAATACACTCCAGAAATAAGATCATGAATAATGTTTTTATACGTATAATACATAAAATAAAATCTCTTTCCTCTTCGCTGGTCTCCAGATTCATTAGCAAACATAGGTTCCAATTGGTGAACGCAAGCGGAATAAATGAGATAAAGATGAATATGGAACATCAAAGCTAAAGGAATCGTTTATTTCATTCATCCATCTATATACCATTTTAATAAAATAGTTTGATTTAAATTCTTCAGAAATCGTAGTTTTATATTTAGCATTGTTTCCTTTTTATGCTGGAAATTCTTCCGCTAATTTAAGCTAAAATTCTAATTTCATCGAATTAGATGATAAGTTCATCAAATGCATTTCTAAATTAAAAAACATTCACATGTTTAATTTTAGCAAGATATATAGTCTATAACCATAAAAGCAATGTTTTTAAATCCGAACCGGACATCGATTCAGAAATTCTTCGGATTACCGGGTCATTCGATCAAACTAGTTCAGACCGGTTAAACCGTGGGTTATTCAATTTTTTTAAAATATATTATATTATACGACTGAGAAGAATATAAACCTAAAAATATTTATAACAGACCAAAATATTTTTGTTGTTGTTATCAGTATGAACTTTCCTATGTTACAAAGAATTATTTGTTTAATTTTGGTTTTTGAAAATTTTAAAAATTAACGAATTGTTTTTATATATTGTATTAATAATAATGATAACAACTTAACAAGATTTGTGGGAAATACAAGAAAAAAAAGTAAAGCAAGAAAATATATATTAGTTGACAATAAACAAGAAAATTTTGTCATTGAATTGCTACCATAATAAATAAATAGATTTAAAAATGAAAATTAAAGAGAAAAAAAACTAATAAACCCTAGTAATTTTATTTCCAGCTGCCACCTATTTATTTTTTCCATTTCTTCTTCTCTGTATCGTGTATGCAATAGAACTATCAACTATGCAACTTCTGTAACTTTTTTTAACTCTTCTTAATAACTTATCTCAACAAATTGTAGAAGAAACTTTTACCATTCGAGATTTGAACAGAAACGAGATCTCTCGTGAAGAAGACGAAGATAAGCTTTGAGAGGATTTGGAAATTATAATGTTTCTGTTAAATGTAAATAAAACTGTACAATGTGTTTATATACACAAAGCCTATCCGGTATAAGCCGGTTAATACTTAACCAAACTATGATATCTAATAGAAACGAACAGAGGACACTTAAACCAAACTCTGGTGATAAGATCCAACCATAGCGTGAAATTTTTGAATCAAATTATGTTCAAGCCGGAAACCGGCCGGTCCGATTTTGGTCCGAGTCACTGGTTTTGAACGATGTTTTCTGAGTTTTACCAGTCCAATTACATACCGAATTTTGCATGAAATCCGAACCGGAGATATTACCAGGTCACGGTTTGACCGGTTCAACCGTCCGGTCCGGTCCGGATCTCAAAACATTGCATAAAAGCATGTTTAAGTCGGTATGCAAAGGCGATAACCTTCTCCAATTTCATTGAAGACTGAGAAGGTGTGTCTTGTTATACAAAAGATATGCTATGGGAAGAAAATTTGCTCATCAAAACTATAAAGTTAGGTTTATAACTTTGTTTGATGTACTAAAATATTAAAAAGAATAGTGTTGCAAGTTAGTTTATTTTTAGGTTAAGATTACAAATTAATTATTATCCTCTCGTTCTAACTCAGAGGTTATAACTGAGCATTATGATGTAACAACTCCTAAGATAACTCAATGTACATTTCTGGAGATGAAGAGGTTGAAACTGGAGGGATCGACGTTGAAGTTGGAGGCAAGGCGTTGCAGCAACGTTCTTAGCATATACGAGAAACTGAGTAAAAAAATAAATCGAGAAATTTTTAAAAAAAATATCATTCGGTGAAGTGCATTTCCATTGTACGAGGATTCAAGGCAAAGGACGAGCGATTTTCATGAAGAACTGAAAAGTTTAGTTTAGGGATTTCTTTTACCCTCAAGGAACAAACAATAGCACTAAAAGATTATAAGATTTAGAACACCACATCACATGTATGATTATCCAGAAATTGAAAATACACGAAGAATTGTGTTTTGATAAACCCTAACTGAAAATGTGAATCGGATAAACCCCAAACAAACAAGGGACTGTAATCGCAACCAACAATCAAAATGTAAAGGAATAAATTAGAAATTCTAGTTTGGGTGGCCAAACTGGATTTTGGATTGGATTTCTTAGATTTGGATTGGGTTTGGGCTATTTAAATGAATAATTATTGTACCAAATTCAATCCAATTAAAATTTGGATTGGATTTCTTAGGTTTTGGATTGGGTTTGGGTTATTTAAATTAAAAATTATTGTACCAAATTCAATCTAATTAAAATTTGGATTGGTTTTGGATTGGGTTTAAATTATTTGGAACACAAATAATAATTTGACCAAAATAAACATAAATCTAATTTTATTTGGGTTATTTGGAGAAGTCTGAAATTAGTTTTCAAATTTATATTGATGATTTCTTTTATACTAAAAGTTTAGTTAACTTATCATTAAGGTTAATAGTAAAATTAGATAAAATTACATATAATGCAAATGTTAATAGTATAATACTATTTTTGATATAAGTAATTTTACATATACTTACAAAATTAATAGTAGACTACTAATTTTGATTTAGGCAATTTTACATTTATATTAAGTTACTTACTAATATAATATATGTAAGAAAAAGTTTGGGTTTTATTTGGGGTTTTAGTTATCTAAAGACCAATCCAAATAACCCAAATCCAAATTACTATTTATTATTTGATCCAAATGGTTTTTTATATAAATTCAAATCCATACTAATCCGGGTAGTTTGGATTGGATTGGGTTGATCGAATTGACCACTCCTAATTCTAGTAAGTAACTCTCTCCCCATTTGGATTACCAATTATGGGGACATATCTATATATAATAGCAAAACCAAACAAATAAATATTTTTATTGTGTCTTTTCAGAAAACCGTCTTGTATTTATAGGCTTATGCTAGAATCAAGTTTTTTTCAAAAAAAACTGCATTATGGTTATTTTGAAGAGTTGCATCTTTTTGAAAAAACCGCTTTATGGTTATTTGCAAGAGCTGCATCTTTTTGTTAAAACCGCTTTGTCAAGAGTTGTGTTGCGTCTTTTCAAAAATAACCGTTAAGGAGTTATTTTTCGAATTAACTGCTTTATAGTTATCGCTAAAAATTGCGTATATTCAGAAAAATCGTTTAGCCTATATATATATATGTTTTAGTTTTTCTGTTTTTCAAAAAAATTGCATTATAGTTATTTTGAATGATTGCATCTTCTAAAAAAAACCGCTTTATGGTTATTTGCAAGAGTTGCATCTTTTCGTTAAAACTGCTTTTGTCAACAGTTGTGTTTTCTTCGTTGTAACCGTTTTGTCAAGAGTTGTGTCTTTTCATTATAACTATTTTGTCAAAAGTTGCATCTTTTCAAAAATAACCGTTAAGTAGTTATTTTTCGAAGTAATCGCTTTATAGTTATCGCTAAAATTTGTGTCTATTCAGAAAAATTGTTTAGCCTATATATATATATATATGTTTTAGTTGTTTTGATGTTTTTTTTAAAAAAACCGCATTATGGTTATTTTGAAGGGTTGCATCTTCTCGAAAACCCGCTTTATGGTTATTTGCAAGAGTTGCATCTTTTCGTTACAACCGCTTTGTCAAGAGTTGCGTCTTTTCGTTGTAACTGTTTGGTCAAGAGTTGTGTCTTTTCATTATCACTATTTCGTCAAAAGTTGCGTCTTTTCAAAAATAACCGCTTTTGATTTTCTTTAAGGATGTGTATTTTCAAAAATGAATATTTTTGGATTGTGTTTTTTCGTAAAAAAATCGTCAAGTAGTTATTTTTCGAAGTAACCGCTTTATGGTTATCGTTAAAAGTTGCGTCTTTTCAGAAAAATCGTTTAGCCTATATATATATATATATGTTTTAGTTTTTTCTGCCAGTGATCATTTTGTTAATTATGGCTATTGGTTCTATAATTCACTTAAAGCGTTAGATAGATAAAAAATGTTAATCTATTATTTTTAAATTATTTTAAAATATTGATTTTTTTACTATTGATGAAGTTCCTTATATTCTGATATTTGTGTCTTTAGACAATGCAGATATTATTGAGTCTTTTCGAAAAAAAACCGTTTGTTCTATATATTTGTGTTTTTAACTCTATATATTTTTTTGTTGAACATTTTTGTGTATTTTTATAGGACTACTAATTTTAAAATTCACTTAAAGCATAAAAATGATAAAACGATATTCTATTATTTTAAAATTATTCAAAAGTATTGGATTTTTTACTATTGTAGAAGTTCCTAAAATTATTAATTTGTGTAACAAATGTTGGAATTTATAGCTAAATTTTAAATTCTTTATCAAATGCAGAATTTGTAGCTAAATTTTAAATTCTATAATGTTTTAATTAATGCACCATAGGGTTATATTTTTTTTTATAAAAAACTGTTTTATGGTTATTAAAACATTTAAATGCTGCGTCTTTTCAAAAATTAATTTTATTATTATTAATGCATCATTGGGTTGCATTTGTTTTTGAACCGTTTTATGGTTATTAAAGCAACTAATGCTTCTGTCTTTTCAAAAAATTCATTTTATAGTTATTGATCATATGGTCGTGTATTTTTGAAAAACCGGTTTTATGGTTATTAAAGCTTTATAGGATTGTGTATTTTTGAGAAATCCATTTTATTGTAATTAATAAATCCTATGATTGCATCTTTTCAGAAAACCATTTTATGATTATAAAAACATCTTAAGATTGCGTCTTTTTGAAAAACCCGGTTTATTGTGATTAATGCATCATACGATTGCGTCTTTTCAAAAAATTATTTAATGGTTATTAAAACATCTAAGGATTGCAGTGTTTTTGGGAAAAAACTGTTTGATGATTATTAATACATCAGAGGCTTACGTCTTTTTTTCAAATAAACTAGTTTATAGTTATTAAAGCACATAAAGGTTGCATTTTTCGATTAAATCTATTTTATGGTTATTAATCCATCATATGGTTGCGTCTTTTTGAAAACACTATTTTATGGTTATTAAAGCAACTAAGTGTCGCGTCTTTGGTTGCATCTTAAATTTTTTTTTATGGTTTTTTATAAATCCTAAGATTGCATCGTTTGGAAAAACAGTTTTATGATTATTAAAGTATCTTAGGATTGTGTCTTAAAAAAAAACCATTTTCATATGATTGCGTCTTCTCCGAAAAACTTGTTTTATGGTTATTAATGCATTATAGGTTGTGTCTTCTAAAAATACCATTTACTGGTTAAAAATGCATCCTGGGTTATTTAGACTTCAGCTAGATCTTTTTTTGTAGCTTTTTCTTACGTACATTGCCATTATTTACCTTTCGCATTGTACCCATTATTTATCTTTCGCATTGTACCCATATTTGTATACATTGTCAATAATAATTATTTTCAAATGGCAATCCTAGCAAATACATCATAGAGTTACATTTAAAAAAAAAACTATTTTGTGATTATTGATGCATCATATGGTTGCGTTTTAAAAAACAAATATTTATCTTTTCATTAATGTATCACATGATTGCTTCTATTTCAAAAAATATGTTTTGTGGTTATTAATGCATAGTACTGCGGTTTTTTTTACTTCCATTTCAAGGTCTTTTATGTTATTATGTTAATAATTTATATTGTTCAGTTTCTATATGATTTCATATATACGTTTAATTTTCTTTTTACATAGTCTTCATATGTCCGATTTGGGTTAACTTGACTTGAGAATTGATAATAAACAATGCTTTAAACTCCTTTCAAGATGATTATGAGTTTATGTTCGCATGTGTTTCGAAGAAATAAATTGTATTTTTGGATATATTAGCAAAATATTTTTTTTTTAAATTGTAGTTGGATGTTCTTTACCCGTGCGATTTTCACAGGGGGTTCGAATCCTAGTTTAATTAAATGTTTAGGTTGAAAAAAAAAAAATTATGTCGGAATTCTAAGAAAAAAGTTTGGAAGACAAAAAATTTCGTTACATCTTGCTTTACTTGATCTTGTTTTACATCTTTTTTTCCTTCTAATTAAGCTTTAAGATAACAAAATATAATAAGCAAAGATGATACGAGAGAACATGAGAAGAATAAAATTTGCTAAAGAGAGAAGAAAAAAAACCAAAAACCATTTTCCTTTTGGGAAAATTGAAAATAAAGGATATTTTCAAGGGAGTTTGTCCATATATACATTTGTTAATAGAGTTTGGTAATCTACACCTTTGTAATAATTTACATCCTATTATACCCTTAATTCTAGTAACAAACTCGAAATCATACCCTATTTCGAAGACTCTAAATCAAGTAGAGGGTTCAAAACAGACAAACAACTGATCGAAGACTCTAAATCAATTAGAGGGTTCAAAAACTCCTTCAACAGACAAACAATTTTTTGAAGACTCTAAATCATTTAGAGGGTTTGTCCCAAAACTAGGGTATTCGACAATTGGAGGGTTTTCTTTCTCTGAACTTTCTTCTTCGGTGACTCCATCTTCTTCGATGGCGACCGTCGTCCTTCTTTGCCCCTGTCTCTCTTAATCGACGGTGAAGACAACTCTTCGTTGCTCTTTTTCGTTCCTTCTTCGCCCCCTTCTTCCTTCTTTGGTGGCGGTTTACTTCTCTCTCTTTTGACGGTTCTTTTTCCTTGTCGACGACCCTCTTAATCGACGGCTCTTTCGGTGGCGTTTTACTTCGCCAACGATTCACTGAAGCTCCAACAAGTTCCATCAAGGTTCCTATTCGGTAAACATCCTATATATCAAATTAGCTTGTGATTTTCGATAAAAAATTATGAAGCTTTAGAAATTGTTTGATGATCAAGTTCTCTCTTTACTACCCATCTCTCTGAGTGTTTATTAACTCGTAAATTATGCAGATTATCAAGTCATATAAACTATAAGTCTCTTCCCATCCAAGAAGAAAAACTCGTTTGAGATTCCTGCATTTTCTGTATATTTCTATTTGTGCCAAGAAGAAACCCTGTAAGGTAAGCATATTCTCTTCTATAAGTATTTATACATTTGGTTTTTCTTCTTTTTGTACCAGTAGTGCATTTGCATTTTATAATTGGTAAGGAAAGCATAGAGAAACTTCCTTTTTTCGTTTGTTTGTTTTAGAGAATCTTGGCATTGTAGAAGTAACATCAGCTGTGTCTAAGTACGAACCTCCGAGGTTGGATTATGAGGTTGTAGACGTTTAGTCAAAAACTTTTGGAATGTTTAGACACTTTAGTATTCTTCTTCTTTGATGTACAAACGTTAGTATTCTTCTTCTTTGCTGTAGAAACTTTAGTATTCTTCTTCTTTGAGACTTTAGTAGAAATTTTATCGTCAATTAAACATCATTAACACTTCGATAATTATGTTGCTGCACCTAAAGCATCGATTTTTCGATCATTCACATGGTCTTGTAAGTTATGAGAAAGAGTGGCTACACCGTCTAAGAATTGGATTACGCTTGACATGCTTGGTCTAGTGGCTGCCACTGGATGCGAGCAAAGCAATCCTAGTTTCAAAACCAGAGTTACTTGTTCTGCAAGATACTTGTGCCTAACCGCTCATCAACGACTTGCAGTATATCTCCACTGTCCCAACATCACATATGGAATCTAAAGAGAATATGAGTTAAAAATCTGGAATCATGTGGCTACCAAAAAAAAATATATATATATATACACACACACATACAGAGAACTTTGGGACTCTTTGTTTTTCATTTTCTTCATGTTTTCTATTATTTTCCAGACATTTTGTATATTATTTTTCAGACATTTTTCATTTTCTTCATGTTTTTCATTGTATATTCCCTTTGCTCATATTAGACACCCAAGTCAAACTCATGTCCTGTTGTCTTTTAGTTCCAAGAGCTGAGAATGAATGAAGAACCAATTTTTTTATTAAGAAAGAAAAAATCCATACAGAGGAAGTTAACTAGAACCAATTTGATCAATATAAGACGATTGTTTGACCTCAATGAATTTAGAAATGGTGCATGCATCACCATACCTGCCCACTCTCCTGTTCTCTATATACACAGCTCCATCCGCATACTCGAGCTCCTCTAACCGATGTAAAGTAATGTAAAGTGACTACCTTTATATTCTGAAAGATCAATCCAAGTACGAGATGCGGCTACAAAGAAAGAAGAGAAAGAATTAGAAAACAGAATATGAAACAGAGAAAATAAAGGAATTAGAAAACAAAAATGATACCAGTTTTAAGATTCTCCTCCTAAAACAGCACTAATATTGGCCTACTCAAGGTTTTTTCTATCTTTTTTTCACACGTTGTTCTGAGAAATAACTTGTCCAAATCGAAGAAAGAGCTCTGCATCTAAAGCACTCATCGAAGATCAATTGACAGAGTGTGGAGTCTTGAGATTTGCATACTCGTCGACGTAGCAAGAACCAGCCAGCGTCATTGAGGTCGCGGCTGTTGCAGCAGTTGGTTGTTCAGGCAACATGAAGCTGCCAAGAATGCATGTCACCTGGTGCATTGTGGGTCGATCGCTCGGCTGTCTTTTGGTGCATAAGAGCGCAAGTTGGAAAACCTTCTTCACCATCCCGAGATCTTTACACGTCGATGTGATATCTGGATCTGCCATTTCCATCACTGCATTGTTCATAGGTGATTTTGGCATTACTTATATGGTGATAATTGGAATATAAAAATGAAGATGTCCTTGCCATTCTTTCCAGTGCCAATAGGCTCTGTTTCAAAGTCAATGTTAAACTGGGATATAAGAATAGAGAATGTTAAATTACCAATATGATAAATAATATGTGTGGATCACATACAAAAATGAATGTTCAACTTGTTAGTGGATGAACACGCCCCTCAAAGTTCCTGTTCACAGAAAGAACAGCAGCCGCCACCATGTCTAACAAAGCACAACAAATTTTGAACCAATCAAACTTTACAATTAGCCACAGATATGAAATAGTAATATAAAGGGAGATTGAGTCCAATGTAATTTTAGTTGTGAATCTCAATAATACCAGTTTATGTAATATCCAGGAAGAAATATCCAACTCTTTTTATGCAACTCTTACAATTTCTTTACGTTTATTTTATTTTTCACTTTTTCATTTGTTTTACAGTTTTGATCTTTTCCATGAGTCACAAAGAGAAGATTGATAACCCATAATTCAAAAAAGAGAATAAAAAAAACATAAAAGAGAAATGGCAAATCCAAACAGAGAATCAAAAACATAAGAACATCGAAAAAGATGACAAAAAAAAGAGAGAGTTAAGAGCAACATAAAAACGTGAGATAGAACACACCATTATATTTCTATATCACATGTTGCTCTGTTGTGTCCTTGCTGACCACACCGGCTGCACTTGTGCTTTGTATACTTTTGTGATCCTTGTGATGATCGTATCTTGTCTTCGGCTGTTTCGTACTTTCGTTTTTTCCTTCTACCAGGACCTCTTCATGTGTCAGGTTGTAAAACTTTTGCGTTCTTAACATCTTCAGGAACACCTATTCGATTAATGGATTCCTCATACAACGTTCTCCATGCAACAGTTGTCCACACTTCGTCGGCATATGGGTGTAGATCCTTGCAAATAGCAAAAGCTGCTTTTATGGCGTGTCGACATAGAATTTTAAGTAAGTCAAACTTCCCACAGGAGCATGTTTTGGCTTCCAAGTCAACGACTTAGTCAAATTCGTCACCTTTAACCTCGAACGTGTCTTCACTAACTTTATAAACTACGTAAGTTTTTGCTTTTTCTATCCTTCTATCAAGCTTTTTCTCTATTTCCACTGTTAGAGGATCGGTGTGCTTCGCACTTAATGCTCTACGCTCATAAAACCAACGTGTCAACATTTCTCTGATGCTATCTAACAGAGGAATTATTGGATATTCTCTAGGCGATTTCAACACTGCATTTATCGATTCAGCAGGATTAGTGGTTGTGATGTCATACTTGAATCCAGGAAAATGGCAGCGAGCCCATTTTTTCTCGTCAGCATCATGTAGATATCTTCCAATCGTTGGGCTAATACTGCAAATCTTGGTGAATAATTTATCAAACTCAGCAACCCATACACTTTTGAGGCTTTGGCGATCAGGCCTGCCAAACCCTTTCCCTTGTGAGACGTTATGATATTATTCAGCAAGTGATGGATGCAAATGCCATGTTTAGCCAGTGGGTAAATTTTAGCAAGTGATTTACCAATCGACGAATGCCTATCTGACACAAATGCTAAACCTTCCTCATCAGCTATAACGACTCTAAGTTGCATCAAAAACCACTCCCACGAAAAATCATTCTCAAAATCAGCAATTCCAAATGCGATTGGATACAAATTAGAGTTACCATCTACGGCTGTAGCAACTAGTAGAATTCCTTTGTATTTGCTCTTTAAAAACGTACCGCCAATGACAATCATCCTCCGAATTGCCTTGTAGAATCCTCTTATGGATTGTCCAAAAGAAATAAATAGATATTTGAATCTATCATCGCAATCGGTTTCATATTTGGAACACGTACCATGATTAGCTTCTTGTAGCATATGCAAGTATTTTGGTATCTTAGCAAAGCTTTTTTCAGGTATTCCTCTGACCTCATTCACTGCATATTCACGAGACTCCCAAGCTTGGCTGTAAGTCAACTCGACTCCATAGTCTGTGCGCATGATATTTATTATATCATTCGGTTTAGGTCCTTCTTTCATACCCTCATATTTGTGCATAATGAGATGACCAATTGTTTTTGATGAAAGTGTCCTAGAGAATTTGCTTTTCTTTGATGGAGCACATGTATGTGTACCCACATACTTTATTGATTTTGAAATATGTAGACCATCCCCCTAAACACTCAGCGCGAATAGACCATTTGCAGACAGCATCTATGTAGCGTATACACCAAAGTGTCCGATCAGATTTTGTAATCTTGTAGTCAAAATTATACTTCATCGCACAAATTTCTAGAGTTGCTTGTAAAGTTCCCTTGCTTGTGCAGAGCTACCCCTTTTTCACCAACGAATCTACTGGTGCTGCTTCAACATCATCACAAACTTTAGCATCAGAATCATCTTCGTGGAACTCATCATTCGGTTTATCCTCATTCATCAAAACTAGTGATTTTTCACGCACCATAGAATCATTGTCTCCTTGACTTGAATCACTTGGCAGCTCATTCAAATCAATATTGAATTCGCGCTTGTGGTCTCCAATCCTAGGTTTAAACGTCACACACAACCGTATCATACCTTTGTTTTTAAAATAAGCCAAAAAATTCTGAAGTTGTCGTTGGTTCGTCATAACAACTAGAGCCGAATCAACGCTTAGATCAATTGGTAGATAACTGAATTCCATATCAATTATACCTTGTTCAACCCCGTAGTCTTCTGAAACCATTATCTTCAACTCTTCAAGAGTTGTATTGGATTGCAAGATAAGTAATCTCGCACGTTTTTCTTCATCAAGCATAAATTTCCACTCTTTATTCTCAGTCGATTTCCATACACCACAAGTTACATAGATCTGCATCATCTTCAAGTTCTGAACACATGAAGTGAAAGAGAATTCATCGTTAGGTTATATAGAAGGATAATAGACAATTTACTGAATTCTAAAAAAAACATAATATGTATTCTGAATTTTTTAGAATGCACAATATATTTGATTTAGAAATCGACAGATTCATTTAAAGATTTGAATATTTAAATTCCTTAATTTTTGGGATTTTTACGTATAGAAGAATACGTATTCTAAATTTTGAAGAACATATAGCAAATATAAGAATACGTATTCTAAATTTTGAAGAACATAGAACAAATAGAAGAATATGTATTCTAAATTATGAAGAACATAGAGCAAAGTCCAGTTGACGTATTCTGAAATTGTCTTCCAAACTTTGTAAACGTTAGTGTACTCTAAACTTTTTAGAACATGTACAATGTTCAGAATACGTAATCTGCGGATTTTAGAACATGTACAAATTTCAGAAAATGTATTCTACACAATGTAGAACGAATTTATAAGTCTAAAATTTAATGGTTATCAAACAATAATTGCTCATTTGATAAAAAATCCTATTCAATTGTTTCTCACATATTTAACAAAAAAAATTTGAAAAAATCAATTATTTATATAAAAAGGGTAAATTAGGCATAAATGAGATATTTCAAATAAAAGTATAGATGGACAAAGTCTATTGAAGATGTCCTTTATTTTCAATTTTCCCTTTCCTTTTTTTGGTCAAAGGAGAACCAATTAACCATTTATTAAATCTTTTTTATCATGTAAGGAATTTTAATTTTAAAATTTTGTAGACAATCTATGTATAATAGGAAACCTGCTTTTTAATAGGGAAAAAACCCCGAACAATTATGTTGTAGCGATTAGTAACGTTTCATGAGAAGTTGTGACTTTCAAATTTTATTTATTGAATAAATCTTAAATCAAAAGTCTGGCTTATCGTACTAATGTTTATAGAAAACGCGAAACGTTTGCTTTGATTCTTCTCGATGGGTTCTTCTCACTGTTGTCTCACCAGCGTCAATTTCTTCTTCTTTCGTTCTTCTTCGTCGTGTTAACGCAGTCGAATTATTCTCCAGCGTTCTTCTCACCCCTCTGACTTTCAATGCAATATCTTCGAACCATTCCCTCTCCAATTGTCTAAACACCAATTATGTCCAGAATCGCCGATTGAGAAGCCTCTCCACTTGCTTGCAAATCTTTGATTCTTCTGAATCTTGTATTCCTCTTCACTACCCACCAAGAATCGACTTGGTAATCGAAAAAGGCAATTTTAGCTATCACGCTTCTAGTTGGAATCCTAAAATTCTTACTTATGGAACGTTGTGATTGTTTGATTATGTATGCTGTAAAAACTTGACTCGTTTTGTAACGCCTCGACCGCCGTCGAGCTATCAGTATGCAGGAGAAATCCTCATCCCCTTGAGAGAAATCCTTATCTCTCAATAACATACATGGGAAATCCTCATCAAATCCTCATCTCCTAATGGGCCCCACGCCCACTCTCGGCCCGTGGGCCCACCCCTCTCCGACGGTCGGTGTGTTAGTCCGGGAGGCTCGAAAGACTTGTTTACTAACCCTGCAAATCACCACGTGATCTTTTCACGTGTTTTGTCCTCACCACACGGTACTGGAAATGACTTCCCAGTAGGTCACCCATCCTTAAATTGCTCCAGCCCAAACACGCTTAACTCTGGAGTTCTCTCTGGATGTGTGACGGAAAAGATAAGTGCACTTTGGTGATATAGGTAGTCAAATCAATTCTCTTAACCCTCTCCGCATGCACCACATATTTCAGAAACTGGGATGTTACAATCACCCCCACTAACTGATCGCAACGTCCTCGTTGCGCACCAGGATCGTTACCCCCGACAGTGTGACTCACACATTCGTTCTGATACCACTTGTAACGCCTCGACCGCCGTCGAGCTATCAGTATGCAGGGGAAATCCTCATTCCATCGAGAGAAATCCTCATCTCTCAATAACATAAAGGGGAAATCCTCATCCCCTCAGGAGAAATCCTCATCTCCTAATGGGCCCCACGCCCACTCTCGGCCCTTGGGCCCACCCCTCTCCGACGGTCGGTGCGTTAGTCCAGGAAGCTCGAAAGACTTGTTTACTAACCCTGCAAATCACCACGTGATCTTTCCCCGTGTTTTGTCCTCACTCACACGGTACTAGAAATGACTTCCCAGTAGGTCACCCATCATTAAATTGCTCCAGCCCAAACACGCTTAACTCTGGAGTTATCTCTGGATGTGTGACAGAAAAAATAAGTGCACTTTAGTGATATAGGTAGTCAAATCAATTCTCTTAATTTTCTACGCATGCACCACATATTTCAGAAACTGGGATGTTACACGTTTCATGTTTTCTTTAAACCACTAGAGAATTCTAAAGAGATCTTAATTAATGTTAGGGAAATTGGCTGCTTCATTTTTTTTATTATGGATTCAATTTTGGAAGAGTTGTGATTGGGTTTAAGAATTGATTATTGTAGATTCGTTTATTGTTAACGTCTCGTCACAAACGTGTTAGGCCACACGCCGCCGAGTGATCTCTGCCGACTGATCTCTTAAGGATTCCTTCTCGTCACCGACATGTTCATTCAATTGGGTAAGTCTCTCTTCTCTTCACCATTAATCTTTGTTAGTAACATGTAATTGGATATGGTGTCTCCCCAAATTAAATGAGTTTTAAGATTGTTATGTTTTGGGTCCTTTGGTTGGTTGTCAAACAATGTTTACTTGATGACTAAATGCCTTGCATTTATCACAGTTTTGTGATTTGGGTTTGAAGACAAAAAGTCTCAATAGAAAGGAAACACGTTTTCCAAATTTAATTTATATATTACCATTTTGAGTTTAGATTGTGATGTTTTGTTTGGTTTAAGCATTGGTCTATTAAGACTATAGGGGGTATTGTATGGGTCACTGTGTGCCTGGTTATATGTGTAATTTGATTTTCTTTTGGTTTGTCGAACCGTTGTAACCATATGTCTCTTCGTTATGGTCTCTGTTTGCACCTTAGTTTATGGTCTCATTGTCAAGTAACAAAATGAGTCATAGTAAATATATTTGATAAAATTGATTGAATGCTTAACTCATTTTAATTGATAATCAACATTCAAAAAGAAAATGCCGGGACTACTGGAAAGCATAGCAATAATGAAGAAACAAAATACATTTGATGGCAGACCTTACGAGTGCATCCATTGGATCAACACACTTCCTTAGTAGAGGATTGTCCCCCGCATATAATCTGACCGGAGCATCACTATATTCACTGCCTGTATCAGTAGTACCTGCCACGCTATCCTCATAAGGTTCCGTGCTCCTATGTTTTGGACTAATAGCCAGTTTCTAGATTACGGAAAAGGTACAATGTGCTTATCTTCATCGATGCTTCTCAAGAGTTGTGATTTTTCAAACTTTTAATGAAAAGTTGTGATGTTCTGTTTTTATTTATTGGAACAAAACACAAAATCTATTGAGTTCATGTTTCATGATTTATCATCAGCTCTTGGTTATGCGAG
Organism: Arabis hirsuta; assembly: GCA_964056655.1. Lineage (NCBI taxonomy): Eukaryota > Viridiplantae > Streptophyta > Magnoliopsida > Brassicales > Brassicaceae > Arabis > Arabis hirsuta. The sequence continues at coordinate 34,639,036 of OZ053299.1, forward strand.
TAGGTTGATAAACGTCGGAGGCGTAGTACGACGAGAATGATTTCTGAAGGAGTCTAAAGTTTATACAAGGGGAAAACACGAATCAGATTTCGGTATTTCTTTCGATGTCTCTTTCTTTTGTTGATTATGATTTTGGCGAAAAATATAAAACAATTGACGTGAACCAGATTAAATCATGAGTATTCCAATGAAGATAACCAACCTTTCAAAACCTGCAATCTTAAAATCGTTTAATAGACCACAATGACTATATATTGAAATTTGTCGATTCATTGTCTCCTCACAGTTGTGTGTCTATACCGTAAGATATCAGTTCCTCGGAAATTATTTATAGATAGATTGTTGTTTCGAGATTAAAGTTTTGTTCAATGTTTTCTATTTTCTATTGATTTTGTTCCTTCCTCGGAGTACGCTTATTTAAACATTTGTACCAGCGCTCCGTTAGCTTTTTTTTTTTTTTTAATCACCGTTCCGTCTCCATCCTGAATATTCTCGATGCATTCTTATCACCGTCAGATTTTGGTATTTCTTTCGATATCTTTTTTTTTTTTTTAATGTGTTTCTGGATGAGCAACCCAAACTTCGTTTCTTATATGCTTGATTCATGTGCTTGTTATTGTTTCTGATTTGTTATTAGATTTTAGATTGCAGTACATAGGAGGAATATTTTTGGTGTCCAAGGAAATAAAAAAACCCTATTGCTTCTCTCTATATTTTCATAAACAGCCATTGTTGTTTCCCCACTGGTTAAGGGTTGGTTTTCACTTTCTTTGGTTGACAAAAAGATTTTGAGATTTAAGAGCCTCACTTTTCCAGTTTTGGTTTCCAATTGGTTCGGTAGACAGGAAGTCTCATTAGCGAAGGAAAGAGATTTTAAACGCACATGTCCTTTTGGATAGGCACTAAGAGCTTTTCATTGTTAGTACGATTTATCCAGATGGACTCAAGGCCTCTTACCACATTCCACCTCAACCGATAGATTGGAATTGAGTTTGAGTCTTGTCTTTTCTTCTAATATCTAATCTATTTTTATATATTCCTCTCTTAGATTGATTTGCAATATGCTCTTGGAAATACCACCTTTTTGTTTGTGTAGTGACGCTTGATATTTTCCCCTTTTGAGATGACTAATCTTCATGAAATGATAAACCAAATAATATAGTCTCTTTGATACTCTGCAAGGCCTCTACTTACATAGACATTAGAGCCGCAACTTTTGAATAAAGTCTTGTTAGCATTATATATGGTTTTGTTTTCTTAAGCATTGGGTTTGTGATGGTTTGTTTGATTAAAGCATTGGTGCAATGGGACTTTGAGAGGAATTGTATAGGTCGTTGTTTGTATATGTTTTGGGTTAAACGCAAATTTTAATGTTACTTGTATATTATGTTTCCTTAACTCATATTTTTATAAATTTGTCTAGAATCAAGTGTTTATTGTTGTAAGTTGCTAAGACTATATGTTTTTAGTGCAAGAATGGTTCCTGGTCTGAATTTGGGAAGAGTTTATGATGGCAAATACATTTTCTGCTTCATCAGTCTGTTCACTGAACTTTTGTTTCTCTGTATTAGATTTGTCATCATGGACTCTTTCCTTCAGTTGACTCCTAAAGCCCTTTTCTTTCTTCGTTGTTTGATTGTTTTGTCAGATTGCCTGTTAATAACTATTAATTCCTTTGTGTGTTAGTGTTCGATCACTCTCATTCAATTTGTGTATATGTAGGTTTTTCTGACAAAACTATTATTGCCTTCTAGCAAAGCATTCAGTTTGTGTTTTCTTAGTTTTTTATGGGAGCACATAACTATTGTATGTAGAAAACACCTGAACTGTGGGTGGCAATTCGAAGTATTCTTAGGTATTCTCTATCCCAGTTACTTCTCTCACGTCTCATAACTGTTTGAACTATTGTTTGTAAATAATTATGATGTTATTAATGGTCTTTAATTTATGATTTCCTTGGTTTGGAAAATAGTGTCTCCTGTTTGTCTCCTCTTCTTGGTTGTTAAATCAAAATAATGCTTTTGGGTAGTTGGTGATAGGAACCATTGTTAGAGAAGAAAGACTTAAGTTGTCGATAGTTTTATACATGGTCGTGTCTACCTTATTAAATTTGAGGCAATCGTCGCAGGACCCCTTTCATATTACAAAATTTTGGGACCCCAAATTTAAAAAAATTATAAATTATATGTAATTTTTTATAGTAATTTTAGTTTTGATATCATTATTTACACTAATTTTGGATCCTAATTTTGTTTTAACACTACTTTTTGAAGTTCCAAATTTATTTTTGCCTTTAGATCTCCTAAACTCTAGGAACAAGCCGGTTTTGTAGTATAATTTTCTTTTTTTTTCCATATATTTTGTCTTAGAATTAAGGAGAAAAGACATGGGGAGTGATTGGATATGATTTTTACTTTAAACTGTGACTGTAAAATTATTTTTAAAAAGTATGGATGTGACTTTATTTTTGAAAGACCTGGTTACAAAAAATGATCCCTAAATTGATTTGAAATACAAGTGTAACCCACATATCTTATGTTTGAGAAAAATAACCCAAAGGGGTAGTGAAATTACAACTACATCCTTTATGACCAAACAATAAAACGGAGGCATAATGACTGTTTTAACCTAGAGAAGTCTGTTGAGTAACATAGAAGTCTACTGGAAGGGTTTTAGTAGACTACCAAAGCAGTCTACTATATAATTATATTTTAAATTTAAATTTATAAATTAACAAAAAATATTTTGATTTTTTTTTTATTGATGACCTTACTATAAACAATTGTGAAGTATGAAAAATAAAATTTCACAAAATTAAACATATTTAAACCTACTTATACAAATAAGGTTATGAAAGCTAATTTTGTGGTTTTACTAGACTACTACAGCAGTCTACTATATAATTATATTTTAAATTTAGATTTATAAATTAACAGAAAATATTTTGAAAAAAAATGTTGATTGATGACCCTACTATAAACAATTGTGAGGTGTGAAAAATAAAATTTCACAAAATTAAACATACTTAGACAAATTAGGTTATGAATGAAATACATACTATACTAAACAAAAAATTACCAAATAAAGTACATCATAGGTTGCAAACATGTTTTTACACTTAGGGTTAGAGTTAGGGTTTATCATTTTTATATTTTAAATGTCATATTGCATAAAAGTGTTAACTTGTGAGTGAATATATTATACGTTTTGAAAGTTTTGGTATAGGATTTCGAATAATCATTGAAAATAAGCGATTTATGTGAAGTAGACTTCATTTAGAGGATATCTATTTGTTTGCATCATCGAAGCCCAGTAGGTTTGTGAGAGGATGTGTTTTTTTTTTGCATTTCTCAGTATGTTTAGTAATCAAAGGTTTTCCAAATTGAAGGTCTTCACTATGTTTATGTGCTTTTATTTTCTTATACAATGTTTGGTTTTGGATACAGCAGACTTTTCCTGTAGACTTCTTCAGTAGACTTTTCCCGTAGACTTCTCCAGTGGATTTCTCCAGTAGACTTCTCCAGTGGATTTCTCTAGTAGACTTCTCAATAGACTTCTCCAGTAGACTTCACCAGTAGACTGCTCCAGTAGACTTCTCTGGTAGACTTAAATATGCATTTAGAAGTCTACTAAACATATGGAGGCAAATTTAAATTTTTTAAAAACATTTTAAGAATTTGAATTTCTTAAAATCATGTAGTTAAGCAGAACCAAATTGAACCAATTTTTTTATCCATACAAATTAACCGAATTCAACCAATTTATTTATCCTACCTATAAAACCACAAAAATGTGGTTTAGATGAAAAAAATTTACAACCTAAAATTACAACCTGAAACTCCAAACAAGAGAAGTCCACAACCTTCCGTCTCCATCATCACCGTCGGTTAGACTTCATGCCTTCTTTCCATTCTCTCAACTCTTTTTTATTTTTCTATCTCTTACTCGCTATTTCTCTATCTGATTCGAGAATCTAACCCTATTTTTTTCACTCTTCTTTGCCGATCTGCCGCCGCCGGAAAGTACGAAATTCGGTTTAACTTCATCAAAATACAAGGTTTGTGAGAGCTCTCGACTGCCTTCACTATGTTTCTGTGCTTTTATTTTTTTATACGATTTTTGGTTTTGGATACTGCAGACTTCTCACATTTCTTCAGTAGACTTCTCACATTTCTTCAGTAGACTTCTTCAGACGATGGATATGGATGCAAGAAGTTTCCCGTCAAGGCTTTATTCCCAAGGAGACGAGCCTGAAGTGGATAAAAGCATAAACTACTATGCTGGAAATACAAAATTGTTTGATGTTCTAACCCAGTCATTAAGGAAAGATGAACGGGAAGAGCTTTTATTATCTCCATTGGGTGTGGTGCTACGGTTCTATGATCTCGAGTTTCACTGGTCATCGAGGATGGTTCATTATATATTAACTGCTCAGCTAGAGTGCAAGAAACCCCATGAGATATGGAGTCTGATTGGATGCAAGCCGTTGAGGTTTTCATTGCTTTAGTTTTAGGAGATTACCGGTCTTAATTGCAGCGAGGTTCCGAATTTAGAAAACCCAGCTATAGAGGTCACTGAGGAAATACGGCAATTTTGGAGCCTTCTGGGAGTTGATGTCGAAAGGGGTCCAACTGTGAACGAGTTAATAAAAGCGTGTGGTTTATGTGCAGACTGGACACGGTTGGACCGCATCAGGTTGGGGTATCTATGCATATACGCCGATTACATTGAAGCTAAAAAGGAGACAACACCCATCAATGTTAACCTTGCTAGGCTTGTGATGGATATAGATGCCTTCCAGAACTACCCATGGGGTAGGGTTGCATTGAAGTTCCTCATCAAGTCAGTGAAGGAGATAAACTTGTCAGCCCGGTCGTATACCATTGAAGGCTTCATACATGTTCTCCAAGTATGGGTGTACTCTGCTCTACCGGATTATGCAGTCCCATATGGTGATCCCTTTCCACATAAACCATCTCCACCTCTACTGGCTTTCCGCGGAGCCAGAGGCAAGAAATACTTGAAAGAGAACATGTACAAACAGGTCTGATTATTTCTTCTTCTACATATGGTTTGAAATTACTTGTAGACTTCTCCTTCTCTTTCTTTGTAGACTTCTCCGGTAAACTTCTCCAGTAGACTTCTCCAGTAGACTTCTCTTCTCCTGTAGACTTCTCCAGTAGACTTCTCCAGTAGACTTCTCTGGTTAATCGCTCTACATCTTATATGTCTATTTTGTAGGTGAATGTTCTAAGCTGTGTGATGAAGGATGAGTACGAAGATATGTTCCCAAGGTGGGATGATGATGTTGACGACGAGAAGATAACCAATACAATCTCAGCTCTATATGAACCAGGCTGGAGATGGACCCGTGATCACTGGGCAGTGACAGGTGTGATGGTTTCCGCTAATGATAAAAGAAAGCAGGGTAGGTTGTGTTCAGAATTGTTATAATTGGTTTTAAATGTTCTATCATATTTAAGGTTTCTATTCATATGAAATTTGCAACAGGTAGTGTGAAGTCTAGGGTGAAAAATGAAAGCATGAGCCTTAGCCTTGTTAGCTTACCGGAGAAGAGGAGTCGAGAAGAATTTGACTATGGTTCCATGCCGGATCTACCATCATTCGTGCAGAGCATACAAGCACACTTTGATCAGCATTTTAAGGACTTGTCAGAGAAGGTTGATACTGGTTTTAAATGTTGTGAAAAGAAGATCAAACTCCTTTGTGATAAAATCAACAATATTGAGGAACGCATGGAGGCTGTGAAAGAGGGAAAGGAAGAGGAAGAGGCTGTGAAGACTGGAAAGGAAGAGCAAACCAAATCCAACCAATTTGCTCCAACTCCTGAAGAGGACAAGACTGTTCCTGATATTGGGGTTAGTACCCAATATAAACTGACATTTTCACATTTATTGTTTGGATGATATATTCTATATTCTATTTTTATAAAAAATTTGGTATATGATTCGACTTTGATCCTCTACTTGCAGAGTAAAATGTTTAACAAGGAAACACAATTTCAAGATGGCCAGAGTGCGAGTGTCACTGGTGCGGATCCGAGTGTTATGATACAACCTCCTCAAAAACCACAACCGAATTTACAGCTTCAGAAAGCTAAACAAGAGGAGAAGAAGGCAGCCAAGGAAACACTTAAGGATGATGGTCAGAGTGCGAGTGTCATTGGTGCGGATAAGAGCGTTATGATTTTGTCTCCTCAGAAACCACCCACGAATTATGCTAAGATTGCGAAAGCTAAACAAGAGGATAAGAAGCAGGCGGTTATGAAACGAGCATGGAGTGACAGGATGAGGAAGCCGGGCCCGATAAATAAGTCACCGTTCGAATACAAACCCGCTAATTCAAAGGTAGGAAAAGGAAATGATCCTTTTGCTACCTTTGATGAACAAATGACGAGGAGACTTGAAGAGTGGCTGAAGCAACAGCCGTAAGTATAAAAAAGTACTTAACTCGTTGTTTAAGCTTGTCAATTGCTGAAATTTCCTTACTAAACAGGGATTATGAAGAGATCATTTCGTACACTTATGTAGAGTGGTTTTGGATTCTACAAACGCCGCAAAAATGGCTAAGAGACACGGTAAGCCATGAATCTTCTCTTGTTGACTTCTCTAGTAGACTTCTCCAGTAGACTTCTTAAGTAGACTTCTCTTCTCAAGTAGACTTCTCTTGTAGACAGACTTCTTTTGTAGACTTCTCTAGTAGACTTCTTAAGTAGACTTCTCTTCTTAAGTAGACTTCTCTTATAGACAGACTTCTCTTGTAGACTTCTCCAGTAGGCTTCTTAAGTAGACTTCTCTACTTAAGTAGACTTCTCTTCACAAGTAGACTTCTCTTGTAGACAGACACCTCTTGTAGACTTTTCCAGTAGACTTCTCCAGTAGACTTCTCTGGTAAACTTCTATTATGTTGTTGATTTTTAACATTGATTCTTTTGGTTGTTTTGTCGCAGCACCTGGATGCTGCATTGAATATGCTAAGGAAACGGTACAAGGATCATCCAGAGTGGTTTAGGAGTGAAAAAATCTGCATCCTCGACACTACTCTAGGCAACATATAGCCTAGTCGGTACAATGACTTTAAAGATTCCGTTTCCAATTGATATGCTCAAATTTGCCCTGAGCTACTCTCTCAAATTAAGAGATCGTAGTAGTACTTAGGGATCGAATCCACAGGAAATCTAAACACACAATCGATTAGTGAATTCAAATTATGCTAACTAAATAAGAATGAATGTAAAGTAAAAGCAGAAGTAAACAAGTGAATCATGATTAAAGTTCTTAAAATTCAATGAGACAAAAAAGTTAGACAATGGGTTGTTCGCATGAATGATTCAAAAATTGATCGTGTCGATCGAAACACAGGTATGTGTCGATCGACATAGAGATAAAAACGGTTAGGATTTTGTTAAGCACAATTCTATAACTCAAACACGAATGTAAAACCAATCAACTTTCGTTGCAGAGATTATCTGTCACTAAATCCCTAAATTCCAAATTTCTTTGCAAAATTAGTGAATAAAATCAAGCTTTATGTTCAGCTTCAATTGTTCACAAAATTACTAAGCCAAATTTCTTTGCGAATAGATAATTTTGCTCATCTAACATTATATCAGGTTGTTAATAATACTTTCGCATCTATTAAATCAACCTAGGATATCCAATTTCAGTTGATCAATCCTAAAATCAGAGTTAAATCAATCTAGATGAAGAACATAAAGATAAATCCTAACAGGATTTCAATCCTATCAATTTGTCATCAAACCCTAGAACTTCCCAAACCTAATAAGCAAACTACTGAGACATGGATGAGGAAATCATTATGAATGAATAATATTGCATTAAAAAGATAGAGTAAGAGATACAGAGAGTTGAAATCGATAAAGTCTGGAAGTCTGAAATCTCCTCAAAGCTCTCCAAAATCTCCTCTTCTCAAGTCTCAATAGAAAATAAGATATCCCCGTAAAAGACTAAGGAAAAACTATATATATTGTGTAAAATTCGGACTGGGATTTTCTGTAAACTTCTGGGCTTCATGGGCCCAAGAGAAAATTATTCAATCTTCGCGTCAAACATGGTCATGTCGATCGACACACAGGACCGTGTCGATCGACACAGACATGTAAAATTGACTTTGACTTGATCACTTCGTCTCTTATTTCCTCGATACTCCAAAATGCTCCAAAAGCTTCCATCAAGCTCCAATCGTCCTTTAACATGGAAAAACTCAAAAACACTCGAAAAATACCAAAAAGACTCTATAAAAAGGACTTATATCATGGTCAAAAAGGACTTATAGCATTTGCTTGCCCTTTAGCAAAACATACACCAAGAATATGAAAGAGGTTTGAAAACGCAGAAACTTACCTTCCCTTGGAGTACCGGACCGACCATTTCAACTAGTAATCCACATAATGCAAAACCAATTCAAAATCAGACCACCATGTACTTCTCCATAGACATTCGCAGCCTCCCAAATTCATCCACGACTTATCAACACAATCCGCTAGTCCTCATTGCTGGGTCTCGTCCCAGATCTCGATGCCAAAAACCTTCTAGACTCATTCCCATACTATACCATGTCAAGTGAACTATACAACTTTTGGTACTCTTTCTCTCTCCCAAACTTATTTGATTTTCTATTTTTTTATTTTATTTATTTATTTATTTATTTTTTAGACTGCTAAGACCCAAAAACATTGCTTTCACTACTGTTGTTCCTTGTGAGGAGACAGGGTCGTGAGATCGCTCGTCCTCTACATCCGTTCTAAGGGACTCAGACTGCTGCTTTTGAGCTCCGGGTGATCATTTCTTGATTACTGACTCACTGGAATTTTATTTCCTCATCTTATACTCAATAACTATTCTTTCACCCCAATCATCAATATATATATATATATATATTTTTTTTTTTAGAACAAGGAAGAGGAGTATTATTACATTCACTAAAAGTTGCACTTGTCATGTATGAATGAGGAGTCAAGCTCTTTGAACACCAATCATTGAGAAGACCGCATAATTAGCTCGAACCGTGGGCGGATTATGCTGGATGTAACAGACGTCTATAGTTAACTGGTCAGCCTTAGGATTTCCCATTAGTCTGATTCTGAAATCGATCCTGGAAAAATGGTCACATAACTGAAAAGAATAATCCAATAAACCAAGAGAAAAGCCATAGTTTCCAACTGTTTTGAATCAATAAAAACAAAATTTTGACTCAAAATAAACAAAAACAAAGAAAAACACGTTAGTAGTTTTCCTCCCCCAGACTTAACCAACACTGTCCCCAGTGTGATTGAAGCATGAGTTTGGAAATAAAAGAAAATAAAACAAAACACCAAAGAAAAACGAAAGGGAACTTACCTGTGAAGGGTGTGTCGATCGACACGAGTGATGTATGTCGATCGACACACTGTTCTTTCTCCTCTCGTCGTCGTCTTTTTTTTTTTTTTTTTTTTGAGGATGAAACACTTAAAAACAAAACGAAAAGTTAGTGAACAAAGGGAAAATAAGTAAACTTACCAGTGGGTTGCCTCCCACTAAGCGCTTGTTTTCAGTCATTAGCTTGACTGTGTCAAGATTCAGGTTGTTGGTGGATCTTTGAGGGGTCTTATGTCTCCCTCATCCTTTGATAACCTTGCATTTGATCGCTCTCCAGCTTCAGACTTCCAAGGAACAATACCAGGGAAAAGCTTCATGGTGGTTTGCAGCATCTCTTGAACAACTACCTCTCCTTTCTCTCTCAACTCTAAAGGGATGATGATTCTGAACTTGGAGAAAGGTTTGGAAGTCTTTTTGCGCTTCACCTTGCAGGCAGTCAAGTTGCCATCGGATCTCAAAGAGGGTGGAGTCGAAGGTTGGGTACATGGGATCTTCTTCGTGTCATCCCCAAGGTCTGAACTCTGCTTTCCTCCATTTGTAACTGTCATACAAGAATTCTCCTTGAACCGAACTGCGGGGTAGAAGACATTCTTGTTGACCTTTGAGAAGGAGATTCGTTGATTAGGAAAATCCACAATTGCACCCACAGTGGCAAGGAATGATGACCCAAGAATCAATGGTCTCTCCTTGTCATTCTTTGTCTCCATAATGTAGAAATCCACCGGAACCAGACAATCTCCTACTTGAAGCATCAAGTCAGGAATGAACCCTTTCGAAAATGTTGAAGAAAAGTCAGCCAGCGCGAGAGACATCTTCGAAGGTTGCAGATCTTTAATCCCCAGCTTCTTTGCAACAGACTGAGACATGACATTCACATTAGCTCCAGTGTCACAAAGAGAATTCTTAAATTCCATACCTTTGATTGAGCAAGGAACAATGAACATCCCTGGATTCGGTATCTTTTGCAACTTCCTCAGCTGTGGTTGAGCATGTCTCCCTTTCTCCTCTGGTGTTTTGACACTAATAGCACGTGGGTATGGAATCTTGGACTTGTAGACCCTTTCCTCTGCTATGGCTGAAGGTTTCGATGCGTCTGGGCAGAACTGGGACCCGTGTCGATCGACATGGAAGGGCTGTGTCGATCTACATGCCTGTGTCGAGGATGTGTCAACCTTGGTGTCGACTTTGGGAGAAAAATCACCGATTGCATAAACTCTAGTATTGCGATTTTTGACCTGTGTCCATCGATACACGCCTTCCGTGTCGATCGACACGGGGTCTGGAACGCAAAACTCATCTTCTTCAACCTCCTCTTCACTCTCCAAAGTGATGGCATTGACGTGTAGTCTCGGGTTTGTTTCCATCTTGGCTGGGAGAAATCCCCCTTGCCTTCTAACATTCTCCGCAGTTTGAGCAACTTGGGTATCTAGCTTCTTCACATGGAGATTTAAGGCCTCGATTTTACCATTCAGATCCTGGTACATGGCATCCATCTTCCCGTTAAAGCTCACAGTCATCTTCTGTTGACCCTCTAAGATCTACTCTAGCATAAGTTTCATCTCGCTACTCTCTGATGACTGAGCAGGTGGTGTTTGATAAGAAGAAGCACCGTAGTTCCTAGTGTAACTGCTCTGGAAAGGCTTCTGATACCCTTGTTGATTACCATACCTCTGACTCTGATAACCAGCTCCACCAACGTAGTTGCAATCATTTTCATCTTGCTCTTCTTCTGGAATGAAAGTCTCGACCTCTTGAGCAAACTGAACCGTGTTCTTTCCCACTAGAAGACTGTGTATAGAATCCAGCTTAGCCTTAACCTCAGCAATTTGGCTACCATCCATGTTTCCACCAAGCTTCTTTCTCTCGAAGTCTGCGTTCTTGGTACTATTGCTAGAAGCCAAGTTATCGATAAGAATCAGTGCATCCTCCAGATATCGAGTGTTGAAGTTCCCATTGCTAGCAGAATCCAGACCCATCTGATACCTCTAATCAATACCTCTGAAGAAAATGCCCAACAGCTGAACATCACTGAACCCATGATGAGGGAAATCTCTCTGGTAGGACTTGAATCTTCCCCAGGAAGCCTTAAATGCCTCAGTCGGTCCCTGCTTGAAAGTAGAGATCTTAGTCCTTAGATCCTCGGATCTCGCCTCATCAAAGAAGTTATTGAGGAAAGCATTTTTAGTATCTTCCCAAGTAGTCAGCGAGCCCGACTCCAGTTGCTTCAACCAGTAGGCTGCTTCTCAACCCAGAGAGTAGGGGAAAAGCTTGTGTAAAGGTAGTCGCTAGACACTCCGTTGGCCTTAATGCTGAATGCTAAGTCCTCGAACCTCTCAATGTGGTCCATGGGGTGCTCAGAAGATAAACCATGCAACGGGTGCTGAGCCACAAGTGAAAAGTAAGTCGGCTTCAGCTAAAAGTCGTTTCTCGGGAAAACAGGGGGACGAATCGCTGCCTTGTTGGCATAGAACTTGTCTGATCTGTTGTACTCTCCCAGAGTATGCCTACGCCCAGTTGGCTCCTCTAAAACAACAACTCCATTCTCATCTATCCTATAACCCTGAGCATTGCGTCTGCGACCCTCAGCATCTTGAAGAAACCCATCTTCACCTCTAATAAGAATCAACGGATTCATGGTAGCTGCCTTTCTTGCTGCTCGGTTGGCTCGTTCTAACTTCCAATCTCAAGGTTGAGATCAACAAGTTCCTCGTTCTGGTTGCTTCTGGTAACGCGGTTAGGCATAAACCCGAACACACAAGACAAAGAGAAAATAACGAGTAAGTATCAAAAAAAAAAAAAAATCTAGTATCAATAATCGATTGGTTAAAATCGATTCCCTGGCAACGGCGCCAAAATTTGAAATGCTCAAATTTGCCCTGGGCTATTCTCTCAAATTAAGACATCGTAGTAGTACTTAGAGATCGAATCCACAAGGAATCTAAATACACAATCGATTAGTGAATTCAAATTATGCTAAGTAAATAGGAATAAATGTAAAGTAAAAGCAGAAGTAAACAAGTGAATGATGATTAAAGTTCTTAAAATTCAATGAAACAAAAGAGTTAGGAAATGGGTTGTTCGCAAGAATGATTCAAAAATTGATCGTGTCGATCGAAACACAGGTATGTGTCGATCGACATAGAGATAAAAACGGTTAGGATTTTGTTAAGCACAGTTCTATAACTCAAACACGAATGTAAAACCAATCAACTTTCGTTGCAGAGATTATCTGTGACTAAATCCCTAAATTCCAAATTTCTTTGCAAAATTAGTGAATAAAATCAAGCTTTATGTTCAGCTTCAATTGTTCACAAAATTACTAAGCCAAATTTCTTTGCGAATAGATAATTTTGCTCATCTAACATTATATCAGGTTGTTAATAATACTTTCGCATCTATTAAAGCAACCTAAGATATCCAATTTCAGTTGATCAATCCTAAAATCAGAGTTAAATCAATCTAGATGAAGAACATAAAGATAAATCCTAACAGGATTTCAATCCTATCAATTTGTCATCAAACCCTAGAACTTCCCAAAACCTAATAAACAAACTACTGAGACATGGATGAGGAAATCATTATGAATGAATAATATTGCATTAAAAAGATAGAGTAAGAGATACAGAGAGTTGAAATCGATAAAGTCTGGAAGTCTGAAATCTCCTCAAAGCTCTCCAAAATCTCCTCTTCTCAAGTCTCAATAGAAAATAAGATATCCCCGTAAAAGACTAAGGAAAAACTATATATATTGTGTAAAATTCGGACTGGGATTTTCTGTAAACTTCTGGGCTTCATGGGCCCAAGAGAAAATTATTCAATCTTCGCGTCAGACATGGTCGTGTCGATCGACACACAGGACCGTGTCGATCAACACAGACATGTAAAATTGACTTTGACTTGATCACTTCGTCTCTTATTTCCTCGATGCTCCAAAATGCTCCAAAAGCTTTCATCAAGCTCCAATCGTCCTTTAACCTGGAAAAACTCAAAAACACTCGAAAAATACCAAAAAGACTCTATAAAAAGGACTTATATCATGGTCAAAAACGGGTAAAAACCATGATATATCACCAATCCAGACGAGAGTGGAAAAAAGCTACCAGGTGGGTTGTGGGATTACTATACAGGTCTACTCCCCGAGTATGCAAGAGTACAGAAGACGTGGGGGATTGAAGTGGAGGACATTTATTTACCATTAAATGTCAAAAAAGATCATTGGGTGGCTTTGTGGACATCACTCCCACAGAGACACATTGTCGTCTGGGACTCTATAGTTTCCCATGCAACGCTCGCGGAAATCAAGAGAAGGTCGAGCCCATTGCCGTTATGTTACCTTATCTACTTCGGACTTCATGTGAAGTAGAAGATAGACCCAAGTGGCCATACACCCAATTCACGCATGAAAGGTGGCCAGCATCCAAAGTACCACAAAACAAGAAATCTGGGGATTGTGGAGTGTATTGTCTGAAGTACATTGAATGCCATGCTCTCGGCATTCCATTTAGTGCGACTGTATTGTCTGATGCGAAGATAAAGCGTATTAGGGAAAAACTTGCGGCTGAGATATTCGCCGAGACTGAATTTCGTGGGGCAGACATCAATACATATACTAGTATGGATGCTTATGACTAATATAGGGCCTCACAATTTCAATATATATATTGTAGATGTAAGAAAAATTCATCCTTATTTTTTTGCTACCATGGCGGGATGTGATATGTACAAACTTAATGTTAACGAACATATCTGATATGTTATTAACTTCTCTCTAAAAACTTCTCTTGTAGATTTCTTCAGTAGACTTCTCTTGTAGATATCTGCTTCTGTACATCAATCTTCTCGAGTACATTTCTCTTGTAGACTTCTCTTGGAGACTTCTCTGGTAGATTTGTCCGGTAGACTTCTCTTGTAGACATCTGTTTCTGTACATGAATCTTCTCGTGTACACTTCTTTTGTAGACTTTTCTTGCAGACTTTTCTGGTAGATTTCTCCGGTAGACTTCTCTTGTAGATATCTGTTTCTATGCATGAATCTTCTCGTGTACACTTCTCTAGTAGACTTCTCCAGTAGACTTCTCCGGTAGACTTCTCTTGTAGACATCTGCTTCTGTACATGAATCTCCTTTATCTGAACAAAAACCGCCAATAATCCTTTATCTGAAAACCCTAGGTTGCAAAACAACGCTGCTCCTCTCTTTCTCTTCTCTTGCAAAACCAAAACTTAAAATCTCAATCCATCACTTATCATGGCATCTCCGTCACAATCCCCAAATCCTTCACCGGATTCTTCCTCTGCTACCTCTGAAACTCGGTTCCCTAGAAAATCTAGGGAAGGATATACGATTGACTTCAACGCAGATCCATGTAAGTCTCTTGATGTGGGTCAAAGTTTTAACCACTAAATATAACTGCAAGTGCACAGCAATCACGGTAGTATTTAGGGATCGAATCCACATGGACTTCGTAATTGTACTACAAACTTTTTAGGAATCAAATCAAGCTAAAACAAGAAATATGGTTTTGGTTTTAGGAATGTAAATTAAGGCACGAAAATAACTAAGTAAAGAGATTAGAATTCAAGGTAAACAAACGTTAGGCATGTAGATTAATCACAGAGATTCATGGATCATTAAACAACATATCGAATTGTAGGGATCTTTTAGAGAGATGTGTTCTAGAACTCAAATCACGGGTGTATAATCCTCCCACTGTCGTGGCTTAGATTACTATGTTTTAACTTCCTAATAGACTCAACTATCGTAGGTTATTACAAGAAGAAAACACGCAGTAAGTGCAAGATTCAATTGTTCACTAAACTCCTTAACTAACCTTTCGAATTGGTAAGACGCCTAGCTCATCAAATACTAATTCAGACAATATAACAAGCTTTTGGAGAGTATATCAATCTAAAATCAGATGCTAGTTGATCAGAAAAGCAATCATGCATTAAGAGCAAATAAAGATGAAGAACGTAATAGATTATCCCTAATTCATTCGATAGAAGTTAACAATTCATGAACTCTTTGATCTTTCAACAACCTAACAAATAAAACTACTCAAACATGGTGCACGAAAAACACAAGATAGATGATGAATTCATAGTAGATAAACTTGAATTAAAGAGTAAAGGTAAGAGGATTCTTCTCTATATCGAGATACAAAGCGATATCATCCACCGGATTGCTCTAAAATCCGAATCTAATGAGGAACACCAAGAGAACTCGTGGTGGCTGCTCCTTCTGATAAAACTATTCTAAATATTTCGGCACACACCTCACAAGAGGCTAAAAACAAGTATTTATAGGCTTAGGGTCTTCTAGGGCTTCGTTTAGGACAAAACGAACTTCTTACGTCGAAACTAAGGCAATACCGGTCACGGGTACCGGTCCAATTTTGTGACTGGTACTGGGGGTTAAATTTCCTCTCTCGTGTGTTGAAAATGGCTGGAATATCGGTCCATGGTGCAGACCGGTATTTGGCCCGAAATTGGACTCGCTTCAGCTTCGAGGCAGTTTGACATGTTCTAAGTAATTCGGGTGTATATTCCTTCTCACAGCTTCAAATGATATGATTCAAACTTCATTGTGAATCTGACTCAAAGATCTTTCTTCACACCAAGTTTCATCAAATTCCAAATCGATTTGATCCTCCGTTCACTGCTAAACTTCTGTCGTATATGTTCTATCCAATTTGGTAGAATGTTGTATCTTGTGAATTCTTGGTTCTTGATAGTGTCTTTGGCTTATGAAAGTTGCTGTGACTTAGTATACATCTATTTTGGCTCTTTTTGCTCCTTTTTCCTTAATTTCCCTGTTAAGACTCTAAAACTACAAATACGAGAAAAACTACCTCTAAAGGCATAATACCGTAGATAAATGTATAGAAAACATAGTAAAATATATAGTAAATTAGGTAAAATATAGAACATATCAACTCCCCGAGACTTCCTCTGTTCAAGATCTTTCCTTTCTGACTTCTAACTCACTGTCTAACCCCTTTTTCTCTTTCCCTTTCTCTATGAACCAACGACAACCACTGAAGCCCCTCAGGAGATCGCTGACTACACGATAATTGGAGGAAATCTCTTGTAAGTTCCATGAACCAACCCTGTTTCTCTTGAACCCTGTAGATCATTGTTACAAACCTACATACTTCTAACTACATACATGTCGTTTTCAAAACCAATCTCAAATTGCAGCGCTAATCTGAAATCTGTTTCTCTGTTACGAGATGACCAATCGATAGGACCATCGACAACTATGCCTGAAAACTTTCACGAAACGGAGAGAGCTTTTTGTTCTATGAGGCCATTCTCGAAAGAATTTCCAAGTAAACTCTTAGTCAACATGTCTACTGGGTTTAGAGTAGTGTGTACCTTTACAATTTTGAAAGTGCCGAAATCAAGAATGTCGAATTTTGTCAATATGTGTATTGTCCTGTCATGAAATGTCAATTCTTTGCAAGACAAATTTTTCTTTGTTTTCAACCTGGTGAAATTAATACTGTCAACCTGTGATGTTCCTTGTATTTTGTTTGTTTCTCGTTGTGCAGGTACTACCGGAACTTCCTCGCTCAAAGGAACATAGCTCGGCTCGAAGAGGAGATGCCAAAAACTGGAGATGAAGGCAAATCATCTCGCCGGAGTCTAAATCAACCACCAAATCCGAAGAAACACAGAGTTAATACCTCGCCGTAGCAAACCGAGAAGAAACCACAAGACTGAAGTTTGAAGTTTTTAAGTTTTGATGTTGAAGTTTTTTTGATGTTCAAGTTTTTAAGTTTGAAGTTTGAAGTTTGAAGTTTGAAGTTTCTCTCTCTGTAAAAGATTGAAGTTTTTAAGTTTTGATGTTCAAGTCTGCTAGTATATTTCCTGTTTGAAGATTGAAGTTTTTAAGTTTTGTATGAGAAGTCTGCTACTATATCTCACGGATAAATTCCAAAAGAAATGTTATGGGAAATTCTCGAGCTACCTTAAGTGCGGCATTGATAGATTCATCAATGTTGCTTGTCTTTATATTATATATATCTCCCTCGAAGTGAACTCGTGACCATAGCTTTGGATCCGCTTCCTCCAAGTATGTTGCAATTTCTGGCTTCACACGTCGTATCAAATCCATGTATCGGTCATACTCATCAAGCGTATATGCATACGCAGCGCCTTTGACCAAGTACATGAGTTGTTTTCCCCTAAATTTTGTGACAATGTTACACTGAAGATGGTAATAACATATACCTCGTGTTGCCCAAGAGAAAACTGTCTCGCATGCCTTCTTAATGGACGCGTGCCTGTCTGAAATTATGCTCAACGAGTATTGATTAGAAATACAATCTCTTAATTTGGTAAAAAACCATTGCCATGAAGCATCATTCTCAGCATCTACGATTCCAAATGCCAAAGGAAAAATCTGGAAATTACCATCTTGGGCGGCCGCCACTAGCAAAACACCTTCATACTTTCCACTTAAATGAGTCCCATCGACCACGATTACTCATCTAAGATATTGAAAACCAGCTATGGAGGTTCCGAACGATATAAATAGATATTTAAATCTATTGTGAGAATCAACCTCAAGAGCGGTCAATGTTCCCGAATTTGCTTTCTTGATCATATGTAAATAAGATGGGAGATTTTCATATCCATGTTCAGCAGTTCGCCTCACCATTTCCTGGGCGTATAACAATGATCTGTATGAAGTGGAATAATCCAGATCATACCAAACATCACCTTAATTGAATCTTGTATATGCTTTGGCGTAACTCCATCAATTATTCTGACGCGCTCGATAAATAACCTACCAATATACTTTGGAGTAGAACGTTTCCTGTGAGCGACTCTGTCCGGTAGTGAACATGTATGCTTTTTAATATACTTTGTCACCCAAAACCGGTTTGGTTCATTTGTCACACCAGCTCTAACTTTCCACTTGCATCCTTTAATACGACATGTAGTGACTAACAGAGTTTTAGTAGACTTGTATGTTTTGAATGCAAATCTTGACATCACGGCCGTCAATCGCAACTCTCTAAGTAGCTCATCCTTGCTACCAAAACTCTTTCTGACAAGTATACCATCAGACCATATCGTTTTTGATCTTGCTCCTTCGTCAAAATAACCCTCACTCCCACCAACACCATCAAATGAGATATCATCTTCATCCTCATCTTTGACTTTCCCTATGCACTGTAATCTTCATTGATACCAACACCATCAATTTTTATATACTCGTCTTGCCCTTCACCATCTTCAACGTCTTGCCCATCACCATATTCAATACCATGATCTTTTTCATTCACACCATTTCCCGTACCATCTCCATAGTCGTCACCATCTCCATCCTCGCATTCCTCAGCATCTACGTCTGTATATTCTTCACAACCACTGTCCAAAATTCCATCACAATCATTGTTGACATCATAATCCTTCTCCAACCGACTCGAGACACAAAGACGTATAACATGCTCTCTACTTAGCTCGATAAAATTCTTAACTTGACTATCATTTGTGACATGCATTGGAGGAGTATCCGGTGCTATATGTTGCAACATTGATTCTGGTAGTGAATAAGTGATCTCCACCACGTCTGATTCTAGTTTATATTCATCTTTTGCCATCTGAAAAAGATCACAATGGGTGCAATCATCACTCAAAAAAAGCAGTCTCCCTCCTTTGAGATTATCAACCACAAATTACCACGCCTTATCTTGAATAGCCCATTCTCCATAGACAACAACTAACTGAACCATTCTCTGTAAAAAAAAACCCAATAGAAAACACATTAGGTCTCGAACATCTGCTGTAGTAATACTCAAACAAGAAATTTGATTTATACAATAAATATTGAACCTAAATATGTCAAATTCACACAGAAGGAAACACATTAGATAACACACATCTGGGAGAAAGAAAATCTAAAAATTTCATTACAAATAAGTTTTAAATGCAATTATAAGAAAATTAAATCAGTAGACTTCTCTATGAAGTCTACCAGTAGACTTCTTAAACTTTAGTCAATTGCAAAAATAACATTTTTATTAAGTAGACTTCATCGGGAAGTCTACGTAATGGGTTATTTTTGCAATTACGACAAACGCTAGTAGACTTCAGCAGCAGTCTATTAGGTTATTTTTGCATTTGACCAGAATTTGATTAGAATTTGACTTTTTCCAGTAGACTTCTCTAAGAAGTCTACTTAATAAAAATGTTATTTTTGCAATTGACTAAAGTTTGACTTTTTTTAGTAGACTGCAAGAGAAGTCTACTGAAATATGTAGACTCCATTATGAAGTCTACTCAAAAGGTCGGGTTACATTTGCAATTGACCAAATTGTTGACTTCCGAGTAGATTTCGCTAGAAGTCTACTCTGAAAAAAGGTTAGTTTTGTGTTTGACCAAACATTTATCGGCAGACTTCTAATGCAGTCTACTACTAATTTAAGAAGTCTACTGATTTATTTAAGAAGTCTACTGATTTAGTTAATAAGTAGTAGATTGCATAAGAAGTCTACTGATAAATGTTTTTCTTGGTCAATGTTTGAGATTTTGGTCAAACGCAAAACTAACCCGTCCGTACAGAATAGACTTCTGATGCAGTCTACTCAAAAAGCCAACAATGTGGTCAATGCCAGAAATAACCACGTAGTAGACTCTATTTGCAGTCTACTGGAGAAGTCTACTCTTTAAAGTCAAAGTTTTGGTCATATGCAAAACTAACCCATTTTCAAGTAGACTTCATTTGCAGTCTAGGAGTGTTTTTTTTGTTATCAAAGGAAAACAAGTAGCCTCCACGAGCAGTCTACTTTGAATATTTTTAAAAATAGTCAATTGCAAATCTAACCTTTCGTTGACTAGTAGACTTCTGGTGCAGTCTACCAAATCGGAAAACACGGTTTTTGTTTCTCTATCACACGTAGAGCTCGGTTTTCAGCTCTTTCAAGCACATGAAACTTCTAATATGACCGTTAACAAAGAAGCCCAGCCGTCGTTTATGAAAGAACCATTGAAAATCGATAGATTATTAGAGAAAGAATTTTGAAAACCAAATTTAGTTAGTTTTTAGGATGAAATTGGAGAGGAAATGGGTGAGGAAGAAGTTATGAGCTCACAAATAAAGCCGTTATCCATTCCTAAATAGTTGGGGAAGCATTTAGAGCTTGATTTTGGTTGTTCATGGTGGTTCGAAATATTGATGACAATGGCATTTTCATAAATAAGTTAATATATTTGGGTGTTTATTTGATTGTTTTGTATGTCTGATTTAAAAAAAAAAAATTAATTCAAATATAATGGCATTTCCATAAATAAATTGAATCTTATGGTTGGTTTGATAAAATTTTGAAGAAGAAGAAAGAGAGAGTTACATTTGCAATTAACCACAAATTTGAGGTTATTTCAATAAGCATCCTTTTTTAAATGAGGAATGTGACTTTTTATAGGAAAAAGTTATCTATTATGAACTTTACAAAAAAGTCAGAAACGTAGAAAAAAAAAATGATTGTGATTGTAGGGGCTGTGAGAGATTTTAGGACAGTAAAAATGGGATTGGCAAAAATTTAACTTTTAAAACTTTTGTTTTATTTTAATGTCTCTAAAGTTTTGAAAGTCATAACACCAATCATCTGTCTGAATGCTAGAAGTTTTCAAAAATATCACTCTTTTCTTACAACATTCGCGTCATATACAAATTTTACAAATAAATTGATGATTTCTCCGTTATATATTAAATATATTCTTCGAAATTATTATATTCTGTTGTATTTTTCACCAAGTAAGGTTCTGGATTAGTTCACCATATATGATTGCGAGCCATTTTTTTGTTTAATTGCATCTAATACCATATGTTGAATGTTATGTCCTTAGATCTAAACATGAACTATGAGATGCTTCCCGTTGTTGTTACTTGGTAGTGATTTAATTTTAGATCCAGGAAAGAGACTTGTTTTGCTTTAGAGAATAACTGTGATGTGATTGTATATGTTGATAAACTGAGTGAAAGGGATTGATTTCTGTTTGTATATATCGCGCTTGAGACATGTTTTTCGATTGATTCTTATGGTTTTGATCTCCTCTAAAGAAGACTCGAGTTCTTAGCCTTATGTGTCTCTTTACTTTTTAATTTCATATTTTCCGTTTTTTGAAAAGATTTCTTTTTAGTTGTAATTGACATGGTTTTTTATATTCGGTTGTTTGTTTCATCAGGTTGAATGGTGATTGGGGTCTGGAGATGAAGCATATGCAGGGTCTAATGAAACGTAATGAAGAGATAGCTGATAACTTCGAAACCTAAGGCATTAGTGTTATTTTCTCTTTAGAATAAACAAATCTTTGCGCCAGGCGATTTTAGCTCTTGCAAACTCTTACGATAGAGATTGTAAGCTAATGAACTGTACGCATAAGTCCCACATCAATTCCGAAAGGAATACCCTCCCTCTCTCGGCTTGTGTTTGCACATTTGGCTCTGTGAAATGAACATGTGAAAAATGGGATTCTTGGCACGCGACAAACCATTGATCAACACAAACTCTTTTGATAGTTGATCTGAACCAGTTCAAGAGATGACTTCAAAAGCACTTTCTGTCTAGGAATGCCAAAAACACAACTTGATGCAAACCTGAAAAACTTATTGCTACCAACGGTAATGTAACTAAAATATGATGCCAATCCACGTCTATTAAACAGAAAGGTGTGTTTTACTCTTAAACCTCTACATAATATGTTGTGTCCCTTCATATATAACAATCTTCTTAACGAATAAACGATCACCATCACCTCCAATAGCACCTCCAACTAAAACAATCGACTAAGTTTCTTTCTACCAATCTGGAAACAAGAAGAGATATCAAGAGGCAGAAACCACTAAAATGTTCAGATATGAAGAAAGTTTTATTTGAATGCTTTCTCCAATATCAAGATCGTGTGGAATTAACTGAAGAGCTAGTTTTGGTAAAGACAAATGAAACAATGAAGCCTGTAATAATAAATTTAACCGAACCATTCTCTCCAAATAAAAATGAAAATAAAGAAACACATGTATATTTTTATTAGTTGATTAGTGAGGGAACATTCGTTATATATGTTGTAAACTAAACTTGACTTTTGTATTGTACTGGAATACTAATATCAGCTTAACAATTTTGAATTAGGGGTTTAGCCAAGGAGTGTCAAAATGGGTAACTCGATCTGACCCAAACCCACATGGATTTGAGATTTAATGGGGGTGATCCGGACCCATATGTTATATGAGTTGAATTTACATATCCAAATCTAAGAATATAAAACTCATTGACTTAATGGGTTATTGATATAATGCGTTTTTGGCGCATTCTAACCCTTGTTTTGTAGGCTTTTATCAAGTCTTTCACTCTCTATCGAGTCATTCTAGGTACAAAAGTGGCTGGAAGCAATGACTGGAGCTTGCAATCGGATTTGGCTAGAAAGGAATGAAGTTGGACCCTTTTTGAACATTCTGGAGAAAGGGAGCACCTAATACAAAAGAGGGAGCACCTGCTCCCAGCAGAGTCATTAATGAGCCTTTTGCAAAACCCTAATTTTGCAACCCTAATTTTGGGCCAGCCGCCGTGGGCCTTTAAATATGTTTTTCTCTGGATCTTTTGAGGAGAATCACGCCACACACATCACGGAAGACAGCAGCAGAGATACATCACGACGAGAGAGAGAGAGAGAGAGAGAGAGAGAGAGAGAGAGAGAGAGAGAGAGATACACTTGTTTTGAGAGAGTTTGTAAGCTTGGAGATTTGTCTTCAAATACTTATCGAATTTTTCTTAAACCCTACACTTTTATATATCGATTTCAATGCAGTTTATCATGTCTCTTGCTGTTGTTGCTTGTTTGATCATGAGCGAGTAATCCACTTGTTAGGTTAAGGGTTTTCGATGGGATTTGATTCATGAGCTACGCATAAATAGGTTTTTAAATAATCATTCGATAGTCTCCACCTATTGTCGATCATATTGCCTAGGTTAGATTGATCACCTAGCCTTTGATTTTAGGTTGAATTTACTTATCAAAAGTTTGTAAATTGCTGGAATTGACTTAGGTGGGCGATTTGATCCTTAGCCAACGAAAGTTGAAGTTATGGCATCTCGTGAACATATCAACCCTAATCGCTTAATGCTTGATAATCCTTGTAACCTCAACGACAGTTAGGGTGTTAGATTGATTGTTAAAGTTGTAGATGCCACGAAAGTGGGTCTCCTTATATTTATGGTTGAGTTCGAGACTTGGTCGTAATCGCATACCTGAATAATTGCTTGGTTCCTGATATTCGAATCCCTGAGAATCATCCCTGACCTAACGCTTTTTCATTATTGTTTACAACAGATTTTACATTTTGTTTAGCTTTAATTATCATGACATTTAACCCCAACTTGAATCGCTTAGCTGAGATTTGTAATCCATAGAATTAGAGCGTATTGCTGGTCCCTTAACGAACCTATACTATTGCTACATCGATTAGTAATTCTAGGTTTTAATCTTGAAACCGGATAAAGGACAATCTAATTTTTATCAGTTATATGGGTTACTCACATATAAATTAAAATATAATAATAAATTAATAAATAAATCAAAACAATCCATATTATTATAAATCGGACCAACGTTTTCAACTTTTCAACTAACAAATTAAATAAATTGTGTATATATCATAAAATAAAATAAAATAAAAATCATAAATCTAATAAAATCAATAAAAGCAATAAAAGCAATAAACCATTGGTTAGTTTTAAAAGATACTTCGATCTTAGTTGAATGATGATAAATTATAAATACTAAGAAAGAAAAACAAAAATATTAAAGAAAATTAATGTTGAAAATATATGAACAAAATTGAAATATTTTTTGTATAACTAATAGGATTAAAAAATTTAAATAACATTTTTTATCAAATTAAAGTTTCACTAAAGTTACATATATTATTTGATTTAATTGTGTAGTTTAGCCTTATAAATAAATTAAAACGAATTAAATTATTAGTTTTGGATGCTTATTATATTAAGATTCCTACTCTTACCGCTCTTAATCAAATTGTTATTCTTTTATAATATTTTTTTAATTATAATAAATCGGATCCTCAAGACTTTATGAGATTATCTTTACTTTGAATATTCATTTATTGTTTACATATCTTAAGATTAGTTTAGGAAATCACTATTAATGTTATTGATAATATTATAAATTTTACTTTTTATTATTTGATTAGTAACTTGGCAATTATTTTCCATTTTAAACTTTATTTTTCTTAATTAATTTTAATTGTTAACACATTCATCATCTGATCAATATTAGATACATGTTGCGATCTCGTGAATTATAACTTTGCTTACGTGTCATGTTTATATAAAAATGCATTGCGGTAAATACTTTTGATTTTAAAAATTATAACGCCTATAATTTAAAAAATGTAATTATGTTCTAAATTACGACTCACACAAATATTAATATTTATTTTATTATTATTTGTTATTAAATCGTCAGTTTATTATATTTATCTCATACTAAAATTGTCTCATACTTGTTATATTATATTAGCAAATAACATTTATAATATGACATCTCTTTTTGTCTTTAACTATTTAGATAATTTGAAATGGAAAGAATGAATTTTGTAATATAATAATTTAGAAATATTACCTATTTTAGTAGGATGATTTTTTTTTGTTAATTAGTTTATAATCTTTGTTTAGAATATAGTTCTTATTTTTAAAAAAAAAAAATTTTGTTAATATTGACACATGTCATAATTACATATGTTGTAATCTGGTGAGTTATA
The DNA here is from genome assembly GCA_964056655.1 of Arabis hirsuta. Taxonomy (NCBI): domain Eukaryota; kingdom Viridiplantae; phylum Streptophyta; class Magnoliopsida; order Brassicales; family Brassicaceae; genus Arabis; species Arabis hirsuta. The sequence continues at coordinate 34,664,222 of OZ053299.1, forward strand.
ATTTTGTATGTGTGTCGCGTTCTCATCGTGCGCATGCTCTTTCCTATAATAAGTTACACACTAAAACACATATTGAGTAATTATTATAACCATTGTTTTTTTTTTGTTATTGTAGCTCATACTTAAGTATGCAAACCTGACATTGAGTTTGAAACCGCAACGGCGAACCAGGATAACTAACTCTTGAATTATCTTACTTAATATATTTTACATTTTCAATCAAATAAAAGTGTAATTTTTGGTTTTTGGTGATTTTGTGGCGAAAATCTGCAAAGCATACAAAGGAAAGACTGCTCTACCAAAACTCTGCAATTCCTCTGCCTTGTCTTAGAAGACAGTGTCGAAGTTTCAAGTCTCTAATGCCAATGAAGCTATCAATTAATTATCAAAATACTTTGTTGCACTAAGATGGATTTAAGCTTCATGTTATTAGTGGAATGATAAATTAAAGGCCATTTTCTAAACTTTTTATATTTACGCGTTGATGCATGCAGCTTATGATTTTTCTTAAATTAAAAACGCTTCAATTGAATTATACAAAAGCAAGTGTAACTACACTTTTGATTTCGCAAACGCCAAAAACGCTTTGTTGACATATATCTGAAAGCACCAAGAAACACTCTACACTACTTACATTATCCTCATCAAATCATCAAATCAAAATCAATCACAAAAAGGCTTTAACCGAACTCTAACCAAAGCAAACCAACTGAACTTAAATCAATCCACAGTGAATCAGAGTTAATAATGCACAACGACGTTTGGTTAAGCAATTTTTCAACCCGATTAGTTCGGTTTAGTTTGGTTTGAAATCGAATTGAACTGATAACACAATACATGTTAGAAAAACACAAACATGCAAGTAAGAATAGTTGTAGAAACTATATATACTTTAAACAAATACCATGTCGTTTCTTTATTTTTGATACTTGGATTCGAGAGGATAAGTTTTGTTTTTGGACAAGGACCATTGAAGAAACTAATCAAAATTGGTTAACACCGGTGAAGCCATTTGTAGCAGCAAAAAGTTCAAAAACAAAAGAGAACATTCTGCCAAGAGAAAAATAACTCTTGACACTTAAACTCACAATGGTTACTTTAAATTTTTTTCTTTGTGTACCTTAATCTTTAAGTAGATAGATATCAAAACCTCTTTCATCAGTTCCTCCTCGTGGCAATAACATACGCCATGATCTTCGAGAGCATTTCAGCTGCTTCCTCCAGAGTCGCCTTACGATCTTTCACGTAGTTCCAAAGCTCTAAAACCACATAGCTACCACTCGGGTTATTATCCTCTATCTCTAGTTTTGCTCTCACCACTTCATTATAAACGTCTTCGCCATATTCGTTCTTTAGCTCAAGCAACTTCTCGTCGTTTTTATCCATCACTCTCTGCAAATTTTACATTTTGAAATCTTGAGATATATTATATGAAAAGGAAAGATCACATCTTCAAGATTTGAAAGTAAAGTCCAAACCTTTGGTGTTCCATCAGATTCATCAACTTTAAACGGATGCCATTGCACATTTCCAATGTGTTTTCCCCACAATGAACACAATTCCATGGCCTTTTTCTCTATTCTTGAATTTGAACATCTATATTTACTCTCAACCGCTGCGAAAAATGGGTCAGGGTTTAACTGCCCCAATCTCTTCACTCTAATATTTTCTTCCCTCATCAATCCTTCATTCCTATTCCATACCTATTCATCAAAAGAAAATATTAGAAAAGTCGAAAGGAAAAGCATAAAGAAGAGACATATTCATAAATGTAACACGTTTTTGCCTTGATCATCTCTTTACGAACGTCTTGATACTCATCGTTGGTTACACGTTCTTTTTGTGACAAGTACATCATTTTGTCTTGTAGAGCTGTTTCTCTAGCTTTCAGCTCTATCTGAGACTTTGCAATCTCATTCACAAACTCTGCATCTCCATCACTCCTCAGCATGTGCTTCATTACATTGGTGTTACCTTTCAGCTTCTCTATCTCTAACTCAAGCTCTTGCCTTTCATTTAGCTTCGCTTCCATTTCCATTATCTTTTCATGAAGCTTCTCTTTCTCTTTCTGCAAAAGTTGAAAAAGTAAACATTAAATTTATAATTTAATGAATATATTATACAGTCCACCTAATGAAACTACTTGCCTGGTGCTTTTCTGCAGGTTTCAGAGCTTCTTTATCCTATAACCGAAAAAAAAAAAAACAATTTATGCAAGAAATTTTTCAATAGTCTTTTCATTTATATAGCTTCTCTATGTCTTATGATCTTATTGATTCATAAGGAACATTATACCATTTTTCTGTTGAGTATGGATTTTCCAGGTCAGCTTCGTGTACGTTTCCCCAAGTTAGCGCGATCCGTCTAGCACGCTCCTTTAGCTTCGCCCTCTGTGTTTCCAGTTCCTACATAGATCTTTCATGTCCTAATATAATCTGCTCATAAAGATCTTGCACGTTCTTGTGCATCTTCTCAATCTCTACTCATAAAAGAAGACACACAAACAAAGCAAAATAACCATCTCAAACAAGAAACCAAATACTACATAGATTCTTATTTAAAGCTAATTAAGTGTGTATGTGTGTGTGTGTGTGTTGTTTTTACCTTCTTTGTAAGTTATGGTCAACTCAATGTTATGCTGTTTCACATTCTCAATCAAAAGAGAAGTCAGATCAACTCTCTCTTCAAGCTCTTGCTTTCTTATCTTCTTCATCTCAATCGATTGAGACATTTTTTCCACAAGCTGTTTCATTGACCTCTTATCCTCCACTTCAATCTCTGACAGTTTTCAAATCTCCATACTTCTGAACATGCTTCCCAACAACATTTCTTCCATAGTAATCTGTGTCTTTTGCGACCCACCCATAAAGCTTTTCATTTCTCAAGTGTATACCTTTTACACAAGTCAAGAAAAGAAATGTCACTAGAAAATATACTTAAAATACAAAAAAAAAAAACTCACTTGAAACAACACATTTTGATACCTTTCTCATAATCTCTTTTTCCATGACCATCTAATCCAAAACTTCTCTCGAATTTTATGGCATTTTCAAATTCTTCAAAATCTTTGTGAAATTTGACCAAAGCATAACCAGAATGACCCTTATAATTCCAAAGAGGTTCGACTTTTTTTGGCTTAAACCCTCTAAGTGTTAGCTCATCACGTAACCTAGAACAGCTTTCGCCTACTCTCCAACCATTTCTTTCAAACTCCGTTGGTATGTTCGCTACAACACCAACCCATGGCGTCATGGAATCTAATTAATTCTAATATAAATATTAGAATTAGACCTAAATCGATCGGAAATATAGCAATCAGATCGAAATTGAGGGAATAAAAGGGAAAGGGATCTAGAGTAAGAAAACCTTCTCGAGAAGTACATTTATCGGGATGGTTCTTGAGATCTTTCGGAGATGCGATCTTGGGAACACCTAAGATCTCGTAGAACTTGGTCTTGCGCTCTTCTTCGATGGCCCTAGCCCGAACATCTTTTCTTCATTCTTATGAACACGCTACAAAACCTAATCAGAAATCATAGATCCATTAACATAGATGCAAACCCAGAAATTGATACACAGTTCAAGCAATAGACTCACATGGAAATTAAGGATTTTCGCTTGAATAATCACATGGAGAGAGACAGTGCCGGACTAACCTTTTATACTACTCCAATCAAAATTTAAAATTATGCCCGTGTACATAATTTATCAAGATCACAAAACAGTATAAAAAACAACTTAAATTTTCATTAAAAAAAATCAAATTTCGTTGTCTACTAAAAAAACAACGATATTAAGAACACTTATTTTTGAAATATAGATCTTCTTGCATTTTTTCCTGCAAAATCATCCATTAGACTCATATAGTCAAGTCTTTCAACCATAGCTGTCTCAATTGATAACATAACCAACCCATTTAACCTTTCTTGTGACATGGTAGACCGCAGATAATTCTTTATCAGCTTCAACTTCGAAAAACTTCTTTCAGCTGTGGCAACTGACACCAGAATGGAAAAGGACAAAAGAAAATAAAAGTGCTGCAAGTCTGTAAGACGACGGAACAAATTGGAACAAAAGAAAAAACGGTTTTGTTTCTAATTTTTAATTAGGGTTTTAACAATCATGAAAAATAGAAATTTACTAATATATTTAATTTTAACAAATTTATAAATATTACTGAAAAGTTCAACAAATCTTATTCTAACTAAAAATGCCTAATAAGTAATATTTTAACAAAAGAACCTACAAATTTTATTTATTTATCAATACTAATAAAAAATTTTAAAAAAAATATGCTCCATTAATTTGGATGCCCCAATCCTTGGCTTGGGTGGCTTCCCCTCTAGGCCGGCCCTGGAGAGAGATCGCGAGAGACAGAGATTGTGAGAGAGAGAGAGAGAGTAATGGTTCTCACGAAGAAGAAGAAGAATGGAAGAAGCGACCCAGTTTCATTTTTGTTGAATAATTACATTTTTGCCATTAATGAAACCGGGTCGCGCAGATCCGCGCGCTCCAATCGGATCCAATCCCCAAAATGTCTGAAATTGATCTGATAATTAATGTGATTGCCACTGCATATGTCCAAATTACTCTTTTCAATTAAATCTATTTAGTTAAAAAGTAATGGCAATTTCAGTAATTTTGGAATCAATTTTGGACATTTTACTGAATGTACTTCTCTTTTAATATTATAGAGATAATGCCACTTAGGGGTGTTCATTTGCAAAAATGCCACTAATTATAGATTTACAAAAGCTTATATCTTAAAATTCTAAACCCTAAAAAAATCTTTTGACCCCTAACCCTCCTAAACCTTCAAAACTAAACCCTAATAGAACATAGTTAACCCAAACATAAATAATATAAAGAAAAAATAATTTTCAAAAAGTGGTATTTTTGCAAAAATTTCAAAAGTGTGGCATTTTTGTAAAGTGGTATTTGAAAAGTAGCATTTTTTGAAATTTCTCATTTTTATACGATCACCAACATCAAATTTAAAAATAGAAAAAGATGTATAATTGATCTAAAGAATGGAATAATGAAATGGTTTCGTAACTATAATTGACATCTCAAGCTTACAATCTACAATCTACAAATCCATCTCACTGCTCAACCATGATCAAGCATTGGTTCTCCACGGAATAATAGCTCTCAGCTAACTTCTCAAATCTCCAATCTTAACTCAATTTCTTTTTGATATCACATATCTCTAAATCTCCTCCTCTCTGCTCGTGACTCCTCGAATGAACAAAAACATCTCTACAACTCGATTCGAAATGGACTTCAACAACTTGATTCAAATTGGTTTTTTCGTTTTTATGTTAAAGGCTACTTAGTCATTGGACCCTTCAGGCTTTATAATATTTACTAACTCTTAAAACGTCAAATTATGGTTTAAATTAAGGGATTGGTAGTCACTATCCATTATACTAAAACAGTGGTACTTTGTTTTTTTCACGTGTCTCAACTAGTTCCCCGTTAGAGGTAATAAGAATAACAAGTTCGGCGTGGAAATCTATTAAGGGAATTCAAAAGTTTTTTTCAAACTGAGTTAAAATCTTTATATATCATCTCACCAGTTATTACATAATATTACATTTCCATAATTGATTAAATCAAATCTTTTCTACGACAAAAAAAAAAACCAAATCTCTTCCTCCGTTCACCGTCACCGCCATGTCTGACGTCATTTCATCACCTGAGACATGGTTTACGCCGCCGGAAGATACTCCTACGATTCCTAGGGAGACTGAAACTCCACAGCCTCTTCCTGTTGTTTGAAACTACAGATGCAGATCAATCATACGTATACAAATACGTTTTCTTTATTGAATAGATAACAAAAAACGAAATACAATTGATACAAACAAAACTCATTTGATGATTTTTTCTTTTTACTTGAATGGTCGGAGAATACGTTTGATAGAGGCTTGCGAATAGCAATCTCCTAAGACAGAAATTCGCCCCTATTGTGGTGTAAGTAGTTTCAATGGGCGTCTATCTTGCAGGATACAACTATCGATCTATGTATTGACACCTTACATAGACCCTAACAAACCTACTTTGAGATTCTTAGAAATCGATTTTTAGAGAAGAAGAAGATTAAATCAATTCCACCTTTTCCTCTTTGTCATGATGTCTTTATTTATTGATTCAAGCGATACTTGATTCAATCGGTGCTTTTCACAACCTAACATACATTTGCCGTTTCTTAATCGGCATCGACGTTACTCAACGGGTGCTTTTGTAGTTTATGTAATTAGAATTATATTTATGCAAATATGACTCCAATATATTTATGTAAATAAACTCCAACATATTTACATAAATTACCGTGTGTTTATAAACTCCAACAATACCCCACATTTTCTATTCAAACTCAACAATACCCCACATTTGAATAGAAAATAAGATCCACAATTTTCAAGAAAATAGAATTAATATGCATCGGTAAAAGTCTTTCCTAATAATCAATTATCGGATTTAATTTGTGGGTATTGAACTTTGGTCTTGAACTAACCACGTTTGATAGTAAACCGAGACAATAAGTGAAACACATATATCATCAACTCATTTCAAGTTTATACAGTTGTGTTCGTTTCGGCCCTGAACAATCCCGTCTTCGTGAGAACTCTAGAGAATTTAGCCATGTAAATTCTCATAGGTGCAACTGCGACACCACTCTCATATAGGTAACGTTAATTAAAAAACACTCCGTCTTATTTCGCTTATACAAAAGCTATTAACGCTATTAAAAAAAAATATTCATCCCTTAAACATCAACAGAAACACATGTACTAGGAACAAGAAATGTGTCTTTCTCCCTTGAGTCTTTCTCAACCAGTTTGCCTATTGAACTTAGACCATGGGATCTCCAATGTTGCTAAGTAAGGTTTCCATGAAAGAACTCTCTGATACAGTATCAAACGCATCCGTTTGTCTTCAGAACAACAACATTCCTTTCAACATTCTCATTTCAGATTCTGGAAAACAAATCTTCCTTTCTCTAATGGTGGCTTCATTAGAGTGCATTGTTGTCCTTGGGTGATATAGAAAGAGGAGCTTTTAAAATGTTTTTTTCCATTAAGCAAAAACTAAACTAAAACTCTCTTCGTGATTTGCATACTTGTGTTCGACGTTTACTGGTTTGTTGCTTTATCATGTTTTTGTTTACTTCATTTTGAAAACTGCTACTTGGAAAATTGAAGAATTCCGTTTAAAAGTGACATTTTAGAAAATAATAACACATTAATTGCAGTTTTCAGATTTGTTTGTTTACTATTGGGGACTCTCTAAACCAATAAGAAGGTCTCAAAGCCTTTTCTTCAGGCCCTAACCGGATCTACCGAAAGGAAGAGCAGACGCTGTCCGCTGAGATCACCACCGGAGCTCTGAAACTTGAAAAGGTAGAACAAGACCATATCTCTCTCAAGCTTGTAGCTTTACTCGCGTAAGCGCTTCTTCACCACACACTCTCTCTCTCTAGAATTACTACGCCTCGTCTTCATTTGACTGCTATGGTTTCAACTTTTGATTTTCATGCTCTAAATGGTTCCTAGAAGTTTGTTTTGGCCCGTTCGATTTTCAGCCTAACCACTGATCTCGACTATACAAAACCCCAATTCTGTTTTCTGGGTTCTGTTGGGTTTAAAGCCGTAGAGATTGTGCATCTGTTTTACTTAGCAAGGACACGCATAGAATGTGTTCGATAAAATGCCAATAAGAACTCAGCAGTTGACCACTGTGGAGATTTGTATTCTTTTTTAGTGTGTGTGTGGCTATAGTGTAGAGATCTCGAATTCTCATTAAGCCAATTCTGCTAGGTAAAGCATGATCGAGCTGAATAGCTAGGTGATACACAATTTGGTCTATGGGATTATCCTTTGCTAACACCTTAAAATTACATTTCTAGATCTCTTACATGATTGCTTGGTTTATGAACCACTGTTACCTGCTCATATATTGCTTTGTTCATTTGGAGATTCATCGAATGTTTTAGAGGCTTGATTTAAACAAAAACTAAAGATGGGATGGTTGTTTTTGGTTTTGTAGAGTTGTTGGACAATGAAGAAGGGAGTGCACCCACAGATGCAATGGATCTCTTACGTAACACAGAGCGGTAGATTGATGCATGTCATGATGACAAGAATCCAACATGTTGGTAAAGTTTATCACTTTGGAGCTAAGCGTCAAATGGCTCAAAGCATTGGTCAGATTGCCAAGTTCAAGCGTAGGTTTAACGAGCAAGAGGCAGAACCAGACCAAGAGAATCACAACGAGAGCCACAAGAAGTAATTGTACTAGTCCAACTCTTTTTATCTCTGCCTTACCTTTTCTCAAAAAACCAATCTGCCAAAGGATTTTAGACTTTTCATTTACACAAGGCAACTTTGAACCTTCCTTTGCTCCTCATGATTGATTTTCGCAGTTCTTGGGTCTATTTGTTTCCTTAATAAAAACTTATCTTTCCCTTCTTGGCCATCTATGAAAATTGAATCATTCAATCTTTGTTTCATATGATCTAATCAAAACTACAAGGTACCATAACATCTAAACTCTCACCCTGAGATTCAGACACGGTTTCAACATGGGTTTGATAAGGTGTTCTTACATGAACATAGCTACAATACATGTTTCTACTTCAGACATTTTGAGCTATGGATTTTACCAATTTGGTGCAACCTAGTAGGTGGGGAAGTTGGGATTGACATCAGTTGCCCAAGCCTCCAGTCCTCCAATTATATCCTTTGCTGAACTGAAACCCGATTCACGAAGATATTGAACAGCTCTCTGTGAATCATTCCCACGTCTGCAAACAACGTAGAGGCTTGGATTTGTGCAAGATCCGATGTTAACGTGGCCATCTTCCTTTTCTTTCACAGCTGAAGTAAGGTCGTTTAACCGAGCCTCTAAATTTGCAAGAGGGATGTTGAGTGAATCTGGCAGAGAGACAATCTTATAGTGATGAGAAGGTCGAACATCGAGAAGAACATGTCGTTCCTTCTTTTGAAGGATTTCTTTGAACTCCTTGCTGCTAATTCTTGATTCTGTGGGAAGTAGGTTCAACGGGCCCTGTGATCAATTTATACATGAGAATGCTGCTGAACAAATATTAGGTGCGAGACAAGAGAAAAATAGAGAACAATACCGCAATTAAAGGAAACTGGGTGAAGTCCTCATAGTCAAAATTCTTAAACTGCTGCTTATTGAAAGATGAATTGTCTCCGCAAACTGTACACTGGGCTGATCTGCCTCTGATCTTGACCTGTTCAAAAACCATACTCAATCAGTTTCTTCAGATGGAAATCCAATCGAGTGTGATCAATAAAAGAAAGGGGATGCGGAATTTTACGACGCGGACTCTTGCTGACAAAGCATCAAAAAGAAGCATCCGTTCAGAGAGTGGTTCGCCCACCATGCTCGCGAGTTTAATCGTCTCTAGCGCTTGCAGACAGCCAATAACCCCCGGAACTGAGGGAAGAGAGGAAAATATCCTTTCAAGATGAAGAAATTGATAGAGATTTGTTTGCAAAAAAAATGAATAAAAAACTGCCGTCATAACATGTACCTACTCCAAGAACTCCGCTATCAGAGCATCTTTGGCACGCTGTTGTAGGTGGAGGAGTGGGAAATAGACAACGGTAACACGGGCCTCCATTGTGATTATACACCGTAAGCTGTATACAAAAATGAAAATCACCAGTTTAAGAGTTTAATGTGCTGCTTAAGCTCTATAAGGAGTAAAACAATAACTCGATTGTCATATTGTATACCTGCCCCTCCATTCCAAGCGCAGCACCCGATACCAAAGGCTATATACAAAACGCTAGTAAATACTTATGAACAATAAATGACTAGAGAGACGGGTAATATCCCCAGACCAGGAATTATAAAACTGACTATGACTATGAAGAAATATGGAAATAAAGAGATTCAGAAGATGTTTCACCTTTCCTAACAGGACACAGCAATCGCTGATCAAGTAACGACTTGGAGGATTGTCGGTTGCATCTACTATGATATCATATCTAATTTATGCAGTTATGGAAACAATAAGCATTCATTCACACGAGGAGGCCAAAGATTGGATACAGAAGAACTGAGAAGACTTCCTAATTCCTATAGCATGTTGTTATCATAAAGGATACTGGCTGAGGATTTCCAAAGCATTGGATGTGCGAAGAGCTTCCACATGTTCATCGATTTTAATTGTCGAGTTTACTCTGGAAGTAAAAGTAAAAGGCACAGTGATTAGACATGTGAGAAGACCTTGACAATTTCATACTAAGCAAAGCATATTAATCCAGAGGGAGTTTGAATTACGAGCGACAAGCAGCAGCAGCAGATTTCACTTTGGGATGACCAATAAATGCTTCAGTATGTATAATCTGGAGGATAAACAAATCAAAAGAGAAAGAAATCAACAAAAGGTAGTATCTTTCGTTCAACTCCAAACCACGGGTAGAGTCAATGAAAATATAGAGCTGGCACAGCTGAATTTTACGAGTTGTACCTGCCTGTGCATATTGTTGAGTTCTACGACATCATGATCGATAATACCCAACCGACCTAAGAGAATACAGTAAAAAAGATGACCAAAACATCATTATTAAGGGAGAACGAATAGTTTCTGACAGAGATATATAGAGGCTAATCTATCGACACTTGTAGATAGATTCAATCATAAGAGTCTGAAACCATACCAACACCACAAGCTGCAAGATACAATAAGGCGGGTGAACCCAGCCCTCCAGCTCCGATTACTAATACCGAAGACTTCAAGAGACTTGACTGACCTAAAGTCATACACACGCATAGAAAAAAATGGAAGGATCAATTTTGGAAGACAGTAGCAGAGGAAACAAGCAATGCAGATTTCAAACAATGCAGTTATCAGGGAGGCAATATGTTGGGACTGTCTTAACGTCAGAAGAAGCCACAGTAGACTGTCGTAACAAATGCAGTCAAGTTTCTCATACATTATTTATCTATGCTTCAAAGATTGTAATTAAGTGAATCAAACAAAAGAAACTAAGTAAAAAGTTATCATATTTCAGTTCCATCATCAGTAGCTAGAGAGCTGACTCCACAAAGAAAGACAAATTTTCATTACAAATCCCATAGCCATCCATTGCAAAGTTTAAACTGAAATGAAGTTTAATAAGAGTTGCATTTGAATGTTTGAGCAAAGTATACCTTCAACACCAAACGAAGGGAGTAACAATTGGCGACTGTAACGGTAAATCTGATCCGGAGACAACCCGTGTTCAATCGCCGGCGATGTTGGAGAAGAGTAACCGTTAGATACGGCGTCGCGCCGTTCGACCGTCGCCGTCGTCGTCTCCTGGAGCTTTGCTTCGAGGGTCGAAATACGGTGCTCTATTTCCGATTTTCTGAGCTTTAACGCTTCCAATTCACGGACGATTTCCGACGAATCTCCACCGTTAATCTCCATCCCGGCAATGTTAGAGACCGATGGTAAAACCCTAGAGCAGCAAAGAGGACGATTTTAGTCAAAGGGGAAAAACGTTGACTGTTTTTATTGACGACTCGAACTTGTGCTTCCGTGTCACATGACCGCCTATTTTTGTGGGATTTCCAAAGCTTTGGAACATAATATTTTCCGTACAACAATTTTTAGATATTCTAATTTAAAAATTAATTATCCGTCTAAACGGGGTTTGAACCTCTTATCAACAAAGGTTAAGTAGTGTAAAAAAAAATAGTGTGTATTATAAGATTTTTATAATTTACATAAGAGTGGATCAAGTATTTGGCTAGCTCCAAAGCCACTATGAATCGAAAATATACTGATTCGGAAAAAAAAAAACTAAGGAGATTACGAAGACACAAAAAACAGGACATGAAATTGATGAGTAGAAACAGAATATAAGACCAATCATAAATGTATAGGAAACGAACAATATTTAGTGAAGTTATTGAAAATGAGAAATAATATTTAGTTCATTGTCCCATTAAAGTTATTGAAAATGCCAAGTCTTCCGACGCAAAACCATCATCTTCGTGTTGCAACCGAACACAAGTCTCCCTCTCAGGTTGAATGTTACATATAGAACAACAATCTATTTTCAGTCTCTTTTGTTTATAGATAGGAACATACTCCCTTAGAATATTTTAATTTGAAAACACAAAACTTAGTTGCAAATATTATAGGTTCGAAAATAACATGACGTTCTATTTGATTCATTGTGCGTAGTGGTTCTTCTTATGACTTGAATTCTCTTTTTTTGTAAGGCTTTCCAAAATTTTGATCGCAACAATGTATCCGTTTACCAAAAACAAATCATAATACTGTCGCATAAAAACACCAACCGATTTATATATGTAATAGCAAAACAACATAGACCCATCTATACCAAATTCAAAATAAAATCAAAAGACATCTACGAGCTTAGAGCATCCTTATCAGTGAGCTTTTATATGGTCTCTACACATTAAATAAGATTAAAAAAATATAAAAAGATAAAAGAAAATAAGAGACTATTTTGTTTTTATTGGTTCAACTCATTTTATTTAATTAAATAATTTAATTATATCAAAAATATTAGTATTTAATTGGATATATACCCTTTAATGAGCTTGTACCGTTGGGCATGCTATTAGGTTGAAATATTTAGTCAAAAAGCATCATTATCATCAGGGAGTGGCTGATTTGCTGCCTCTTCTAGCTCAGCCTCATTCCTGCACAGATACACACAAAACAGAATATCAATCAACAAAGCAAAAATCACATACAAAATTAACATCTCAATGAAATATACAGCTTCTTAATTAATTAAGAGTCTCTTGTCACATTAAGCTTTATATACATTACCTATACTGATTAGCAATGTCAATGTGCACTTCAGGTGGAGCAAGAGCTGGTGACTCCACAAAGTGTAGGTTTGAGTCTCCAGCAAGTCTTCTAGCAAAGTACAAGAATGGTTTCTCAAAATTGTAATTGCTCTTTGCAGATATCTCATAGTACTGCAAATTCTTCTTCCTGTGGAATGTAATTTGCTTCGTCTTCACTTGCCTATTCTTCACGTCAACTTTGTTCCCACACAGAACAATCGGTATGTTTTCACAAACCCTAAAAAAAATTATAAATTAATTAATACCACATTTAAATTTTGAAGTTTTTTCTCTTGTTCAAGATAAAACACATATATGCAACAATAAAACCGATATCTTGTACCTGCAAAGATCATGGTACCATGTCTGTACGTTCTTGTATGTGATCCGTGTTGTGACATCAAACATAATTATCGCACATTGACCATTGATGCTGCAAGAAAAATAAAAGGGTTAATTGTTAGCTATTATCCAAAGCAAAAACAAATTATCATAATTCTCCCCTATCAAACAAGTTTTTCACACCCTAGAACTAATTAAGCTTTACTCTAGCTAATAATACACAAATTGTTATAAAAAGAATGGTATAATTTATCATTTCGATAAATATTAATAAGAACAAAATATTATACCCGGTAAAGAATGAGATATTGATGAAAATAAAATTGAGAGAGAATGAATGATTTGCTATTTCTTCTTGTTGAAGTTATAAATTGTGTGTACTTACAAATGAAGGAAATGCATCATTTATATAGAAGATGAAAAGCATAAGTTAGTGTTTGGGAGTAGGTAAATGGGCTCCATATAGTGGAATGCATATAGTGAAATGCATTATTATAACACTCCCCCTTGGAGACCAGTTTTACTATGTTTCTTGACTCGTGTCTTTTGTTGCCTCGTTAAAAACCTTTCTAGGAAAAACCCATTGGGAAAAACCTTAGAAGGGCAAAAAGAGTGCAACTAGCATGCTCCCCCTCGAGTGATAAAGTTTATAGATTTCGCTGATGGCGCATTCCAATGTCATATATATGCTTCTTGAACACCGAGGTAGGTAGTGATTTCGTGAAGAGATCTGCAGCATTGTCGCATGATCGGACATATCTTACTTCAATGTCTTTATTCTTCTCAAGCTCTTGGGTGTATGAGAAGAACTTTGGAGGGATATGTTTGGTTATATCACTTTTAATATATCCTTCCTTTGTTTGGGCGACGCATGCGGCATTATCTTCATATAATATTGTCGGCTCCATATTTACAAGTAATCCACTGCATGATCAAATGTGTTGATATATTGACCTTAGCCATACACATTCTCTACTTGCTTCATGGAGTGCGATAAGCTCAGCATGATTTGAGGAAGTAGCTACAAGCGTTTGCTTCTGGGAACGCCAGGATATAGCGGTGCCTCCGACCGTGAAAACGTATCCTGTTTGTGATCTCGCTTTGTGCGGATCTGACAAATATCCTGCATCTGCAAAACCAACCATTTGGCTATTTGGATTTTTAGGGTAAAACAATCCTAAATCAATCGTCCCTTGAAGATATCGGAAAATATGTTTAATCCCATTCCAATGTCTTCGTGTAGGGGACGAGCTAAATCTTGCCAAAAGATTAACAGCAAATGATATATCAGGCCGAGTACAATTCGCAAGATACATGAGGGCTCCGATTGCACTTAGGTACGGTACTTCAGGACCAAGTATCTCTTCATTTTCTTCATGTGGTCGAAATGGATCATTTTCGACATTTAGTGATCTAACGACCATGGGGGTACTCAATGGATTTGCCTTATCCATATTAAATCGTTTTAGCACTCTTTTGGTATATGTAGATTGATGTACAAATATACCCTTTTGAGAATGCTCAATTTGTAAACCAAGGCAGTACTTTGTCTGTCCGAGATCTTTCATTTCAAATTCCCCTTTTAAATATTCTGAGGCTTTCTGTATTTCTTCCTGAGTTCCAATTATATTTAGATCATCAACATAGACCGCAATAATCACAAATCCTGATGTTGTTTTCTTGATGAAAACACATGGGCATATTGGATTGTTCACGTATCCTTCTTTTGTTAAATGCTCACTGAGACGATTATACCACATACGTCCAGATTGCTTTAGTCCATATAATGATCTTTGCAATTTGATTGCACATAATTCTTTGGGTTTGGAACTTAATGCTTCTGGCATTTTAAACCCATCAGGGATTCTCATATAGATATCCGTATCTAATGATCCATACAGATAAGCAGTAACAACATCCATGAGACGCATCTCTAGATTTTCGCAAGCGGCTAGACTCATCAGGAATCTAAACGTTATTGCATCCATGACAGGAGAATAGGTTTCCTCATAATCTATCCCAGGTCTTTGAGAAAAACCTTGAGCCACAAGACGAGCTTTATATCTCGTAATCTCATTATCCTCATTTCGTTTCCGAACGAAAACCCATTTATGTCCAACCGGTCTTACATCTACAGGTGTAAGTACAATCGGCCCGAATACACTTCGTTTGTTTAACGAATCAAGTTCGGTTTGAATGGCTTCTTTCCATTTTCTCCAGTCATCCCTCTTTTTACATTCATATACGGACTGAGGTTCTGGATCTTCGTTTTCTTCATTTATCTCTTTTGACACAAGATATGAGAAAACGTCATCCACAATAACCATCTCATTTCGATTCCAAACTTTTCCATTATGAATATAGTTGATAGAGGTCTCATGGTTTTCTTTATGTTCATGATGTTCCACATCTTCATTCGTTTCTTGATGTGATTCTTCCAAAGTATTTTCAGCTACTCTGGGAACATCAACCTTTTCAATTTCCCTTTTCTTCCTAGGGTTTTTATCTTTAGAACCAACAGGTCTTCCACGCTTCAGGCGTGTCCTAGATTCTCGTGTATCATCTGCTCTTCCAGATTCTGTAGGAATCTCAATTCGAGCAGGAACATTTGCAGCTGGAATGTGTGACTTAGTTACTGTCTTAGTATCTGCAAAAGCATCTGGTAACTGATTCGCTATACTCTGCAAATGCATAATTCGTCGAACTTCCAGTTCAGACTGTTTCGTAGGAGGATCGAGATGTAATAAAGATGGCACACTCCACCTTATATCTTTTCCTACTTGTTTGTTTCCTCCCCCTAGAACTGGGAATTCTTTTTCATCAAAATGGCAGTCGGCAAACCGTGCCGTAAAGACATCACCAGTTTGAGGTTCTAAGTATCTTATAATAGATGGTGAATCATAGCCAACATATATCCCTAACCTTCTTTGTGGTCCCATCTTTGTACGTTGTGGGGGTGCTACAGGCACATACACCGCACAACCAAAAACCCTTAGATGAGAAATATTTGGTTCATGACCAAATACTAGTTGTAATGGGGAATACTTATGATATGCACTTGGTCTTACTCGGATAAGTGCTGCAGCATGTAAAATTGCATGCCCCCATACACTAGGTGGGAGTTTTGATCTCATGATCAACGGTCTTGCAATTAATTGCAGACGTTTAATTAATGATTCAGCCAAACCATTTTGTGTATGAACATGGGCTACAGGATGTTCAACTTCTATTCCCGTTACCATACAATAATCATTGAAGGCTTGGGATGTGAATTCACCAGCGTTGTCTAGTCTAACTCTTTTAATTGGATAATCAGAAAACTGAGCCTTTAGTTTGATTATCTGAGTTAGAAATCTCGCAAATGCCATATTTCGAGATGATAATAGACAAACATGTGACCATCTGCTGGATGCATCAATTAACACCATAAAATAGTGGAATGGTCCACATGATGGATGTATTGGTCCACATATATCGCCTTGAATCCGTTCAAGAAATTTTGGTGATTCTTTATCAACCTTTGTTGGAGATGGCCTCATGATCAATTTTCCAAGAGAACATGCAACACATGTCTTTCCATTCCCCTGATATACCTCCTGGGTTTTCAGTGGGTGACCATGTGAATTCTCTATGATCTTTCGCATCATTGAAATGCCTGGATGACCAAGGCGATCATGCCATAATGTGAAATCTTCTGGATTTCTTTTAACCACTAGATGTGATTCGATTGCATTTATATGAGTATAATGCAGTCCTGAAAGAAGTTTTGGAATTTTTTCCAATATAAGCCTTTTTCCAGATTTATCGGAAGTTACATACATATACTTTTTTCCATTTTCAGTCGCAGACTGAGTATCATATCCTTGAAGGTATATGTCTTTGAAACTCAACAAATTCCTTTTAGAATTCGGAGAAAATAAGGCATTTCTTATGGAAAACTTTGTTCCATTTGGCAACATAAAGTTGGCTTTACCAGTTCCTTCAATCAAGTCTGCAGGACCTGATATTGTATTCACAACGATTTTCGTTGGTTTTAAATCAGTGAAATATTTTCTATGTCTCAGAATAGTGTGCGTTGTTCCACTATCTGGTATACATATTTCTCTAATATTTCCTTTAAATATCATTCCGTTTGTTTTGCTTTCCATTTCCTGTGATCAAGATAGACACCGATAAAAGAAGAATAAATTTTATTCATTAAAAGAAAAAGAAAAAAAAAAACACACTATAATTATATATTAAATTGTTGTTTGAAAACAACATTATTTTTCTAATAACGAAAAAACATAATATTATATAAGACAGAGGCAAAGACTATTCAGTAGTCTTATTACAAGCTTTTATACATCCGCAATGTCAGTCATTTGGGTATCATCATCCTCAAAATCTGAGGCGTTGAGATGTGTATCACCTTCAGGGTGTTCCATCAGGTTCACTTCCTTTCCTTTACCGTTGACTGATTCTTGGTACAATTTACAAAGGTGCAAAGGAGTACGACACACTTTGGACCAATGGCCTTTACATCCGCATCTGTAACAAACACCTTCACGCTTCTGGGTGAAATTGTCTTTCTTTTCTTTCCCTTTGAGATTTTGTTCAGACCGGACCCATTTAAATGACCGTCCTTTTGGATTATAATTTCTCCCACGGCCACGATTAAATCGACCACCACGACCCCGGTTGGTTTGATTTCCTCTCCCCGGATACCTCACATCCGTTTGTCCACGATTTTTTCCATCCATTGCGTTCACTTCAGGGACAGCAATTGTTCCTACAGGTCGAGCGTTATGGTTTTTGATGAGAAGCTCATTATTCTTCTCAGCCAACATTAGAGCCACAATCAACTCAGAAAACCTCTTGTATTTACAGTTCCTGTATTGTTCAGCAAGAACAAAATGTTCCTTATGGAATGTTAGGTAAGTTTTCTCGAGCATTTCCTCTTCGCTCACATTCTTACCACAATATTCCAATCGGGACACAATTCTTAACATGGCGGAATTATAATTATCCACCTTGTCAAAATCAAGGAACCTTAAATTTGCCCACTCATCAAGAGCATGTGGGAGAGTTATTGCCCTTTGGTTGTCAAACCTTTCTTTAAGAGCTTTCCACAGCTCTACAGGGTCTTTTGTATTCGCATAATCATGCGTTAGATTTTCATCTAGATGTTTTCTCAGAAAAATTACCGCCCTTGCCTTTGCAGGGGCAGTCGATTCTTTTTCTTCTTTAATAGTATCTAATAGAGACTGAGAATCCAGATAAAGTTCAGCATCAGTGGACCATGCTATGTAATTTTCACCAGTGACTCTGAGAGCTGGGATCTTAAGCTTTTCGATGTTTGCCATTTGTTTCTAAAAAAATAAAATCGAAAATATTATTATTAGAAATATAACATGATTTTAGAAACCATATACATTAATTAAAATCGCAATTACAAAGAACATTAAAGCATAAACAAGTAAACCGATATTCATGATAAACTCTTCGCGAGTAAATTCTCCGGCGAAGAGACCATAAATCACGGTAAGAAATACACCGATAATAAAAATCAAAAACAAACGAAACATTTTTCTTACAAAATGAGAACTAAAAATATTTTTTGTGAAATTGTTTGGAAGAAGATGAAATGTTTGAGTGATTTTGAAAGAGTGAAATATGAGTGTATTTATAGATGAAAAATACTATTCATAGCCGTTATATAGCCGTTTTAAAGTGAAAAAATTTTAAAAATTATTTTGAAATATTTTCTTTGTGACCGTTAAAATCGGATGAGAAAGAAAAATTATTCTGAAAATATTTGATAATCAATCAGATAAATTTACCAGTTCAAATATTAATTTTAGAAAAAAACTGGTTGAATATTATATATACTAGACATAAAATTAACATAGAAGTAATAACAAGGTTATGGTGAAAAAGTCATCCAAGAGAGAATACTAAATAAATAATTAAAGCAATAGATAAATTTTCAGGGTGGTTGAACCGATCATAAATAATTAAAACAGTAAATAAATAAATTATGGTGTGTAAAACAACCATAAGAATAAATAAATAATCAGGCGGTAAACCGACCATAAATAATTAAAGCAGTAAATAAATAAATTATGGTGTGTAGAACAACCATAATAATAAATAAATAATCAGGCGGTAAACCGACCATAAATAATTAAAGCAGTAAATAAATAAATTATGGTGTGTAGAACAACCATAATAATAAATAAATAATCAGGCGGTAAACCGACCATAAATAATTAAAGCAATAAATAAATAAATTATGGTGTGTAGAACAACCATAATAATAAATAAATAATCAGGCGGTAAACCGACCATAAATAATTAAAGCAATAAATAAATAAATTATGGTGTGTGAAACAACCACATAGAATTATTATGGAGGCGGTAGTCCGCACACCAAATGGTACAATAAGTATGCGTATGAAAATTGATCTTTTTAGAGTGATCGTGCTGATAACGTGTTATAAAAAGAATGGTATAATTTATCATTTCGATAAATATTAATAAGAACAAAATATTATACCCGGTAAAGAATGAGATATTGATGAAAATAAAATTGAGAGAGAATGAATGATTTGCTATTTCTTCTTGTTGAAGTTATAAATTGTGTGTACTTACAAATGAAGGAAATGCATCATTTATATAGAAGATGAAAAGCATAAGTTAGTGTTTGGGAGTAGGTAAATGGGCTCCATATAGTGGAATGCATATAGTGAAATGCATTATTATAACACAAATTAATTAATCTGTGATTAATTAAATCGTAGGAGATTACTAATTGTATAACTTACTAGTATCCATCTCTTAGACCACCAAGTTTCTCTTGCCCAGCAGTATCCCAGCAGTCAAAACGGATTTTGCCATGGTTTGTGAAGAAATCTAAAGGATGAACCTCCACACCAGCAGTAGCTACAAATTCCAAAAATTTAGACAAAAATATAGTTATATATGTATCATCAGAATTGGTTATATATAGAGACATGAAGAATTAATAGACATTGTTTGTTGCATTAACGACCAAAACCTAATGTATATATACTTACGTTGATACTTCTTTTCAAATTCTCCGGTGAGATGTCTTTTGACAAAAGTGGTTTTTCCTGTGCCTCCATCACCAACAATGACAAGCTTGAAGCTAGGATAATCTACCACTTGCTGCTCGTAGTAGAAAGCCTGATCATTAAGACATTCACAATAAACTCACTATGTGTAAACCCTAGATCAAGAAACATAATCTGATCCTAGCTACGAGAAGAAGACTTTTAATTACCATGTTTTTGGAAGCACGAGAGAACGAATGAAACAAGGAAATATAGTTTGTCGTAAAGGTTTAAGGGAGACAGAGAGAGATATATAGGACATGTTTGACGTAAACTTGAAGCTATACTCTCTTGACTTAAAGTTGAAGCTTCTCCCTTGACTTATAATTGAAGCTACTCCCATTAGGACAGAAAAAAAGATAGCAAATCCTCACTTTGGGTTTGAAAATAACTAATAGGCTCTATTCCAAACGGAAAAGTTCCAATATTTCTTCAATTAATTTTGTTTATAAAAAAGACAGATTGGTTTATATGTCACAAATTAAAGCAACACATTGGTTTACTCATTCTGTTCTTTCTTAGCCTTTGCTACGTGACTAGCAAGGTACAAGGATAGCTTCTCGATCGAGATTGTAGTTGCACTTAGCAGATACCTCGTAGTACTGGAGATTCTCTTTCGTGAGCTTCTTTTTCAAGTCATATTCCCATGCATTGTCCGTATAACAAATCAGTTGCCAATTTCACATTGCATACTCTAGATTAACTCTGTACACGTATTAACCTAACATCAAGTGATCTTAGGAGATTATTTGAGTAACAGATATAGAAATTAAAAGGTCTAATACTACTAGCATCCCAAAAATTTAGATGTTTTGTATGTTCTTCATCAATTATGGAACAACTTCAATATATTTGTTCATCTACTACTTATCACATGCAGGCATCTAAATTTGAAAATGCCATTGCAAATTAAGACAAACTTCAAGGATATAGAATTACAAAAATCTGTCTTCATTTTTCCACAGAATAAAATATTTGGTTCTCATGTATTTCTAGAGGAGAATACAAACTCATTAATAAAACAAAATACAAGACATTTTGTCATTCAAACTTTGGCTGTTTTTCTGACTATAGAAAGAGTTTCTTTTGAAGCATGCATGAAAAGCTATTTTGGGTTCTGAAGATTCCATTATCAAAGGACTTGATGAGCTCTCCCGTAGTATCGGTTGATGAACGGCGTCTGCAAACAAAGATGATTCACATATTCAGACCTTTGTAACAAAGTATACTCATCAAAATCTTTCATTCAAATTACAGGTTATATGATTTACTTAAGAAAACACGTATTAAACTAATAATTGGAGAATGCTAAGTTTTTCTTTTTCTTTTGTTCTTACCGGCTGGACTCCTAAGACGTCTGGTGAAGGCTGAGGGTAGAATTTGTAGAACTTGATGTTTTGTATGGCTTCCTTTTTCTCTTCACTCATTTCTTGTATTGCTTTCAATCGAGCAGCTTTTGCCTGCGACAATATATAATACCGTATTGTTTAGCTAAACTGAATGTAGCTCCCATATATGATCTTGTTAGATAAGCTTCAAGAACTGAAGTCCAAAGTAGCTTCAAGCCCAATAAATCTATACTTAGATATGATAGGCTTGAACTAATCCTTAGATAAGTAGGAGTTATCTAATTATAAGAAAAGGAAATTAGAAATAAGGAACTAGGTTTAGAAAAAAGAGATTCTAGACTTATAAATATGGTTGCCGAGTTGTGGTAAATCATAAGAGAGATTCAATAGCTTTGTGTTTAGTTTTTGAGTGAGTTTTCTAAATATCAATAAAGAAAGAAGTCTTTATTCAAAGCAAGAGAGTTTCTTAAAAACTTTAATTGGTATCAGAGCAGTAGGTTGATACGATCCAGTTTGTTTTTTGCGACGAAAACAAAACGAAGATCTTGAGGACCTATACACGACGAGGCCAAGTCATTGCAGACGTCAACACAACACGTCCCAAGGAGATTTCACCACCATCAATCCAATGCCCTACCCTAACCGCAACGAACTACACGGTATGGGCTCTACGGATGAGGAACCTGTTGAAAATCTACAAAGTTTGGGACACAATCGAAGCTGGAGAGACAAATCCGGACAAAAACTATATCGCGATAGGGTTACTTTTTCAGTCTATTCCAGAGTCTCTTGTTTTACAAGTCGGTGAACAAGAAACGTCAAAAGAAATCTGGGATGCAATCAAAGCACGAAACTTGGGAGTTGAACGCGTTAAAGAGGCGAGGTTGCAAACTTTGATGTCTGAATTCGAAAGAATAAAGATGAAGGATTCAGATAATATAGACAGCTTCGCGGGAAGGCTATCAGAGATAGCAACGAAATCAGTTACTCTTGGACAAACGATTGACGAAACTAAACTAGTGAAGAAGTTTCTCAATAGTTTACCAAGAAGTAAATACATACACATCATAGCTTCGCTGGAGCAGGTTCTTGACCTGAATAAAACGAGTTTTGAAGACATCATAGGGAAACTTAAAGTCTATGAGGAGAGAATTGTTGATGAGGACAATCATGGAGATAATCAAAACAAGCTTTTATTCAGCAACACTAACCAGCAAAAATACACGAACTCAAGAGGGAGAGGTCGTGGTAGAGGCAGAGGAAGGTCTTCTTCCACTGAAGACCGGAGAACAAATCAAGATGGAGAAACCAGAGAGAAGAAGGACAGATCCAAGGTAATTTGTTACCGTTGCGATAAACCTGGACATTTCGCCTCGATCTGTCCGGAACGAACTCAAAGAACACAGGAAGCAAACAAAGTAGAGACAGAGGTAGCCGATGCAACTCTCTACATGCACGAAGTGGTGTTTCTAAACGAAGAAAAGGTGAATCCTAAGAGTTTTGAAACAAAAGACACAACAGAAGGAATATGGTATCTCGATAATGGAGCGAGTAACCATATGACAGGAAACAAGAGTTACTTCTCAGAACTCAATAAGAACATAAGAGGAAAAGTGAAGTTTGGAGTTGGTTCGTGTATCGAGATAGGTGGGAAAGGATCCATTCTGTTCCAGAGTAAAACAGCAGAGCAAAGACTTGTCACGGATATTTACTACATACCCGACCTCAAGAGCAATATCCTAAGCTTAGGACAAGCTACGGAAGCCGGATGCGACGTAAGGATGAGGCAAGATTATCTCACCGTTCATGATCCAAGAGGGAGACTTCTAGTGAGAGTCATACGAACACCAAACAGACTCTACAAAGTTCACCTGGAGATAGGAAAACCGATCTGTTTAAGCTTGAAAATAGATCATGAAGCATGGAGGTGGCACGCAAGATTGGGACATATAAGCTTTAAGACGATAAGAGTTATGTCTCAACAAAAGATGGTTCATGGATTACCAGAAATTGGAGAGGAAAACAGGTTGTGTGAATCATGTTTAGTCGGAAAACAAACACGACAACCTTTTCCAAAAGCATCCATGTATCGAGCGTCAAAGACACTAGAGCTTCTACACGCGGATTTATGTGGACCAATCACTCCATCGACGATTGCTCATAACAAATACATATTTGTTATCATAGATGATTTTTCAAGATACATGTTGTCTATTTTGTTAAAAGAAAAGAGTGATGCATTCGAAAGGTTCAAGGCGTTCAAATCACTTGTTGAGAAAGAACACGGGAAGACAATCATGACTCTAAGGACTGATCGTGGAGGAGAGTTCACCTCAAAGGAGTTTACTGAGTTATGTGACACAAACGGGATTAAGAGGAATCTCACGGCACCTTATACGCCACAGCAAAATGGCATAGTAGAAAGAAGAAACAGAACACTTATGGAGATGACGAGGAGTATACTCAAAGCTATGAGAGTACCAAATTATTTGTGGGGAGAGGCAGTTCGACATTCTACCTACGTAATAAACAGAGTACCGACGAGAGCTCTTGAGAATAAAACTCCATTCGAGTGCTTGCGAGAGATGAAACCAAGCATAGAGCATTTAAGGGTTTTCGGTTGCTTGGCATACACGAAAATCGAATCTTCTCACCTCAGAAAACTAGATGATCGTTCAAAGACACTTGTTCACCTTGGAATCGAGCCAGGAACCAAGGCTTATAGGTTGTTTAATCCAGCAACACAAAAGATTATTGTGAGCCGTGATGTTATATTTGATGAAAAGGTAAGCTGGAATTGGCATCAAACACAAGACGGATCAAGACGGGATCCCGGTATATTTCATATGAGATGGGGAGTGGTTGTTGATGCAGGAGAGGGACCTGCAGTGATCGCCAATGATCAAGAACATGATCATGACAACGCAGACGAAGCCACTGATGATACGTTGAACAATGAGGAGGATGCTCAACAAGAAGATACGTTGAATAATGAGGATGAAGTTCAACAAGAAGAACAACCATTAAGGAGGACAACACGACATATTGTTCAGCCTAGATACCTTGATGATTATGTTCTTCAAGCAGCAGAAGAGTGCGAAAGACTCTTACTTGCGATCAATGATGAGCCAAGAAATTTCAAAGAAGCAAAGGGATCATCAAAGTGGACAAAAGCGTGTGAGGAAGAGATAGATTCTATCAACAAGAACCAGACATGGCATCTTATTGACAAACCAAGTGGAGTTAAAGTCATTGGTCTTAAGTGGATTTTCAAAATCAAGAAGAATGCAGATGGTACAATCAACAAGTACAAGGCGCGACTTGTTGCAAAAGGGTACGTACAAGAATTCGGCATCGATTTTGAGGAAGTGTTTGCACCGGTAGCTAGATTAGAAACCATCCGACTTCTAATTGGCTTAGCAGCATCACTAGGATGGGAAATCCACCACTTAGATGTCAAAACCGCGTTTCTACATGGAGAGCTAAAGGAAGATGTCTATGTAGAACAACCTGATGGATTTGAAACAAAAGGACAAGAACACAAAGTGTACAAGTTTTCTAAAGCTTTGTACGGACTAAAGCAAGCCCCACGAGCTTGGAACACAAATTTGGATCAAATCCTAAAAGGCATGAAGTTTCAAAAGTGCACAAAGGAGAGTGTCGTGTATCGCAAGACCGAGGGAGAATCACTCTTGATAATTGCGATTTATGTGGATGATTTGTTTGTTACAGGAAACACAAGTAAGGTCATAAGTGAATTCAAGAAAGGAATGGCAGCTAAGTTCGAGATGTCAGACTTCGGAAAACTCACTTATTACCTCGGAATAGAAGTTCATCAAGGAAATGATGGAATCGAGATCAAACAAGAATCATACGCAAGAAGGATTCTAAAAGAGGCAGAGCTGGAGACATGTAATCCGACTAAAATTCCTATGGAATTCGGATTAAAGGTTTCAAAGGCAGGGGAAGAAGAAGAAATAAATCCAACAAGCTACAGAAGAAACGTTGGATGCTTAAGGTACCTACTCCATACACGACCAGACTTGGCATTCTCAGTTGGAGTTGCTAGTAGATATATGGTCAGCCCTCGGAAGTCACATGGAG
The DNA here is from genome assembly GCA_964056655.1 of Arabis hirsuta. Lineage (NCBI taxonomy): Eukaryota > Viridiplantae > Streptophyta > Magnoliopsida > Brassicales > Brassicaceae > Arabis > Arabis hirsuta. Next base: position 34,689,987 of record OZ053299.1, read on the forward strand.
AGATTATGAAGCAGATTCTTCGATATCTAAAAGGAAGTATCTATTTTGGCCTGAAATACAAACGTGGAGGATCGAAGAAGATTATTGGTTATAGCGACAGCAGCCACAACTTCGATCCAGATGACGGAAGAAGCACCACGGGACATATCTTTTATTTTGGAGACTCACCTATTACTTGGTGTTCTCAGAAGCAGGACACAGTAGCACTCTTGTCATGCGAAGCGGAGTTCATGGCGGCAACAGAGTCGGTTAAACAAGCAATATGGTTACAAGATCTCTTGGTAGAGATTACCGGATGGAAGAGCGAAAGGTACTCATCAAGGTTGATAACAAGTCAGCAATATCACTCACAAAGAATCCAGTGTTTTACGGCAAGAGTAAACACATTCACAAACGCTACCATTTCATACGAGAATGTATCGAGAAGGAGCTAGTTGATGTGGAGCATGTGCCGGGGACGGAACAGAAGGTGGATATCTTAACAAAGGCATTGGCAAGGATCAAGTTCATCGAGATGAGAAGCTTGATTGGAATGCAAGACATGTCCGAGACAAGATTGAAGCTTAAGAGGGAGATTGTTGGATAAGCTTCAAGAAGTGAAGTCCAAAGTAGCTTCAAGCCCAAGAAATCTATACTTAGATATGATAGGCTTGAACTAATCCTTAGATAATTAGGAGTTATCTAATTATAAGAAAAGGAAATTAGAAATAAGGAACTAGGTTTAGAAAAAAGAGATTCTAGACTTATAAATATGGTTGCCGAGTTGTGGTAAATCATAAGAGAGATTCAATAGCTTTGTGTTTAGTTTTTGAGTGAGTTTTCTAAACATCAATAAAGAAAGAAGCCTTTATTCAAAGCAAGAGAGTTTCTTAAAAACTTTAGATCTTAGTCGGCTTACATGTTTTACCTCTCGAATATTGTTACGGAATAGGATAATTACCATTTGTTAGATAGCATATCTTCTTTAATTGCACAGCAAGTCTCGTGTACCTATATATATTTCCTACAAGTGAATAATAAACCACAACGCAGAAGCTATTCTACTAAGATTTACATGGTATCAGAGCCAAGGTAAACAAACCCTAAAAAAAAAAAAAAAACCTAGCCGACTTCTTCTTCCTTAAGAAGAAATCGTTTTTTTTCTTCTCTTCTACAAACCTTAAATTTTTTTTCTACCTACGATTTCTATTTTCTTTTTTTCCTACAAAAGCTATGGCTGGTGAAACTAACGTCGAGTCAAATCCTTCTACAAGGGAATCGATCATCTCTTCTCCGTATCATCTATCTTCTAATGATCAACCATATCATGTTCTTACCTCGTTTCATCTCACCAGTGAAAACTATGAAAAGTGGGCTAAGGTCGCAAGAAACAATCTCTCAGCCAAACGAAAATTAGGCTTTGTCGATGGTTCACTTCCGAAGCCAAGCGATAATTCACAGGATCAACAACGCTGGATCCAAAACAATTCTATGATATGTGGTTGGCTCTACGCTAGTCTCGATCCAAAAGTTCAGAAAGTCATCTCTTTCGTTGATAACGCTAAAGCTCTATGGGACAATCTTCGTATCCGTTACTCTATCGGTAACGCTTCTCGTGTTCATCAAATCAAAATTGGTATCGCTGGATGTATTCAAAACGGACAGGAGGTTGCTGACTATTTCGGCAAACTTAAGGTGATGTGAGATGATCTTAATGATTTTGAACCGATAATTGAATGTTGTTGCAGCTCTCCGATGTGTCCCCAACGTCAGAGACAACATAGCCGTCGCGAACTTGAGCGTATTCATCAATTTCTCATGGGACTTGATTCTTCTAGGTTTGGTACTGCACGTACTAATGTTCTGAGCCGTCTCAATCGTGAAACAGACATGACACTTGATCATGTTTATTCTGAAGTTATTGCTGAAGAACGTCATCTGACAGTTGCTCGAAGCACAAAAGATCGACTTGATGCGGTTGGTTTTGCAGTCCAAACTGGTGTTAACGCCATAGCTTCTGCTACTCGTCTAAATCAGGGTCCTTGCACCCATTGTGGTCGAACAAATCACTATGTTGATACATGTTTTCAACTTCATGGATTGCCTGAATGGTGGATTGAAAAGCATGGTGACAATCGAGGAGGCTCTCGTTTAGAGACAACTAGAGGACGGGGCCGCGGTTCCAATCGAGGTCGAGGACGTGGTCGTGGTCCTCCTTCTTCTTCTTCTTTTCGAGCAAATAATGCTCAAGTATCTCCCTAAGAGCTCTCTGATCTTCCTGGTATAAGTAAGGAAACTTGGTCTACGATTGTCAATCTTCTCAAGATGGATCAATCACAACAACACGACAAGCTTTCCGGTAAGAATTCTTGTGTTGATTTCTTACTCGATTCTGGAGCTTCTCATCACATGACGGGTGATGAAGATCTACTTGTGGATATATATGAGATTCCACGAAGTGTGATTGTTCTTTCGAATGGAAAACATACTTTTGCGATCAAACAAGGGACTATGAATCTCGGAGATCACATACAGCTCACCCATGTTCTCTTTGTCCCCGATCTCTCATGCACTCTCATATCTTTAGCTCGTTTATTACGTGAGATATCATGCTTTGCTATGTTTACTGATAAGTATTGTGTTATACAGGACCGCACTACGAAGATGCTGATTGGAGCAGGTGAAGAGAGAGCGGGGGTTTATCATTTTCGTGGCGTGGTTTCAGCTAAAGTCAACAATGTTCAGAAAGAAACCAAGACTCTGTGGCATGAACAATTGGGACACCCGTCAAGAAAAGTTCTATAGAGTTTTCTATCTACTTTACTGGATTTTAAGCATCATAATAGCACTACTAGCGATTTCTGCGAAGTTTGTATTCAAGCAAAACAAACACGTTCTGTTTTTCCCAACAGTATTAATAAAGCTGAAACATGTTTTTCTCTAATTCACTGTGATATTTGGGGGCCTTACAAACTCCCCTCATCATGTGGTGCTCATTACTTTCTCACAATCGTCGATGATCATTCTAGAGCAGTATGGGTCTCACTACTTCTTACCAAAACTGAAGCGGCTCCACTTATCAAAGAGTTTGTTGCAATGGCTTCTCGTCAATTCGACAAGAAAGTCCAAATCATCCGGAGTGACAATGGAAGTGAATTCCTGAGCCTTCGTTCTTTCTTCAAAGAACAAGGAATTCATCATCAAACTTCTTGTGTTTACACGCCTCAATAAAATGGTCGTGTCGAAAGGAAGCATCGCCATATTCTCAACATGGCACGTGCTCTTCTTTTCCAAGCCAATCTTCCCACCAAATTTTGGGGAGAGAGTGTCTTGACTGCTGCGTATTTGATCAACCGTACACCAACTCCGCTGCTTAATGGACTCACACCTTTATGAGGTTCTTCACTCTAAACCTCCTTCATATGATCATCTTCGGGTTTTTGGGTCTTTGTGTTTTGCTAAGAGACATACTGCTACACGTGATAAGTTCCAAGAGTTAGGCCGAAAATGTTTGTTTACGGGATATCCGCACAACCAAAAAGGTTAGAGAGTTTATGATCTTGAAACCCATGATTTTTTCGTCTCCCGCGATGTTGTTTTCAATGAGCAAGTTTTTCCCTACTCGGATTCTTTGCCTCCATCATCATCTCCCTCACCTATTTTGCTGGATCTTGTATGTATTGATGACGATGATGCTAATCAATGTGCTCCTTCTAGACCCATCGAAGACAGGGGGAGTTTGCCACAAGACCTATCACATGTGACAACATCGGATGATTCGGATACAGATGACACCGATGATTTTGATATAGGAACTGAACCACTTGGTCGTGGTCACAGAGAAAAGAAGCGTTCAGTCCGGCTTGAGCCATATGTTACTTACTCTGCACGTCACAAACAAACCCTCGTCTCTCTCAACCCTGACTCCTCTCTAGTATCTTCAGGTACGTGTTTTTATCCTCTATCACAGTATGTCTCATGCGATCGTTTTAGTTCTGCCCATCAACGTTTCCTCGCAGCTGTTACTATGGTTGATGAACCTGTTACTTACAAACAAGCGGTTGCAATACTTGAATGGCGTGCGGTTATGAGTAAAGAGATTGAAGCATTAGAACTAAATGAGACATGGACTCTAGAAAAGTTACCACCCGGTGTCAAGGCTATTGGTTCTAAATGGGTCTATCGTTTGAAGTTTAATTCTGACGGCACACTTGAGCGATATAAAGCTCGCTTGGTTGCTCTTGGTAATCACCAGAAAGAGGGTGTTAATTTTTCAGATACTTTTGCTCATGTTGCAAAGATGCAAACTATTCGTGTACTACTTGGAGTTGCTTCCGTTCGAAACTGAGAATTGCACCAAATGGATGTGCATAATGCCTTTTTACATGGAGACCTTGACGAAGACATTTACATGCGGCCTCCACCAGGATTTCATCCGTCTGATCCGACTCTTGTTTGCAAACTTAAAAAGTCGATCTACGGTCTTCATCAATCTCCTCGCTACTGGTTTTCTAAACTATCTACCGCACTTCTTGATTATGGCTTTGTTCGCTCTATTTTCTTATACCCGAGGATCAGTTGTTCTCCATGTCCTTGTTTATGTTGATGACCTGATTATTTCAGGAAATGACTCTGCGGTTATCACGTCTTTTAAATCTTATCTCAGCCGCTGTTTCAAGATGAAGGACCTTGGCGTGTTAAAGTTTTTTCTTGGTCTTGAGGTTGCACGAGGTCCTGATGGTATCTTTCTCTCGCAAAGGAAATATTGTCTCGACATCATCGAGGAATGCGGGTTGTCTGGATCTCGACCTGTGGAGACACCTCTCGAACAAAATCATAAGTTCTTGTCTTCCACAAGCCCTCCGCATCCAGCTCCCGATCAATACCGACGCCTGGTTGGTCGTTTGGTTTATCTAACTTACACTCGTCCTGAAATCAGTTATGCGGTCAATATTCTTGCGCAGTTTATGCAGATTCCTCTTGCTGATCATTGGGACGCGGCACAACGACTTGTCCGCTATTTAAAGACAGCTCCGGGACAGGGCATTGTTCTCTCATCACGTTCTTCTCTCCAAGTTAATGCATACTGTGATTCCGACTTCAACACTTGTCCAACATCTTGAAAATCCTTGACCGGATATATGGTCATGTTAGGCGATTCACCGTTAATTTGGAAAACAAAGAAGCAAACACGTGTCTCCTTGTCCTCGGCAGAAGCTGAATATAGAGCGATGGCTATGACTTGTACTGAACTTCTTTGGCTAAAAGAGGTACTTGCGTTTCTTGGTGTGTCTCATTCTCAACCGATGCGTCTTTCTTGTGATAGCCAGGCCGCATTACACATAGCCGCTAATTCAGTTTTCCACGAGCGTACTAAACACATTGAAAGCGACTGTCACTTTATTCGCGATGAGATAACTTCCGGGAATATTGCTACTTCGTATATTTCTACACATGAGCAACCAGCTGATCTTTTTACCAAGGCACTCGGGCGTGATCAATTCTGCTATTTACGGTCCAAGTTGGGCGTTCTAAACTTACACACTCCACCTTGAGGGGGAGTGTTACGGAATAGGATAATTACCGTTTGTTAGATAGCATATCTTTTGTGTATATCTTCTTTACTTGCACAGCAAGTCTCGTGTACCTATATATATTTTCTACAAGTGAATAATAAACCACAGCGAAAAAGCTATTCTACTAAGATTTACAAATATCATTCTTTGCTGCTCAAACACACTCTATGACAAATTCCTGAGAAAAAATAATTAGCAATAAAACAATGGTAATTAGAGATATACTCCAAGCGTCATGAACTGCCAAATTGTGTTACAGCTAAAACACTTACTTTGAATTCATCCTTTTGTTCCGCAGATAATTCTTCCGCTTCAATCAGTTCATCCACAAATTCCTGAGATAGATACACAAAAACCATCTCAAGATCGATCCAGCATACAATGAATGCAGTTTGAACACACAAAGGAAGGAGTAGTGTGAAGATGATAACTCTCTCTTGAACCAAATGAGAGAAGTAATTTAAGTGTAATGGTTACTGAAAAGCCAAATGCACACCTTAAGTTTGTCAGACGTCATGTCAAATGCACATACAACCTGGCACAAACAGGAAATTAGGCTCCGAGTATAAGGAAGATACCCAAAACAATCAAACCGGTTCATGTAGACCTGCCAGAAAACTTACCGGCGGTTCAGAGGGGAACATTATTTGGACCACACTTCTCTTTTCATCTTCACCTTCGTCAAATGGTTGATAGAAATCTGCAAAGCAAAAAATGAAGACATTAGATTTTGTTGTTGCGTACCACATAGATACAAATAGTTTTGACGCTGTAATTTTTTAACTAGTATTGGTAGTAGAGGAATAAAACTCACAAGGAAGGCAATGGTCGAACTTCCTAACGCGATCTTCATTTAAATGTCTGAGAGCACTTCTGAAAAAAATATACAAAGCTAAATTGAGTGCACTGGAGGAACTGTTAGATTCAAACAATACCATCTGTATAAGACTACAGATTTGCAATGGCGAAAAAGACATACATGCACCCTAAAAAAAATCAATATGCAGAAATTGAAGGAACATATTCTAATTTCAAAATCCCTTCATAGCAAGTAAACATCGATTTTTAAATAGAATTATTAGTCATCATCTGACAAATGTATGCTTCTTACCTCCTCTGCTTACACCAAGCTAAAAATTTGAAAGTTCATCCTAGCAACTTGTCTACCTCTGCAAGAAGAACACATAAAAAGAAAAGTAATTAGCAACTGTCGATAAACATCCAAAATTAAAGAAGAGTCGGTGACATAATTTCGTCTCTCTTCTCAATAATTTAAGACCTGGTTACAAAAAATGACCTTAAAATTGATTTAAAATATAAATGTAATCCACATATCTTATGTTTGAGAAAAATAACCCAAAGGGGTAGTGAAATTACAACTACATCTTTTATGACCAAACAATAAAACGGAGGCATATTGACTGTTTTAACCTAGAGAAGTCTGCTGAGTAATATAGAAGTCTACTGGTAGACTTCTGTCAGAAAATCAACGCGTAGACTCCAGGAGAAGTCTACTGGAGGGGGTTTAGTAGACTACCAAAGCAGTTTACAATATAAATATATTTTAAATTTAAATTTATAAATTAACAATAAAAACTTTTGTTAAATTTTTTTGATTGATGACCTTACTATTAACAATTGTGAAGTATGAAAAATAAAATTTCACAAAATTAAACATACTTAGATAAAGAAGGTTATGAAAACTACTTTTGTGGTTTAGTAGACTACTACAGCAGTCTACTATATAATTATATTTTAAATTTAAATTTATAAATTAATAAAAAATATTTTGATAAAAAATTTTGATTGATGACCCTACTATAAACAATTGTGATGTGTGAAAAATAAAATTTCACAAAATTAAATATACTTAGACAAATTAGGTTATGAATGAAATACATACTATACTAAACAAAGGGTTACCAAATAAGGTACATCATAGGTTACAAACATGTTTTTACACTTAGGGTTAAAGTTAGGGTTTATCATTTTTATATTTAAAATGTCAAATTTGCATAAAAGTGCTAACTTTTGAGTGAATATATTATACGTTTTGAAATTTTTGGTATAGGGTTTCGAATAATCATTGAAAATAATCGATTTATGTGAAGTAGACTTAATTTAGAGGATGTGTATTTGTTTGCATCATCGAAGCCCAGTAGGTTTGTGAGAGGATGTGTTTTTGTTTGCATCTCTCAGTATGTTTAGTAATCAAAGGTTTCCAAATCGAAGGTCTTCACTATGTTTCTGTGCTTTTATTTCTTATACGATGTTTGGTTTTGGATACAGCAGACTTCTCTAGTAGACTTCTGCAGTAGACTTCTTTAGTAGACTTCTGCAGTAGACTTTTCTAGTAGACTTCTTCAGTAGACTTTCCCGTAAACTCCTCCAATGGATTTCTCCAGTAGACTTCTCCATTAGATTTAAATCTGCATTTAAAAGTCTACTAAACATATGGAGGCAAATTTGAATTTTTTTAAAAACATTTTAAAAATTTGAATTTCTTAAACATTCATCAAATCGTGTAGTTAAGCTGAACCAAATTGAACCAATTTTTTTACCCATCCAAATTAACCGAACTTAATTAATGTATTTACCCTACCTATAAAACCACAAAAACGCGGTTTAGTTGAAAAAAATTTACAACCAAAAGTTACAACCTTTCATCTCCAAACAAGAGATCTACAACCTTCCGTCTCCATCATCACCGTCGGTTACACTTCATGCCTTCTTTTCATTCTCTCAACTCTTTTTGATTTTACTATCTCTTACTCGCTATTTCTCTATCTGATTCGAGAATCTAACTTTTTTTTTTCACTCTTCTTTGTCGATCTGCCGCCGCCGGAAAGTACGAATTCGGTTTAACTTCATCGAAATACAGTGGATTTCGCTAGCAGACTTCTTCAGACGATGGATATGGATGCGATGATGGATATGGATGGAAGAAGTTTCCCGTCAAGGCTTTATTCCAAAGGAGATGAGCCTGAACCGGGTAAAAGCATACACTACTATGCTGGAAATACACGGTTGTTTTAATCTCTAGGCAACGTCTTAAGGAAAGATGAGTGGGAAGAGCTTTTATTCTCTCCATTGGGTGTGGTGCTACGGTTCCATGCTCTCAATTTTGGCTGGGCATCGAGGATGGTTCATTATATACTAACTGCTCAGCTAGAGTGCAAGAAACCCCATGAGATATGGAGCCTGATTGGTAACAAGCCGTTGAGGTTTTCATTGCTTGAGTTTGAGGAGATTACCGGTCTGAATTGCCGCGACGTTCCGAATTTGGATAACCCAGATGTAGAGGTCACTGAAAAAATACGGCAATTTTGGACCCTTCTGGGAGTTGATGTCGACAGGGGTCCAACTGTGAACGAGTTAATAGAAGCTTGTGGTTTATGTGCAGAGTGGACACGGTTGGACCGCATCAAGTTGGGATATCTATGCATATATGCCGGTTACATTAAAGCTAAAAAGGAGACAACACCCATCAATGTTAACTTTGCTAGGCTTGTGATGGATATCACTGCCTTCCAGAACTACCCATGGGGTAGGGTTGCATTGAAGTTCCACATCAAGTCGGTGAAAGAGAAAGATTTGGCAAAGTTATCGTATACAGTGGAAGGCTTCGTACATGTTCTCCAAATATGGATGTACTATTCTCTACCGGATTATGCAGCCCAATATGGTGGTCCCTTTCCACATAAACCTACTCCACTTCTACTGGCTTACAAGGGATCCAGAGGCAAGAGATACATGAAAGAGAACATGTAAAAACAGGTCTGATTATTTCTCTTTGTAGACTTCTCCTTCTCCAGTAGACTTCTCTACTATACTTCTCTTCTCCAGTAGACTTCTGATGTAGACTTCTCCAGTAGACTTCTCTACTAGACTTCTCTTATCCAGTAGACTTCTATTGTAAACTTATCCAGTAGACTTCTCTGGTTAATCGGTCTACGTCTTATATGTCTATTTTGTAGGTGAATGTCCTAATCTGTGTGATGAAGGATGAGTACGAAGATATGTTCCCAAGGTGGGATGATGATGTTTACGACCAGAAGATAACTAACATAATCTCAGCTATTTCTGAACCAGGCTGGAGATGGACCCATGATCACTGGCAAGTGACGGGTGTGATTGATTCCCCTAATGATAAAACAAAGCAGGGTGTGAAGTCAAGGGTGAAGCTTGGTGTGAAAAATGAAAGCAGCATGAGCCTTAGCCTTGTTAGCTTACCGGAGAAGAAGAGTCGAGAAGAATTTGAGTCTGGTTACACGGCGGAACTACCATCATTGGTGCAGAGCATACAAGCACACTTTGATCAGCATTTTAAGGACTTGTCAGAGAAGGTTGATGCTGGTTTTAAACGGTGTGAAAACAATTTCAAACTCCTTGGTGATAAGATCAACAATATTGAGGAACGCTTGGAACGCATTGAGGCTGTGAAAGAGGGAAAAGTAGAGGCTGTGAAGACTGGAAAGGAAGAGCAAATCAAATCCAACCAAATTGCCCCAGCTCTTCATGTGGGGGTCTCCAATGAACCGGCTGCTGATGAGAACAAGACTGTTCCTGATATTGGGGTTAGTGCGTAATCTTGTTTAGATTCTGTAATCTCTTTTAGATATTTTAACAAGAAATTTGATTTATACAATACATATTGAACCTAAATATGTCAAATTCATACAGAACGAAAAATATTATATAACACACATTTGGGAGAAAGAAAAACTAAAAAATTCATTATAAATAAGTTTTAAATGCAATTATAAGAAAATTAAATAAGTAGACTTCTCTATGAAGTCTACTGGTAGACTTGTTTAGAGAAGTCTACCAGTCGACTTCATGGAGAAGTCTACGAACAACATGTAAGTACTACTCAAACAAGAAATTTGATTTATACAATACATATTGAACCTAAATATGTCAAATTCATACAGAACGAAAAACATTATATAACACACATTTGGGAGAAAGAAAAACTAAAAAATTCATTATAAATAAGTTTTAAATGCAATTATAAGAAAATTAAATCAGTAGACTTCTCTATGAAGTCTACTGGTAGACTTGTTTAGAGAAGTCTACAGTCGACTTCATGGAGAAGTCTACGAACAACATGTAAGCAACAACAGCTAAGTACCACAATTTGGCTTCGTATGTCCCGGTTGGTTGCCATTTAAACAATTGTATTGAGCATGAATCTTCCGTTGTTTAGTACCTTTCATCCTTGCGATTTCTAACCAAGTTTGCCACCTTGATTTCTTCTTCCGACCCGGACGCGTCTTCACATCAGGAGGCAGACATGGGGTTGATGCTATACATTCACCGACTGGGTTTTGTGGGAAAATGCTTTCCGCGTAGGCCCAGTACAAAGAATCCCTTCCATAAGTCGGGCAAACACCGGTAGCGACATCTTGTTTACTCTCTACCAAAGCGGCAATAGCATGCGAGCAAGGTATCTTTTCGATGTTGAAGACACCACATGTACATTTGTTTTGGCCCAAATCAACAATACAGTCACGTGCTCCTCCCTTCACATGGAACTGAAGATTATTAATGCATCCCACTTTCATCCGAGATGCGTAATCATCACAAACCGCCAACAAGTATTTAACTGCCCGAGTATGGCGTGTTGTTAGACGTAGAGCATCTTCTCTCCTTATACGAAACCACCTTCCTAGCTTCTCACGGATAAATTCCAAAAGAAATGTTATGGGAAATCCTCGAGCTACCTTAAGTGCGGCATTGATAGATTCAGCAATGTTGCTTGTCTTTATGTTATAGCTATCTCCCTCGAAGTGAACTCGTGACCATAGCTTTGGATCCGCTTCCGCCAAGTATGTTGCAATTTCTGGCTTCACACGCCGTATCAAATCCATGTATCGGTCATACTCATCAAGCGTATACGCATAAGCAGCACCTTTGACTAAGTACATGAGCTGTTTTCCTCTAAATTTTGTGACAATGTTACACTGAAGATGGTAATAACATATACCTCGTGTTGCCCAAGGAAAAACCGTCTCGCATGCCTTCTTAATGGACGCGTGCCTGTCTGAAACTATGCTCAACAAGTACTGATCAGAAAAATAACCTCTCAATTTGGTAAAAAACCATTGCCATGAAGCATCATTCTCAGCATCTACGATTCCAAACGCCAAAGGAAAAATCTGGAAATTACCATCTTGGGCGGTCGCCACTAGCAAAACACCTTCATACTTTCCACTTAAATGAGTCTCATCGACCATGATTACTCGTCTAAGATACTGAAAACCAGCTATGGAGGCTCCGAACGATATAAATAGATATTTAAATCTATTGTGAGCATCAACCTCAAGAGCGGTCAATGTTCCCGGATTTGCTTTCTTGATCATATGTAAATAAGATACGAGATTTTCATATCCATGTTCAGCAGTTCCCCTCACTATTTCTTGGGCATATAACAATGATCTGTATGAAGTGGAATAATCCAGATTCATACCAAACATCACCTTCATTGAATCTTGTATATGCTTTGGTGTAACTCCATCAATTATTCCGACGCGCTCGATAAATAACCTACCAATATACTTTGGAGTAGAGCGTTTTCTGTGAGCGACTCTGTCCGGTAGTGAACATGTATGCTTTTTAATATACTTTGTCACCCAAAAACGGTTTGGTTCATTTGTCACACCAGCTCTGACTTTCCAATTACATCCTTTAACACGACACATAGCGACTAACAGAGTTTTAGTAGACTTGTATGTTTTGAATGCAAATCTTGACATCACGGCCGTCAATCGAAACTCTCTAAGCAGCTCATCCTTGCTACCAAAACTCTTTCCGACAAGTATACCATCAGACCATGTCGTTTTTGATCTTGCTCCTTCGCCAAAACAACGCTCACTCCCACCAACACCATCAAATGAGATATCATCTTCATCCTCATCTTTCACTTTCCCGTATGCACTGTAATCTTCATTGATACCAACACCATCAATTTTTATATCCTCGTCTTTCCCATCACCATCTTCAACGTCTTGCCCATCAGCATATTCACTACCATGATCTTCTTCATTGACACCATTTCCCGTACCATCCCCATAGTGGTCACCATCTCTATCCTCGCATTCCTCAGCATCTACGTCTGTATATTCTTCACCACCACTGGCCAAAATTCCATCATAATCATCGTTGACATCATCATCCTTCTCCAACCGACTCGAGACACAAAGACGTATAACATGCATTTTACTTAGCTTAATCAAATTTTTAACTTGTCTATCATTTGTGACATGCATTGGAGGAGTATCCGGTGCCATATGTTGCAACATTGACTCCGGTAGTGAATAAGTGGTCTCCACCAAGTCTGATTCCAGCTTATATTCATCTTTGGCCATCTCAAGAAGATCACAATGAGTGCAATCATCACTCAAAAAGAACAGTCTTCCTCCTTTTGGATTATCAACCATAAATTGCCACGCCTTATCTTGAATAGCCCATTCTCCATAGACAACAACTAAATGAACCATTCTCTGTAAAAAAAAAACAATAGAAAACACATTAGGTCTCGAACATCTGCTGTAGACTTCATAGTAAAGTCTACTAAGTGACTACTTGTAGACTTCACAGATAAGTGACTTCATAGAGAAGTCTACCAACAACAGCTAAGTACTACTCAAACAAGTACTTTGATTTATACAATAAATATTGAACCTAAATATGTCAAATTAACACAGAAGGAAACACATTATATAACATACATGTGGGAGAAAGAAAATCTAAAAAATTCACTATAAATAAGTTTTAAATGCAATTATAAGAAAATTAAATCAGTAGACTTCTCTCTGAAGTCTACTGGTAGACTTTTCTATGAAGTTAGAGAAGTCTACCAGTAAACTTCATCGAGAAGTCTACGTAATGGGTTATTTTTGCAATTACGACAAACGCTAGTAGACTTCAGCAACAGTCTATTAGTTTACTTTTGCATTTGACCAGAATATGACTAGACTTTGACTTTTTCAAGTAGACTTCTTAGAGAAGTCTACTAAAATAAAAAGGTTATTTTTGCAATTGACTAAAGTTTGACTTTTTTTAGCAGACTTCTATTGCAGTCTACTGGTAGACTTCTTGAGAGAAGTCTACCAGTAGACTGCAAAAGAAGTCTACCAGTAGACTGCAAAAGAAGTCTGCTGAAATGTGTAGACTTCATTCTGAAGTCTACTCAAAAGGCCGGGTTACATTTGCAGTTGACCATATTGTTGACTTATTGAGTAGACTTCTCTAAAAAAGGTTAGTTTTGTGTTTGACCAAACATTTATCGGCAGACTTCTAATACAGTCTACTACTAATTTAAGAAGTCTACTGATTTATTCAAGAAGTCTACTGATTTATTTAATAAGTAGTAGACTGCATAAGAAGTCTACTGATAAATGTTTTTCTTGGTCAATGTCTGAGATTTTGGTCAAACGCAAAACTAACCCGTCCGTACATAACAGACTTCTGATGCAGTCTACTCAAAAAGTCAACAATGTGGTCAATGCCAGAAATAACCTTGCAGTAGACTCTATTTGCAATCTACTGGAGAAGTCTACTGGAGAAGTCTACTGGAGAAGTCTACTGGAGAAATCTACTCTTTAAAGTCAAAAGTTTTCGTCAAATGCAAAACTAACTCATTTTCAAGTAGACTTCATGTACAGTCTACGAGTGTTTTTTTTTGTTATCAAAGGAAAACAGGTAGACTTCACGAGCAGTCTACTTTGAATATTTTTAAAAAATGTCAATTGCAAATCTAACCTTTCGTTGACTAGTAGACTTCTGGTGCAGTCTACCAAATCGGAAAACACGGTTTTTTGTTCTTTATCACACGTAGAACTCGGTTTTCAGCTCTTTCAAGCACCTGAAACTTCTAATATGACCGTTAACAAAGAAGCTCAGCCGTCGTTTATGAAAGAACCATTGAAAATCGATAGATTATGAAAGAGAGAATTTTGAAAACCAAATTTAGTTAGTTTTTTGGATGAAATCAGAGAGGAAATGGGTAAGGAAGAAGTTATGAGCTCACAAATGAAGTTGTTATCCTTTCCTAATTAGTTGGAGAAACATTTAGAGCTTCATTTTGGTTGTTCATGGTGGTTGAAAATATTGATGATAATGGCATTTTCGTAAATAAATTAATATATTTGGTTATTTATTTTATAGTTTAGAATGTTTGATTTTAAAAAAAAAAATTAATTCAAATATAATGGCATTTCCGTGAATAAGTTGAATTTTATGGTTAGTTTGATAAAATTTTGAGGAAAGAGAAAGAGGGGGTTACATTTGCAATTGACCTCAAATTTGAGGTTATTTCAATAAACCTCCCATAATTTAATTGTCATTCCAACAAATGTGTAACATATGCACTTGGAACTAATCTTACCTTTATTCAAACGGAATGTAAGGAACCCACTCCATTTTCATTTGTTTCATTGGAATGATTTCATCCGCTGCACTCTGAATTGACGTGATTACTACCTTATCAAAAGGCGGAAACGGTGATTCAATCTGCATATATAAAATATTAGAGAGAGAAATGAGATAGTATATGATCAATGATAGCACGCAAACCGTTGATAGAGATTTAAACAATAACTCACAGCAATAACTGTTGGGACATGGACAATCGTGTTTACACCTTCGTAGAGAACTAACTGAGCTGTAAAAATATATAAAAAGAAAATTAAACAGGAATTACAAGCAAATAGCGTAACCTGATAGATCTTTAAGCAAGTTAGAAAGAACCATCAAAAGTGCCAAAAATTATTTAAACAAGTTAAAAGATAAAGAAACCGTTAAAAAACAGCCAAAAATCTCAAAACAAGAAAAAAATGCAAGAGAAACATCTTACGTTCTGCAGAGCCAAAAACAAAGACTTTCTTCCCATATAGCATTCCTCCTTCTTCCAATGCTTCCTAAACATAAATATCGGAATCTTGTCAACCTCGAAAAACCTATCTGCTCAACAATAAACAACACAAAAGAATGGAGAATGTAAACCAAACAACTTACTTCAATATTTTTGAAATCCCAATTGAATTCATAAATTGCATCTAATTGGTTCCACTGCCATCACAATATAACAAACATAAGCAAAGAATATCTCAATGGAGACAGAGAGTAACTCCAATGTTGAAGCCAAATAAACTCGTAAAAACAATATACCTCAGTTCCCACTGGAAATGCAGCCTTCCACAAATCTGTCTGAAACACACACAAAAAAAAGCCCACATGTATGTAAGTTATTTGAAAATGAGATACATTACACTCCTAGATCAAGCTCGCATATGGCACAAGAATTAGAATGGCATACAATTTTGTTCTCATAGAGATAAACCCTTATGGCTTATCATACCATTCTTACACAACCAAAATTGTGATAACCGTAGATTAATAAATGTAATCTGATCTTACGAGGAGAAGAACAAAGCAAAGGGAAGAGAGAATGTTTTACGATGTTTTCGTAAGCACGAGAGAGCGAATGAAACAAGGCAAAATAATTTGTCGTGGATGTTTAAGAGAAACACAGAGATATAAATATAAGTCCCTTGACTTTGAACTGAAGCTACTCCCTTCACTTTAAATTGAAGCTACTCTTTTTATTAGAGAAGTAGAGACATGTTTCAAAAAACGCAAAAAACAAATAAATAAATCTGGATATTAAAGCTTGGATTTTGGTTGTATACATGTGGATATTTTAACCGAAAATTCAGTTAAAGTCTGTAGAATAACTTTTCTTTTTTTTTATTTGTAATCTTATATATACTCTCTATTATTGATGGAATAAGACAATGAAATTCCTTCTCTTTTTCTCTTATTCATAACACGTTATCAGAACGAAAACCCTTGCCGCTTGAGCACAAAACCCTAACTATTTGAGCTAAAAAAATTTTTAGCAAAATCCCTAATTGATGCCAACTCTGTTCTCCGCCGATGGTGTCTCCAACCTTTCCGTTATAGTCATCTATCAAGATAAAGTATTTTTTGATTTACACTTATCTCCACATGCTTTTATAACGTGGGATGCATAATTCATGCATATAGAATTTAACTTTAACATACCCACTCTTCGATCATGTTCTTTATTGTTTTATCGTTATAGTTTCACTGATCGTTGAATTTCATTATATGAACACGACTTTACTTTTATATTCTCGATCATATCAATTTATCAAAATAAAAATTTTGTTAATACATATACTTTTGATTGTCCCTACATAATCGTGAATCCATGATATTTTAAAACTTAGATTCCATCACAATAATTAATTAATTTGTAACCAAAAACAGTTTTTCCGAAAACATGTTTTTAATTATTTATTGGTTATTGAGTTTGATTTGATACATTGTTTGCCTTTTAATTGAAGTGACAATTGAAGTAAAAATCCCGGCAAATCTTAGCTTACAATACGTCTTTGTTTCAAATTTCTGGAGAGATATGTCTCTGTCACCGATCGAGATCTACGCCTCTGTCGTCGAATCAATACCGTCTCGTTTTCAAACGTCATTTCCTAAAACCATAATTAACAAGATAAGTAACCTCGTAGTCTATAATTATCAACACATGCATGACTTATTACTGTGTTGTCGTAATTGCACTAGCTCATCGTATTACTCTATAATCTTATTTCTTATTGATTGTGATGATGATCATAATTATGTGTGTTATTACTTTGATCGTCATATATATATTCTTGATTACTGATTAGTTTAGATTAATTGAATTATAGAAAATCTAAACTTGAAGAAATCGCTTGGTTGTGAATTTTCTTAATTATATACATCGATCTAGTATATAGCTCATGCTTAAATCCATGACAAATCGTTGATACACTTGGTTTGACATAATTCATTGGTCTTGTCAATTGTCAGTTATAATCTTATGTGTTAATGCTTTATTAGTTTGATCGACATATGTTTTAATTTGATTTAGTTTTATTGATTCGCCATGATTAATATGTCTCAAAATAATAGTTCTACATTCATTGATTTATGGTTAAGCATCTGAGAATTATGTTTCATCATCAGTTTTCGTAATACTGATTTAACTAGCATATTAGCATATTGTCTCAATAGTGAAGATGTGAGATACATAACAATTTTGTTTGGTATATCGTTATGGTTTATTGCTTAATTACCAATCGCTTGATTATACATGGCTCATAATTTATTGTTTGGTATGATTCGTTATTTTAAAATAGCTATATTCATAATTATTTTTCAAGTAGATATTAAGAGGAAAGAATATCATATGCATGCATATATGTTAGAGATACATACGCTATCTTTCACTTAAATAATTTGTTGTCCAAAAGACACATAACTATGTAAAGAGATCTAAGAAGTATCTGTTCTTTCTTTATGTTTGATCAAAATAATGAGCTAAATAATGTCTTGTTGATTATGCTCCATTCTGAAGTGAATGTGGTGACATCTTATATGAAAAAAAAAAGCATCACACTAATAATACTAAGCCAAAGAAGTGGCTATAAAAGTTGTTTTGAGTGGTCAAGATCAAGATGTTTTTTGGTAGAAATTAAATTATCACTAGAAGTGTGAAAAGAAAGTAGTGACAAGTTGATTATGGTATATTCCCTGAAGTGAATGTGACGTCTTATATATAAAGATCACAGTAATAGCACTAAGCCAATGTGGCTATAAAGATTGTCCTGAATGGTCAATATTGAGATCAAATAGTTTCTATCAATAACTCATATTTTCACCAGAATTGAGAAAATAAAGATGGTATCATACAAGATAGTACAAGAAACATATTGAATGCTTAAGAAGAACATATGTATATGAATGCTCTAGAAGAGCACAAAGATAGTATTTTCTACGGGATAAAAATGGTAAGAGATAAGAGAGATTTCTCTAGATGAAAGAATCTAGTGTGAATACGATATTAAGAATTGTAAAGCTGAGTGAAAACTCCTGAAGAGCAGATATAAAATTTGCCTATGAGAACACAATTTAAAATCATTGATGCGTTATACCCTCCCAAATCTCAAAAGTTAAGTATTACAGAATGTTGTTGATTCTAGAGTGGCAATTCGAGATTGACGGACCTGAAGTTTCACCATCTCGAAGGAGAAAATAGAGAATCTCACATATACAACAAGTGACATATCCAGAAAATTATGTTCACTAAGTTCTTCAAACAATTCTCAAAGGAAAAGTGTGATCACCATAATGTGATATTAAGACTACATAATTTAAATTTGTAAGTGAATTTAACTCAGTTATGTTGACAGAATATCTCTAATGCAAAAAATTATAAAGCAGTATGTTCTCTAACAACTCTCACCATTACCTTTGGATTTTCTAGAAGTAATTTTGATTATAATATCCCCTGAAGGGAATAAGTGATTAGCGATGCAAAGTAAACCAGAAATTTACTAAGAATGAAAAGTAAACCAGAAGTTTACTAAGAATGAAAAGTAAACCAAATGTTTACTAAAAGATTAAATATTTGGCTTAACCGGATTGGTCATCTTGATTTTTATGATGATGCGAGAAAATTTAAATGATCATGTGGCTTTCACCAAAAAAAAAATAATAATTTGGAATCAAACAGCCTTTTGAAATAAATACAAGGAAATGGTTATGGGCTGATCACCCACCATGTGAAATTTTGGATACCTTATGTTTCCAAAAGATGCATCGAGTTGATGGACGCATTGACTCGATGAACACATAAAGTCGATGGACACGTCGACTACATATTCACATTTATCCTTGTCATCAAACCGCAACCTGAAGTTTGTGAGGTTATTTGATATAGATTTCATCTAAAGAAAAATCGATTTGATAATGCTGGTGAATTTATACCTAAAGTCCATTGGAACAAGTGTTGAACATCATGAAACTTATGTTCATACACAAAGTGGTTTAGCAACATTGATTCGCATCAAGCCATTGAGTAACAAATATATAGTTTCTCCCATCATTATTGGTTTAGGGTCAAAAACCAAATAATTCTCATATGAGAATCTTTAAGTATGAAAAGTGCTCTATTATAATGCTCTAACATGGAACCTCAAAGGAGGATATAAATATATGTTGGATATGAATGATAAGTAAGTGTCTAAAGTCATCCAAGAAGGATGTATCTAAGGCTTAACTCGTAGACTGACATTTTAATGAGTTAGTTTTCCAACATTAGGGGGAGAAAGTAAACAGCTGGAGAAATAGATAAGTTTTATTGAATTATCAATGATCCTCATACTTAAGAATAAGTCCAAAGGATAATTCATTTGCAGAACTTAGCGTATTGATTGCCAGACACTTTTGCTGACCCAAGTAGAGTGATGAAATCACCTATCCAGCTGTATATGCTCTAATTAGAATTAATGTCCCAGAAGGAAAATATCATACTGCTAATGAGTCTAAAGATTGCATGAAGCGTGATAGACCATTTTAGTTCCAAATATAAGAATCCTCGTAAAGGAAAATGAGCACATATTATAATGACCAGATCGAAGAAAGAAAAATTTCGAATATATAGAAGAGACATAAGCATGACGAATGAAAATATTCAAGTACTTGACAATGAAGAGAGGAAGCTAGCTATGTCATGTTTAAAATAAGATGGAACCAAAAAGCAAATCGACGTCGTAATATTTTGCATGCTATGAGCAGTTGATATTATGAAAAAGAGGATCATAAGAAAGTCTATTGAAAGTGTACACAAAGTAATCGGCCAAATGGAATAGAAGAAAATAGACGTATAATCTCTTGTAGAGAATTAGACCAGTAGTCTATGCACGTAAATGTAAAACCAGTGGAAGATATATTAGTCTTTGTGTGAAACAATAGTGAAATTATCACAAAGACAAGGAATATTTTATGAAGGGATATGTTCTCTTGTGGTGGAAACAATACTTATAAATCTGGCAATATGTTATTGAACACTGGATAATTACATATGATTGCATTTTTTGAAGGATGCGAAAGATACCGAAGAATTAAGGGTATCAGAATTATGTTCCCGAGAACTCTACTGAATCGAATGAATAGAAATTATGTAACATGGGGTATAATCATGTATTTATCAAAAGATTTTGATAAAGTGATTCTTAATTGAAGATCATCAAAACTCCAGCAGAGTTATCACAAGTAGTACGATAATAATATATGATAAAAAATCACTGGATAATGATATTTATGAAAGTCCCAGAAGAATTCAATGTAAGGAGATTTCGTAAATGATTTACTATAATAGCAATGTATGTGATGATTTGAACACCACTAAGACTCCTTAAGAGATTAATATCTAAAGAAAGGATTTGAGAATATACCTTGAAAAGATAAATTTATCTTCAGATATCCCAAGTTGAACATATAGCGCAAAAGATGTTATCTCAATAAATCCTTAGAGGATTACAGAAAATGCTCATATATGTTTGGTCTTGAAGTACCATACATAAAATGCAATGAGATTTTGTATGCTAAAGGAAAAGATAATATTGGACCACAAGTCCAATCATCTGAGATATCAAATTATATGAGTTTAAAGACTATGTTTATAGTAATTTCAAAAGATCAGAATTCATCTCTCGAAGAATATGTTTTCGAGGGGGAGATATATAATGATGAGCGTGGATATACTTATTTTTCCTTATCATAGTTTTTATCCCATAGGATTTTTCTGTGAAAAAGTTTTCAACGAGACATCAAAGAACACGCAATTGATAGACATTTAAAGAGAAATATTATCATTACAATGATATATGAAAGTCTATCAATCTCCCAAATGTATTGATGATATCGAGAGAAACAAAGTGAATGATTAAGATAAATCATCTGAAAGACCCATGAGTTGCAGAAGAAAGGCGATGTACATGTCCTACAGATTCGTTCAAGTGAAGCTTTGGCGAACTTATTTTCCAAGACAGTTTCAATTAGTACTTTCAAGATGCAAGTTCAACATTTGGGTACGTCGTCACAAAGATATCAAGTTATGCACTCACCAGGGGGAGAAATAGCGCGTTGCACTCTTTTTTCCTTAACCATGGTTTTTTTCCGATTGGATTTTCCTGGTAAGGTTTTTAATGAGGCAACATCTTATTCGCATTAGGATTAATTGTACTATAATGATATCCAAGGGAGAGTGTTATAAACCATTAAGTGAATATCCATTATAGGCTCATGTTCTAGAATATTCTAGATTTACTTATTCTTCAAATTCTACTCTCTATTAATGATAGAATAAAACATCACAATTTTTTCTCTTTTTCTTTTAATCATAACAAAATGTATCTTGTTTAAAAGAAAAAAAAACTGAAATTTTATTTTAATACAATTTCCCTAATTGATAATTCTTTCTTTCTTACTTATATCTTCTTTTGCTCCAACTCGGACTCAATCCGATCAAAGTTGACTCTTTTTTTGGAATGGACTCAAGATGCATAATGGGTCCGCTTGGGCTGTTCTTTTTCGAAAAACCTTGGTTCAATGATCAAAAAGCCCATTAACATCAAACAATTACGACTCTGTTTTATTATTATCCACATAATTAAAAACAAAAAATATATATAAATCCAAATAAAGCTAACACACGTAAGAGACACTTGGCACACACATGTCATACGGAGATGGCGGGAATGAAATTTAATTGGCTATCACTCAGAAGGTAGAAGACACGTGTCCTGAGGAAGTCTCTTGATTCTTGATGAGGCATGTGGAAAACTCATCAACTCATCAGGAAAACTCGATATGATTATGATCCCAACTACTACAATTCAAAAGTGAGAGACGTCTATAAGGAGAAATGTTGAGAAATTATGTGAACTCAAAAATAATCTCCAAGCCAAACATAAGAGCACCTCTATACTCTCTTTACCTTAAGGTATATGCTCTTTTATCCTATGTGTTTTTTATATTGCGAAAAAAAAAAATGGATTAAAAGGGTTATTCTTATTTTGAATGAAACAATTAATTCGAATATAAAGAATTTCAAGCTATACATGATTCTAGTGTCAATTCAATGAGACATTCCATTGTTGGTATTTGTTATCATTCTTCTGAAATATTTATACTCTAAAGAGTTATTCAATTTATTAGTTTTTTTATTATTGGTTCTTATTCAATGTTGTTTGTTTTTCACGGTACTAATATTTAAAATGAATTCAATAGAAATTTTACTAATAAATGTACAACGGTATGCTCAAACATCCTACAAATGTGGTAGCGCCATTACGTTAGTGGATCCGAGCGTATCTAGGTTATAAATTCACAGAAAGCTTACAATTTTTTCTGTAATGCTTTATAATCTATCGCATCTCTCTTTATGTAGAGAGGAAGTGCGAGCGGAGGGAGGGACGAGGGCAGAGCTCCTTCGACGGCGGAGGAGTTCACGAGACAAGGTGTGGCTAGCCAGACGGTGGAGAAGGCTTACGATGGGTTGGCTGCGGCGGCAGAAGTCTCCGATGATTCTGAGACCGAGACGGAGAAAGTGAAAGAGGAGTTTCAAAAGAAAGAAGAGGGCAAAAACTATCACAAACCGGGAAATGATGATGGTCTACCTCTCAACACTTTTAAAGGAGTTTGAGTTATCATAGAAAAATGGAGAATCATATCTAATAAATGTATATACGTAAATGTAGTATATATACGTGCTTCGATGTTTATATATATTTATCGAATATATGTACAATTTTCGTATGTTTGGTTAGTTAACTACATCGTGGATATTTTGTTTGATACATGGGTGTTTGGTAAGTGTCATTTTCGTAGATTTTTGGGTTTGACAAACGGACAGTTTGAAACTGTGAATGTTATTTTAATAATTATATGTTATTTTAATAATTATTTGTAGATAATTTTTTTGTTAAAAATGTTAATTATGATATAAATTTGATAATAATGTATCTAAATTTTTATATATATATTTGTATTTGTATTCATGTTTTGGTTATTATCAAAAATATTATCAAAGAAGTGAAATAAACTAAAAAATATTTGGATGAAATTCTCGAGTTTCCGAATCTTTTTTATAAATGCAATAATATATATAGTTTCGTCCGATTATTTAAAAATCTGAAAAATAAATTGTAAATTTACTAATATTACTGTATGAATTACTTTAAAAACAACACATAAATCATTGATATTATACGTTAATTTTATGAAAAAATGATGACAATGTCATATCTATTAGTTTTCTAATCTGAAAATAACTAAAAATACTTATAAGTGTTCAGAATTTCGCTTGGTTTGCTTTTAAACAGAATTCATATGTCATAATATTTATAACCAGTGATCTCCTTAAATGATTAAAAAAATTAGAGAATTTATTTTCAATAAAAAATTGTTATTTTCATTCATTTTTTTTGAAATTTTAATAATTTATTGATTTATATAAAAATGAATCTCAAAAAAATAAAAAAAATAAAAAGATAATAATTAATCAATCAAATTTTTTACTCATAAACTATATATAAATCTAAAAAAAGCTTTAAATGATATTGAAAAAGAAAAGAAGAATAAATTATTTAAATTATTTATTTTTTCAAAGTTAAAGTCACTCCAACGAAGTTTTAGAAAAAATTAATAAAACAAGACAAAAAAATTAAAAACAAGCTTTAGAGACTTTAAAAATTATAAAGATAATAAATTATGCTTGGCAAAAAATATTTTTATTTTTTTTGTTAAAGCCTTGAAAGAGTGTTGCCAAGCACTCCCACAATATTGCGTTTCGCTATGCACAAAAAAAATTCTGAAAAATACAATGATTAGGCGTGGTTTCGTTAAAACCACTATGAATAGTTTGTTTTGCTATTCTTTTATCCTCTTCGAAAATAATTTTTCTAAATCTAAAAGTAGTTTTAAAAGACTAAGGCAAACATAGACAAAGCGAACAATGTTTCTTCGTTCAAGTTACTATATTTTCCAACATCACTTGCTAACGGAATCGAGCTACCATAACATTGTGTTGAAGAACAACAAAAATAACCAATCAAATACGGTCCCATTTGGCAAGTTTGGATTAGATAACTTCACCAAGTCAAACCAACTTATTTTTATTTTGCTAAAAGGTAAATATCATATAAATAAAAGAAAGATTTACATTAGTAAGATCTAAAAGCTATACTACTCTGGCAAAAAAAATAAAAACAAGGTAGTACAAAAGGGGTTGGAGCAACCATAGAGTGTGATTATCGTTTGCACTCAGAATACAAAGCTATCTTAACCAAAGAAGCATTAAGTTAGTAAATCTTTTCCTATGTCGTCTTGCTGAGATAGAGTTACGAACCTCTCTCTCGATTCCTATGAAAACCGTGGCTGGTGAAACAGAGACATCATTATGAAGGACGTTGTTGCGCTGCTTCCAGAGGTGGAACACAGTTCCTTGGGCCGCAAGCTTCCTGAGGATCGACGGGGCTCTTGCATAGGTCAGACACATCCAAGACAACAACTCTGCCCAGTTCATGAAACCCTAAAACGCCAGGTGCATAGCAACCAGTACCAGCTTCCACACCGCCTTACTATAGTCACAAGTGAGGAGAAGATGGTCCCTAGTTTCCTCGTCAGCAGAACAAAGGCAGCATTCCTTTGGAACATTCATTCCCCAAGAAGCAAGTCTCGCCCTTGTAGGCAATTTATTATAATTTGTAACCTACATAGTGAAAGAGTGTTTCGGGATACTACCTTTGAACCAGACCAAATCAACCTAATCCTTAACTTCTACTCGTGGCCTCAGTGCTTCCCAAGTTTTGTTGGCTGAGTAAACACTACCTGGATCACCAACATAAGTTTTCCATTCATAGTGGTCCTCTTCAAGATCATCACTAGGAGGCGTTATTGTTGTTAAGTGGGCATGTAGGTTTAGAGCCTCTTCTGATCTTGGAGATGCAATTATCCAGCAACTACCATTTGAGGCATGAGATACATTAGCATTGAGTGGAATCTGCAAGGCCCGAGGTCCTCCTTCTCCCAAGTAAGATATGAGTTGTCCGAAGGGGGACCAAACGTCAAACCAGAAACTGATACTTTTCCCATTGCCAATCACTGGGTGTAGGAACTTCAAAACAATTGTCCTTAGTTTGAGTAAACCAACTTATTGTAATCTTGTTTTACTAAGATTGCTCTCTTCTAGGTAATGCTACTGTAATACCTCAACTTCGTTTTATATGATATTTACAATCGAGCAACAAAAAAAAATACGGTCCCATTTTTTACAACCATCGAACTTACATTGCACCATCGAATCAATCATTGTAACGTCGTATTTTCATAAAATATTATTAGTTAATGGGCTTCTATAAAAGCCCACAATAATCATTAAGCTATGTCAAACGATGCCGTTTCTCCTCTAAAACCCTTTTGCCCAAAACGAAGCTCAAAATCGCTTCCCGTTTCTCCGAGCTCTGTTCGCCGCCTGACGAAATCTTCACCTGAGTTCTTCTTGCCTCCGTTTCTTCCAGGTTTCTCTCTCTCTCTCTCTTGCTATTTCGATTCCAATCTAATTTACCCTGACCGGTCATTGATTGAATCTTTCTCTCTTGTCTTTTCCTTTGTCGTGGTCGATCTGGTTAGTGATTTTCGGATTCTTGTTTCTGATCTCTTTTTGGGATTGTGTAGAAAATGCGTTCGTTTCTCGAATTAGCTTAGGGTAGGCTTTCATTTCTACGGTTTTTGTATTTATTGGGGAATCAGTGTTTAGTTTAAATCTGTGTTTCCTCAAACTCCAATTGTTTGTTTTTTGTTTGTGTTCCAGATTGATTTTAATCTTCGTGTTACAAGCAAAGCTGCTTGCTTGTTTGAGTTCTGTGAAACAAATTGTTATTAATTTCCGGTGAAGTTGAGTTCATGTTTCTGTGATGTACCTTTGTTTTTGCTGTTTAAGTAATTGAAGCTGTTTGCTTGATTTATCTCTGTTACCAAATAGCCAGGTTATGATTTCTAGAGAAAGTTGAGTTAATGTTTCTGTGATGTATCTTTAGTTTTTCTCAATCGTAATGTTATATGTTTTTGATGATTTGCCATGGTTACAGAGAGAGTCCTAGCTATACAGGAGACGAAAAAGGATGAGTGGTTTTAGAGCTTTTAAAGCAAAAGTTCCCATTGAATGGAGCCAGAGCTTGTACATAACCTTAGTGAGAGGTTTCCCAGGAACCAGGAAGCTTCACAGGCGAACTCTTGAAGCTATGGGACTTAAAAGATGTCATCGTACTGTTTTGCACTCAAACACTTCATCCGTTCGGGGAATGATTCAACAGGTTCTTCTATGTCTTTATCAGCTCTCATTTCTCATTTACCTTCTCTCAAGGATAATATTGACTTCAAAAAGTGTGATTTTTCGTTGTTAATGAATGTACGCAGGTTAAGAGGATGGTTGTTGTTGAAACAGAAGAGATGTACAAAGCTCGCAAAGAGGCAGAAGCCAACCACAAAGCTTTGCGCCCGCCTCTTGTTGTCAGTCATTCAATCCCTGCACCAGATTCATCCAACATGTCTTGAGTACTTTCACTAGATGGTAAGCTCTTCTACCGTCACCTTCGATAAGATCCAGTTACAGTTGTATGCGTCTTAAATTCAAGATCTCGGTAAGATGTCCAGGAAGTCATAAGTAACTAGTCCTAGACGCTTCATATCAAATGTTGGTATCAGTATGTTTGGTGCCTCTTTATGTTTTTGTATACACTGAATCCTTGTGTATCATTGCTCTCATTTTGTCGATCTCAAATCCATCGGTTTGTTTATCTTTTGTGTGGCCACTGTTTCAAGATTTGGAAGGGGGGGGATTTGGTTCTGTTTTAGTTCCAGATTGGTTAGTAACAATGGTGATTAGGCTTACAGGGTTTTGCAGTCTAACAATGAACTAAGTTTTTTGACATAGACTTGTTCGTGAATTGGTTACCGTCCTGGGTTGCAGTTGATAAATCTAAAAGTTTAGCTTTCAATTTGAGTAGTGAAAATACATATTAAGCAAAAGATAGATACTGAAACAGTCTCATAACTTTATATTTGCTATAAAACAACCCTTAAAAAATCACTTATGACAAACTTTGTAGTGTATACAAGAATCAAAATTGGAACAAAATACCTTTACTGTGCAACTATGAACCTTAAGACATTCATCCTTGAAGAATATTTGTAGGTGTGACCCAAAACATATGACAATTCCAAGATCTTGGCTGGTAAAGCTTCCTGGTTTGCTTACTCTCCCATTCGAAAACGCTCAGATTCAGCAACCCTGATCCAAAATTCGCATTGTCTCCATCGACAAAGTAAACAGAATTGTCTTTGATGAACCCTCTAGATCTGGATTCACCTGCTAAAATCGCTATACATCTACCATTACTATGAATACTCAAGAACAAAGCTTTTCCTCTCAAGCTTCTCACCATTGTCCATTCTTTCGTCTCTGAATTGAACTCGTATATCTCGAAATAGATTCTGAAATCATAATCGTCGTTAAGCTCTAGCTTTTTTAGAACCACCCACAGTTTGCCGTAATCCGACTCTGCAAAGTATTTCTTGCAAGGGTCGTATCGAAACGGGGAGGCGCTGCATAAAGGAACAACCTTTGGATGTGGATCAAGCTCACAGTGATATATCGCTCCGTTTCTGTCCAGGGCAAAGAAGACGCCATTGCAGAACACAATGTCATCAACAGAAGAAGCAACGTTATCAGAATCCAAATCAGTCCATTGTTTATCTCCGCGTCTGCAGAACGCTAGTTTTCCATCGGTATTGTAGATTATGAGCACAACCCAATCAGGGTCTAATAAACTTGTTGAAGAGACTGCTTTCTTTACAAAGTTCTTTAGGGTTTCAAAGTCCGAAAAGATGGCTTGGGATTGAAGCAACCGCTGAACATCCTGAAAAGATATTAATGGTGGCAGAGAAGCTACTATGTTAGCGAACGGATCTTGTAAGCGAACCTCGAACGGGAAAGAAACAGTGACCGTTAACAAAAACCCTAGCGTGGCTCCGCAAACCAATCTCTGATTCCTCCCGGAGAAACCCAAATTTTCTGGAGACACAACCCTAAATCGGTTGGACAATTGAGTTTCTTCTTCGGCGGAGAGGTGGGAAACAAAGAGAAAAGGAACAAACTTGCGACTATACACGGCGGAAGAAGAATTTCTCCAAGAAGAACAGACGGTGGCACAGTTAAGGGTGTCTCCGGCAGAATCAACTCTGTGGAAAACAGAGTCGAGAAGTTCCGGGAGTAAATCCGACCATGCAGCCATCACTAGGGATAGAGAAAACGGTCAACGCTTGTAAAACGAGAAGAGGACTCTTCTTATAAAGAAAAGAGAAGAAGCTTGGGTCTTACGCAAACGTGGGGAGCAAGTTTTGTTGCTATTTGGAAAAGGTTGCTTTCAGCTTAAGCGATTTCTTCAATATAATATAAAAACAAATATTGAAAAGCCCATAAAGAAAAGCCCATTAATATTATAGGATCCAATAATTTTGCGTTTCACATAGACAATGACCAGTAAAGTAGTTTCTAAAGAGAAACTGGACAAGTTATCCTAAAAAGCCGATTCATGATATGTTCATTAAAATATCAGTCTTATCAAAAGACATAAAAAAGGACCACTAAATGCAGCGCAGGTTCAGGCCATTTGCACCACCCCCACCGGTCTGATGGAGCATTGCGTCGATCTCATCTCCATCTTCCATATCAAGCTGTAAAATTGAAGATTGTGAGTTTAGGACAATTCGAAAAACAGAAAATTTGTAAAAGGGAAAGGATAAAGAGAGTGAAATATACCTCATCTGGAGTCTGTTCACCACGGAGACGACGCCCATCAAACAAGAAAGCAATTGAGTTGAAATCCACAGACTGACGGTCGCAGTAAGCATTCATTAGCTTCTTTAGCTGAGTGCTCCTCTTGATCCTAAAGAAGACTTCATTTCCATCCTAAGTATCACCAATCAAGAAAAAAAGATTAATGATTCTTACTTCAAATCATCACAGTTTTCACAAGAGTATTATGAAAGTTTTCATCCAAAAATCGTAAACTAACCTACCTACCAAGCACTAACGACAGAAAATGCCTAACAATTGCTACCCAATTAAGCAAGGAAAAAATGTCACAACTTTACAAGTCGCATAGCAGCGAAAAGCTTTCATGAAACAAATGCTTAATACTCAAATACCAAAATGCTCAATAATCAATACGCAATACAAAAATGCGTAATCACAAATAGTTTTCATTAGACTTCCAACTCCAAATATAGCTTGCATAAAGACAACACTACGACAATTACAAAACTAGAACATATACACAGACAGTAAAGTCATGAATCACTATCTCCATCATCCATGACACACCCATACAAGAATTTGGTGTGTAACAACAAGTTCACAACACGCAAAGAATTTCATATTTTTATTTCAAAGTTTTACTTACACAAGAATCCCTGCCCCTAAAAACAACACATACACAAGATTATCAATCTATCAATGTGTTAATACATAACGATTCATGTAGATATATTCCTAAACACTTGCTCAATGTTACTGATAGAGCCCGAATCTACATCTACCACAGTCGATTTCCGATTTTGAGACCAAGACAACCCTAACCCCTATAAACGAACAAACCCTCGTAATTACAGACACTCGACACAAACGGACAAGGAATCGTCAAATATTTGTAAGAAACAGAAAAGGAAGAAGAGAAGACAGTGACAAAACCTGGCCCTTGACCTTGAGATTGATGTGAGCTCCTCCTTGTTCTCCGGGCTTCTTGTCTTCTTCCTGAGTAGTAGACATCTTCCTTTTATCAGATTCTCTGTCCGGCGATGAGGAAAAAACTCCGATCTGCGAGAAAGACAAAGCCCTAAAAGAGAGATTCGCGGGATTTGCAGAATGAGGGTTTCAGAGAGAGACTCGGAGAGAATAATAAAAAGACTGAAACACACTTCTTGGTCGCATCGGATTCTGGTGGTGTCTATCCAACGGTTGATAATCTTTGGATCGAAATCATCCGACGGCTGGAAGAACGTCGAATCCTTATCCTAAAACGCTGCCGTTTTTATCAAGCATTCATATGTGGCCCATGTGGGCTTAGTCACTCTATCGATAAACCCTGAGCCCATTTGGGTTGACCCACCAAAGACTTTCTACAATAGTTTTGTTTTTTTCGGAGAGATTAAAAAGACTGATTTTTTTTTTTTTTTTGCTAAATAGTTTTGTTGATTTTGTACCGCTCCACAGCCATCCGATTCATAAAGGGTTCCTAAATTTTACGAAGAGCAATAAATTGAGTTTAGAAATTTTGCCTAGACTTGTTAAACTCTTCTCAGGCCTAAAAATAGCAAAACGAATAGTTGAATATGATATAATCATTTCAATTTTTTTTTTAAAATCCAATAAATCAATATAAACATTTATAATTTTTGCAAAGTTATTTTACCAAACAATATACAACATAACAATTACTCATGATAAAATTTGTTTATTTTGAAAAACCAATGAATAATTACGTGTCACGTGGTAGTAAAAATTAGTTGAAAACTTAAGCGAAAGAGAAAACGACAAAGACAACCATCCAGCAATCCTTTATACCAAAAAGTTGTTCCTTATTATATAGTCTCATGAGAACATCTCTCTAGAAATGTTGATCAGCGATCTAATCTTACATTGAATGAGATTAAATATATTTTACTTTAATGTTGTGCATATACCTTTATGAGCTTTAGCAAAATTTTCTTCAAACAATTTTTCACGGTGTACAAAAAAAAATTGAATAAAGATTGGGTTGTTTATGTAAATTGAAAAATAAGTTGAATTTTTCACTAAAGGTGAAGTTATTTGGCTGAAGTTAAAACCATTTTTTTTTTTGTCAACGTGAAACCATTTATGTACACTGAATGATTCTTTCATTCCACACATTCTACGAAAAAATGAACAAAATTCGAAAAGGAATATCCCTCTACAATTCTGAAGAGAATGAATGTAATGAATATACTATATTTTATATTCCATTCATCATAATTCATAAGTTCATCTTTATTCCATTTCATGTTTATATGTCTGCGAACCAGGACTGGTATCTGAATATCACTCAATCTTATCAAAAAGCATATAAGACCACTGACGCTGATTTGCTCTAAGACCACCACTCATCGGTAGTAACGCATCGATCAGATCTCCATCTTCCATATCAAGCTGTAAAAGTGGAGATTCTTGGTTTAGGAGATTATGCAATTTGAAAAACGGAAGATTGTAAAAGGGAAACGATTGAGAGAAAGAGATTTACCTCATCTGGAGTCTGTTCACGACGGAGACGACGCATATCGAAAAAGAAACAGAATGCGTCGATTTTCAAACCTCGGCGGTCGCAATAAGCGTACATCAGTTTTTTCAGCTGAGTGCTCCTCTTGATCTTAAATAAGACTTCATCTCCATCCTGTGAGTATTAAGAAAAAGATTAATGACTCTTACTTCAAATCATCACATTTTTCACAAGCGTATTATCAAAGTGCTCAAAAGCTTTTCTTACTTAAATGCATAAAAAAGACAAAATGACCACTTTCTCCATGATACAACCATACAAAAAGTTTGGTATTTTACAAAAACAAGTCCTGAATACTCACAAAACATAATTCACAACTCTCAAAGAATTTTAGTTTCTGTTTAATTCACTTAAAGTCAAGATAATCCATACCTCTTCATACCCAAGCTTACCAAATTTAAACTAATACAGTTCAAGAAAATTTGGTAACGATTCTTGTAGACATAATAATCGACACGGGCGGACAAAGAATCATACAAGAAACTGTAAGAACTAGACAAAAACGGAGAAAGAGAATACAGTGACAAAACCTGGCTCTTGACCTTCAGAATGATGTGAACTCCATCGTCTTCGGGCTTCTTGTCTTCTTCTTGAGTAGCAGACATCTTCGTTTTTATCGGATTCTTCGATCTGCGAAAAAAGGGATTCGCGCGATTGCAGAATGAGTGTTTGACTTTTGAGAGAGACTCGGGCACTTCTTGGTTGCTTCGAAATCTTGTCGTATCTATCGAACGGTTGATAATCTTTCGATCGCCTATCATCCAACGGCTGGGAGAACTTCTAATCCGTACACAATCGCAGTCGTTTCGAATCCAGCATTTATAATTTGGGCTTATTTTTCCAATCAAATGGGCTCACATGTAGGCTAGGTTACCCTTTGCATGGACCGACCGAAGAGTTTCTAAATCTTTCAATTGATTCGCTTTTGTTTATTATAAAATGACAAATTTAAAATACAATGTTTTAGTTTAAATACCACCATATTCTTTTTTTTTTGTATTAGTTTAAAAAATATTAAATTTATGAGAGTAACAAAAGTTTCATAAAATATAATTATAATTTAGGAACCTTGCTCTTTTGTAAATTTCGAGCTTGTTGTGAATGTTTTTTTCCTATAAATACATATATATACATAAATACATATATATACGATAGATAATATTGTTATAAATATAATAATAAAATCAGTGACCAAAAAATTATAATAATAAAATCTTGTTAACATATCATAAAATACAAAACTTGATGATATTGTAAGTCTAAATAATTAATTTAGTTAAGCTTAAATTTTTAAAACAAGTATTAGTGGGCTAATCTATATATATAATAGGATACTCTTCTCTCCTTTAAGAGTGTCCACATAGGCAAAACATTTTTTTACAATTAATTTTAATTTTAAGTTTTATTTAATTTATATTTATTGTTACATATAGCTATTTAAATTTCTAATTAAATAAAAAACGAAAAATAAGTCAATAAATAACTAAAAGTAGTACATATAAAATATTTGAGTATTTTATTGTTCTAAATATAAAACTACAACAATAAATATATTTTATTAAGAGCTTATGATAATAATAATAATTTATATATTCAATATCAAAAATTGGAAATATGGAAATTGGAATTATGTAAAACGAATAGACATATAAAAATAAATGAATAAAAATATAAACGACATCAAAGAAAAAAAAACAAATAATAAGAGTGTCAAACGATTGTTAAGAATATATATTATTTCACTAAAAGGGTATTGAACCATCTCACTAAAGATGAAATAATAAGATGAAAATTTGTAATATACGATTTTGTTCATAATGTTATATTTGAATTTTATGGAAGTATAAAAAAAAATTGAAAGTGTTATATTATCATTATTTTAAAGATATAAGAGGTATAAATTGGCGCAAACAAAAATAGGCATCGCACGAGTTATATTCTACTAAAAATAAATAAGTGAATGGTTATAAGGAGTATAAAATTGTAAATGGTTAAATCAAATTTTTTAGGATTATGCGAACCAAATTTTAGGATTATTTGAGTATTTTATTTGAATATTTTATTTTCTAAATAAAGTTTACAATAATGAATATATTTTCTTTATATTGTAGTTCATTAGGAAGTAATCCAAAATATTATGAGTTTAATAGAATTGAATAAAAATGTAAATAAACGAAATGAGATTAAAAAAATATTAAATGATGTTAATTATTAAAGAATCGTAATTGAGTTTCAACAGATTGTTAGGAAGTTGAAGATTTCAAGAGAAAGAAGACATACGATTTCACTAAAGGATATTGAACAATCTTAATAAAATTTTGAAAATAAGGTGAATAACTGAAAAATATGTAAAAATGTACGCAGTCCTACACCATGATCCAAGAAAAATACATATTTATTAATGTAATATTTGAATCAATGAGTTTAACCCAAAAAATCTAGAAAAAACCTTTTATGTGTTTAAGAAAACATAAAATAAAATTATGATTATGTATAAATTAATTTTCTATAATTATATTGGTGTATTATGAAAAAATGACAAAAGTAAATATAATAATATGTGCGTTGCACGATTATAATTAGAATATGTTCGAATATTGGATGTAGCTATCATGCAATAAAAAATAAAATAAAAAGTTCTCAAAACCTAAAAAATATTTATTTAAAACTAAATGTCAAATCAAATATTTTTAAAAAAAATTCACACCGAAATTAATATTTGAGCATATGATGTTACAATGTGTTAATGAATGTAAAAGATATATGACATAAATGCAAAACATAGGAAAATAACACATAAAAAAAAATCAAAGGAAACCAAACTCGCGCAACGCGCGAGTCCAACCCTAGTGTTATCAAATTAATGAGAACTAAGCAGGTACCCGCGAGTTGTACGAGACAGAAATAACAAAAAAATAATAATATTTTAGAATTATAAAATTAAGCTATTACATTCAACTCACTACTCATTACTTATTTTAGTTAATGATCTATTATACATATAACATTTTATGGATATATGCCACGATATGTTTACATTTTTGGTTTAAAATCTTCGGGCAAAATCTTTAGAATCTGGAAACCAGATCTTTGAAACCTAAAATGAAGCCTAAACTTCGTAAATTTACACATATAAGATGTAATTTTTTATTCATTTTGAAGATAATCAATTTTTTTCACTACAAGAAAACACTGTTTTAGCGTCGAATTTATTCCGACGCAAATATAGCGTCAAAATTGCGTCGTACTTGTGTCGCTTACAAAATCCGATGCTAATTCGATGCTAATTAGGGACGAAAAAATTCGAGCGTCGATTTAGCGTCGAAGTTCCGACAGTAGTCTGATTTCGACGCTAAATCGATGCAATGTTAGCGTCGATCATGTAGCGTCGAATATAGCGTCGAATATTGCATCGAATTTGGTAGGTAGGTGACACATTAAAAACGGGTTCACCTACCTCTTTAGCGTCGCTTATGAACTACGCAAAAATGACGCTAATTCGATGCAAAAACGACGCAAAGC
This sequence comes from Arabis hirsuta, assembly GCA_964056655.1. Taxonomy (NCBI): domain Eukaryota; kingdom Viridiplantae; phylum Streptophyta; class Magnoliopsida; order Brassicales; family Brassicaceae; genus Arabis; species Arabis hirsuta. The sequence goes on from OZ053299.1 coordinate 34,725,334, forward strand.
TATTCGATGCTAATACGATGCTAAATATTCGATGCAAAATCGATGCTAAATCGCTGCTAAAATCTCTTATATATACCCACTCAAACGCACTCCAAGAAATCATTCCACAATTTAAAAAAAAAAACTTCGAAAAAAAAAAATTGGCGATATATAAGAACTCAGGCGGTGGATGTATCGACGTAAAGATGAAAATGGAAGGCTTTCAGAAGAGTTCCTCAATGGCCTTGAAATTTGCATGGCTCAAGCGAGTAGTGTGCCTACAATTCAACGAACCAGAGTGATGGTGTACCCGTGTCGGAAGTGCAAAAATTCGAGGCCGTAGACAATTGATACAGTTGGTACGCATTTATTTAATAGAGGGTTTACACCTGAGTATTATGTTTGGTTTTATCATGGAGAAGGATATGAAGATAAAACTTCGGGTAGTACTAGTTACCAACCTATGGATCAGGGTTATTCGAATGAGCAATATGATCAGCATCAATTTGTTATAGAAAATGATCATGATGTCAGATTAGAGCATAATAGGTTCGAAGAAATGGTTACCGATGCATTTCCTGGAGTTATGTCTACTCCTGATGTTGCTGAAGAACCCAATGTAGATGCTAAATTTTTTTATGATATGCTTGATTCTGCAAACCTACCAATCTATGAAGGTTGTAGGGAAGGTCTGTCTAAATTATCATTAGCATCTAGGATGATGACAATAAAGTCTGATCATAATCAATCTGAGAGTTGCATGGATGATTGGGCAGCTCTTCTAAAAGAATATTTGCGAGAGGGTAATCAAGCTGCTGAGTCATACTACGACATACAAAAACTAGTCTCTAGTTTAGGATTGCCCTCGCAGATGATAGATGTTTGCATTGACAATTGCATGATATTTTGGAAAGATGATGAAGGTCTGCAGGAATGTCGATTTTGCCACAAACCAAGATTTAAGCCCCAAGGAGCTAGTAGAAGTAAAGTGTCGTACCAGAGAATGTGGTACTTGCCCATAACATATAGGCTACAAAGGTTATACCATTCGGAACGAACAGCTGCATCAATGAGGTGGCATGCGGAACATTCAACTATTGAAGGAGAAGTTCATCATCCTTCTGATGCAAAAGCTTGGAAACACTTCAAATCGGTACACTCTAATTTTGCTAAAGAGAAGCGCAATGTTTATCTTGGCCTATGTACAGATGGTTTTAGTCTATTCGGTATGTCTGGCAGGCAATATTCTTTGTGGCCGGTTATATTGACACCTTATAACCTTCCGCCTGGTATGTGCATGCAGAGGGAATTTATGTTTTTGAGTATTTTAGTATCTGGTCCGAAGCATCCAAGAAGATCTACTGATGTGTTTTTACAGCCGATGATTCACGAGTTGAACTTGTTGTGGTCTCGTGGGGTTCGTACTTTTGATTACTCTAGGAAAAAGAATTTTACCATGCAAGTTGTGCTTATGTGGACGATAAGCGATTTTCCAGCGTATGGAATGTTATCTGGTTGAACAACACATGGTAGGTTATCATGTCCATATTGCCAAAATAAAACAGATGTCTTCCAACTTAAAAATGGTAGAAAATCTTGTTGGTTTGATTGTCACCGTAGGTTTCTCCCTATGAACCATATGTACTGGGGGAACAGGAGACTATTCACAAAGGGCAAACGTGTACGTATCCTCCCACCTCCATATCTTTCAAGAGAGCAAATTGAAGGTCAACTTGATTATTGGGGAGCTCAGGACACAGCAAAACGTGGTGGTAAGTCACGTAATATCAAGACCAATCTCCCAGATGGATACCTTGTCGAACATAATTGGCATAAGAAGAGCATTTTCTGGGATCTACCGTAGTGGAAGGATCATCTATTGCGCCACAATCTTGATGTCATGCACATTGAGAAAAACTTTTTCGATAACATCATGCACACTATCTTAAACGTTTCAGGCAAGTCTAAAGACAACTTGAAGTCTAGATTGGATTTGCCTCTTATATGCTCTAGAGTTGAGTTACATCTCACGGGAGATGGGAGAGCTCCAGTGCCTATCTTTAGATTGTCAAGGGAAGGCAAATCAACATTCTTCAACTGGGTTTCCACTGAAGTTAAGTTCCCAGATAGATACGTGTCAAAACTCTCTAAGTCCGTGAAGCAAGGAAAAAAATTTCTGGTATGAAGAGTCATGTGTTTATGCAGAGATTATTGCCTTTCGCCTTTGCAGAGCTTTTGCCAACAAACGTGCATGAATCACTTGCAGGTATATTTTCTATGACGATATATAAATATCTAAACAAATGATGTGTGGAAAATTACATTTTTTTTTTGTTGATATTAGACTTTGGTTTTAGGTGTTGGAGCATTTTTTCGAGATCTGTGTGTGCGAACTCTGACTGAGGATGGAATTCAACAACTAAACAATAACATCGCAATATTGTTGTGCAACTTAGAGAAGCTATTCCCTCCATCTTTCTTTGATGTTATGGAGCATCTTCCTCACGAAGCCGATTTAGACGGGCCCGTTCAATTACGTTAGATGTATCCTTTCGAGAGATTCATGAAAAACTTAAAAGAAAAGGCAAAAAACCTGGCTAGGGTTGAGGGATCAATTGTTGCGGGAAGTTTAATCGAAGAAACCTCTCATTTCAGCTCATATTACTTCTCTCCAACTGTCCGGACACGAAAAAGAGCTCCACGTAGGTACGATGATGGTGGCATCGCGCAAACGTATCCAGTTTCTGATGTCCCAGATATATTCTGTGCACTTGGTAGACATGCCGGAATCACAAGAGAAGAAGACTGGTTCTCATACGAAGACTACAATTGTGCACACACATATATTCTCTTACAATGCGACGAAGTTAGCCCATTTTTTAGGTACATATTATAATTACCAACTATGGATTGAAGTCAAAAGGGTTATTTTCGTACTTATATATGCTTTGAAAACATTTGTTATAACTATATTTTCTATTAGTGAATTCATTCGTCAAGTTAACGAGGCTTTCCCAAATGCATCCGCAGGTGAGATTGAAAAACGTAAAGATCTACACTTCGCTAAATGGTTAAGGACTCAAGTAAGTTAAAAACAAAATTATATATATCTAGCTTTCATAAAAACCTATATATACAATATGTGTATACTATATTTACAATGTGTATACTGTATTTGCCAGGTTGATTATGGAGACACGTCATATCCTGTATAGTTTAGAGAGTTGATCCAAGGTCCGTTGGTGAAAGTTACGTCATCTCCAATGTATTTACACGAGATTATGTGTTTCATATGTTCAAACGTGGAAAAAATAGAGCAACTGCGAACTATGGTGTGGTAATTCTAGCCGGGGATACGGATTTTTATGGTATTATACAAGACATTGTTCAAGTGCAAATCCCTGGTTTGGTTAACTTAAAGTGCACCCTTTTCAAATGCGAGTGGTTTGATCCAGTTGTCGGGCGAGGGGTTCGAGTAGGAAATTTTGGTGTCATCGATGTTAATGGATCGCGTTCTTACGCAAAGTACGATTCATTTGTCTTTGCATCACAAGCGGATCAAGTTTGTTTCATTCCATATCCACATGTCAGAAAAACAGGGATTTCATAGTTATATGTGCTTAAAATAGTTTCCAGAGGAATGATAGTTGAATCCGACGACGCTCCTATACAATATGAAAATGCCATGGATCTAACAACTCCAACAAGACATAGACAACATCATTCTTATAGATCCGCAAAATCGAGAAGCTGAAATACTTCCGGATGCTACCGATGCAAACGAGAGTGGAGTACTGATGAGGATGACGAGAACTCAAATGACGATTCAAAGTGAAGCATATATTAATTAGTGTTTTTATTTCATTTGTAGAACAGCATTTTTATTTGCATGTCGGATAATTTAAATTTGCTTATGTATTTATTTTCGAATTTTTCTAATTTTTAGAATATTTTTAATTTATAACAATTTTAATTTAAAAAAAATTATAACGGTCGATGCTAATTCGACGCTAACTAGCTTCGAATTCGACCCTAATGATGCAATCGACGCTAATTCGACGCTAATTTAGGGTTTAGCGTCGATTGCATCATTAGGGTCAAATTCGACACTAAACCCTATACCTAAACGCTAAATAGCATCGAATTAGCATCGAATTCGATGCTAATGATGCAATCAACGCTAATTCGACGCTAAACCCTAAACCATAAACCCTAAATTAGGTAATAGAATAAAAGTTTTAGCATCGACGATTCAGATAGAAGCATAAATATTATCTATATTGAATCTTAATTGCGAATGAATAAGTATTTATTCATAATTAAAAACAATTACATGTAATATATAAAGATTTCAAAAAACTATATAGTTTTACATTTAGGTTCATAACCTTATATGAACCTAATATGTAAGTACAAAAAATACCAAAGTTTAAAATTATTCGGTTATAACAAAGATTGAAATGGCTAAGATTGTTTTCGTATCGGTGACGGTTTCGTTACCCTATATCAAAAACAAAGAGTTTTTCATTTAGTGTCGATATAGGGTCGAATTAGCATCGAAACCTACGAACTCGACGCTAATTCAACGCTATTAGCATCGAATTAGCGTCGAGCTCCTGAGATTCTGATGCTAATTCGACGCTAAATGAATAAATTTTATGTTTGGAGTTTACGGTATAGAATGTAAACCTCATCGATTTTTTGGGATTTGACGCAAAATCGACGCTATATTGAATTAATTTGATTAAACCAATGGCGGTGAACCAAAATATTTCATACAGATTTTGGTTAAACCGTTGGCGGTAATCTGATTTAGCGTCGAATTAGCGTCGATTTTCAATACATTTTGACGCTAATTCGACGCTAAATCAAACATTTTCCCGATAAACACGCGGTAAACATTTATTTTTGCGTGGAAAACCAAAAAGAAATTAATTGAAATTTTCAAATACGATTCGACGCTAATTAGCGTCGAATTAGCATCGGATCACGGATATATTTTAGCAGAACAGAACCCTTCTTCCTCACTTCCGTTTTCTGCAAAATTTTCTACTCTCTCTCACCGTTCGCCGCCGCCCCTCTCTCTCTCTCTCTTCACCGCCCCGCCGCCGCCCCAATCTCTCTCTCTCCTCCCCAATCTCTTCTCTCTCTCTCCGCCCCAATCTCTCTCTCTCCGCCCCAATCTCTTCTCTCTCTCACGCGGCCCTCTCTCTCCCTTTCCCTCCACCACCGGCCCTCTCTCTCTCTCTCTCTCTCTCCACCGCCGGCCTTCTCTCCTCTCCGCCGATCAACATCATCCCTCCAAATTATGGTAATTTTTTTTTTATGTTCATAAATTTTTTATATATACTATTAATTTGTTATATATATTGGTAATGAAATTTGATATGAAATAGATTTTAGGAAATATGTAGGAAATAGATTTTAGAAAATTTGATATGAACAAATTTGATATGAAATAGATTTTAGGAAATATGTAGGAAATAGATTTTAGGAAACTTGATATGAAATAGATTTTAGGAAATTTGATATGAACAAATTTGATATGAAATAGATTTTAGGAATTATGTAGATTTTAGGAAATGGAATTGAACTTAGATTTGATAAGTTCTAGATTTGAATTTAGATTTGATAAGTTATTAATTTTTAAATTTGGCAAAAATAAAAACAAATTTATGAATTTATATGATATGAAATCTATTTATGTAAAGTAAAATAAAATGAATTTATAAATTTTTTGAATTTAAAATAATTATTTAAAATAAAAAACGAATTTACAAAAAAAATTTGGAAAATATAAAATTATTTCCTAAATGTTAAATTTATGGATTTATGTGTTTGTATTCATATATTATATATATAAAATTTATGAATTGTTCCACCAAATTATTTTACAAGTTTTTAATTTATTTATGAATTTATATTTTACATATTTTAATTTAATAAATTTGTTTTATTTTATAGGCGGATCGCTCACCTCCTTCATACGGACAGTTATTTGGCGAGGATGTTACGGTTCTCAGATCCGATGGTCGTCGCGGATCCAGATTGGGATAAGGGTGGGGTTCGCAGACTACGAACTATCATCCCCGGGCTCCACCACGAGCTCAACCACGAGCTCCGCCACGAGCTCCGCCACGAGCTCCGCCACGAGCTCCGCCACGAGCTCCGCCACGAGCTCCGCCATGAGCTCCGCCACCGCCACCGCCACCGCCTCAGCCAGAGCTAGAACCAGAAGAAGACGAAGCAGATCATCCCGATGACCACACTGAGATCCCTCCACCGGCAAACGCGTCTCTTATGATGCGGATTTGTGAGCTTCTCTGCCAACCTGGACGTGAGACACGGGTTAGGGTTCTCCATCCGATGAGGCCTCCTAGTGCATTATGATATGACTAAATTTTTTTTAATATTACTAATTAAATGTTTTTTGGGTAATTAATTTTTAATTACAAGTTATAATTAAATTATTAACATTTTAGTATTTTGTTTTATAGGTTTAACGATAACAAAGTTGCGCGTTTGGTCACCAAGGCCATCATGGCCCATTTCACTATGCCACATGCTAATTGGAGCCAGACGCCGCAGCATGTTCGGGATATTTGGTTCGAGTCATGGGCGGTAAGTCATTTTATATTATTTATTTTTATTTATTAAAGTATTTGATTTTAAATATATTCATAACATTATTCGTATTTTTGTAGCAAGGGTGGCATTGGGAGGAATTTCGTACTTTCGAAGTGCGAGCGGCGTTCGAGCAGAAGGCGCTAAAGCGTCTAAACGGTTACGTCGGTAACTTGAGAAAGCGTGGCGCGCGAAAGGCGATGAGGCGAAGCCGATAGGGATGGATCCCGATGTTTGGTCAGGTCTAGTGCAGTTTTGGGAGGATCCCTATTCGGTGGTCAGATCAGGGAAGTGTTCTGCAGCCCGTCTCACGCCGGTGGCCGAAGGAGATGGACCTTCAAAGCATTGTGCGGGTCAATCATCGTACGCCACAGTACGCATCAGCATGGTAATATTTTAATTAAATTAATTTATTTGATTATTTGTATTTTAAATATTTATTTATTATATATTTCATTTTTATCTATGTTTATTTTTGTTTAACAGGCTCATGGCGGTGATCTTCCTCCGATGCACAAAGTGATGGAGAAAACTCATCGGAAGAAGGATGGGACGTTTGTTACCGCCAAGCGGAACAAATGTTCAACGCGTACAACGCACGACTGGCAGAACTAAATGAGTTTGTCTAGTCTACGATGGGTGTCCAAGATTTCAATAGACTTTACGAGGAGATAATTTTTTAGGTTTTTATATTATATTTCAACATTTTTTATTCCAATTTTATTGTATAACACTTTTATTTTATAGGTTGCACCGAAGAAGAAAGGACGAATGATGGGTGTTGGATCCATTAGGGATGTCCCTGCAGCTTCTTTGTCTGCTCGATATTCTTACATTCCTCTTGATTCGTATGAGCCGTAATTGACCAGACAGTTGGATGCTGCTAACACTAGGATTGCGCAGCTAGAGACTAGCCTCTCGGCGATTGACAAGACATCATTGCAGTGGATCACCCGACATTAGCAACTGCTTTGCAAGGGTTTCGGCGGCCTCCACCGCCTAGTACACCTCCCGGTCCAACGCAGTTCGAACATGAATCCGAAGAGATGATTCGAGAAGATGTCATCAACCTAAGGACCCAACAATATCAGTAGATTAATGTTTTCATTTCATTTGTATATGATAATTTTATTTCATAATATTTTTAATTTTTAGTATATTTTATAATATTTTTTTATATATATTTTTTTAAATGTTATCAAACTAACGCTAAATTGATGCAATTCTGATGCGAATATAGCGTCGAATTAGCGGCGAAACGCATCGGGTGTTGACGCTAAATTAGCATCGAATTATTTGCATCGAATTGTCTCGATGCTAAATTAGCGTCGAATTATTTGCATCGAATTGTGTCGACGCTAATTTCGCATCGAATTGTTGCATCGAATTAGCGTCAAATATTCGACGCTACTTTAGCGGCAGATTAGCGTCGAAATTCAGTGCTAAGTACTTTTAGCGTCGAATTAGCATCGAAATATACCGACGCTAAATATGTGTTTTCTTGTAGTGTTTTTATTATAGTTCAACCTTTTGTTCACTATCATTGTTATCCTCTTTTCCAATATCAACTAAAACATAAATAGATCATAAACCCTAGATCCTACCATTAAAGCCTAAATCCAATTACAAACCCATAAAATTTCATTTTTTTAGTAACCTTTCGCTATCGAAATCTTTGATTAGAGATGTTAAACCTAACATGAACATCTAAACCCTAAACATGCATATAATAACTAGAAATTATTTTATTTTTATGTTAAGGGATTCAAGTCATTGATTCGTCGTGATATTTCGTCTATCGACAAACATCAATAAGATTTTTATGTTTTGTCATTTCATTGAACAATTTGAACGACGATAATAGTAAAATCCAGCAATGATAATCTCAAAAGAAAATATTCACGTCCTTTCAACAACAAAAAAAAGGAAAGATTATTTATGTTCTACGTGTTTTTTTTACACACATAGCTTTTGTCATATTTCCGCCATGTGGAAGAAAAGAAAAAAAAGAATGCTGCTAAACTGAAGATTTATTGGTGCTCCCAAAGCCTAACGATAGGAGAGTCTTAACCCTTACGTAGTTCGATTCAATTCGTATGTAACATGGCATAAAGTAATAAAGTTTTAATTTGAGTTGGGGTTTTAGTGAAAGTTACCGGTTAATTGTGAGATGCGCGGTTTATTTTGGTGCATGTTGTTTATTATTATAATTTTTATAATTACTAGGTGATTTTCCCGCGTACATGCAGGTAAATTATTTATGTAGTTTTGTTTTAAATTTTAGTCTTTAAAAATGTGAAATATGTAGTTGTTTTGATTTTTATTATAGACATTGTTGTTTGATTCTTTTGTTGTTACTTTTTTTGGTCAATGCTATTGTTTTTATTAATAATATGAATTTCAGAAATTTAGTTTTACATTAAATTATTTTATATATGTAAACGTGTCAAATCAAAATGTATAATAATTTAAGACATTAGAGTTAAAAAAAACTATGTTAAATTTGGTTTGTCTGAATATCTTAAGTAGAATTTATAATACAAATAAATTATTTAATATTTTAAAATATTAAAATATATAATAATAAATTTTATACATGAAACACAGATTAAAAAAATTTGTTGCTTTCAAATTAAATTTTTTTTTTTATTACTTTCAAATTGTCTTACGTTAAAAAAAAATATTTCAAAAGAATAATTATATTTATTGTTATAAACTTGGGAAGTATTTTTCACAAACATATCAAAATCTCTTTTAAAAAATTTGGTAATTCTTTATTATTATTTTCAAAATGAATATATATTCTATAAAAATATTTTATAATTTTATTATTACAATTATTATAACTTCAATGGGCTAAGTAATTTGTCATTGAATGGTCGATTTAGTGAGCTAAGTAATTATTATTAGCGGGCTTAATTAGAGAGTGAAATTGTCATATCATATGTTATCAATGTTATGTCATAATAAAAATAGGAGAATAATTCTAGAGATAAGCTAATCACTTCTCTATTAATATATAAGAGATGAGACACTCTTTTGAGTTTTTTTTTACTATAAATTTCCAGTTTATTTATCCTTTTCAAATCCCTTTTACATCGATGGAGATATTTATTTTGTGTTCATTTTGTGTTTTTAAGTAGTGATATATTTTTAGAAGTTAATATATTTGTTGAGAATTTTTAAAAATAACATTATAAACTTTTTTTGTGTTCCAAAAATGCTAACTTTTATTTAGACTGCTATTCACGCATGTATTATTAATTCATTTAAAATAATTATGTACGTTGTTGTGTGTGAATGGTTAGACTATATCGTGACGGCTATTATTTCGGCCCGACACTATAATATAAGATTTTTAGTGTAACATTTGATCTTAGCGTAAAGATCAAGGAGCTAGAAGGCTAACATTCCTATCTAAAAACTCAACTTGGTGGATCGCATTCAAGCGACCAACCGCATTGAATTCTTTTGCTTGTTTGGTAAGAAAATAATAATGGTTATATGTGTATATACTAGTTAACGTTCATATTTAAACCGAATAGGGTCATAATCGTTACAAATAAGTCAATCGGAAGGTGACACCTCTGTGTATTATATAATATGTAACGTTTTCAATTGTCGTGGACATTGTGTTTCATTTTCAATTCCGTGTACCGACTTCGAGCCTAGGCGAAACATATCGTACGATGTCGACAAATCGCATAATATAATAACACAAAGTTGCTTTCATAATCCAAAAATGATATTTGGTATATGTAAACCACACTGATTATAATATCATCACCATTTGGATAATTTATTACGAACACAAAAACATGTAATTTTCGAAAATACTATTACCATATGATGTCTATTTTTGTTATTATTGTCTAGGTCTCAATCACCGAAGATCAAACTAATTTAGAGTTTGTGATTGTTACCATAAATACTATTGAGAAAAAAATCTTCGGTCACGATTATTGCATATCATTTATTCCTATATAAAAGTTATCAACTTACAAAATGAAATATGAAACAGAAAGGGACTGAATAGATTTTTGAAAATCAGTGAATTATTAAATTTCTTACTAATATTCAAATTTAAAATGCATATTTCACGAAGTAAATACTAATAATAAAATAGTCGTAATTTTTATCTAAACTTCTTTATTTTTAATTGGACGAGGCGTTAATAGCTTTCAATAGAGATCAATTTGTATAGTACAACTAAACCCTACTAATATTGTCTTTTTTCTTTGGAAGGGCACCAAATATATGGACCATTTAGCTTGATTCATTATTATAGTATTAAAAATCATTAGAGGTGTTTGATTTGCTAACCTACAAGTTTCATTTTATCTCCACGTACACATTTAAACGCGTTCATTAGCACAAGTTGTTGCTAAATCAAATAGTAGAGACAATTTAAACCGAAGGTCTATCAAGGACTTCATGTAAATCTATAGCCCTTCGATGTACTACTATAATAATGACTCCAAACATGCAAAAAGGAGGGGGAATATTTGTGAATTATGTAAAAATGATTTGGCGTAGGAAAAAGAGACGTTGCAAATCAGAGCTCTAACGTTCAAATTTAGAAGATCAGATAGGACAATGGCACATGGCCCCATTGTCTATTATTCATTTCACGACGAGAGGCCCTATAACAATCTACATGAATTGATTTTCTAAGTAAAGATTCCAACTATTAACTAACATTATATATATTATGAAAGTTGGGTTTCCTGTGTGATGACACGTGTCCTCAATTTTTTCAAAGAAAAAAGAAACAAAAGGTTACGATCTCTTTTGGTCAAAAATTGTATTGTTTGGAAGATGCATGTATTCTTTTGGCCAAAAATTGTATCAATTGGAAGATTTATGTATTCTAGAATTTTTAGGTTTTTAACAAAATTCTCTCGGCTCCCATATATCTTCTCAATTTCATGTTGTTGACTCCAGAAAAAAAAAAATTATATGGAACAATGATGAAGATTTGATCTCTCCCAAATTATGCAGCATAAATCTTACCAATGTTTTTTTTTCTAGGCAATTAATTTGTTCTGATTTTTTATCAGATGGGTTTGTTGTTTGAGTTCAACCTAAATATTTGGTTAGTTGTTGACCAATTAATATTTGGTTAGCTGTTGACCAATTAATTTTAGGAAATACAGAAAGTATTATTTATCATTTTAGATGCATAAAAACATTTCGTAATTTACATTGTATCATTGTTATTTGACTTCTAATATATAACTTTTATTTTTCTTATAGAATTTTTTCCGTATTTAAATTCTAAAATGATAAAGTGTTTTGTATTTTTATTGTCATTTTAGAAAAATCTAATAATATAGAAAATTTTAGGTTTAGCAGTATAATGTTTTTTGCAATAGCCCGCGCATGCGCGGGTTAGAACTTAGTATGTATAAAGTTATATTTTCTCTATATCACAATACATGATGTTTTAAAGAAGTTTTTTTATATCAAATTAATTGATGTTTTCATTTTTCTATACAAAAATTTAATAATTTTAGCTTATGTGATTTTTCTGAATTATGCAGTATTTTATGTGATTAGCTGAATTAAATAATAATTATTTTTTAATATAGAAATACATAAAAATTACATTATTTAATAAATTTCTTAATTGTGTCGTTACCTTAAAAATTATGTATTGTGATACCGAAAGAGTACTAATAAGTTGATGCATCACATTACCTATTAATTAACTCCTCTGACCGGCTTACATTTAGCCTCTAACTTTTTTTTTTGGTCACACATTTAGCCTATAACTTTAATGGATATGTATAGCTGTTTTGAACAATTACTTATTGATACGATTTACTCCCTCCGTTTTATTATATATGATGTTTTAGAGATTTTTTTGTTTCATTTTATATAATATTTTCAAATTTTTATGGAATACTAATTGTATTTTATTGTTTTTGACTGTTTAAATTCTACATAATTGTTTTGGAATTGATTATAAAACATGTTTTATATTAAAAAAAAAAAATTGATTTATTAATCTATGTGCAAATCTCTAGAACATCACATATAATTATAGGGAGTATTTATAACCATTAATTACTAATATGGTTAATTTGACTCAGTGCCCAATAATTAGTAAACATATTGACTGAGTCTAGTTTAATGGTTCGTAATGGTTTTTATTAACGCTGCAGTCGCGAAACAGATTACCTAGGTAAGTAGGTGTAAACCGATATACAGGTAGACCCAATTGATTTGATCGGTGTTAGGATATTTTTTTTCTCAATCAGTTTCTATGAGATTTGTATTACTATTGGCATCTAATTATTTATTTAAATATAATTATCTACATTTGTATATATCTAAAAATTTCATAATCTCTTATAAGAACAAATTTAAATCTCTTTTTCCAACCATTATCATATCAATATCGATCACAAAGTCCGATCAGCCAATAAATTTATGAAAATTATTACCTCAAAAGCTCAAACTTTTTTTATTTACTCATTATTTTGTGTGTGAATATGGCTCTGAATTTTCTCTTGTTAAAAAATAAAAATAAAAATTTTTTTTAGGAAAAAAATAATATTAACAAAAATAAAGCTTGAAGTATACATATAAAAAATTTCACTTTCGGATATAAATGAGCCGTCGTATTTTGTAAACGTCTAATACAATTGTTGTTGTTCTGGTGTCTATGTAATCTAACGTGATTAAAGAAAATCTGTCGAGTAGCTTTTCTTAATTATTACAATTTGTTTTTATAAAGCCCCCCCAATAGAATACAAGTTGCGGTAAAAAATTTAAAATTGAATGTTAAATTTGGCACGTACCCACAATCTGACAACATTTGGTACAGTCTCCAATCAGTACGATTGAAACGGTCAAATTTTGTAATTAATAAAATCATATAATTAAATAGCACTTTCACACGTCATCGAGTAAAGAAAGGTGTTGAATTTTTTTTCAACAATCACAATGTTACAGTTATAAAAGAGTCATCCCAAATATCTCAGGTAGGTCCCACCCACTCCCCTCCACCTCCCTCGTCCCTCTCGTCTCCTTACTCTATATAAACAACAGCTTCAACTCCATCTTCACCGGAAAAAACAAACATCTCTCTCTCTCTCTCGGCAACAATGGCTGTCTTTGCTCTATCTCTCCTCATACTACTCTCCTCTTTCTCAGCCACTTTCGCAGGTTAATTTCTTAGCATCATCGGTTTATTTCGAATTTCGCATGTTTTGATTCTGAATTTCTGATGTTTTCGTTTGTTTCTTAACAGATTCTGGAATGATCGGAGTAAATTACGGTCGGATAGCAGATAATCTTCCGGCACCGGAGAAGGTGGTTGAGCTACTGAAATCTCAAGGAATCAATCGCGTCAAGCTTTACGACACTGAACAATCCGTACTAACCGCGCTCGCAAACTCCGGCATCAAAGTCGTCGTCTCTCTCCCCAACGAAAATCTCGCCGCCGCAGCCGCCGATCAGAGCTACACCGACAAATGGGTTCAGGATAACATAAAAAAATACATGCCGGCGACTGATATCGAAGCGATCGCCGTCGGTAACGAAGTGTTCGTCGATCCGAGAAACACGACGACGTATCTCGTTCCGGCTATGACGAATGTTCAGAGCTCTCTGGTTAAGTTCAATCTCGACAAATCGATTAAGATCTCGTCGCCGATTGCTTTGAGCGCGTTGGCGAGCTCTTATCCACCGTCGGCTGGTTCTTTTAAACCGGATTTAATCGAACCGGTGATTAAACCGATGCTGGATCTGCTTCGCAAAACGTCGTCGCATCTCATGGTGAATGCTTACCCTTTCTTCGCTTACGCAGCTAACGCCGATAAGATCTCGTTGGATTACGCTCTGTTTAAAGAGAACGCCGGAAATGTAGATTCCGGTAATGGTTTGAAGTATAACAATCTCTTAGACGCACAAATCGACGCCGTTTTCGCCGCTATGAACGCCGTGGGATTTAACGACGTTAAGCTCGTGGTGACGGAGACTGGATGGCCTTCTGCTGGAGACGAGAACGAGATCGGCGCCGGTTCTGATAACGCGGCGGCTTATAACGGCGGATTAGTGAAGAGAGTGTTAACGAGAAACGGAACGCCGTTAAAACCGAAGGAGCCACTTGACGTTTATTTGTTCGCTCTGTTTAACGAGAACCAGAAAACGGGTCCCACATCGGAGAGAAACTACGGGTTGTTTTACCCTAACGAGAACAAAGTGTATGACGTTCCGTTTTCCGCTAAGTCAACGCCGGTCAACGATAGCAAAGAGAAGGTTCCGGTGAAATCTCCGTCGCACGTGGGACAGACGTGGTGCGTGGCGAACGGGAAAACGACGAAGGAGAAGCTTCAGGAAGGTCTCGACTACGCTTGCGGCGAAGGAGGCGCTGATTGCCGTCCGATTCAACCGGGTGCCACGTGTTACGATCCTGAATCGTTAGAGGCTCACGCTTCTTACGCGTTCAACAGTTACTATCAGAAGAAAGCACGTGGTGTTGGCACGTGTGATTTTGGTGGTGCAGCGTACGTGGTCACGCAACCTCCTAGTACGTACTCTATCCTTCCCTTCTCGAAATATTATTATTATTATTTTTTTCTCGAAATATTAACTAATAATTGTTTTACGTATTTTGTTACTTTTATATATTTTTCTGAAAATCGTGAGGGAAATGGGTAATACAGATGGGAGATAGGTTAGATAATAAATATGGGAGTTGAGATAGTTCAACAACATGTTATTTTGTTATAAGAAATTCCACTATTAGACTTTTACGTATACAAAACTATGATTAAAATTATGATGTATTTAAATTAATTTGTTCTGCTCTTTTTGTGGTTTTAGGATACGGGAAATGCGAATTTCCAACGACAGAGCATTGAAGAGAATATAGAGGAGAAATTATCAGGCGGATTATTTATTAGCATTTTCTTTTTTATTTAATATATTGTTTTGTCATTCGAGTATATGATTATTTATGGGTAGAGTTATTTACTTATTTTAGTTATTGTATATTTGCTTGGCTTCGACGTTTAATATAGTCTCAGTATTTTTTTTTCTTAACTCAAAACTCCACGGCGTCTAAGTACTACGTATATACATGGAATCAAATCTGATACTTGTTTTGCTTTTGCTAAAACAATCAAATCTCATACTTGCGACATTTGCGTGCCATTACTTAATTAGTTAAAAGAAAAAAATTCACTAAATTAATCCTCTAATTCGTTGGATGTATATCGTTCATCTTGCGGTTGTAGTGACCTCTACATAATAAACGTATTATTTTTTTTTGTTCGTTTTGAAACTTAAAACGTATCAATTATGGATACATGATATATAGACAAAGCTGTTGACACATAAAAATATCTATACCGGGTAAACGCATAACAAAGAAAACAAACACAAAGTCAAATACATTAATTTTGCAGCTCACGTGAATAAAGAAATTTCCATAAGCTACAAGAATATATCTTCAACACCCATTTTCTGGAAAAATCTCCACCGTCAACGACGGCTCTTCATCGCCGAAGAGTTTCAATATTTCTCCTGAAATTGTCTTTCGTTGGCCACCGAATGCAAATGAATCACAACTCCATGATCGTTAACTTGGAAAGACAAGAAACTCCCGAAACGGACCTGCAAATCGATTGAAACAGGTCTTGATCGAGACACTTTACTCCTTAAAACTATCTAGGTTGAGTAAAGATTTATGCCCATAGAATAAATTGAGCACATAACGATAAGGAGGGTTGAAACAAAAGTCATCGGGATAAACATTAGAAAACGAAAGGCTTAACCGAACTAAATCGGAAGACAAAACCGAAACAAGCCGGAAACCCAAATCCGATGACCGGTAAACAGATCCTAAGATCAGGATTCGACCGAACTGGAAAAATCCAAATCGATTATCGGAAAACCTAGATTTAAAACACAAAGATCAAATATACACTAATATACACAATTTGAGCCGGCGACGTGGCTATGGAAGCCCACCATCGCTAACCGGAATAGCAAATCAGATCTGATCTAAAATAAAGAAGAAGACACTTTTTTTAGAAAGAAGTTTTAAAGAGAGAGAGAGCTGTTTTTCCAATTCTGGTTTTGATATTCTCAAATCTCAATTTTGGATTGATTTATTTTTACCGTTTTAGTGGATTTTTAACTTGTTTAATGGTGGAATACGATTTGCCTTGAATTTTATTTTCATCATAAACACATATTTGCAATTGCATTTACAAACTTAATCAACAATTTCCCAACATTATAGTTTTTGACGTATAAATTAAAATAATTGAACCAAAAAATCAAATCGAACTCCCCAAAAAATGACTTCAAAACTCAATCTCCTCCTGACGAATTTGCTTCTCACAATTACACTCGACCGACCCGACCGACCCGACCTGACCCGACCCGAATCATCATCATCACACACCCATATCCATTTCGGATCAGCTCAAGTAAAGGCTCTAAAGTTTAAAATAACAATATCAAGGGCCTATGGATCAGAAGGGTACTTTGGGCCCGGATCCGGATCTGGATCCAATTATGGATAACCGGGTTTAAGCATTTGCGTCAATCCTAAGCGGCCAAGACTCTGTATAAAAGCCCTCTCTCTCTCCTTCGCCGTCTTGCTTCTCTCATAATACACTTCGCGTAGCTTATTTTCGATATCCACCGTTTCTTCAGTTTCATCAATGGTAAATATCATCTCCGTTTCGCTATGCCTTTGCTTCTCGCTTTCTTCTACAGATCCCATTTCGATCTCGCTTGATCTGTCGATTTTTCATCGTTTTTTTTTGTTTCCACTTGATTTTCAGGCTTTACCTAACCAGCAAACCGTCGATTACCCTAGCTTCAAGCTCGTCATCGTTGGTGATGGAGGCACAGGTACAACCTTCCCACACCTTCAACTTGAGGATTAGTTCCATTTCAGATACACGATTTTGCTTCGATAGGGTTGATGTTATCTTTTTGTTACTTATCCATTCTTGAATTGTGTTTGTTATGTGTAATCTTGTTTAGTAGTGTAGATCTTGCTGTCCAATTCTGATTAGAAAACCACGATTCTAGAGATTGCTGCCTTGACATAGCTTGGTTTTGTTACCATTATCCATGCTTGAATTATGCTTGTTGTGATGTGTTCATATAAGTAATCTAGATTTTGCAGTTCAATTATGAGATTCTCTGCGATGGTGGAATGCTTCTGGTTGTGTTGTTAACCTTCTGATTATGTGTACAGGAAAAACCACATTTGTAAAGAGACATCTTACTGGAGAGTTTGAGAAGAAGTATGAACGTAAGTACTTCAAAGTCTCTATTTACATGAAACATAGTAACCTTTATTCCAAGAGTTTCATATTTTGGTGTTTTTGCAGCCACTATTGGTGTTGAGGTTCACCCTTTAGATTTCTTCACTAACTGTGGCAAGATCCGGTTTTACTGTTGGGATACTGCTGGACAAGAGAAATTTGGTGGTCTAAGGGATGGATACTAGTAAGTTAATTGCTTGCGTACTCACTTTCCTCTTAGAAGCCTTGTGTTTTTCATCTCGTATCATACGAATGGTTTGCTTGCTACATGTAGTATTATACTGTATTGGTCGTAATAAATAAATATGTTTTTGTTTTTGGTTGCAGCATCCATGGACAGTGTGCAGTCATCATGTTTGATGTCACAGCACGTCTGACGTACAAGAATGTTCCGACATGGCACCGTGATCTTTGCAGGGTCTGTGAGAACATCCCGATTGTTCTCTGTGGGAATAAAGTTGATGTGAAGAACAGGCAAGTGAAGGCCAAGCAGGTAACATTCCACAGGAAGAAGAATCTCCAGTATTACGAGATTTCTGCAAAGAGCAACTACAACTTCGAGAAGCCATTCTTGTACCTTGCTAGAAAACTCGCCGGGTAAACAACAATTCGATCCCTTTGTAATTTTGTGAAAGAACTAAAAAGACGGAAAAGGTTGATAAAGTTGCTTGCTTGTTTCAGGGATGCTAACCTTCACTTTGTGGAATCACCTGCTCTTGCTCCCCCAGAAGTCCAGATCGACATGGCTGCTCAGCAACAGTAAGCTTTCTAAGCTCATGTTATGTTATTCCATTGCTAAGTTTTGCTGCTCGGTTTCTTCGTCAACTTACAGATTTCATTGCTATGTGTAGGCATGAAGCGGAGCTCGCAGCGGCAGCAAGTCAGCCACTCCCTGATGACGATGATGACACCTTTGAGTAGAGAGAGATCCGCACTATGTTATCTGTCACAAGTACACTATCATTACCCGCGCCAGGGCTTGTCTAATTTTTTGCTTTTTGATGGTTGCTCTTTTTTAGTTTTCAAAATATGAACTTTTATATCGAGGTTTGCTATTACCGGTTGGATCGATGGCACTAGTAGTTTTCTTTTAGAGGAAATTTGGAAAATTACCTCTTTTGTGTTTTCAAATTTGAAAAATACATTTTTATTTTTAATATTTGAAAACTACACTTTCAGACTTTTAAAATTGCTTCTTCTTTTTCCGGCAATTCAAATTCATTTATAAAGCCCATTAGAGGATTACATACATAGTTAACGGCCCAAACCTTAATCACAATTTAATCAAAAGATAATTATAGCATTCAAATGATTTAATAATAAACACGTCGAGAAGACCTGTTCTTCTCGAAGCCACGCGTCGATCATTGCCGCGCTCCGATTAGCCACCGCCAATCAACCATATAGCGATAAAAATCTTCCTCTTTTTTGCCTATCTCAAATCCAATCTCCGAGAGCGCCGAAATCAATCGAATTAATCATTGAAATCATTTCAAAATCTCTTCGAGAATCACCAATTCCGAAAAAATTCCATCACTAACCACACCCAATATATTGATGTAGTCTAAAATCCATCTTTGTTCCTGCGTCTTGAGAAAAAGAGAGTGACGAAGATATTACTCATCAAACAATTAAAGAATTCAGAGAGAAATGAAGAGGAAAGCGGAGAAGTCAACGGGATGAAGCATGATAGGAACGAGATCGAAACTCGACTAAACAAAAAAGAAAACAACTCCGGTCAAATCGGAAAACCGCATCCGAACATAGTCAGAACCACAATCGGTCAAAACCGAAATTCCAGATATGAGAATTTGGAACCAAATCTGAAAACCACAAAATCCCCAAAGAAATGCACAATCAAAAGTATTTGGGAATCAAAAGATAAAGCCGATTAAAAACAAAACATGAATCCGATCTATGATCGGAATATAAAAGATGAGCAATTCCCTTTATGTTACTGAGGGATGAGGATTTCCCTTAGTAGTATTGAGAGATGAGATTTCTTTTGATGGGATGAGGATTACCTTGTATACCGATAGCTCAAAGGATGTTTCCTGAGATTGGAAGTGGTATGGTTATGAGTTATGAGTTAAGAGTAATCAATGTCAGAACGTGGCTATGAGCATAAGACTAGATGTAGACCTCATAGATAGGGAGTGTTGATCTCGGGTGGGTGAGGAGTGTTGACAGTAGAAAATTTGGTATTGCATGATTCGAGGTCGAATCCGGATTAGTGGGGGAGAATTGTAACGCCCACGAACCAAAATTAAGAATTTTGGAGTAGGTGTCGCTCGACACTAGGGGGTGTTCGATCACACCAGTTTCGAACTGAACCGACGGGTTTGGTTTCTGAGCGTCGGATTATGGTTCAGGTTGGGAAAACCCTAGGGTTCGCTTATATAAGTCGAGCAGCCGACTGTGGTCGCGTTTTTAGAGAAAACAGGGACTTTTGAGAGGATTGAGTGAGGAACAAGAATCATTGTTAATTTCCTTGTGTTCTTGATCCTAAAAGCTTGAGATTGTGATTGTGAGGCTCTAGAATCGGGGTTTAATGCGTGTTCTTCGTGTAGAAAGAAGAAAATCCGGTTGGAGGGAGTTGTAGCCTTTAATTTTCATGTGTTCTTCGTGTTCTTATCCCAATTCTTTCCGAAATCGAGGTGAGTGCGTGATCATGGTTTATATGGGTAATTGGAGTGTCATGATGCGTTTGGTTGAGGATTGGAATGATTGATGATTATGTGTTTTTTGGATGTTTTTCGTGTTTGTGTTAACGTTTTTGTGGAGGAGATCCATACGTCGCATCTTGGGAACGAGCCATGAGAGGAGAGGTTCGTGATCCTCGACACTGCGACGAGTGTCGATCGACACCATTGCTTAGTGTTGATCGACACTAGAGTTTGGAAAGTTGATTTTTCGTGTTTGTGCATTGTGGATTGAAATGTTTATTATTATGGTATTCTTTTATGTCTGTGTGTATAGCCAGTAGATGGGATGACCGTCTCACTGAGTATTTGTGATAATACTCACACATCTCTTTTAACCATGTGATGCAGGTAAAGAAATGTGTGACCGTGGAATCATGGTTGTGAAGAAGATATGATCTAGAGTCTCGTTTTTTTTGCTTTTATGTTATTGTTAGACTTGTTGGCTAGGTTGCTGGTTACTCTGAAATTAATGAATTGGATTCTTGTTGGTCATTTGAATTGGTTTGTTGGTTCAATTGTTTAATGGATAATTCGTTGGTTGAATTGAGGTTATTTCCGCTGGTTGTACATTTGATTTGCTTGCTGTTGAGGATTATTATTTATGGGAATAATAATCCGTTTTAAAAAAAAAGGTCGGGTTGTTTCAGTTATGTCTTCAATTTTCTTCTCCACATTGGGGTAGAAAACCTGAAAATGCTTAACTCGTTCCCCCTTACACACATTACTTATTACAAACTTGTTACCATCACAAATTTTAGTTTTAATGAAATCATTCACCCTCTCGTTGACATTTGCTGAGAACAGTAGAAGATGTGAAAAAACAGGTTAGAAGTTAGCTTTTCAATAAAAAAGGAAGAAGAAGCAAAAGAGAGTTGAGACTAGCAAGCATACCTAAAAAGTATTGTTTTCTTTCTCAATGAGATTGAGCATCTTCAAAGAATTATATCTGAGACCATCCGTAAGCACTTGGTCTATTTCAAAAACAAGTATTTTCACTTGCCTCACACGAAACAGTTTCCTCGAAAGAAGATGTTCCAATGGTGAGATGTGCATCGCCATTGAATGTAGCTGCCCTTGTCGCAATGACTGCTGTGTACTTACCTATCCGCCTCACCATTTCACAGATCTGATCCGCACTATGTTTACTCGCGCATACACAGAGTCCTTGGCATTCTTTCAACAGTGGATCGACTTGGCTTATCATCGCAATTACACAGAGCATCGTCTTGCCCGATCCATATGGCCCAGTGAAGAACAAATGCTCATGAGGAGCTTTCAAGATCATGGACAATGCAGTAGCTTGGAAATCAGTTGGTTTATCCAATTTCATTGCGACATGTAATGCTGTGACCAACCCTTTTGAGAGGGTGAAATCTCCAAAACTCTTGGGGTTTTTGTTGTCCATGAGTACATATACATACAGTAAGAAATTAGACATAACCTCATTCGAAGAACAAACCATGAAACAAAACAAAACAAAGTTTTGCAGTAACCCAAAATCAAAACCGACGAAGAAAGCAAAGTATTTCTTCAATTTTGGACAAACAAACAAAAACCATGAGCTAGGTTCTATCATGGGTAAGAAAAAAATACGATGTTGGAGTAAAATTCCCAGAAGCAAAAAAAGACCATGAACTGAATTTTATCATGGGTAAGAAAAAAACACGATCTTGGAGTAAAATTCCTAGAAGCAAACAAAAACCGACAGAAATGCTAGTCAGAGTCTCCAAGACTCCATGATGGAGAATTAGTAAAGAACCTGTGTCCGGAGCACCACTATGGTTTGTGGTTTAATGTTAGGACTAATTGTATAAAAAAATTTCTTTTTACTTAGTGATGCGAAGCTTTGTTGTCAACAGTGAAACTCTGTTCTTGTAGACTGTTTCTGTTGTGGCTTTACTCCAAGATCGTGTTTTTGTTTGCAAACAATCATTTTCATTATTCATTATAAATTTATTTATTTTTTACTATTCTATTTTTGAACTAAGTATTACGTGAACAACGGTGGTTGAAAGTTATGTTGCACAATATTTGCTCTGAATGATGTGGTTGATGGAATTACAAATACATGTTTGTTGGAGTGACTTATTTGAGAATGCAATCATACATGGAGCAATATATCATATAACGTTAGAAATTGTTATATTGCATGAAACAAATATGAATAATGGCTCTTTAATGAAAAACTAACTTCATCATTAGGATTCTTGAGAAATAAACGTTGATGAGAACATATCAAAGAAACATTTATTTCATAAACAAACTATTAACAAATATGGCATGTTCAATTATGTACCAAACAATTAACTTATGTTGTGCAATCTCTTTCTCAAATTATACGAGGAGAATGTAAACGTCGTTACAAGTACTCTTTTTTCATCTTCAATTTAAATTAATCCTCATCTTCACCATGCGTCTCATATTGTTAAAAAAAATATATGTTAAATCTTTTGTTTATTTACCACTTCATTAATTATCATTTATGCCCAATTTAGATTAGAGATGCATCGAAAATTTAATCAACTTAGAATGAGTTGATTTGTCTAAACGGTGAAGTTTAAGATTTAAAAAGCACATGATCAATGAAAAAGAAAAGCTAAGAAATTTAGCTAAAAAATCACCAAACTTATCAAAGAGAATTGAAAAAGCATGTTGAAACATGTTAACCAATTCAGAATAAACTTGGCAAACAACACTCTTCTCTCAAATAGACAATATCTCTCCACAATAATGCTTCCATCATCGAAATGGACCTAGAAGTAGTATATGGTCCTCTTGACATGGACCATTAGATCTATTTTATATGCAGAATTCAGACATATATGTTTATTTATTAGCGAATAATATTTATGAATTGAACCTTGAATATATTGAATCAAGTACCAAATTTTATCTTTAGATGATTTGTATAACCCAATTATTTCAATTAAGAATAGTTCTTTTTGGATAACAATAATTTATTTTAACAAGTAAGGTTAAAAGTCGGATAATTACTGGAATATTCGATTACATGTTTAGATAATTTAATAAATAAAAATTCTTTAAAATTTTATATATAAATGTTTTCTATATATAAAAGTTTTAGAAGTCTTAAATTTTTTTGAAAAATTAATTTAAATTACTTTGGATCTTGGCTTTTCGAATTTCTCTATTTCACACATCAGCAACATTGATAAGGGTATTTTCGTAGTTTTGTTAAGAATTATCTAGAATTTTACTTCCTCCCCAAGAACGTCTCGCCCCTTTCTCCTTCTATCGCCGATTTCCACGAATACAATAATAAACTTTTTTTTTCCTCTGAATTAAAGCTCCGATTTCGTTTAATTCATTTTGCGCTTCTTCCTCCGTGATGTTGGTGTGTAGGGTTTTATCCAGAGTTACTCGCAGCGCGGGATTACGCTCGTCTCTCTCCTCCGTCGCTGCTACTCCGACGAGGAATCAGATTCCCAAAATTTCCGGCCGATTTCACTCCCTCGTTGACGGAACTCCCAACAAGGTAAGGTTTTTGAGCCAATTTTTGGTAGTAATGCGTTCTGAATTTCCTTGATGGGTTTTGCTAGGGTTTAAGGAGTTGTTCAAACGAATCCAATAAACCCCATGTCTTTCATTTGGGAAATCCGACGTCTTTTTGACAAAATGATAGTTTTTTGTTCCGATTCTATTGGTCTGGTCTTATATATTACAGTATCACGAATTGCATATGTTTTGCTGTGAGTTTTGTCTTGAGGTTATTTGGATGCGAATTGGTTTGTGGCAGCGGATTTACTCAATTTGAATCCTTTTTAAATGGCAGCTTGTTGCAGTTCCAGTGTCGCTCCTAAACCATGGAACTGTAGATTTGAATGCCCTACGAAGGTTCAGCTTTTTTTCTTCTTCCTCTAATGAATCGAAGGAAAATAAGAGTAACACTGAGGTCCCAAAGAGTAACATAGAAGCTTCTGAGAATGTGGAGGAGGCGGGGAAAGCTACTGGTGAAGCAAAAGATTCAGGTACTGACTCAGGATATAGAGATTCTTACTGTGTCTAATTCTGCACAAAGATGTTTGTTAGGTTACTGGATGGATTGCGTTTTCCGATTTGTAGATTCAGAGAGTGATATTGAGGATTTGTCGAAGGACGATTTGGTGAAGCTTGTGGTTGAGAAGGAAGATCTTTTGAAGGTTCAGGAGGAAAGCATAAAGGAAATGAAAGATAAAGTTCTTCGCACTTATGCAGAGATGGAGAATCTAATGGACAGAACAAAACGTAATGCTGAAAGCGCCAAAAAGTTCGCTATACAGGTTTTTACTTCTTTTTTGGCTAATCCTTTTTTGGCTTGTTTTGCTTCCAAATAATCCAGTGCTGAAGATATTTTGTTCAAACTGTTTATGCTGCAGAACTTTGCAACGAGCCTTTTGGATGTGGCGGATAATCTTGGAAGAGCTTCTTCAGTTGTCAAAGAGAGTTTTTCGAAGATCGACACTTCAAAAGATTCGGCTGGTGCTACTCCACTGTTAAAAACCCTTTTAGAAGGAGTGGAGATGACTGAGAAACAATTAGCAGAGGTAAAAAACAACATCCATTATATTTCTTCTTTAGGGCAAAACAAAAATTTATGAGACTGGTTCTGAGAAGGCAATTTTATCTGTAAAACTGCAGGTATTTAAGAAATATGGTTTGGTGAAAGAAGATCCTCTAAATGAACCGTTTGATCCAAACAGACATAACGCAGTGTTCCAAATCCCAGATGCTTCCAAGCCAGAAGGCACAGTTGCTCATGTCTTAAAGGTACTATAAAAAGGAGGATTTACTCTCTTTCTTGCTTTGATAACACTTAAGCATATGCTATCTTTTGCAAATATTATGGATTCTCTGGCATTACTTGTAACCTTTTGGTAATGGTTCCATATATGCAGTCTGGATACTCGTTGTATGATCGAGTTATAAGACCAGCTGAGGTTGGTGTTACTTGCGCGGTGGAGAATCAAGAAGGCGAGAAAGAGTCAGAAGCTTGAGAGACTCAAAACAACGAGAGAGTTAAGCTTTGTTTTAACATCTTCCTGAGTTTTTTGTTAGTTAATAGTTCTCTCTCTCTCTTATCTTTGCATTTTTATTGGATAAACAAAATCCCATAAAGTAGCTTGACATTGCTGCACTTCAGGGAAGCCCTGGTTATGTATCTTGTTCTCAAAATTTTCATCGAGTTAGAAAAATGGAACATCGATTCTGATGGAGCCAGGATATTTGGTCTTTACATATATATATATAGCTTCTTCTAACTGAAGACACACACTACATACAGATCCAGAAGGATCAAAGTGCAATAAAAGCCTACAATAAGTAACATTTTAAGACATCATAATAGCTACAACAATACCAAATGCCTGAGACTTTATTGTTGCTTCATCCCAATCCAACATGATCCTCTTCATTCTTCAATTCCTTCAGAATTCAGACACAGTCCCAGATTCAAAAGACCAGTTTTTGTTTCCTGCAGAGGAAGTAAAAACAAGAAAAAATGAACAAAACTCAAACACCTTCATCGCAATCATACCAATAAGATTTGCTGATTTTGAAGCATACCTTTGTTTGGTCTGTATCTGTCATGTTCATGTCCAGCTCAACGGCTCTAGGCAATGGTGATTCAGTGTCGAATTCGTCAGTCTCTTCCGCTATAGCTTCAATTTCAGAATCCTTAGAAGCCACTTTTTCTCTATGCTCAAGCATCGCAATCTACAAAACCAAAAAGGAATCATTCCACTACACAACAAAAACAAAAACCCTAAATCCAATTAAGGGGAAAACTTACTGGAGCGTATCTAAATCTTCGCTTAGGCTGCTCCTCTGTCTCACCGGAACCATTGGCATCGGAGGCAGTAACCGTCGCCGAGGAAAGTGGGGTCCACTTATGGAGAAGCAGATGGTGAGGTGAATTGCTACTGTTACTGTGGTTACGACCGTTGGATTTAGATGCCCGGAACACACCGACGGATGAGGTTGAGACACGTACCCACTTCTTCTTCCACTTCCTAACACGGCCACTAAAAACCGCCGTTGTCGCCGGACCACTGTATCTCGATGAGGTCCGGCTCAATCTCGCCCCTACTCCTTCCATCTCCGCAAAATTCTCTTTCCTCTCTCTCTCACTCACTGTCACTCGCCGGAAAAAAATTGTTACTTTATATAACCCAAAACGCAGCGTTTTAAGGAGTTTGAAACGCAGCGTTTAAGGAGATATGTGTAAAGTACACAGCTTTATCTCCAAGAAGTGGCGCTTCAAAAGCTTTCAGTTTCTTCTTCAAGCTTAAAGAGAGCGAAAATGGAGCTCTGCGTTATCAGCTCGACGACGACGATAAATCCGTTTCGTTCATGTTTAACCCGACGTATCGGTTCTCGTCTCTTCCAGTCTGATAGCTTGTTCCTCTCTCGTGGTGGTTGCTCTGTGTTACGGTTCGAAGGGAGGCTGAAGAAACCAATCAAGCCTTTGGAGATATCTTGTGCCTCCAGAAAATTTGGCGGTGGTGGATCCCGGAAAGTAGCGGCTTCTCCGGCGGTTGAAACCAGTTTAAAGGAAGACCGGCTTCCGGCTGATCTTCAAGTCACCGAGACTAAAAGGGCGAATTCAAGTGTAAGAGACTTCAAGCTTTTGTCTACCTTTTTTCCGGATATGTGTGGCATTGTTGAGTTTGGTCTGAGTTTTGGGATGACTGAAATTGGATGTACTGTTCAAATTTTAGGTGAAATTGAGTGTGGGAGTTCCAGCAATTGTCTGTGAAGATTGTTACCAAAGAGTTCTAACTGAGTTCATGAAACTCTCAAAGGTAAATTGGATTGGAAGATGACAATGTAGAAACTATAAGTAAAACCGGTCGGAATTTCGTTCCCTGTAATGATATGCTTGTTGTTTGATTGGATTTTACTTGATTAAGGTTCCTGGATTCCGTCCTGGAAAGAGAGTTCCAGAGGAAGTAATTGTTGGTTTCGTGGGGAGGCAATACGTCTTGAGAGCAACTGTTGAATCCATCTTGAAGAGAACACTTCCTCACGCCATGGAGTCGGTAAAATTTCAAATTAGTTTGATTATATGTTTAGTCCTGTGATGTATCTAAATTGGCGTTTGTTGTCTAGGAGCATTTTTTCATATCAGAGTTTGGATTTGTAGGTGACTGGAAGGGCTTTGAAAGACTCGATACAGATAGTAAGCAGCTTTCCAAAGATGGAGAAGCAATATTCGACGCTCAAGGCTCTTAGGTTTTTATTTAGTTTTATCACAAATATGCAAAAATATGAACAGCTTAGGAATGTTGCTGCTAACTAACTTTACATGTTTTCTGATTTTCTCTTCTTCCTCAGTTTTGAGGTGGTTGTAGATGTTGTACCTGAATTAAGATGGAATCCTGAAAACGGGTATAAGAATATGAAGATCGTTGTAGAATTAGGCGATGAGATAGACGCAAAAAAAGCTTGTGAAAGACAACTAAGACAGAAATACAAGTCCCTTGGTGCATTGAAGATTGTAACCGACCGAGGGCTACAGGTAAATGAATGCATAACTTCCTATCTCCTTGCATTGTTGTTCTGCAACTAGCGTGATTTTCTTTCGTGGTCCATTTGAAATCACTAAAGGCTGCTAAATGTGGGGTCAAAGGACCGATTTTTTACCTCAATACAGTTAAGATCAGCCACTATGGCTTAGTATTATAAAGATGTAACTTTTTCCTTACTTGGTTATGAATCAGGCTGGATTAGCTCATAGTTAACTCTGCAAAGATAATATAGTTTCTAGAAAAGCTCATTCGTTATATATACTTAAACCGTGCAGGTGGGAGATCTTGCGGTCATTGATATATCTGCTACAACTTTAGATGAGGATGGGTCAACGGGTCAAGCGATTCCAGATGCTGAAAGCAAAGGTTTAAGAACTGTTATTTGAACAAAGGAATTGTCTTTAACTCCATTGGAATCTTCCTTCCCTTTTGCAACTGATGCTGAGATGCGCTGTTATGCGTACAGGATTTCATTTTGACACAGAAGAAGGGAATAGATTACTTCCTGGATTCCTTGATTCAATCTTAGGGATTCGAGCAGGCGAATCAAAGTCTTTCTCGCTTGTGTTTCCTGAATCATGGAAACAAGAAAATCTTCGTGGCCAACGTGCTCAGTTCACTGTGAGATTTTCTGCATATACAAGACATGAAGAAAAAGATGATAATAAAGAGGTCATGCTTATATAATCGTGTGTCTGTTTTCTTCAGGTCGACTGTAAGGAACTATTCTTCAGAGATTTACCGACATTAGATGATTCACTTGCTGATAAATTGCTCCCTGGATGCACCACTTTAAAGGAGGTAATGAACCCACGAATTTTATTTTCAACAAAAGTTATACAGAACTTTTCCTTTTCTTCTCTCACTGTTCTCTAATAAAACAAGTAAACAGGTTGAAGAAACTCTGGCTAAAAGATGCCAAGAGATGGAGCAGGAAGCCAAGGAGCAAGCAACAGACAACGCTATCCTTGAGCAGCTTCGAGAGGTCACCATTTAATCCCATAAAGGATTTAAAGCAGTAACATTGATGATCTGTGTGATCGAAAACATTGTCCATTGCTTCTTTTTGTTAGATGGTTGAAGTAGAGATTCCTCAATCTTTGTTTGAGGAACAAGGAAGACAGTTTTATGGAGCTAGGCTTCTAGAGATTCAGGTAAGCATTTTGGAATCTCCATCTCTCTTTTACTGTCTCTCAGATTCTTAGTGTTAGATGACATGGTATTGCAGGGAAACATGAAGCTCACGGAAGATCAATTGGCTTCTCTTTCAAGTCAAAAAGCAGTAAATGAGTTTCTAGAAACTCAAAGAGAGAGCATTACCAACATAATCAAGCAGAATATAGCTGTTGGAGATATCTTCAAGCGTGAAAACTTAGAGGTACTTCATATGCTTAGTACTACTCTGTCTCAGAGAACGAAACGAAACAAAATTTAGTAACAAAACATTGTCAAATACTTGAATGCAGTTCTCAACAGATGAACTAGTTAAAGAGGTCGAGAACTCGATCTCAGAGTTCAAGAAACATAAACAAGAGTACGACGAGGAGCGTGTGAAAGATCAGGTTAGTTCTCTGAAAATCAAAAAGGACTGTTTTTGTGTGAGTGAATCTAAATATTATCATTATCTTGAGCTATAATATAACACAAAGAGAGGTTCTTCTTGAAATGGCGGTTAGGTACAAGAGATTTTAGAAGGAGCAAAAGTGCTTGAATGGTTGAAAGAACGAGCCGAGATTCAATACATTACTCGTTGATTAGCGCATAGGTATGTATGTATGTATGATCGGCATGTTCTGTTTTTGTGAGCAATTTAATTTTTTGAGTTATGGACCTTATGGTTATTTTGTCATAACGTTAACATTTTAACTATATTTGATAAGTAATTGTTTGTAAGAGTAATAGTTGCAATAAATAACTTCTAAAAACATTACTTTTTTTTTATTTTGTAGTTTTTGTTCTTCCTTTTTGTCATATCAGTAAATGCTTTTTTTTTTTTTTTTTAGTGTTAGTTAGATTAATAGTTGCAATCGATTATTTATGAAAACGTTGCTTTTATTATTTTTTTGGTAGTTCACTTTTTGATTTTACATGGTATATGGTATAGTCTATGTCGATTTCATATTAAATTTGCCAACTAACATTGACCATGACTTTTTGGGGTCACGTAACTCTCTTCTTTTCTCGTTTGGTTTTCTTTGGACGCTCTCGACTAATTAAGTAATTAGCCATTCCCTATAACCTCATCCTCATTACTTTTGCCATACTAGCCTTAGCTGTGTGTTTTACGAAACCACCCCTCATGATCCATGTTAACGAATATTGATAAAAACCTTAATAATTTATATTCCTGTTTTTTTGTTAACAATAATTTATATTCTTTCTAACTAGTTTGATAAAGTTGTTTAATAATCAAATCGGAGATACTTCTAGATAAAAGTGGTGGACAAAATTAAGCCGGGTCTTTCTTTTACTTTTTTTACTCTGTAAGAAGAAAGGTAAGTTTTTCCGGATTTTTTCCAAATACCTCTTTTTTCCAGAATATGAAATTCTTATTTTTACTAATAAACGAGATTGGTTTATCCAGAGTCTCGAAAAAATATTTTCCCTGGATCTTCTAGTATATCTAAAAAGCCATAAATGATAAGATGTTTAACGAAAAAATAAAATTTCCACGGTATACTCTCCAAACAGCGTCACTAGAGGTAGATAGTTGGAGTATCGCTAATCAAAGAGAAGAGGAAAAAGAAGCCGATGATCTTTACCAACAATCTGTTTAAATATACGGTGATCGTTGAAAAACAAAAACAAAACCAAAAACTTGTGTGGGTCAAAGAAGCAAAGCACCAAAGTTAAGGAAGAGTAGAAGACACAGTAGTGTGTGTAAACAGTGTCATGTTTGTAATAAAGCCGAAAACCAGGGTGAGATTTTTGTTGCTTGTTAATTGGAGTTTCCAACGTACTACAAAGATGTGGGTCCCACACCCACCTCTCCGTCTCTTCCACCTCCTCTCCCATAGATAGATTTTTCCTTTCTTTTCTTTGCTTAATCATTTTTTTTCTTCTTTTCTCACTCTCTCTCTCTCTCTCTCTCTCTCTCTCTCAATACTGAAGTATCTTGCCTTTGAGCTTCAGATCTAGAAGAAGAAGAAGAGTGTGTTTGCGGAGAGAAACCCATTTAAACCCTAGAGATTGAGTTTCATTGTCGGTAAGTAAAGCTTTGTTTTTTTTTTCTTTTCTTTTTTCTGTTAGATTTGATCAGTTTTCAGGTTTTACAGTCCGTTGCTTTACTTTTGGATTGCTTTGGTTTTATCACCAATGCTGCTTCTTGAAGTTGGTATTTTGTAAAGAGATCTGGTTCTCTTCTTCTGTTTGGATTCCGGAAAAGATTGCATTTTTATTTAGAGTTTCTTTGGGTCTTTGTTGTTGTTTTGTTCTTAGCTTTGTATTCTTAGTTTGATTTCATTGCAGTTTGATGCTTAAGTAAAGATCTAATGAAATCAAGTTTTAGCACTGTCCATTATTGCTGTGAAGTTCTCTGTACCACATTCTTCGTTTAGTCATGGTCTCAAACTTTTATCTGTTTTGATACTTTTTTGCAGGAAACCTTCAGATTTTGCGTCAATGGCAGTCACAGATACTGAAAGTCCATTGCTTGGGGAAATTACGTGTGGTACCTTACTGCAGAAGCTGCAGGTAAATCTCGCAACCATCTTTATCTAAGTTGCAGGGCTTTACTCGATCTTGTGTAACTTGAACTTCTTACAAACCTTTTTCTTTGTAGGAAATCTGGGATGAAGTTGGTGAGAGCGATGATGAACGAGACAAACTGCTTCTTCAGATTGAGCAAGAGTGTCTTGATGTTTACAAGAGAAAAGTTGAGCAGGCTGCGAAATCCCGAGCTGAGCTTCTTCAGACCTTGTCAGATGCTAATGCTGAACTTTCCAGCCTCACAACGTCCCTTGGAGAAAAAAGCTTTGTTGGCATTGTAAGCTTTTTTTTTTTTACGCAAGTTTAGAAGTGGAATATGTAATTGAAGTGTTTTGTGTGTGATATATGTCTCTCTGTTGTTGCAGCCGGATAAGTCTTCAGGAACAATTAAAGAACAACTTGCTGCTATAGCACCGGCTCTTGAACAACTGTGGCAACAGAAAGAGGAGAGAGTCAGAGAGTTCTCTGATGTACAATCACAAATTCAGAAGATATGTGGAGAGATTGCTGGAGGTTTGAGTAACGACATTCCTTTAGTCGATGAGTCTGATTTGTCCCTGAAGAAACTAGACGATTTCCAGAGCCAACTCCAAGAGCTCCAGAAAGAGAAGGTAAAAAACATTTGTTAGGACATCTCGATTAATGGCGATGATATTTGACTAACATTCTTTTGTGATGGCAGAGTGACAGGCTGCACAAGGTGCTCGAGTTTGTGAGTACTGTTCACGATCTATGTGCTGTCCTTGGTTTGGATTTCTTAAGCACTGTCACCGAAGTTCATCCGAGCTTAGATGAAGAAACTGGTGTCCAGTCTAAGAGCATTAGCAATGAGACACTTTCAAGGTTGGCTAAAACCGTCTTGACTCTTAAAGATGATAAGAAGCAAAGACTTCAAAAGGTAAAGACAAATCTCTTTGCCTCCTTAACTTGTTTAAAATTGTTTTCGAGAAATTACAATTGTTGTGTATCAAATTGGTGAAGAGCTTTGAATATAAGACTATCTGAGCTAAAACATTCTAAGATCACGAGATTCACTAATGAAACTTTGTTTTGTTTAATTGTTACAGCTTCAAGAGCTGGCTACTCAGCTAATTGACCTGTGGAATCTGATGGATACTCCTGATGAGGAAAGGGAGCTTTTTGATCATGTTACCTGTAACATTTCAGCTTCAGTCGATGAGGTCACTCTGCCAGGTGCTCTTGCGCGTGATTTGATTGAGCAGGTATTTATATTGCATTGACCGAACTTCCTATGTGTTCTGAACAATCAGTTTCTACTTGCTAAAATTCATGTATAACTTGTGAAGGCCGAGGTGGAAGTCGATAGGCTTGACCAGCTGAAAGCTAGCCGGATGAAGGAAATTGCATTAAAGAAGCAATCTGAACTTGAGGAGATATATGCTCGTGCCCACGTAGAAATAAACCCGGAATCTGCTCGTGAGAGGATCATGTCACTGATTGATTCTGGCAATGTTGAGCCTACTGAGTTATTGGCAGACATGGATAGCCAGATAGCTAAGGCTAAGGAAGAAGCATTTAGTAGAAAAGATATATTGGACCGAGTCGAGAAATGGATGTCAGCTTGTGAGGAAGAGAGCTGGTTAGAAGACTACAATCGGGTAATGCTAAGTTCTCTCAATCACACACTATGATACATCATAACACATTCACTTTAGATTGGATCTTGAGCTTTTTCATGGTTTCATTTCCTGAGAACAGGACCAGAACAGGTACAGCGCAAGTAGAGGCGCACATTTGAATCTCAAGAGAGCTGAGAAAGCTCGGATTCTGGTTAGCAAGATTCCTGGTATGTGTAGAAGAGCTAAAGATGTACTTACAAACTTCTCATATGTATTCACATCTTATGAAGATCTGTTTGTTTTGTGTAAAGTCATGGTAGACACATTGGTTGCCAAGACCCGGGCTTGGGAAGAAGAACACAGCATGTCCTTTGCCTATGACGGTGTTCCTCTGCTAGCTATGCTAGATGAGTACGGTATGCTTAGGCAAGAACGAGAAGATGAGAAGCGGAGGCTGAGGGTAACTTCATCATTTTACTCTGTTTGTGAAAAGACAGAAAAATGTCAGTCACTCCCCATAAACTCATCTATTGTCTCAATGAACAGGAACAAAAGAAGGTTCAAGAACAGCCACACATAGAACAAGACTCTGCGTTTAGCACCAGGCCAAGCCCTGCAAGACCGGTCAGTGCTAAGAAACCGGTGGGGGCACGAGCTAACAACGGAGGAGCCAATGGAACTCCAATCCGGCGTCTATCTTTGAACGCTAACCAGAACGGAAGCAGGTCTATTGCAAAAGAAGGAGGGAGAAGGGAGAGTCTCAACAGGTCGGCTGCGCCAACGAACTACGTAGCCATTTCGAAAGAGGAAGCTGCTTCATCTCCGGCTTCTGGTGCTGCAGATCAAGTTCCAGCTTCTCCATAAAAAGATGTGTAATTTTCACTGTTTGTGAGTTGGTATTAGGGAGGAAAGGATCTATGAAACACTGAAAGAAGACAAAAAAAAAGACATTTGAGAGTAGAATGGTTTAGTAGAATGTGTATGTGTGCGTCTCTGTTTTGTTAGTCTTGTTTTGATAGTTGGTATCATGTTTTGACTAAAAAAACCACCTTTTACTTGCAAATGGCGCTTATCTATGGCTTTTTGGAGTACATGTAGTAAACCTGGGCATAATCACAACTTAGAACTTTTGAAAATACAAGTTCCAAAGTCCAAACCCCTTGTGGAAAAAGTTTATAGAATAATATAGCTATTTGTAGTAGTCTTTTGGTAATCATGTACTCCTTCGTTCTAAAAGAATTTTTTTTTTTTATAAAAACAACTGTTCTATAAAGATAGATTTTTTGTTTTTTATGTTTTCTTTGTATTTTTAGCATCTAATGGTAATAGATTGTAAGCCTCATCTAGTACTAAAAAACTAGCTTGAATCTTAACATGTCACACTCTACGTTTACATTTGAGGATGCAGCTACGTTGGTTCACCTGCATCGATGTGACTCAAATTTCTGAGTCATGTGAGAGAAATGTACTGCCATAACTTCGTATCCCATTTTCTTTGAGATTGTGAACCAGTTTGGCCCGAGTCCTACCAATACATTCACTAGATATATAATTCAGTTGTTTGTTAATTAGGCGATATTTCAATCGTCTTTCTTGCTTTGTTTAGTGTTGCAAGTTGCAACATTATATGAACAGATACACACCTTCATAACAATCTCTGTATGTGCGCATTACGATAAACCCTAATTCGAATTGATATATATATGGGCCTCGAGATGGAAAGCCCATTAGAACCTGCATGAGCTCGGGCAATTTGGCATTGATCATATTTTTCAGTTTTGGGAGAAAATGTAAACAGCTAAAACCAAAATTAATTATGTTCCATACCGTTTGGAGTCCCGAACCGAACCAAACTGAACCAATCAAACTCGATTCGAACCAAACCAAACCAAAATATATATACAAACCATTGATTGAGTTTATTCTCAATTATGAATAGTTATTTCTATTAAAACTTTAATTATTTAACTTTATTTATATATTTTTTTTCTACTTTCAACTATTTTTTTTTTTGTATTAGAAAACGAAAGGGTAAATATAACTATAATAGAGTTTGCTTTTTCATTTAATTTTCATATAACTTTTTTCGTTTAGGTATTTAGTTTGAATTTACCTATTTAATTTTAGAAAATTAGTTTTGTATCATTCAAATATATATATTTTTTAATTTAAAAAACCAAAATAAAATTAAACCAACCTAAAACCAAACCAAATCAGAATCGAACCGAACTAAACTGAAATAAACTAAATTTACTTTGATTTGAATTTAGTTATTATTTTACTAAAACCGAATAAACTGAACCGATCCGAACCCGAACCAAAACCGAAATATCAATCCCCCACAACTGGTTACCGAATCGAAGTCGAGTTGTATTTCTTTCCTTTTTTTTTTTGCGAGTTGTATTTCATTTTTTTGTTTTAATTAATTTGGTTAGTTATGGTTAAAAATTTTTACTTGATTTAATTTAGTTTTGCTCATTTCAGTTATACAATTAAATAATTTTTTAATTGTAGTAAGAAAATAATTTCTTTAGTTTATCCGGTTTCGTTGCATTTAATTTGGGTTTGAGTGTCGACAAAAAAAGAAAAACTGTTTGACAAAACAATTTTTGGTTTGTGTTGAAAAAAATCTAGCTACCAGTGTAAAAATATTAACCTTTCGATTTAAATGAAGGTATCTAGTTTGATTTCTAATGATAAACAAGTGTCTTTGTCTAATGTGAGGGAGAGAAATGGAGAGGTGGCAAACGGTGGCATCATCTTGGGTGCATGTTCGCCACGGAGCAGTATGTGATGTTTCGGTCTCCTAATTTTGTTAACGTTTCTTGTACCGAGAGAGAGAGAGAGAGAGAGAGAGAGAGAGAGTGCAATTGCGTCTATGACGACGATGGAGATGATGGAGAGACGCACTGGAGACGGTGGCTCCCTATGCTCCGGTGACTTACCACCGCCGTGTTCGTGGTGACTTGGATGACACACTTCCTAAACCTTGTACTTCTCTTTAACCTATCTCATCTCAATCTTATTGCGTGTTCCGTACGGTACATATAACAGTTTTTGATGAATTAGATTTACCCAGAGCACTACAAGCACCAGATATGGAGCACCAGCAAAGGACACCAAAGCATAGGCATAATGGCCTTAGTGTTCTTCAACAACATATCTCTTTCTTCGATTTGGATGATAATGACATCATCTATCCCTCCGAAACCTTCTCTGGTAAACATATATGTGCTCCAATTGGATTAAGAAATCCAATTGAAATTATGTGTACAAATCGGTTTATGCATTTTTGTTGGTTAATGTACTCATTTACGGAATTTAATTCCACCAGGATTCCGCTTACTCGGTTTCAATTTACTCACGTCGCTTATTTTAGCTGCTGCTGGTATCCACATAGCTCTTAGCTATGCTACTCTCCCGGTACGGTCCAATATATTTGAGTATAATTTAGTTTAAATCTACTGATCAGATTATATTATTAATTGGTATGTTTATGATTGATGAAGTAGGGGTGGCTACCATCTCCTTTTCTCCCTATATATATACACAACATTCACAAGACAAAGCACGGAAGCGACTCTAAAACATATGACAATGAAGGAAGGTAAAGTAACCACGTAAACAATGATCCATATATGTATAAACGTGACACACTGAGCTTTTTGCTGTATATATGTATATGTGATTGTGGAAATTAAGGTATACACCAGCGAATCTTGAGTTGATGTTTAGCAAATACGCAAGGACAGTGCCAGACAAGTTGAGTCTTGGAGAACTATGGGACATGACCGAAGTAAACCGTGATGCATTTGACTTTTTTGGCTGGTATATATTTACTTATTATAATGATCAAATGTGGTTGCATTTCTCTATAATTAACCGATTTTGGGTTTGTGAAGAAACAAATACATATTGTTGTGTGTAGGTGAGCGAGTAAAGTGGAATGGGGAGTATTGTATGCGTTAGCTAGTGACGAAGAAGGATTCTTATTTAAAGAAGCGATAAGGAGGTGTTTTGATGGGAGTTTGTTTGATTATTGCGCCAAGAACTATACCGAGATCAACGAGTACAAGACGTACAACTGATACGAGATTAACATATGTTATCTTTTTTTGTTTGATAACGAGAAGCTAATTAAAGCCTACTTAACAAAAAACATATTTTTTCCTGTTTGTTTTAAAGTTTTCCCTTTGGAGTAAGTTTCTTACATAAATGCGAGAAGAATTTGACCCCCACCAAAAAAAAAAAACTCAAAACAGACGCGCCATTTTCCGGAAGTTTTTAGTTATAAAACGCGCTAGTACATGAGCCAACCATAACTAAAATTTAGATAAAGATATTCGAACTTTTTTTTAATTCTTAGAGTGGATATGCATACATATATAAAATCATAATAAATTCGATTTTTTAATTTTTATCTAGGTTTGAAAATTTTAATATGATTTTAGTTTGTCTAAGTACTTTTAGAAACAGTAAAGAGGATTCTTTTTGATCTTAGAAGAAGGCAATGTCTTATATACAAGTTATAACTCTTAATCTAACATTAATATATGTAGTTTATATTAATCATAGGTCCAATAGGCTCTAATACTATTTTTAAGGTAGAGTGTGTATGCTAATAACATATATTTTGAGAAGAAATTTCACAAACTCTTTTGGATCTAACGCCTTAGTCATAATGCCTTAGTCATAATATCCGCTAGTTGTGTCTTTGTGGACTCATTTTTGGTAGTGATAGTGCCACGAATGATCTCGTCACGAATGAAATGACAATCCTTCTTTATGTGTTTTGTTCGAGCATGAAAAACAAGATTTGCAGCGAATTGAATTGTAGAAAGACTGTCAGAGTGAAGAATAGTCGAATCAGAACAAGCAATACCAAGTTTTGGAAGAAGCTCAAATAACCACATAAGTTCATGAACTGTATCAGCCATGGCGCGATATTCTGCTTCAGCGGACGAAAGAGAAACCATGTCTTGCTTACGTGTTTTCCAAGACAACGGAGAGCCACCAAGTTGAATAAACCAACCAGTTAGAGAACGATGAATCAAAGGACATCTAACCTAATCAGAATCACACCACACAATAAGAGTCAAATCCGAGTCAGAGCTTAGAAGAATACCTTGACCATGATCATTTTTCAAGTAACGAACGACTCGAAGTGCAGCATCCCAATGTGCAAACTTTGGATTTACCATAAATTGAGAGAGTATGTGTATGACATATGATAACTCCGGACGTGTCGTAGAAAGATATATCAGTTTTCCAATCAATCGACGATAGCTAGAAGGATCAGAGAGTGGTTCACCTTTTGCCAAGGCCAACTTGTGATTTTGCTCCAACGAAAAAGAAGTCGGTTTAACTCCCATCAGGCTATTTCAGAGATGATATCGAGAGTGTATTTTTTTTGACACAAGTAGATGCCTGAAGGAATACGAGCAACTTCGATTCCCAAAAAGTACTTCAAAACGCCTAAATCTTTTATGTGAAAACAAGAGCTCAAGTATTCTTTGAAGCCATTAATTAGCTCAAGTAAACTGCCAGAGATAATTAGATCGTCGACATACATAAGCACCTGTAGTTGTTTATCACCTTGCTGTAGTGTGAATAAAGAATAATCAGAGTAGTTTTGTTCAAAACCGTACTCTTTCAAGGCTATTGCTAACTTCCCGAACCAACATCGAGGAGTTTGCTTAAGACAATAGAGTCATTTATGCAAGCGGTAAACCTTGTTTTTATCATGATCTTTCGAGAGAAAACCCAGAGGAAATTGTATATATACCTGCTCGTCGAGATCGCCGTGAAGGAACGCGTTATGAACATCCATTTGATGAATTTCCCAGTTTTTGGAGGAAATTGTACTCCTACTACACTACTACAAGGCAAGACTCTATTTCACAGAAAACAACATCTTGAGAGACAGAAACCACACCGGTTTCGATGTTGTACACTCGCCATCCTTTCTTGGCAAACGGATAACCGAAAAACACTGATGGATTGCTACGGGAAGCAAACTTATCACCACCATGTTTCTGATTGTGAACATAACAAAGGCATCCAAAAACACGCAGATGTTGCATAGGAGGTGGATGGTTGTATACCAATTCGAATAGAGTCTTACCTTGTAGTAGTGTAGTTGGAGTATGATTGATCAAATAAGCTGATGCAAGTGCACAATATCTCTAAAATTCAGTCGGAAGATGAGCTTGAAATCGCAATGCTCTTGCGATGTTGAGGATATGACGATGCTTTCGTTCAACTCGACCATTTTGCTGTGGTGTTCTGACATAAGAGGTTTCATGAACGATGCCTTTTTTCGCAAAGAAGCCAGCTAAGCAAAAAAATTCAGATCGTTATCACTACGAATAGTTTGAACATGGGTAGAGAATTGTCTTTCAACAAGTGCAATAAAATTCTTGAGATGTTTTGAAACGTCTTGTTTGGATGGAAGGAGATATACCCAAACAGCTCGACAAGAATCATCAAGTATTGTTAAGAAATATCGAGATCCGCAGATTGATGTAGTTCTATACGGACCCCAAAGATCGCAATGAATCATCCCAAAAGCTCGACTTGTTTTATTAATACTCGAAGGAAAAGAATCTCTTGTTTGCTTGGCGCGGATACAGACATCACACGTCTTTGAATCAAAAACATTACTATGAAAATCATATAACTTCAAGATCTCAAAAGCTTTAGAGGAAGGATGTCCTAAACGACAATGCCAGAGCTCCATTGTGATTGTTCATCGAGCTGATTTGGTTGGGAACCCGACGCTCAATATGGAACATGAAAGGGTGTGATTGCTTTTTGTTAGGGCTCTTATTCGGTTACTATCTCAATCAACCAAAATGTAGGAAATTGTAGTCCAAAAGGTGTACAGAGAGTTTGGATTAATATGATTTAACATTAAACCAAAAAAGGAATATGGAACAAAAGACTTCGGTTGTAACTGGTAACCACTCGAAGAATAATAGGAATGAAGAAGAAAATGAATGGAAAAAATTGTATTAACAAATTAAAAAGAATTATTGTAGAGAGGGAATGAAACAAATTGTCATTGTAAATGGTAACAAAAAAAAAAATATTTCAAACAATAAAAAAAAAAATCTATATAAAAATGCATTCTTTTTGCTCTTTGTCAAATTAGATGGAGAATACTTTTGTTCTATATTCCGTAATACTAGTAAGAATGAAAAAGAATGACATAGAATTTTTATTATTTATAAATGGTAAAAAAAATATTAAGAATGAGTAGGAATGTTATGTTTTTCTCTTTTCCTTACATTTCTAATGATCACCATTTTTATAAAGATTTTTTGGAAAAAGAGTTTATCTCTAACTATTTTAGTTTACATGATGAAAAAGCCAATGATAAAGATCGAGAAGAAATATAGAACCAAAAAAAAAACCCCTAAGAAAACAAAGGTTTAAACATACAGAACGCACGTTAATTAGTCTTTTCATTTTTTTGTTTTGGTCACAAAATTAATCTTTTTCATTTATTTTTATTTGATAACTAAGTAAAAGATAAAGAAGCGACAATGTGGAAGAACTGCAAATTCACCAAGACATCCTTGGCATGGCTAGTGGCTCGGCGTTCAACTCTTGAGAACAACTCGTTGCTTAGCTCTTCGCCGATGTGAGCTTCCACGAGTACTCCGGCTACACTCCGACAACTACTAGCAAAGGCACGACCGACCTCAGATGCATCGTCCGGCTCGCTCACCACCAGCGGACTTCCTCCTTTATAAACAACTAACTTCTCAATTGCGAATGAGCCGTCCGCTTCAACTACTTCCTTGAAATCTTGCAGGCTTGGCGCGTACACCGGAATATTGAAGCCGTCACGCTTCTCTGCCGGTACCAAACCCTAAAAAAAAAGTTTTGTTTTAACATCTATGTTTGTTCTTATAATGTTAAAAAAAAATGAACCCATAATAACATTCAGGACGTTACTTAAATTAAACAAATGTCATCAGAACACCTCTATATTGATCCACTTGAATTGCAAAATAAATAATTTAATAATTTCATGGTGAGCCACATGAATTTTGCTTTTTCGTAATTCAAAATGTTAATCTATATGTACTAAAATATGTTATAGTGAATTAAATTATATATGTAGTTTGATTCACTAACTTTTACATGATTATCTGACTATAAGTTATGCTGACTTTAACACATGTAAACTTTACTTTTTCGTAGTGACTATTTGATCTAACGGATTAAAATGATTGTGTTAGAACGTAACGTGACAATTCCTGTTGAAACTTTTTAGATGACTTTTCTTTAAATGTCGTCGGATAATTAATATGGCCTGCCAATTTTGTCTATACAACTATACAAGGTCCTGATGACGATTTTTTGCCGACGCATACAATGATCCCACGGTGGGTGGTTCAGATTCATCTAGGATCGATGAGGACAATCGGACGCGTATGAATGAATAATACATTTAAAACTAGTAGTGATGAGGGCGTACACTAACGTGGTCTTAAAGCCACCACAATCATCTGCTTCGGTTTCGTTATACATGGATTCACAAAAATAATTATTTAAGAAAAATATTTGTTGTCATTGATGTGGATAGCTAGTATACTAGGTTTGAAGATTTTACGAGTTAAAGTCTAAGATATTCTAGTTGATGTAGTCAATTTTCTTTAGACAATGGCTATATCTAGCCACATTTTCCAAATATTTTCCTTAATAAATTGGGAAACATCATGTAGATATACCTTCCTAGCTAGTGTTACAATAATTTAATTAATTTTCGAAAAGCCAAAAGAGCATATGGTTTAGTTTATATAAACATAGAACTCGAGGTTACTAACTTAGATTTGCAGTGTGATTGATTAGTTGGGGGAATATATATATTTATATAGTTGATTAATTAAGGTCGTACCTCGCGGACAAGGTCGTCCCAAGCGTCCTGAAAATGAGTGCCGAAGAGTAGACCGGCACCACCTTGGTCGGTAGGGTCCACAGAGGTACGACCGAGACAAACGAGGAACATGGAGCCACCTCTCTTAACCTCCGCCGCTCTTGCCCTCAAAAACTCAGCCAAGTCCGCCTGAAACTGCCGTTTGTAAGCCGTCGCCATCTTCTCTCCGGCGCCATGTATGAACACTCTCCCTCTATTGTACGCCGCTGATCTCCTATCCGTCACTCTCTCCGGAACCTACCATATACATATATATGCTCCATTTCTCAATTAAATCACAAGGTCTTTTTAAGAAAAAGAAATTACAAGTATCTTAAAGTTTTTTTAAAATTTCTATGGATGAATGTATACAAAAACAATTCTAATATGCTTTTGTGTTATTTACATAAAATAAAACTCACAACTAATCTCATTAGTTAAACCAAGATCATAACTTAGTTTTAAATCCCGTAGTTTGCTTATCGAGTAGTATAGGATCCAACAAAATTCGTTTAAACCATTTGAAAAGACTCTCTATTCAAAAAAAAAAAAAGGAAAAGA
Source organism: Arabis hirsuta (assembly GCA_964056655.1). Classification (NCBI taxonomy): domain Eukaryota; kingdom Viridiplantae; phylum Streptophyta; class Magnoliopsida; order Brassicales; family Brassicaceae; genus Arabis; species Arabis hirsuta. The sequence goes on from OZ053299.1 coordinate 34,768,243, forward strand.
CTCGGCTGTGTGTCTTTTTAATTATAACCGATTTAAAAACCTGTTTAATAAAAACATCAGCATTTGATTAATGAATGATTAATCGGATTTGCATCTAATGTATTTAAAAATAAAAATTAAATAAACATGCTGAGTCTAAGCGTAATTATAATTTTATAAACGTCTGATTAACATCTACCCATGATTTTAACATTGATAAATATAATTAAAAGTTAAAACTGAAAAGAAAAATGTACTGTTAAAGGCTTAAACCAAACGAACCGAACCGTGCGACGTGTAAATAACGTGAACTACCGTAAGTTACACGTTCTGTAGAGTTTGCATACCTGAGAGAGCCAATGCAAAGAAAAGGCAGAGTGGAAAAAGTCAATGGTTCTCGCCGGAAAAAGTCTCCGGTAAAACGATCCGGGAACACCAGCGACGAAGTAGGAGCGATTTCCATCGGCAGCAAGACACTCCTCCATGCAAGAGTTAGAGACAAGTGGTGGAAGAAGCTGAAAAAGAGTGTTAAAATCATTGCTTGGGAGATCGGAGAAGAAAGCTGTGAACTCCGGTGGGTCGATTCCGGCAGAATCAAACCGCTTAGAGATGTGTTTGACTATGAAATCGATTATGTGGATGGTGTTTGCGCCGGAGGAGCAGCCGAGATCTACCGCCGTGAACGGTGGAGGACTGGCGGAGGAGTTTAGGTGAACATTGTCAAGTGTTTCTTCTAAGAGGTGAAGCATGGACCGTGCATGCATAGCCTGCACATATTTATTTCTTTTAGTTTCATGAATTGAAGAATTCAATTTTTTTCCGTGATTTACTAAATGTATGCATTTCCATGCACGTTGACGCTGGCTCTATAATTGTCTCAACATCATTAGCATTTGTTTTAATATATCGCTTAATTTGTTTAACGATCTACTTTTAGAAACACAGTAGAGTACTTTTAATTCCGTTTAGCATATACAAGCCAAACAAAAACCAAATCAGGAAAAATAATCCATAATATTTGGTTGATTTATTCCATATTCGAAGAAACCGTAATTGAAAACTAAACTGATCAGTTGAAGTGGAAAAAAACCTAAGAAAATATTAATTTTTTAAAATATATTTTGCCAACCATTTAGGCAGCCCTTGCTTAAAACATATTCGAACAAAAAGAGACCTGAGCTTGAGAGTTATTGGCATAGCTGTCCTGTCCTTTGCCACCTTTCATGCTGAGAAGTCTCTCGAGCTTCATGTTACACACAGCAACGTTGTCTCCCTTAGAACCCATTTTCTTTCTCTCTCTCACTCTCTTTGGTTCTCTCTATCTTTCTCTGCACCTTAATTATTTTGTGAATGAGACAAGCTCGAAGAGACGACACATATTTATAGGAAAAGAGGACAAAGAGATAGATGATAAATGTATGAATTTAGTTGAATGGGGAAACATATTATTAAATGTGCCATTGCGTACATTGTGTATATACTGATTATTCATACAAAAACAACGCATCATTATGTTTGTTTTCCAAAAAACAAAATATCATTATGTGGTGTACTTGTGTCACATGATATATGTATGATACATACATGGTTTGTCATTTTGTGAACTGTAGGTTATTAGTTTTGGCAACCACATTTTGTGTAGGGCTATTTGAAGTAAAGAGTAGAACAATATATTATGTACACACGTATAATTTTATAAATATCTCACGTGATATTTTTTGTCAAGTATTTTTGCGGTTATGATTTAAAACTGAAATATCTAAAAATGACATTTTTGTTTTGTTATGTATTAGTGCGATTGTTATAAGAAAAAAATTATTTTAAATAAGCACTCGTTCAAACGTAAGTATAATTAGATTTATCCAATTGTATTCGTTTCACTTTTTTTATTACTAAAACCTATCGTATTATATAAAGGAGGATACGCATGATGAGAATGCGACACATAAACAATATTATAACTCACCAAATCGTGATATTTGTCTACTGTTAATTAGATAATCACATATGTTAACAATTAAAATAGCTAAAAAAATATTAAAATAAAAATAAATATAAAAAATGAACAAAATAATTGTCAAGTAACTAACGAAATAGTAAATAAATAAAAAAAATTATTTTTGAAACTAATTATGAAAAAAGAAAATTTTTTAATAGTCCATATTAGCAAGATTAAAACAAATTAATTTAATAGTTTAAACTAATTATAAAAATTAAATTAAGAAATAAAATAAAGATAATGTAAACCATTATAAAAAAGTAGGAAGAAAAAAATCAAGTAAGAAAAATATTACCGACGAGAGTGTAACACGTAAGCAAAATGATAATTCATCAGATCGTGACATGTCTCCAATATTGATCAGATGATGACATGTGTTAAAACTTAAAATTAATAAAGAAAAAATAAATAAAAAATAGAAAACAAACAAAATAATTGTCAAGCAACTAACCAAATAGTAAAAAGAACATTTTTATAATAGTCCCAAATAGCTATAAAAAAAATTATAATAATTTAAACAAATTATAAAAGAAAATTAGAAAAAAATAGAGAGATTATAAATATTAAACAAAAAGTAGAGAGAAAATATAAATTTGAATTAAAAAAAAATATGAATGATAAGACAAAAGAAATTTTTTTCTCTCATTGAGAGTAAGACCCTATGGGAGAAAACCCGTCCACCTTTTCTTATCTCATTGAGAGTAAGACTCTTCTCGGAATTAAAACCGAGTTTTTCTCCAACCGTCTTGTTTTCAGTAGTGGTATGTAATGGGCCTCATGAAGCAACCGGCTTCGTCTCGACGAATCTTGGAGGTTTGGGTAATCTTTCAACGTGACAACTCAAAGTGATCAACCTAATGCTTTTCGGCTTAGCTGTGAGCTTTATACCGACATATCAAGAATTCTTCTATGATTCGCTGTCGTATAATTATCTTGTTTCTTATGCTTTAAATTTTAACGTTTTCATAAATTGTAATATGAATGGATGTAACCCCAAACGTTTAAGTTAATAAAAAACAAAGCGTTTCACACCAAAAAAAAACAATTTTTTTTTTTAAAAAATTAGAAAGAATATGAAAATCTCAATATTAAAGTTAATATACACAAACATACCAAATAAAAAAAATCTATAAACATATTTATTTTGTAAACATAGTTATAGAATATTACAAAGAAAATCGAAATCTTCTACCTATACTTTTCAATGTTAAAAAGAGAAATTATAAAAAATGAAAATTTATGCATAATATAAAATAATAATAATTTACAATGTTAAGATTCAAAAGTGTAAGATTTGACGAGTATAGATTTCTATGAAAAATAAATCGATGATATAAATAACATTTATCAATCATAGATTTATATATGATGCTTGATAAAACTATTTATAAAATATTTTATAGGGTTTTATGATAATATTCACGTAGATTTATTGTTTTATGATTGAACTCTATAATATTTTAATTGTTATAAGATTTTATCTTATAGTTAATATAAATTCATAATGTGTAGGATTTTTTTTTGTTTTTAAGAATAAGATTTAAATTTTATTTATGTATATATATTTTTAGGCCTGCTTAATATGAAATTAGGACATGAGAATTAAGATATAATTAAATTTTAATGGTTTAAGACCCATGTTTAAATATTTTAAAATACTTTTGTAATTTAAAAGGTTACTAATTAAAACTTATATTTTGATATGAATATTTTTTTAATGTATTTACCCACGTATCAACGCGGATCCTAATCTAGTAAATATATAAACAATTATGCAAAACATTTTGGACATTTTTGTTTTGTTATGTATAATTGCGATTGTTATAAGAAAAATATTATTTTCAAATAAGCACTCGTTCAAACGTAAGTATAATTTGATTTATCCAATTGTATTCGTTTTACCTTTTTATTACTAAAAAATATAAATATATAACCATATCAAGCAAAACATTTTGTTCATAATATACGAATATATTTAGATTTAAAATATGTTGTTTTATTTGTGGTAAAATATAATTTTTGAAAAATGTGTTGTTTCATAGGGAAAACGCCCAATTTCCCCCCATAAACATAGTAGTTTCTGATTATTTTAGATGAATTTCTTATGATATCACACTTTGAAATTTTGTTTTCAAAAATACTAATATTTTTCAAATGTTCAACAAATACCACAAACACAAAATCAATTTTCAAAATTTTATAATTTAAACTAGGTGATTGACCCGCACCCTTGTGCGGGTATGAATTTTTTTCTATGAAACAAGTTAATTCTAATATTTAATAATCCAAATTTATATTTATGAAAAAAGATCGAATTCTCTAATGTATGTGATGTAGAAAATATTATGTGTGAAATAATATTTTAAATATTTTGAGTGTTATTTTGAAAATTAGTGTTTTTCCATTTTGTAACTTTTGTATTTATGTTTAAATAAAACTAAAACGATAGATAATAATATATAAAATTTTCTAGTTAGTGAAATAATATTTTGACATATTGAAAAATTTACACATGGTGAGAAATCTAAGACACACTACTACAATCTTTAAGGAAAGAACACAAAACCAAACAAAATATATTTTTATTCATATTTCTAGGTGATTCACCCGCGTCTTGCGTATGCTTAGAGAATTTTTAAACTCTGTTAATGGTAGTGTTATCATTCGTTGATATTTATTTTTTGATTTGACATTTGTATAAAGTTTGTTAATGTTAGTAAATTATCTACATATGTTTTATTTATTCTTCTCCATCTTTGTTTTATTTTTTCTGTTCTTTCAATGTTTTCTCTTCTTTTCATCATCTTCGTCTTCTTTGTTTTATATAACGTCTTCTTCTTCTTCTTTTCGCGGTCGTGCTCCTTTTCGGTTTTTGTTTTTTTTGTTCTTCTACTTATTCTCCTAACTTTTCTAAGATTGTTACTTGTGTCCAAAGTGGTTAGAATTTTTTCTTTATACTCCGACATTGTTTTCTTTATTTTTTTGGTTTCGTCTTAATCTTCGTCTATTTTTCTTCTTTTCCAATTTTTATTATTCCTCTTCTTTTTCTTTATATTTTTATCGTCTTTATTTTCGCTTTCATATTTATTTTTATATATAACAAATTTTGTATTATATTAATTCCAAATATATTAATTTATTTTCTCATAATTTTAAAAATAACATACACAATCTTTTAAAAAGTTTGATACCTCTTATATTTGTGCATAATATATTTGATAGCTTCTAACATAACAAATTTATGTTGTGAAAAAACTATCACAATACAATATTTGTATACTCACATTTAAAAAAAAAAAAGAATTGCAATCTTCGTATCCTCATTTTTAGACAACAACATACATCTTTTCTTCTTCAATATTTTTTGTTTTCACAAATTTAAAGAAATTGAGTAGAGATTGATGTCATGTTATCTTTTTTTCAAAGACATATCATAATTTATGTTTGCCATATCATAGTTTTTTTTTCTATTTAAACCAATGAAATTAAAACAACTAAGCATTCTTAATAATTGTACTTCTTTTCTTTTTAATAGTAAGGAGATTCTTTTAAGAAAATATATATATGATTTTTGAAAAGAGGTGCTTTTAATTCCATTTTAGCGTAGTATTATTATTATTAATTTTTTATTATCGATTGAGATGTTTAATGGATATATAGCTGATTATTGTGTTTATAAACTTTTTGTAAGCCATGGAAACATCTTTGGTTTAATGGTTGACAAATCAATGATTGTTTTCATATCATGCCCCATATCAATCTTGAATGATACTTGTAGATTCCGAATGCAGAATTTTTAAACATTCAACGTGTTGTTTGTTGATTCGTCATCCTAGCGGATAACTAGATCAGTGGGTGGTAGTTAGTCGTATTGTAATATGTTTAAATTTTATCCTGAATATGATAAATAATGATATAACAATGAACAAGTATGTACAAAAAAATATATACATTAAATTTTGTTGGTTATAAGATTAGTAAGAGGACTATATAGTGTTATAACTAATGAGTCTTAAGAGTAAGAACTTATTGGTTGGCTTTAAAACATTCATAATGAGAAAAATCAAAAGGAAAATGAATGTGTTTCCATATGATACCACCCGACGGGACATTAGGAGTAGTCAAGCTATGATACGATCTAAGTTAGATTCATGCATGTTTCAAACATTTGTCAAACAACTTTCATCCATTGCTTTTCTATCCAATATCAATCATATAATTCATATTCCATGTATTGGTCCTAAAGATTGTCAGTTAATGTCTATAAACTAGTCCAAAAAACTGTTTAGACGATGCCATTTTCATTTTTTTCGTTCTTTTTATTAACACTAGTACACTGAAACGGTCACTTTTAGAGATGGAATATGAATTATACGAAAACAATATTAAAACCAAACATAAATCAGCTGCTCCAGTATGTTGTTTACACATACAGTATACAATTAAATTTTAAATAACAAAACGGTTGTGGGCTAACTACTCCATTACCCACCATTTTAAGTGGCAAGAAAATCCAGATTTATTGACTCCGGAGATTTGTTTTGACTTCGGCATATAATTACATACCATAGTTATAAAACAAAAACTTTAAATCTGAATTTTATGAGCAAATGAAAGAAACCTTGTCAACTAACTATAATTCATACCATAGTTAGTTTGTGGCTCTTGACATTTTCATCTAAACCTAAAATGGATGCCTCAGCTGGTTTAAGTCTCTATTAATAGTTTTTTTTTTTTCGATTAATTTATTGCGTAATATCGATTCGTTTTTTCGTTAATATGCATGAGCAATGTAAACTCGAATATAGGAGTGGGTAAGGCACTAGATTGACGCCGAAAATTCATGGAATCCAATGGAACAGAGAAAGTGTAGCAATATAACAAAAGAGAGTAGTTTCTTCATCATGTTGCCGGTTTTTTTTAATTCTCTATCCATTTCTCTACATTTCAATCATTTCTATCCTAAAACTAGATGTAATTATATATTTTCTTATTTTCCACCAAACATAAGGAACATCCATGTTATATCTTAACACTAATAAAAGTTAGTAACAAATGGACCATATAAAATTTCAAAAAAAAATAAAAGACCATTTATAATAAAAAAATTTTTTTAACCTAGTGCAAGCTGCTTCAAATTAACAAGTTGAGTTCTCATCCCAAAGTTTTGTTTAATAGGCTGAGGCTGCAACAAATAAGGCATATCGCATTATAGAATAAGTGATATTAATTAATTGATTTACTGTTTTATTACAAATTATGAGATTTGCTACATAAACGGTTCTACAATATACAATTTTAACAGACTCTTATAGATCCATGTCTTACCTTGGATGCCTCTAATCATAGTAAATGGTTCTACTTGTACAACACTTGAGATTTTATGTATGCTTATCTACATTAATTTGTATAATTAGAAATAAGTTGTATTTTCTGGGAATCGAATTATAGACTTCTTGATGTAGAAACATTAGTAAATTCTTGATCAACCACTTATTTAAACCATTAGCCCAGTGGTTGATCAAGAGGTCACTAATATTTCTATACCAAGAAGTCTAGAATTCGATTTCCAGAAAATACAACTTATTTCTAATTATTATGATACTGCATTTATAAAAATATACTGTAATATTTAACAGTATTTGAACGTGTAGTGAATCCTATTACACTTATTTAAAACAGTATTACAAATATCTGTAAAAATGCGAATATGATCCATAATGTCTAAAAATATATACTAAACTATGTATATCCAAATATTTATACACAAAACAGCTACATGCATGTACGTATTTGTATTCAATCTTCTTAATAAGTTAATATCCAAAAATTCAAGGCCACCGAAACGAGTCTGATCGAGTAAGGGATTTCAAATTATTTGTCCATCCCTCTTGTCGTGCATGTACTTATTAAGATTCGTAATTATTAATAGGTCTTCTTAAAAATTCGAAAATGTAAACATTTGCAAATGTAAATCTTAATATTTGAAAATTGGAGAATGTAAACAAGAAAGGGAAATAAAAAGTGTAAGTTATTATTATTTTTTTGTGTAGAAAATGTCACTTGGCTAGGCGATTGTTAGTAGACGCATATAATTATATATCAGCTACTGCATGAAATTCATAGGTATATAATTATATATAATGTTTAGTGTTAGATAGGACATCTCCAATGTATCACTCTATTTTTCACTCCAAAATAGAGTAACTCCAAAATAGAATAACTCCAAATAAGGTAACTCCAAAATGGAGTTGAATTTTATTCCAATGTATTACTCTATTTTTTATTTCAAAAGTAATATTTTAAGTATATTTCTCTTTTTCTATTTATTATTAATTACTAATAATGCACTTTATTTATAAAATTTACAAATTGATCCCATTATCTTTTTGTTTTATAAACTAAAATCGTAACATTATATCTTTTATATTAACTTATACATACATACATATTAACTTTACAATATGCACTTTTTAAAGATTAAATTTGTAATAACATATATTAATTTAGACATACATACATATTTTTAACAAGAAAAACTTACACATATATTACAATTTTACACATTATAATATAATGTAATAATTTTGTTGCAAAATTTTGTAATTTGATAAACTCGTAAATCTTTTATTAAAAAAAATATCAACCAAACATAAAATCATTATCAAAATAATTATTTTTCTCTTAAAATGAAATTATTTAAAATTTGAAAGATTATTTTATAAATAAAAAGTTCAACTTTAAAATGAAATGGAAAATGAGATTACTCCATATTTGGAGAAAAAATGGTTTTACTCTATTTTGGAGTTGAAAATAGAGTGGGGTTGGAGGAGATTTTACTCAAAAATGGAGTTTTAATTAGGATATAGATTGGGGTTGGAAATATCCAAAAAAAAATAATTAGCAAAATGAAAGGATTAAAAAGAATAAAATATACAAGTGGGTCCAATATATCTTATATCAACCCAACAACCAAATTTTCACAAACATGCCACAAGAGTCGTGAAAAGAAGGTCCTACTGTACTAATACTATACTTCTATTTTCTTTGGCTAATTAAGAAATAGGGAGATTGTATTGCATGACCAACAAAAAAAAGCTATAACTAGGAAATTAAATTAATCAATTATCTTAGATTTAATGGCTATAATATATTTTGTCATATAAGACACTTTTGATTAGTTAATAATTTTTTTTTGGTTAGTCACCAATTAACCCTAAGAAATATTACATTGTCTGTTTCATTTCCCAAAATCACCACCAATTTTAGTAATTTTGTAATACCACAAACTTAAGGTTTAGAAGGGTTACTATTTTATTTTAAAATTATTTTACTCTAAACTTATGGTTTTTGAAAATTATATTTTCTTCATATGTAAACATTGTTGACCATCTTTCGTTTTTTTTTTGGCTATTGTCATTCTTCATGTTTCTCATTCGAATATTTACTTTCTACTCATTTTGTTTGATAAATAATGTCGTTATAGAATTTTATTTTTTATTTTAAAAAGAATACCATTTTACATTTTTAATGTGATTTTAAAAATATAATTTTTTTATTAACACTTTTTGTAAAACAGAAAGAATATATATTTTAACTTTTCTCATTGTTATAATTTGATTTCGTTTCGTACATTTTAAGTTCTCTATCGTTTTATATGCCCTTGTGATCTCTTTCTTCTGGCTTGTTTTATGTATTCTCATCTCAAGAAAACTAATTATTTACGTAACAAAGTCATCTTTGTTTTTTAATTAGTACGTTTTAATAATTACAATGAGCTATAAAAGGGTAATTATTGACTAATGATATATTGATATGTCATATGTGATGTAATCTTATTGGAATTTGGAGTTATCAATGACTACAAACTTTCAAGTAACGAGAGTGTCACAATTCTACGGGTTGGTCACGAATTTAATATTCCTACATGAATCATTCCTTAGCCGATATAAAATTAATTTGTTGTTAGAAGTATACTAATCATAGTTAACTTTGTTTTTCAGTTAGAGATTTAATTTTAAAGACCTTGACTCCAATCATTAATGGTTGTAAAGTTATATTTGTACACTTTACAAAAAGTTGTGTATATATTAAACCAATTTTAAAACAAGTTCTGTTTAGGCAGTGTCGTGCTTAGCGTTTTGGGGACGTGCTTAGCGTTTTGGGGACCCGAGGCGATATTAAAATATCAAATGAGTTAAAAAAAATAAAAAATCTGAAATGAAAAACTTATAAAGGATAATTGTAAAAAATGTTATTTTTGGTGTGTCTATTTTTAAAAATGTTATTATGGAAGTTTTTTTTTCAAAAATGTTACTAATTAAGGATTTTTAAATCCTAAATCTTAAAATTCTAAACAATAAAGAAAGTTTTGACCCCAAACAAACTCTAAACCATCAAAACTAAACCCTAATACAACATAGTTAACCCAAATATAAATGATAAATTGAATAAATGATTTTGAAAAAGTGGTATTTTTGATTTTTTTTTGAAAAAGTGGCATTTTTATAAAATTCTCAACGTATAATGATTTGAGTATTTAAAATATGAAATCCTGATATGATACAAATTAATCCAAATCAATTTATAGAATATTATTATCAAAAATCAAAACTAAAAATGAAAGACATATATACAAAATTTATCAATTGAACGGCTAATTATATAAAATTTGGGACCCTAAAATTATTGATATGAAGTGGAGGTCCTAGGCGATTGCCTCTTTTCTAAAACCTAAGGCAGGCCCTGTGTTTAGGACATCTTTAATCAATATCTTATCAGTTAAAATGAGATTGATTGAAGAAGACATGAATGAAACTGGATGATTTGAAACTAATAGTATAATTAAAAAACTGCATATAGACCAATCAATTAAATTTAATAAATACTCAACGTCTTCACTAGGCAATACTCAATAGGCATGTAGATCTAGGCTCATGTAACGATTTTTAACCGCTAGTTATCGTTATTAACTTATTATGATTTTAAAACTCCCAGATAAAGTCATGGTTTCTCGTGTATACCTAATTCTGCCACAACCACTAACTGAAATACTAATACTTTCTGTTTGTAAGTTTAAACCATCTGTAGTGTGACACCCGACTCGCTTAGTTAGCCGAGATGACAAGTCATGAAAACAAACTATCAATTCTAACGGATACTTTTATACAAAAACCAATACTTTATTCCATAACTCAAGTCTTAAACCATTCCACATTAACCATAATTCTAACTTAATAAAACCTTCGCGTGAAAACCTAATAAAAAAAAATACTAAAAAAATTGTTTTAAAAATCCAAACATAAATCCCGCAAAAACCAGCACCCGGACAACAACCACCTTGAGCCACTACTCTGTAAAATCGGTATCATCTGAAAGGAGAGAAGAAGGAGGGGTGAATAATTCCGGGAAGAAATTACTCTATGAGATTGTTACCCACAACAACTCTAATACTTGGAAACAATAGGTAATCAAACACATTAAACCAGACATAGAACATGCACCACCCAACTTATTACTAGCAACATAACATTCACAACTAGCGTTTCTAAACCATAATCTCTTTTACTTATACCTTAACTCATACTTAAACATTCCACTGTTCACATTCTTTACTTTACTTCCCTTTTCACATTCTTTACTTCCTTAAATTCACGGCAGAGCCAACCCCTTTCTCGCGTTTTGGGTATGTCCTCCCCGTCATGGCCCTCTAAGGCCTAATAGACTACAACGGGCTTACATACGCGATCATTCGTAGTCCAACACACAAATTTCTGTAAAGGGCTTACGTACGCGATCGTTCCCAGAACTATCCTATACTCTAACAATCTCAAACAATACTTTTTATTCTTTAACTTCATTTAATTACCAAAAAATTTCCACACATCAACCAATCGTTAGTAACAATCAGCAAGCATCAAACATCCCTAGACTTAGCACATATAACAAACAACATCACATTCCATCCCTAAACTAACATGTAAGAACATCTAGTGTTAACTAGTATTAAAGTAATCTAGACAACACCCTCACCTTAGCCTTTGAATGACCAAATACGGAGGAGTGAGCTAGAAGGATGTGAATCTGCATTCTGGGCGGATCTGGAAAAGCGATTTAAGTCAAAAATAGCGTTTCTGGATTTTGACATAATAAATGTTTCTTGACCAGAAAGAAACACCAATAACTCATCGGATTTAGTTCGGATTGGAATACCAGAACTTGATCTGAAATCCTTGTAACGTACCTTTCCAACTATACCAAAACTGTGTTCTAACTCGTTCTGTAACAGAGTACACCTTCCTCCAAAGTTAGCTATGTGAAATCGTAGAACAGATTCGGATCAGACATTAGGGCAAACTTAAATCGCATATTGCGGATTCATCCTACCTCAGAATCGAAATCGGAAAACAGCCACCGAATCTGTGAAGAATCTTCTATCCAACAGTATGTAGATCATCGTCTAACTCGTCACGGTTCGCCGAAAAATCACCCCGCAAGTGCTCTGGTCGGATCTAAGAATAAGAATTACATATTCAGAAAACATTGATTTTTCCTGATATTCAAATACGATTTGCGAGCAGACCATACCTCTTAATTCGAATCCAAAAGAAACTACAGAAACTAGAATCCGTGATCTTTCCAGAGGTACTAAGATCAATATCTAGGTCCTTCTGTGTTGTTGGGAATCTGGATTTCAAACTAGCTATTTGGAACTGATATGAATTTGTCTCAATTGTGGTTTTAGGGAACGGCGGCTTTAGCTTAATGAGGATATTTGATCTCTCTCTCTCCAATTCGTGGCCCTTTATATGGAGGCAAGGAGGTAATAGGTTAGGGTTTCATTTAGCACTTGAGCCACACGTAACGGGCTTTTTAGGTTTGGAGATTTTTATGGGATTGGGCCATGACATGTAGCATCTTTATATTTTTAAATCCAATATATGTTTACCCTGCTCTTTTCATGGTCGCTGCAACTAATGTTAGCGGCGTAAAAAAACAATATAATTATGTTGCTTGCGCCACAAGATTTGCTTGGCTCATCATAGTTGTTGTTTTCTATGTCATCCTCTAGATTGACCACTCGCGCCGATCCATCCGCTGATGGCGCACTTCTATTAATATCTTGTCTACGGTTCCCGGGATTCGGGTCGGCATTTAGATCGAGCGGATGAAGTCGGCGAGCTCTTTACGTCTCGCTGGGTGTTGAGAAATTTAAAGTTGTTGGGGGGACGCGATCCACGGCTCTTCGTGCGAGTGTTGTATCTCTCCCGTGGCTCACCGTAGTGAGGGAATATAGCCGGTTCATCACCGTGTTGTTGAATTGCTCCTTTGATTTCTTAAGCAATTCTTTGAACATTCCCTTTGTCTGAGCCAAAGTTTCAGGGCTTTCCTCCGCGGCTGGCGGTGTCTGTTTCTCTGTGGATCCGTCCGCCGTAGGGTTCTTTTGGGTCGTTGTCGTTGTGATCTCCGTCATGGCCATCTCTCAGGATCTTAATGCGGTAGCTCTTTTAGAGTAAGAAGCTTTCTGTTCCTCTTAAATGGCGCCAAAATGTGGGAGTCGAATCTCACAATTAGATTTGTCTTAGTAATTTTTCTAGGGTTTGAATACTTATGCGGTTAACCACTAAAACGATAGATCTCAAGAGAAGTTTTTATTAGCTGTTAAGAAAGCTGCTGCGAAAATACAATTGTTTTGCTAATGAATTTCTGATCCCCTCTTTGGAGGATGTACATGAGTATTTATACAAGTCTAGGTCGGTTGGGGTTAAGCCCAAAACAATAAGGAAAACTTCCTTTTTCTTAGAGATTTTCCTTTCTTCGCAAAAAGATTTAAGTCGGCTAGCCCATTGGATTTGTGTTGGGCTTGCTCTTCTGTCTTGTTGTTTCAGATCAGCCCATTCTGCTTCAAGGCGGCTCACCGGTTTAACAACTAACCATCGGTTTCATGCGCGACTCGCCGGTTTATCTCTATACTTAGTCATTTTAAAATTGTAGATTCTAGTGGAGGAATTTGATCCTAACAGTCATCTCCTTACTAAACTATATAAGTGGTATTTTCAAAAATAAATTAAAAATGTTAATAAATTAAAAATATAAATATTTTTAAATATGATACCTATATATAGTAATGATATTCTTGGAATTCTCCATTTAAGCATCAACTGTTATTCTCTCTTTTCGATGTATCCCGAAATTTTAAGTTAATAAAATTAAATTTTGCACCAAATACTTCGTACATGAGTTGAACTATCTAATTTTTAAAACACTTTATCGATAAATTGGATCTTCACATTTCACCTCTAACTATATAGAAAAAACACAAATCATGGTAAAAACGGTTATGGCTAAACAAGTTCACGGACAACATCTCTACTAAATCGAAACCGAAAATTCAATTTATTATCTAGTTCACTTGATGTGGCTCTTTCTTTACACGTATGTATTTTGTTTCCAAAAACAAGATGACTAAAATCATTTTTGTAACGGTTATTCAATAAAAAGATTGAATGTTCATTTAAAAACTAAAATCATCTTTGTAACGGTTATTCAATAAAAAGATGGAATGCTCGTTAAAAAAAAAACACAAATCTAAATTAAAGAAACTAAACTCTGTACATGTTATATAACTAAACTTAGGGTTTCGATAAATAGTAAAGATTTATTATGTCCCTAAAGTGGAAAGCAAATTGGATAAATAACCAGAAGACCAGGAAGTTTGTTTTCTAAATAGTTTTCGAGTCTTTTCACATACAGTTACCGTGATCCTCGCTATTTCACGGAACACTGGACCCCAATATGTGCTCTTGAATTACTTTAATCTTTAAATGGCATGTATATATGTGTGTTGGTTAACTTCCAAATTAAATTAACCTACGACCTTTGCTATTTATTAATTTTCTTCCTCTTATTTTTGTTTGAATTTTCTCCTTCTATCAGAAATCAATCTTATATAAATATTAAGTAGCATATGGAATCATATCGTAGTATTTCTATATAGTTTTTTTTTGCTAAATTTTCTATATAGTTCAACATTTCAATTTTTTTTTTTTAAAAACAGAGGAAGTCTGATTTAGTATGTACAACTCTTTTGGACCGTTGCAACATATATATATATATCCAAATTCAACCCCAAAAATTAATTGAAAACAGTTCCTAAACTCTTAACTACTCACACAATGTTCAGACCAGTGAGATTCGACGAACGGCTGCAACAAACATGAAATACGCAAATTTCATAAGATCATCGTGCACTGATATATCTTCTATATGCATTTGGTTTATTAATGCTCACTAGATAAATCAGGTTGTAATTTAACTACTCTATTTGACATCAAGGTTTGATGATTAGTAATGAGAATAATTAACCTTTAAAATGCAATCATCTATATATATATTGGTCTACATATGTCGGCTTGTGATTATTGGACAATTTATTGAAATATATATGTAATGGACTCTTGCTCATTACTTCATTAGAAGACAACAAAACGATTAACGGTTACTTAATGGAGAGGAGACTAGATTTATCAATCGGCTTTAATTTCAGTTAATTTCTTTGCACTATAAATAAATAATACTAGTATTTTTTGTTTTTTTCTCCCATTAGGCTTCCAACTAACATCATCACAAGAGCTAAGACGTTATACGTAATTTAGTCTCGTTTTAACTTTTAAGGTTTAGATAGCACTATTATTAGGGTATGGTCAAAATGTTCAATTGTTTCATTAATATTGAGATTTTTGAAGTTTGTAAACGTTGGTTTATGTTATTAACACACGAAAAATATGTTTCTTACCCGAAGACATCGACCACAGATTGTGTATGGCTTATCTTCTTGCGCATTACGATATATATATATATATATATATATTTTTTTTTGACTCTTTTTTCTTTTAACTGAAAATTGAATGCTCACCAAACTTTAAGAAACCGGGGGTTCCCAAAGTTCTTTTGCAATTTAAAATTAAGAATTAAAAAGGAAGTCTTTTTAGGTCAAAAAGCATAGAGTCTTTTCTTCGATTCTCAAAGATAAAGATCTTTTGCTTTATCTTCCTTTGACTTTGACCTATATACTTTCTTTCTCCAATTGTTATAGGTCTTATAATCAATTTCACTACCGGTGTTCATTATGATTCTTTAATTTCACTATGATTCATTTTTCTTTAAATTGTGCAAGTATCGAGTTTCGACCATAGTGGAGAATGTCTAGTACTAAGGGCAAACGGCCTTTTTGGACCAGAACTATTTCTATCGGATTTCTTTAGATCTGAAATTGTAACATTGGTCAATTTAACTCTCAACCACAAATTAATTCAAATTCAAAATCCAAACACGCGATTTTGTTGTTGATTCAGACCCCGACGAAGTCAACGTTGGTCAACGTTAACGGAACGCTGACCTGTACGACACGCGGATAACAGATCGGATTCGTTCGTGTTAAACGACATCGTTTTGGGCAGGCGATCAAAACGACGTCGTTTTGATTTGGGGGGAAAAAAATTAAAATCCCTAATTTCTCAATCTACTCTCCCTCTGTCGACAAAATCTCCTCTCTGTCGACAAAATATCAAATCTCTTTCACGCAAAACACAAAATCGAAATCGGACTCTGGGGATTTTGGATTTGATGAATTAGGATTTGGGTGTAGAAAGAGGAATCGAGCCTCACTGCAAAATCGAATTTGTAGTACTTTGCGGAAAAAAATGAGGTACTTTGCGATTATCAAGTGTTTGTTTATTGTTTTTATAAGTGTTTTCTTCTAGTAATCTTAGACTCCATATACATGTGTATATATTTACGTATATAGGTTCGTATTTGTTCACCTTTTGCATGAAGACAGAACAATTTCAAATTTAGTTCACCAAGTGTTCGATGAAATGCATTTGAGAGATAAATACATGTTTTTGATGTGTTTTGTCATTCCGATTGCAGCTTTGTTGATAAGGTAGTCTTCACTGTGTACCATGGTGGGAATTGGTTGACGAATCATGCGATAGAGACAGCTTATATGAATGGTGATGTTTTGACAGTAGAATGTAACCCAGAAGAGCTTTTCACGATGTTGTCTACTCAGTTGAGTGGAGGCTTGTATGAGAAGAATTTTTGGTATAAGATGCCGTATGAAGAAGGTAAGGACAGGAAGAATTTGTGTAATGGTAGTACAGAATTTACGAAGATGTGTGAAGCTGCTCGGTGGACTAAGTATGTAGATGTGTTTGTGCTAGACAGAAGAGAGCATTCAACTGATGATGTGCTACATGATCAGCCACGTGAAGAAGATTTGAGAGTGGAACGAAATGTTGCTACTTTTGGTGATGTAGAGGAGAGTTTTGACTACCATAACACCCCTCCCAATTCTGATGGTGAAGAAGAGGTTGTTTCCTATGTTAGATGGAAACGAGGCAATGGTGAGCTTCGTCTTAGCCTAGCGTTTGATTGCTTAGCGGATTTTAAAGAGGCAATAGTGGATTACGTTCTAAAGGAAGGCTAGAATATCAAGATGTCTAAAACGGGAAAAGTAAAGAATTGGGCTACATGTGTAGGAGATGGCTGTGCATGGAGGATATATTGCTCCTATGAAAAATCTGTTGGAAAGTGGATGGTGAAGACATATGAGGATGAACACAGCTGCACACCAGATGGATATAGCAAGATAATAAAAGCAGGTGTGATTGCGAAGATGTTTATGGATGATGTTAGGACTGATCCAGAGTTGAGACCAAGAACCATTCAAGCTCAAATCCATCAGAGGTATAATTTGATAGTAACAATTGATCAGTGTAGAAATGCAAAGAAAAAAGCTTTGGATCGCATCAAAGCTGAGCATGAGCTTCAATTTGCAAGGTTTAAAAACTATAAAACAGAGTTGCGTAGGTAAGTGCTTGATCCATTACTCTTTCATTTTTTAGTCTTTGAAACTGTTTTGTTGGTTGGAAACTAACTTTGTTACTATCTTTTCAAGGTCTAACCCTGGTTCAACTGTGGAGCTAGACACATTTGTTGATGATGATGGGTCAGAAATCTTTCAAAGGTTTTATGTGTGTTTTGAAGTGTTAAAGAGAACATGGATTCATTGGTGTCGGCCTATCTTTGGTGTAGATGGATGATTCATGAAAAGCACCATTAAAGGTCACTTATTGGCAGCTGTGGGCAGAGACGCAAACAATGGAATGTATCCCATTGCTTGGGCGGTTGTTGATGTGGAGGATGAAGATAATTGGACTTGGTTCCTAAATAAGCTAAAGGCAGATTTGAATCTAGGAGATGGTCATGGTTTCACCATCATTTCAGACAGACAGAAGGTAATATTTTGTTTGCTTTCACTAACATTTTCATATACTATTTCTTATATGATTTAACATATGCTTTTTTCAGGGGCTGTTGAATGCGGTGGAGTATGTATTACCTATGGTAGAGCATAGGATGTGTGCTCGACACTTATATGCAAATTTAAAGAAGCTATTTCCGCATCAAAGTGAATTGAAGCATCTATTTTGGAGAGTGGCTGAGAGTTACACAAAACCAGAGTATGAGGCTAATGTCGAGGTGGTAAAGAACTATGACATGAATGTCTTTGATGCTATAATGCAGAAGAATCCAATGAATTGCAGTCTAGCCTACTTCGCACCAACATCTTGCTGCACAGATGTTCACAACAACATTTCAGAGTCATACAACAATGCAATTGATCCTTCAAGATACATGCCAATGGTGGAGATGTTGGAGAGCATACGGAGGGGAACCATGAACCGTATTGCTCTGAGGTATGACAATGCAGTGAAGCATAATGGCAGGTTTAGTAAAAGGGCAACTGATATCATTGCTGCTGAACAAAAAAAGTTAAAGTTTTGTAAGATGATTCCAGGATCAGATGGTAGGTTTGAAGTGCTCGAGTGTGGTAAACCTTATAGTGTCAATATGGTATAAAGGACATGCGTCTGTCGCAGATGGGACATGAGTGGAATCCCTTGTCATCATGCATTAAGAGTCATTACAGAGAAGAAGCTCAATTCAGAGGACTACATTGCGAATTGGTACTTAACTTCAAGATGGGAGCAAATTTACAGAGATTCTATTAGGCCAGTGAACACTGATTTTTTTTTGGGAAACCGACCAGTCTCTAATAAAGCCACCACCAAGCCTAGTTGAAGAAACAGAAAACAAAAAAGGGAGAAAGCCGAAGCCAAAGAGGAAGAAAGGGAAGCATGAGTCACCAACAAAGAAGAAGAAGCTTGCAAGGATTGGAAGGGTTATGCATTGTGGATTCTGTGGAGAATCTGGACACAATATATTGAAATGTCCAAAAGAGGGAGCAAAAGATGGAGCAGAAGCTAGAAGGGTAAAGAAGAAATCTAAGAAAACACAAGACGGATGTGATGGTGAATCAAGTCAACCTTTGAGTCAAAGCGAACCAATGAGTGAAAGCCAAAATCCTTGTAAGCCTCTTCTGATTTTGTTTTGTTCATTTGTTTTTGAATTTGAGTTTTGTTTTGGTTTGTTCAATTTTTTGAATTTGAGTATATGATTTTCCTATGCACAGAGGGATGAAGGTGATGCTGTTACGATGGATAGTTTTTGGAGGAATCACGGACTATGGAAGCACAAGTTTTTATTCGGTTTTACAACAAGTTTTATTATGTTGTTGCACTCGAATTTGATTTAGGACAAGCTTTGTACTTTTTATGGTGTTGTTGGTTTACCCTTAAACTCATATCTTAAAACATAATCCTCATATCTTAAAACGTAATCCATTTTGATTTTTATAATTCCATGGTTTATCTTAAAGCTCATAACTTGAAACATAGTTTATGATCATAAAAAGTTATTACAAGCTACATGTTTCTATGAATTTTAAACATCAAACTCATGATCATAATAAAGTCGACACATACACAACAATTGTCTCCAATCTAAATGACTTAAACTGACTCAAAACATAAACAAGTAAAAGAGAGACATCACAGCCACACACACAATCATGTTTTTCAAACTACGAAGCTCCATTTTGCAAGCTCGAATCTCCTTTTCAACAACAGCCTCACAAGTTCTTGTCTCCATTTCCAGAGTTTCGATCTCTGATTCACAAGCTCCTAATGTCTTTTGTAGCTTAGCCGAAGCTCCTTCGATGTCATCTACTTTTCCTATCAAATCCTCAAGCTCTTCAACCATACACTCATCAGTCCACTTAAACACATGAAACCATTTCTCTTGCATAAACATGATACCAAACCAATGCACAATTTAAACACAATTACTCTTCTTTCTCTTCTCTAGTCTTAATTCATCAATTCTCCTTTGTAGTCACAATTTCAACACCAATTTCCACAACAGAAATCTATTTCACATAAGAAAATACATAGACATACCTCTTCTGATCCGTATTGACAAGCATGAAACAATCTTCCCAGATTTCTAGCGGTCCTAGACGTTTTCATCACAACCGCTCCTCCACATCGACATGTCTTAGGGAAGCCTCTTCGAAATTCAGACATTGCAGTGAGGCTCGATTCCTCTTTCTACACCCAAATCCTAATTCATCAAATCCAAAATCCCAGAGTCCGATTTCGATTTTGTGTTTTGCGTGAAAGAGATTTGATATTTTGTCGAGAGAGAGGAGATTTTGTCGACAGAGGGAGAGTAGATTGAGAAATTAGGGATTTTAATTTTTTTTTTCCCAAATCAAAACGACGTCGTTTTGATCGCCTGCCCAAAACGACGTCATTTAACACGAACGAATCCGATCTGTTATCCGCGTGTCGTCCAAGTCAGCGTTCCGTTAACGTTGACCAACGTTGACTTCGTCGGGGTCTGAATCAACAACAAAATCGCGTGTTTGGATTTTGAATTTGAATTAATTTGTGGTTGAGAGTTAAATTGACCAATGTTACAAGTTCAGATCTAAAGACACCCGATAGAAATAGTCCTGGTCCAAAAAGGCCGTTTGCCCCTAGTACTAATAGTTGATATATAATATCACATCTAAAACGTAAATTATCTCTCTTAAATCAAATTAAACTAGTTAGTAATTTTAGAACTCAAAACGATATCATATACTATTATTCCTATAAAAATTTATACACTTTTTTGAAAGACATCAATTTGATCTACTTTTCTTTCTTTTAATATCTCTAATTTTTTTATAGTTTTCGATCATAGTTTTTTATAGGCCTTTTGTACATCAAGTACATTACAACTTCACAAAAAAAAACTAAATATATCTCTTACAAAACTTACATTGTACTCATTATACTCTAACATAACCTTAAGTAATATACTTCATTTCTGCAACTCCATAAAAAAAATCCAGTCAAGCCTTTAGTGAATTTCGGCAACTCCACGCATTGTTAGCTTGTGTGGATAATTGTACGGCTGGAAAAATTATAAATTAGATTCGCTTGGATTCTATTCGAAAAATCCGGATATCCGTTATGAAACAAAGTAAAGCAAATAATAAAATTTATTATCCATCTAAAGCGAAGCAAATCACAAAAACTAATTTTAAAAATCCGAATATCCGCTCCGATCCGTAAATTACTTATATATACATATAATATGGTAGATTTACATTTTAGACTTTTTAAAAAATATATATGTTTTGTTTTCACCATTCTAATCTTCTACTTTTCATTTTTTTTATTTATATCAAATAAAATGAGATAATTTCATATATTTATTCGTTAGTTAGTGTGGATGGTGAATTCTGCACATTGAATTTTCATGTGAATTCGGAGAAGAAACTTTGGTTCTAAGAAAGATCTTTAAATCTGATAGACTAATGAGACGATTTTCGACGAATTGGATTTATATTGATAAGAATCGAATATAAAAATAACATCTCGAGCGAGATGTGTTTTCATTGTAGCACGTAGAGCCAAGTATTCTAGTGTCTAAGCTAGTAAAAAGCTCTCCCCTGCCCCCTGATGATTCCTCCTATTTATAGACTTGTCAGCTCGTTAGTTAGCTCCACATATCTTGGAGTGGTTTCACGTATTTAGGGGCGGCTCCTAATATCTCGGGGCATCTCCTAATATCTCGGACAGAGTTGGGTTCAGCTGGGCGGAGCTGGATTCTGCTCCGCATAGCTTTGGTTGAGCTCCGCATATCTTTCGCTCAGCTCCGCGTATTTCGGGGCAGCTCCGGGAATCTCGAATACGTTCGTAAGTGGTTTCCTAAAAATTCGGCGGAGCTGACTTAGTCAAAGGTCTGCTTTGACTGAGTGCTGGGGAGCTGACCCAGTCAAAGGTCTTCTTTGATTCACTTTCGCCGAGCTGACTTAGTCAAAGATTGTCTTTGACTTATTTTCAGCCCAACACTTGCTAGTAAACGTACTTGGGCCTTGCTTAGGCCCAAAATGCTTGTAATATTTTAGAACATAAGTATATTAATTCTTGGGCTTTATTGGTTGGATTTTGGTGACAAATCCAGCTCCAACAGTTTAAATATTATATTAAAACAACTAGATGACTCCCCGCGTTATACGCGGTTAAATATTTTTTAGAATTTAAATAAATTAGAAAAATATTATTGTTGGAAAGAGAATAAATTAGAAATGAAGAATATAGCTTATAATAATAATAATAATAATAATAATAATAATAATAATAATAATAATAATAATAATAATAATAATAATTAGGTTTAATATTTCCAAATATTTTTGTTAAAACAAATATCTCAATCAATATATTTTCTTGTTATTCAAGGTCACGATTACATATATATTTTAGATCTATTTGTTTTACATTATCAATTATTTAATTTGTGATTAAAGTTTTTGTTATTATTAGTTTTGTTTGATAAGGAATAAAATTAGAGACTAATAGTAATATCTTATAGAATTTTATTTTTCTGATTTAAAAAAAAATTGGTAAAATTTTAGTGGAGATTTTGTTAAAGTTTCAGGTATATAATAGAAGTTAGACATTTAATCGTTGGTTTAAGCTATTAGTTGGCAACCTTAGTGGATGGTAGGCTAATATCGTTGGTTTGGATAATTATGGGCTAAAATTTTTAATTGTGTTTTGTTATGTCAGAGAGATTAAAAAATTGGGAGAGTGAATGTGGAGTTGACACATAATATATAAATGATGATTTTTTTTTAAATACGGATTTGATACATTTTTTTTTATTTGATTATATTTCCAAAGATTTGTAATGGAAAATTTATTAAAAATTTCTATTTTTTAAAATTTATATTGAAAATCTTTTGGGTCCAATGAATAACAAAAATCACATTGGGTGTGTTGGTCGTGTAACAAATGTTTTGACCGATTTTTTTGGGCTAATAATTGAGTGACAATAATTGGGCTAATAACAAATGTAACAAATGTTTTGGCCAATTTTTTTAAGTGAGTGTAACTGCCATGTCACATTTTTCATCATGCCATGTCACATTAAATTTGTAAGAATGAATTTGGTGAAGACACATAAGCTATTTTCAAAAAATGACTCTCCAATAATATATAAGGGATGATTTTTAAAAGGATATGGTGTTTTAATTATTATTTTTTTTTGTTTAAAACAGATATATGTGAATATTTCGGTATCTGCAAATATCTAGAAAATATCCAAATATCTCTAGTTCCGGATATCAGAAATTTTCTGAAGCAAAACAAATAGAAAAATTAGAAATCCAGCAAAAACAAATCAAATGAGAGACACTGTAATTTGTTCGCATATTCGCTCCGCCCTGGCGTAGAGAATTGAGGCTAGTTAATTTTGTTATTTATGGGCCAATAGTCAAATTTAAAGGGACTTGCCCAAATTTCTTAACCTGGGCTGAGAATGTACTCTGAAAACATTCGCAGTAACATTGAAATTTCATAAAAAGAGAAGGACCGAATTCAAAAACCATTAAAACAGAGAGAAAGAGAGAGAGAAAGAAAGGGATCAAACACCACAAAACAACATTTTCTATAACATTTTCTCTCAATACCTAACCTCAACACCACAAAATAACCTAATATAATCCTCTAACCTTTAATGAAGTGGTAAATGACCAAAACACCCTAAACTAATTTAATTATAATTTAATTAAAAGAAAATAAAATAGGGATACCCGATCTCTGTTTCTTCTTCTTCGCGTTCCTCCGCCATCACCATTGAAGGGCACATTTGTTCAATTGAAGCTCAATCCAGCAGCTTAGGATATCCAAACCTTAGCTGAATGAATTGAGGTGCGTTATAGCTTTAAATTCAGTAGCTCGGATAGTAATTCAAGTTGGAAGATATCCAATTGGATTTGGGATTATCTCCCATTATCTTGGATCAGATCCATTATCTTATTTGTTAACGATATTATCTGAGATGGGTCGATTAGATCAAGTAATGTAGACTCACAGTTGTTGAATCGTAGAGGATTAGTGCATCTCGGGCAATAATTGAAAAATGCAGACTTAGAACACCTGGGTAAAACTGAGTACAACTTGGTACAACTAGGTAGAACTGGGTAGTACAGATTTATTGGGAACACTGAGTATAACTGGGTACAACTGATATGACTGATTTTGTTATTTTTTTGTTTTTTTGGAGACAATGAGCACAAACCTATATTTTGATTATGGAGGACATTATGTAAAGAACGGAGATGAGTATGAATGGATTTCAGCAGAAGATCGCATGTATTAACTATTGTTCAATAGATTATCTGCGGAGGAGATTAGTTATTCGATGTTATTGGAAAGTGTTTGCAAGAAAGTTGGGATAGATTCAGCTACGACAGAACTGAAATTGAGTTTCATACCATTGGACACGAGACCTTTGAGAAAATCATATACGTCGATGATGATGGCGTTTATGTTTATCTAACGTCGATGGATGCAAATAAATGTAGAAGTGTATTGCATGTGGAGAAGGGTAAGGGTCTAGTTTCAAGAAGGAATCAGTTGGATAAGGGTATAGTTTTAGGTAGAGAAGAAGGTAGTTCAGTTGGTTTGAATTACGAAGAAGTGGTTCCAAGAAGTTGTGGCAATGCTGGTGCTCTTACTCTTTACGAAAGACCATTGGAAGAACATTATGAGCCAGTGGATAATGATGGTCGTAGAGAGTTTGAAAATATATCTTCAAGTGATGACGAAGATAACGAAATGGATTACTCTTCGGATTGGAGAATGGATGACAATATAGAGCATGAATATATTCCAAGTGAAGAGGAAAGAAGGGATCAATTTGCCCAGGGATGGGAAGATGGTATGGATTTGAAAGTTGGTCAAGAATTCAATAATAAGAAGAAAGTGAAAGCTTTTGTTGAGCGAGGTGCACATAAAAGTTGTTTTGTCTTCTCAACAAGCAAGAGTGAGAGAGATAGATATGTGTTGAAATGTCGTCAATTTGGACAAGGGTGTCAATGGTATTTACGAACTACAAAGGTCAAGGATACAAAGTGCTTTCGTGTTAACGTATACAACAACACGCACACATGCTCTCGAGCTAGTGCTAGTACAAGCGGCGACAATAGGAACAAAGCCACATCGGGATTAGTTGCTGGTCTTTTGAGAGAAGACTATCCAGGTATAATGAAGACCCCAAGTCCTAAACATCTCATGGGTTTGGTACAAAGAAAATATGGTGTCCCACCGTCATATACTACATGTTGGAGAGGTAGGAATGAAGCTGTTAACGAGTTGCGTGGTGATCCTGAAGAAGGATACAAGCAGTTGTATTCTTATTTGTATATGCTAGAGCAAGTGAATCTTGGAACAAAAACAGTTGTTAAGTTGGATGAGGAAGGAAGGTTCAAGTATGTATTCGTCGCACTAGGAGCTTGTATTGAAGGGTTTGAATCGATGAGGAAAGTTCTTATTGTGGATTCCACTTTTTTGAAGACTTGTTACTGTGGTGTGCTAATGATTGCTACAGCTCAGGATCCTAATCGTCACACTTATCCGATTACATTTGCTGTAGCGGATGGTGAAAATGATGCAAGTTGGAACTGGTTTTTCGAGATGCTCAAAACCGTTATTAAGGATAGTAAGGAGCTGGTTTTTGTGAGTGACAGAAACGCAAGCCTCATTAAGGCAGTGCGTGAGATGTATCCCGACTCTATGTATAGGTATTGTATCTTCCATCTGTCCCAAAATGTAAGGCTAAAAGTTTCGCACGTCAACAAAGAAGTAGTTGCACATACATTCAGGGATATTGCTCAGATTTATACAGAGCATGAGTTCCAAAGAAGGTATGATGATTTTAGAAGACTATATCCTAAAGCAGGAGAATATCTAGATAAAAGCGTTGAAGTGTCAAAATGGATGAAATGCTATTTTCCCGGAGCAAGGTACAACATAGACACAAGTAATTGTGTAAAGTCTCTGAACAAAGTGAATGAGGAGGCAAGACACTAAAATTTGTTACCTATGATAGATGCGATTGTCGACAAAATTTGCGAATGGTTTAACAAACATAGGAAATAGAGCATTATCTATGGAAACTACGGGAATCGGCTAGTGCCGAAGGTGAATGATATAGTCCACGATAGATGTGCGGAAGCGACTCATTTGATTGCGACCGAGCTAAACATGTACATGCTTGAGTATAATGTGGTTGGACGGGATGAGATTCATTATAAGGTGGATTTGCGAAACAGAAAATGTAGTTGCAAAACTTTTGATATTGACAAGTTTCCTTGTGTCCATGCAATAGCCGCAGTCTACAACCTCATGAAGGAAGTTTCGAGAACGACGAGCTTTGAGATATTTGAGTTGTGTTCGCCAAAGTATTTCGTTGACCAATGGGTTTTTGCATATAGCAAGACCATTTATCTGGTGCCGCATAGGTCTGGGTGGAATATTCCCGCAAATATTGAACAAAAAAGCATTTTACCTCCGAAGAAAAAAAAACCAAAAAGGGAAGACGTCAAGTAAGAAGGCATCCATCAACAGGAGAACCTCAACCAAAGAAGAAGGCGACAAATTGGTGAAGTAGGTGGTGGTGAAGTAGGTGGCCCAAGTGGTGGTGGTGAAGTAGGTGGCCCAAGTGGTGGTGATGGTGGTGGTGAGTGAGTGAATTGAGATTGTGTGTTTAACTGTGCACTACTAGTTTGTGTGTTTGAATTGAGATTCGTTTGAATTGTGTTGTTGTTATTATCTCCAATTTCTTGAAAAATTGTGGACCATTTTTTTTTAACGCGATTGGAATGTCGGAATGGCGGAAAACTAGTTTTTAAAATATGGAATGACATAATTTTAAATATCGCTACAATGTCGAAATGGTGGAAAACTAGTATTTAAAATGTCGGAATGGCGGAAAACTAGTTTTTAAATATAGCTTTTTATTAAATATATTTTAAATATTATTTGATATCATAAAAATTAAAATATGGAATGCATAATTTAAAAGACTTCATTTGTTATTTATCTACAATTTAATTTTCTAAATATAAGTAAATTTAAACTAGTTTTTAAATATAGTTTTTATTAAATATATTTTAAATATTATTTGATATCATAAAATTAAAATATGGAATGACATAATTTAAAATGCTTAATTTGTTATTTATCTACAATTTAATTTTTCAAATATAAGTAAATTTAAACTAGTTTTTAAATATAGCTTTTTATTAAATATATTTTAAATATTATTTGATATCATAAAAAATAAAATATGGAATGACATAATTTAAAATGCTTAATTTGTTATTTATCTACAATTTAATTCTCCAAATATAAGTAAATTTAAAACGAATTGTCGAATACAATTTTCACAGTCTTCCATGTATCACATTACACTTTTATGTATATTTTGATAGTTTTGCTTACCTTATGATGCAAATACTGACAGGAATTGTGATATTCAACATATTTTGACATGGTAACTAAAGAAATATGTTTCTATTACCAAAAATAAGTTGTACAACTAAAAATTTGTTTTCCATAGTATGGTAAAACTAAAAATTATCTAAATCACCAAAAGTACAACTATTAACAAATATGCACAACTAAAAAACTGGGTAAAACTAAGTGTAACTGGGTGTTACTAGCTGTTAAATGACGGCGCACATGTCCTAATAACGGCGCACATGACTTAACTAGGTGGCATTCTTTAGACCCCTTTATGTGCGGATATTGTATATATATATTTTTTTTGTTGTAAATATTAAACAAAGGTACGGTTTTTTAAAAACCGTAAAAACTGAATTGAATTCCCCCAAAATCTAGGGTTTATCATCCCTCGGATTCCGACGACGAATTTTCGATCCGATCTGATTCCGGCGATCCGATTTCGGCGACGAATTTTCGATAGTTTCCATTTTCGATTACGAACATGGGTTGTTGGAACCATGAGAGCATCATATACGGCGAGTTCGATACTGGGTCCAACAACAACAACTCATCAGATTCGGATGACGAACTCATCCTCTCCAAATATGATTATATGGCAGAAATCAGTCCACCTCGATTTCCTCCGACTCCGGTGATATGGGAGCCCTAACCTATTGGCATTCCAACCATATGTTACTGTGGAAAACCAGCTGTGTTTAAGACTCAAACAATTGGGTTTGAGACTGAGACCAAATTCTACTCTTGTGCTGGTGATATTCGTGTAAGGAACTTATATCAGTTTGCTAAATGTCCTTATCTTTATCATTTTGCTAAATGTTTGTTACATATCTAATTAATTGGAGCTTAGGATGGAGATTGCCACATTTACAAATTGTTGGATGACGCAATCTTGGAGGAGATTACTTTAACCAAAACAAAATTGGGAGAAATAGAAGGTCGCCTATTTGGATTGCTCACCACTGTTGAAGAAGAGAAGAAGAAACTTCAGGAGATGGTCAACCTAATGAAGAGTATGAGTTTCTGATGTTGTCTTTGTTTTGTATGTCATCTCGTTTTTGTAATGCATCTACACGTCTGTATATGTAGATGCTTAACATCAGCTCGTCTTTAGTTATTTCTTCATCAAATTTTGTACTCTGCTCTTTAACTTTAACGAAGGCTTGTAAGGCTTTAAATAATATTAGATAAATGAGAGATACCGAGGAAGCTTGTAAGGCTAATGATAATATCAGTATAAATCATAACTTGTACGAGATAACCTAAACGTTCACAGTTTTACCTAAAAGTACCAGTAGTACAACTAAACGTTCACAGTTTTACCTAAAAGTACCAGTAGTACAAACAGTTTTTCACATGTTTACCAAAAAGTACCACTATTGCGAACACAAAATCTAGTTTGGAAACAAAGATACGTTCACAGTATGCCATAAACAGAAATAGTAGGGAGTCCTTAAACCAAATTTCATAAAAAAACCAAAATATAATAGATAGTTCAAGAGGATGAGCATAAGTTCTTCAATTCTTCTTCCCTTTCTTTGCTGGGTTCGGGGCCATGTAGGGAGTCTTTAATGCTGCTCTCGCTTCTTAATCCTCTTCTCACTAACTTCAGCTTGAGCCTCTAGCCCTTCTCCACTTCAGCTTGAGCCTCTGGCTCCTTCGAGGCTTCGGCCTGTGTATCCTTCTCCACTCCACTCTCTGGCTCCTTCTCAGCTTCGACCACATTCTTTTGTGATGGATCCTTTTGTCCACCACCACCACCAGAGCAATTACCCTCAGTCCAAACCCTAGTTCGAGGGCTATAATCATCACCACCAAAGTCACCCCTTTCATTCCATCCCTGAGAGTTCAGATGCGATTCCACAGCCTTGAGCCTTGTTTCATGCCCACCAAACATACTACTCATCATTTTAAAACCATCTTCCATGGTTTTATTCATCTTTACCATTCCATCTTGTAACCCTATCAACACATTCTTTATCTCTTTCATTTCATCACCATCCACCTGAGGACCTACACCTTCATCATCAGCCCTTATAGGATCCACAGGTTGGGATCGACCTGCCACATCACTCCGTTTGCCAGAAAACAGGCTTTCGGTCTTTCAAAAGGCGATCCATTCAACGATCAACCATGTAACAATCAATGTCACGATGGTCCTCCTCCTCATCGAAGATTTCAGCCAAAAGAGGACCTTCACCACGATTCGGTACCAAGATACTATATATGTCTTTTGGATATAAAAAATAATACAATTAGTGAGAGATGACAACTTAAAACAGTTCTTGCTACACAAATGAGAAAAGTAATACTAACCTCGGTTGTACCAAGTGTTTCATAAATTTCTTCAAGAGGAATCCCTTTCATTGGACTATGTTTGAATAGAGACTTGCACATCCTAGGGCAAGAAGGGTTTGGATCATAAAGATCTCTACGGAACGTCGCCTTCAGAACATGAATTGTCTCAAAGGCAAGAAGCTACAACATACATATATAAGACATGAACAATTTAAACAGATATTAAAACTAAAATTTAGTAAAGGAATAATGAAAGTTTAATTTAAATATTACGAATCAATTACCTCTAGAGGAATAATGAAAGATGGAAAGCACCACTGGTATTTCTTGACGACTCCTTCGAATTTGAGTTGTACATCATTGATGTGGCACAAATTGTCATAAAATGACAATCTTCCCCACGAAAATGTTTGGCACAACTCTAGATCATTGTAAGCTCTCATAAAGAAACTTTCAACAGATGGTGCATCCGCTCCAGTCTTCTTCTTTCCAATTAGCACACTGGATAAGAAGTAGAGGACAACCATATTCAACCTATCTCTACAATATCTCATCGACACCAACTTCTTCTCCACATCCGCCAACCTAATTTTTGAACCAACTTGGAAGTGCCTCTTGATAAAATCACTTCCTCCCATCCTTTCCTAGTTAAGTGGATAATTGTGACAGTACAATCCAGAGATAATCCCATGTTCTTTGATGGAATAACGGATGGGAACTCCATTTACCAAAAACCAAGCTTCTCGGATCTTTGATGTACACACAGTAGGAAGAAGAAGCATCCACATGCCCATCGACTTGTGGTTTCTAAGCTCAGGCATGTGGAAGAAATGTTTGAACTGAGGATGCTCTTCAAACCATTTCAGCTCCTTCTTGGTAAGCACCCTTCTTAACATCTTTAGTGTGTTAAATAGAGAACACTTCATTTCAATCTTAATGGCCTTCTTGTACTCCGTTGTTGGAAAGAACATGTCCTTAGGTCGTACTAGTACGGTTTCCTCATCTAATCCCTGCAATTATAAAACAGTTTCATATCACAGTAGTTCTCCAGTTGTACCAAGTATTATATCACAGTAGTTCTCCAGTTGTACCAAGTATTACATTTTTTTTTATCAACAATTTCGACTTTCGATTTAAGCTTTACATACCTCAGCGGAGATTTGAGTTCTGTCTGTTCTTTCCGCGGCTTCCTCAGCCCCAGCTCCCTCCGGGCTTCCTCAGCCCCAACTTCCTCCTCTGCCTCTTCCTCCACTTCCTCTGAACTCGTCGGATCAACTATTCGTGGAACTCTTTGGTTTATAGGAGTTCCATCGGCCGAAACAGATGCTTGTTTTCTACGCGCCATTACCTACGAAATCGTCAAATCTTTAATCTTTAATCGACAGAAGGAGTAATCTTTAATCGAAATCGAAAAGAAAGACAACATACCTTAGAGAAGAATTGCAAGGTATTGAGACAGATTCCGCTGGGTTGTGCGATTATGCGATTTTAATTGTAAGTTCCGATTGTAATGGATTGTGCGATTTTGCGATTGGAATATGATTTTGTGGTGGATTGCGCGATTGAAATCGACAAGTTCTGTATCTTTAGTTATGCTGGGTTGTGCGATTTTTAGAGGGAATTGCAAGTTTTGATTTGAAACGGAGATGAAGAAGAAACGTTGTGGGTCGTGGTGTCGGATTTGTCGGGTTTGTCCGATTTACATGGAATGGGTTGGGTAATAGCTGGTTGGGTTGCTAATTTAATTAAATTTTTTTGGTTTTTCTGGTTTTTCAGCCAATTTTGAATAAATAAATAAAACCGAATTTTGGGAGGGTTATTTGTTATTTCTGCCTAAGCCTTCGGGTTATTTGAGGTTTTGATCCGAAAGAGAGTTGGGGAAAAAACACGGGACCCCTCCGGAGAGGAGCAAAACCTCTCTCCTGGGGAAGAAGACGATTTTTTGATTATTTTGTTTGTTTGTTGGTTGTTTTATCCAGATTTTGACGAGGGGTTTCTTCAATTTCGTCTGATTATCGGAATTATAGTTCTGATTGAGGCTTTCTGTGAAGAAAGAGGAAGAGAAAATGTCAGACCTAGACCAGCAGATAGAGCAGCTTAAGCGCTGCGAACCTTTGAAGGAATCGGAAGTGAAGGCTCTTTGCCTCAAAGCTATGGAAATTCTCGTTGAAGAGAGCAATGTTCAAAGAGTCGATGCTCCAGTCACTGTAAGTTTTTGCTTACCCCAAGCTTCGGAATTCGTTTCTACTTGTGCTTGAAAGATTGAGTTTTAGAGAGAACCCAGGAAATTCTATGTTTGTAACCTGAGGGATGTGACGAAACTGAAATTGGAACACTTGTAATTAGTTTCGATTCGGAATTCGAAATGTTATGGATAAATTAGAGGTTTAGTAGATATTGGTGTACGAGTTTTGGTTCCTATGTTTTAGGGATGCGAAATCTTTCAAGTACATTGTTAAGTAAAGACTGGAACAATTGTTTCTTTGAGTGGACTGGAGGATCCAGTTGATGAATTCTCTCGGTTGCTTATCTTCTCAAGTTTAAAGATTCATTGGAGAGTAAAATTGCGGTCTGAAACAGAGTAGCAAGCATTTTTTGTTATATCATTTGAAAGTCTTGCAAGTCGATTTATTCGTTTGTTTTCCTTGGAGCAGATATGTGGTGACATCCATGGACAGTTCTATGACATGAAAGAGCTTTTTAAAGTTGGGGGAGATTGCCCTAAGACAAATTATTTATTTCTCGGAGATTTTGTTGATCGAGGTTTTTATTCAGTTGAGACATTTCTACTTCTTCTAGCTCTCAAGGTAAATATATAGCCCAACAATGTTTTTACTTTTGTGGTTTGCTCTAAGATCCGAATGGGCTCTAGAGTCTCTCAAGTTGGTTACTTTTTATATTCTCAGGTTAGATATCCAGACCGTATAACTCTCATTAGAGGGAACCATGAGAGCCGACAAATTACGCAGGTGAGTTAAGTCTTTTTAGAAAAATTTGATGCTTGTGTATATTTTTTTCAGACTATTATAGAGTCTGCTTTTAGTAGGTATATGGGTTTTATGACGAGTGCCTGCGTAAATATGGCTCCGTAAATGTCTGGAGATACTGCACAGATATCTTTGACTACTTGAGGTACACACACCCTTAGTCTTTGGTGTTGGAGCTCAGAGTTGATTTTTTTTCGGTTAATTGTAATGAAAACTTCCTATCTTTTATATGTTCAAGTCTTTCAGCTCTTGTCGAGAACAAGATATTTTGTGTTCATGGAGGTCTTTCTCCAGCTATTATGACTCTAGATCAGGTTGAGAAAGTGCTGATATAATTAGAAGGTTTTAGCTTTAAGGATATAACTGACTAAGTCTGTTCATACATTTCTTTTGGCAGATCAGGACGATTGATCGAAAACAAGAAGTACCACATGATGGTGCCATGTGTGATCTTCTATGGTCTGATCCAGAAGATATCGTGGATGGGTGGGGATTGAGTCCCCGTGGGGCCGGATTCCTTTTTGGTGGCAGCGTTGTAACGTCTTTTAACCATTCAAACAACATCGATTACATATGCCGAGCTCATCAGCTAGTTATGGAAGGTTACAAATGGATGTTCAATAGCCAGATAGTCACTGTTTGGTCTGCCCCAAATTACTGTTATAGGTAACAAAATATTCAGAATCCTGAGCTATATAAATGTGATCTTGTTTCATTTGGTCTTGAGTGTTAATGTTATTTCTGTTTGAATGTGATCCAGATGTGGTAATGTAGCCGCAATTCTAGAGCTCGATGAGAATCTAAACAAGGAGTTTCGTGTCTTCGATGCGGCCCCACAAGTAAGAACCTGCGACCTATCCAACTTCCTGTCCAATTTTGGATTTGATTTGTCAGAGATAATAATGACTATGGATGCAGGAATCGAGAGGAGCTCCAACCAAGAAACCTGCACCTGATTATTTCCTGTGAGACGCAAAACGGTGAAAACAGAAACTGGAACTCAGAATTGGTTCTTTCTTCTCTCGTTTGATTGCAGAGCAAGAAAACTCCCCAAAATCATGGGTGTTTAGATTGTAAAATCCAAGTGTTGCCATAGAGATCTCTCAACACATTTCTTTTAAAGGGTCCTTTTGAAAGTATCCTGTTTCTTTTTCTCTTTTGTGTGTAATGCTACTTTTACAAAAAGGAAAAATGAAGCAAATCAAAAGAGAAGAAGAGAAGCATAGACGTTAGAGATACAAATTGAGTCAACATAAAAAAGAGAAACATATAAATTTAACCTAAAACTAATTAAGAGAAACAAAGAGAATGCAATTGCCTCAAAAAGAAGAAGCAAAATATCCATAAAGATGATAAGTAATTTGAAGGTGGGAAAACGTGGTGAGCAAGTCCCCTACCCCTGTATTAATGGAGGGTTTCTAGATGGAGAAGATCACCAATTCTTCAATTAGGGTTTTTCTTTCTATCTCTCTTAGTTCTTTTGTGTTAGGATTTATATGATCGATTGATTGCTTTCTTGTTAACTTAACACAGAGAATTTGATCACCAAGTTCCCCGAAGGTACCTCTCGGGTGGGAACCGTCTCCCACAACTACTTCCACTATCAAGCAAAAGGATTATACAAACGCTCAAAGCGTTCTCTTTGTGTTTCAAGTGACAAGAGAAGGACAACACAACAAAAAAATAAAATATTAAAACCAATATCGTAACATGATTTGGACTCTAACTTGAATTGGTCCATGAACAAGTTGCCCAAAGCCCATATATCTTCACATTTTGTTTCTTCATAAAGAACATTATTCATGTCTTTGCTTCTCAACAAGTGCTTTCGCAGAGCTGTGTTGGTAAGTAGGGGTGTCAAATTGAGCTAGCTCGCTCGGTTCAACTCAGATTATGATGATCTAGAGTATTTCACTGCTCAACTCGGCTCATGATGAGGTAGAGTATTTCACTGCTCAACTCGGCTCAACTTGGCTCAACTTATTTATTATATGAGCTTATAAACATAAACTCGAACTCAGATAATCTAGATTGTGATCTAAATGAGTTAGTTCGTGAGCTGATACAAAATAAATAAATATAAGAATAAAATAATAAAAATTAAATTATTATAAGATCCAAAATTAACTTTAAATATTAAATATTAAAAACAAATCCAAATAATATTGTTATCGAATGCTAAATCAAAACTATTGGTTAAACCAGTTTCTAATAATAAAAAAAGTAAAATAAAACAATGCAAATTTTCTATATATCCTAAAGAATTAAAATGTAAAACGAAAATTAATTTCTATTTTATTAATAAAGTATAATAGATTATTTCTATTTTTGCTTTAGTTATAAGGAAATGAGAATATATGTTTTGGTTACTAAATCTAAGATATATATACAATATATCAATATAATATTTTAAATTATTAAAAAAGATTTGTTCGTGAGCTAGCTCGCGGCTCGTTTGAACTGGCTTGCATAACTCGCCAACTCATTTAAACTTGATCACTTAACTCGTTTATTAAATGAGCCTAAAAAACATAGCTAGCGCTTGTCAAAATCTGAGCTGAGATAAACCCGCTGATGAGCTAATGACTCGTTTGACACCCCTATTGGTAAGATCATCATCTCCTCTTGTCTCTAATGGCTTGTCTTCTTCCTTGCCACAAATCCCTCCTTGTCTCATCCTTGTGGAAATGGTTTCAGAAAACTCAAAACTGTACTTTTTGGTGAATACACTCATGATGCAATGGTAACTATAGGGGCATCTCATGGTTGGGTAGCTACTTTCAAGGATGGACTAGTGCGTCTCCAAGATGATCGAAACCCTGTACCATCGGATTCTCATCCAAAAACGCATTCCGCTGCCTCCTCTTGTAACTCTGCCTCGTTGCCAAACCCAAATCGTCACCAACGTGGTCATGTCCTCATCTTCTCCTGAGGATGAGGACTGTGTTGTGGCTGTCAAGTTCATGGGACCTCAACTCAGCCTTTGCAGAGGACCCGCTCGAAGTAGCTCTGAGTGGATCAACATCACAATCGAAAACCCTTGCTTCATGTTTTCCAAGAAAGATGACATGTTTCGCATTCCCGGGTCTGGAGGCCACCTCATTGGATCATGGGATGTTCGCGCACACAAGGACACTCCCAAGATTCAGAAGTTGCAATATCAAAACCATCCCGAGCTGAGTAAGACCAAACGCGAGCTTTTGCATTCGTGTTGCACAAGCGAACACTTGGTTGAGTCACGATCCACCGGTGAAACTTTCTTGGTTAAGTGGTACAAGAAGACAACTGAGATCATCGACGGTATTGCCAAAATGAAAACAGAAGCTTTAATGGTGTTCAAGCTAGACGAACAAGGAAACGTTGTTTACACTCAAGACATTGAAGATCTCTGCATTTTCCTCTCAAAATCTGAACCTTTCTGGTGTCACTGCCAGCTCCATTAGCTCCTCTCCCAATTTGCTTCTGCTTCCTAACCGCGTCTTGATCATGGATGTCGACGAAATCGCATTCGTTAATCTTGCTACTCCCTTCATCTTAAGTGAAACGATTACAATGGTTGTCCCTTACTATTTACCACCTCAAAAACTAGACTAGTATTTTGGAATTGAGTTTTGAGTCTAGAGTCTGTCTCTCTTCTTTCAAATCTTTTAAGCATCAAATCTGTTTTTATATATTCTCTGTGAGATTGCTATGCATATGCTCTTGGAGAATACTCAAAAAAGTAATTGATATTGAACTTGAAGATCGTTACATTTTTTGATAAAGGAATATGCTTTAAAACGAAAAAGACAAATTACTAGAAGAAAAGTCTACGGGGAGAAGATGATTTGGTGGAGATAGTTGCAGGAGACTGCTTCTGGTGAGGCAGAGACATTCCTTTGTTCTCTTGTTGTCCTGATGATCCCATTTTGTCCAGGAGTTTAGCTGCTCTTGGATCAGTTAGAAGTGTCTTCTGGAAAGACTGTGAGAATCCCGTGGCTATTATCGTCACATGAATCTCTCCGGTGTAGCGATCATCCACAACAGCTCCAAATATGATGTTGGCCGATGGGTCTGCCAAACTTGTCACAACCTGCAAAAACCCCCGAAAACATGACAAGGCTGTGCATTGAAAGCAAAGGCGAGTAAACCTGATCCAAAAAACACACCTGAGATACTCGGTTCACTTCCTGCAAAGTAATGTCTTTTCCACCAGTGATGTTGTAGACAACACCAGTAGCTGATTGTATCGATGATCCGATCAATGGAGCCAAGGTAGCTTGTTCAGCTGCTTCTTCTGCTCGGTTCTTGCTGGAAGAAACACCTACCCCAAGCATTGCAGTTCCGGAATCTTTCATAACCGCCTTCACATCGGCAAAATCTACATTGACCAGTCCAGGTATCTGAAAAGAACAATAGATGATGTTATCAATCAGCGAGCATTCGTCTACCAACTTGTTAAGCTCTACAATACAAAGACTCACAGTAATAATATCCGAGATTCCTTGTACTCCTTGGCGTAAAACATCATCTGCAAGAAGAAAAGCATCCTGAAGAGGTGTCTGTTCATCAGCAATATCTAGCAGACGATCATTTGGAATCACGATAAGGGTATCAACGTTCTTCTGCAGCTTTTCAATAGCTTCCAGTGCCTAGAGAAAAAAAAAAAAAAAAAAAAAAATCAGGCATGGAAACCATAACAAGACTTGCAAGAAACTTTGTCTACACATTACCTGCAAAGATCTTTTACGCCCTTCGAAGCTAAACGGATAGGTAACAACACCAACAGTCAAATAACCAGCTTCCTTTGATATCTGAGCTACCACAGGTGCAGCACCAGACCCTGTTCCACCACCCATACCAGCAGTTATGAAAACAAGGTCTGATCCTTTAAGAGCACTAGCAATTGCATCTTTTGATTCTTCTGCAGCTTGTTCTCCGAGAAGCGGGTCTCCACCTGTACCTGTAAAATCAAGTAACAGAGACATGAGTTTTGTTAGTTGATTTTGAATTAAGTATCAAAACTCGCACAACATTTTATCTTCTATGTTGAGAGACTAACCAAGGCCACGAGTTAAAAGCTCTCCAATTTGAAGTGGGTTCTCTGCAGAAGACTGCAACAGAGCTTGAGAGTCCGTGTTTATCGCATAGAAATCAACACTCTGTATAAACAAGAGAAACCACTCATAAATCAATCTAACCCTAAATGCGAATTTCCATATCAAGTCGAAGCAAAACATGAAATTCAATGTTTCTTCTTCAAGGAGATTGAAAATGTGACCTGTAAACCGCTTGAAATCATCCGATTGACGGCATTGTTACCACCACCACCGACACCAACCACCTTAATCCTCGCAGACTCCATTGGAGAGAAGGAGCAACTCAGCCGCATCGACGACTTAGACCTTGAATCGCTTCTTCGTTTCGAGAAACCAACACCGAATTTACTGATTCTGGTACTACTTGCGTAAACGCAGCAGCTACTATGCAACGAATGTGACATCGATTTCCCAAGAAAGGAAGAAGAAGAGGAAGAAATCGTTAGCTCGTTAACCTGCGCCAACGGAATAATCGCCATTTTTGTTTTACTTCCTCTATCAAGTTGAAGAGAGAGAGAAACAAAGGACAAAAAAATATGTTTTTTTTTTTAGGGTTTTAGTGGAATGTCGACGAAGGAAGAAAATATCAACACAGTTTTGAGCGTCGTCGCTTCTCTCACAAAAAGGAAAGGTAAAGAGATCGAGTGGACCCTTTTCGTTTCTCTTTGCTCAAACTCACTTTAAACGACACCGTTGCGCATGAAAATAGTATAAATTCAACAAAAAGATACAGCAAAACTGAAAATTACAACATCAGAAACCAAGAATATATGATGAAGAACGTATACAGATCGATATTATTTCATCAACAAAATACAGTCTGGGAGTCTTTGTGAGTATATCTCAGCTGTTTTCGATAATTGAATGGGAAGTGAAAATACAAGACAGTTTTCAATAGCAAAGAGGCCAAAAGCTTTTTTATTTGCTCATCATCAGGATAAGAATTACAAACAAGAAAACCCGTTTAAAGATTTGAAGATACAAAAGGATCGGAGAGAAGCTAGCACCCGGTATTACTCACTTTGCGCATAACTTTTTTACTAATTTGAAGACATTCGGTTCTTTGTCTGAGTAGATGATTCAACTCTACTTCTCTACTTCGCTTAGGATTGGGACAATCAGAGGATTCATCTGTGCAATATATACAATTGCCCACCTACCATTAATCAAGAAACAATAAGTAAGGAAACGTGACCAAACATAGAATCAAACTCGATATTCAGAACGTAGCATAGGTAAAAGACCAATGTTTATGAGTTAAGTTATATGTTATGAAACACAACAATGGTTGATTGATTACTTTATTCATTTATTGTAGATATGTAGTTCTATCCACAGGAAACTGGAGTTAAGCGAATACAATCTTTTAATGGTTTAAGGGTTACGTTGATAAAACAATAACGGGTATTTTGGCAACAAGCAAAAACTAAGGAAGAAGAAACATGATTGTCCCCATACTTAGCAAAAAAGGAACAATGGGTGTAAAATGCAAGCCAGTGGTTAGAAAGCAATCGAAAGAGTACCAAACATAAACTTACATCATCCAACAGCAGACCGTCGCAGTAATGACCAAGGTAAGATGTAGGCTGAATCAGACAAACAAAGATTCATTAGATCTTTTATACACCATGCTAAACAATATTTATTATCTGATCCAATAACAAGGCTTAAAGCTTGATGGCAAAACAAGAATAAAAGTCAAAGCAAATTATAAGAGATTCTGAATCTTCAGGGCAGAAGAATGCAATTGTAACACTACTTTCTCTTACAATACTCGTGTTTGTTGCAGACATTATCACAGCAAGGATTCAAATTCAAAGAAATTGGAGATCATTTTCGAATTCTCTCAATTCCAGAAACTATTGGTTTTCCAGCTA
Organism: Arabis hirsuta; assembly: GCA_964056655.1. Lineage (NCBI taxonomy): Eukaryota > Viridiplantae > Streptophyta > Magnoliopsida > Brassicales > Brassicaceae > Arabis > Arabis hirsuta. Next base: position 34,808,233 of record OZ053299.1, read on the forward strand.
TTCAATCTTCACACGCCATCAAATTCTTGTCAAGTAATCTAATGTTTCCCACTAACATTGATGTAGAAATCGGTCTAACCATAAGCCACGGCCAATTATTACCCAACATTGAGAAATCAAAATCAAAATCAAAATCAAAAATATCAAATGGAAATCGAAAGAAATGAAAAGGGAAGCAGAGGAACATACAGATTCGTGGCGGGACCTTTATTGCAGCAGATTCTAGCGCATAACGAAGCAATGATCCCAACGACGACGAAGATTAGAGTTGTTACAAGGAAACCCATCTTTGATCCTGCGACGAGAATGAACCTCAACGCGATTAGGACAATCAGATCGAAAACAGTAAAAAGCTCGGGCGGCGAGCGACAAGAGAAAGTGTCTGAGATCTCTCACAGATTGAAATGAAGGTTCCTCTCTCGGAGGAGGACGATGGTGTTTCTTCGTACGAATCCGGTGATCTGAATTTTGGATCCGTGTGAGTTTTCTAAGGGAAAAAACCTTAAAGACCCCAAGCTTCAAACTTTTATTCAGAAAGACCCCTCATATGTTTCTGATTTTTGTTTTGATTTTTTTTTAATTCGAAAACTGGTTAAATACTAAATAACCCTTAATAAATCTGCATAATTACTAACCCAACCTGAGATCCGAACCGAAACCCGTGTTTTAAACCAGATCCGAATAATAATCGGATCATACTGTCAAAATCTCGAAAATCCGAAATCAAAAAAAAAAAAAACAAAAACAACCGTTACAATCTCGTGTTCTTCTTTGCGAAAAATCCAAAACCGTTACAATCCGTCTCGTGTTCTTCTTGTTCGCCGGCGTTCCATCTCCGACTCCATCACCGTCTGTTCAAGGTGAGTTTTTGGTTGAATCCCTTGAATCTCTTGAATTTCAGAAAATGGGATGGGTTTTGATTCCGATTTCGAATGGGTTTCGATTTCGGATGAGTTTTGATTTTGGATGAGTTTCGATTTCGAATTGGTTGCAAGAAGGGGTTTTTGATTTCTAAAGGAGATGTGTCGGGTTTTGATTTTGATATATGTATCGGGTTTGAAATTGGGGGTTTGAAGAAAAATCAATTTGAGATGTGTCGGATTTTGCTATGAAGAAATGTAGGTTCAGAAATGCCAGAAATGTATGGTTTCGGGTTTGAAACTAGGGTTTTAAGTAAAACGTTTTGATATGTTAATGGGTTTTCGGATTTGATATGATTTGGGAAAATATAGTTTTGTGTGTGTTTTGATTTGGGATTTGTTCGTTTTTGTGGATTGAAAGCAGGTTTGAAACTAGGGCCTGTTTTAGGATTTCGAATGGGTTTTGGGTTTTGATATGAATTGGGATGTTTTAATTATGGTTTTGTTCGTTGTTGTGGATTTTGCAGAAATGGGTCCTAAGATGAGGGGAGGGGGAGGAGTTTCGAGGGGGAAAAGGACTTCAAAGGAAAAGAGTTCCAAGGAAGGGACTTCATGGACTTCAAAGGATCTGATTTCAAAGGATCCGACTTCAAAAGCGTCAAGTAGTAGGGATCCAACTGAAGTAGCTCTTGCTCAGGATGGAGATGAAGGATCCATTACGGTTTTGGAGGTATGTGATTAAAGTGACTAAATGAAGTACTATATAGTATAAGTGTGGATTAGTACTTAGGAGAATTGATACTACATAGTATAAAAGTTAGTATTTAGAGAAACTGGTTCTGAGTATTCAGTATAAACCGTATAAAAGTATAAAAGTTAGTGTTTAGGTGAACTGGTTCTACTGAATATAACTGTTAGTTGAACTGGTATTACTGTGTATAACTGTTAGTATTGAATAGAACTGGTACTACTGATGAGAACAAATGTTTTGATTACAAAATATATCTGATACTCTACCGATGCAGCCTTTGCAAATGTTCCACCCACCGAGCAAATATAACGCGGTATGCAAGATCCAGACTAGGTGTGATTTGGCCACCTTCTTACAGATGCTAGAGGCACCGGAATTTAAACCGGAGTTGGAGTGGTTTAAATCTTACCCGCAGTTTAAACACCTTTTCCACATGGAGAGAGAAGCAAACCGTAAGCTCCAGGGTTTGTTTATGCTGCTGGTTCGAACTGTGAGGGTAGAGCAGAAGAGAAATCTTTGGTTTGTGGTGAATGGTATTCCAATCCGGTACTCTCTGAGAGAGCATGGTCTGATCAGTGGGTTTTATTGTCATGAATACTCCGAAACAGTTCATCCGAATATGAAGTTGTATGCCTACACATGTAAGTTTAAGCAGAGGCAGTTTTTCCTAAGAAGACATCCATAAGTGTCAAAGATGTCAAAGCCAAGCTTCTTTCGATGAAGAAGAGTTCTTCTGATCGCCTGAGCATGATGATCTTGTATTTCTTGAGCGCGGTACTTGCAAAAAAGGCTGGGGTTGGTTCAGCTATAGATCCATTCTTTTTTAGAATGGCTGAGGATCCGGATTTGTGTTTATCATTTCTGTGGGGGCGAATGACCTTTGATGATTCTGTCAGGGATGTTTATTACTTGATGGGAAAGATGGAAAAGATGACGGGTGCTGTGGAAGAAAAATTGACACTTCCTAGATTTGTAATTCCTTTGGAGGTAAAGATATTATTCCTTTGAATCTATAAATGTTTTAAATCTATTAATGCTTTAACATTTAATCTTTGACGTGTTATATCTCTATATGTAGGTTCTGGCGTTCGAGTGTATACCAAATCTAAGGAGCTCATTCAGAGTAGATATTAAAGAGGCAGACGAAGACTGTCCAAGGATGTGCAAGCGGAAGTTTCGAGGTTGTAGTTTGAAAGGTTGGCCAGTGGAAGAAATATATAACTCGCTTGGTTCTACAAAGGTATTAATTTAACTTAATTCTTAATTATAATTCGTTTTGGTTAATGTTAATAGCTGTTTTGTAACATTGACAGAATATCCATAGTATTTTGGAACCGGAAGAAGAAGAAAAAGCTCTTTGTGCTCGCATTTTTGATGAAGATTTAGGATATGATGCTTTGGATATGTTGCCAGACAGCTGGAGCAAACATCTTTAAGAAAATAAGAAGATATGTTGGGAGAAGATGTACGATATGGATGTGGATTCCCGAAAGCCTAAGGAGACGGTGCAAGAGACGGTGCAAGAAGATGAAACTGTTGAACCAGAGAGTGCTCATGGGATTTTTCAGCTGTTGAAAGAAATGGAAAAGAGGTTGACCACGAATATGAAGGAAGGGTTTGATAAGCTGAAGTCTGAGATTGAGGGTTTAGATAAGAAGGTATCGGGTGTAAGTAACAAGGTGACGGATCTCGAAGATGAAGTATGGAGAGGTGGTAGAGAGGATGGCTGGGATTTTGGATTTGAGAGAGATGAGAGAGTTGAGGTTACCGGAGACAAAGGAAAAGGAAAAGCAGAAGAAGGAGAGAAAAGAGGAGAAGAAGAGAAAACAGAAGAAGAAGAGAAAGGAGCAGAAGAAGAAGGAGAGAAAAGAGAAGAAGAAGAGAAAGGAGCAGAAGAAGAAGAAGAGAAAAGAGAAGAAGAAGAGAAAGGAGCAGAAGAAGAAGAAGAAGAAGAGAAAACAGAAGAAGAAGAGAAAGGAACAGAAGAAGGAGAGAAAGGAGAAGAAGAAGAGAAAGGAACAAAAGAAGAAGAGAAAGGAGAAGAGAATGTTATTGCCTATTTTGTGGTACATCCAGAAGAAAAAACAGAAAAAGAAGAGAAGGCTATGAATGTTTTCACAGGTGAGGTTACTTATCCACCTGTTATAACTGAGATTGAATCAGAAGAAGAAGAAGCCGAAGCAAAGAAGAAGAAGCAGAAGACGGCTGCTAGGGAGAAGAAGCCATCTGTATTCAAGAGACCACCATATACAGCAGATGGGAAAAGGAGAACCACGAGGAACGCAACTGCGAAAGAAGAAGAAGCAGCTGTGAAAGCGGGTGGATCTAAGAAACGGGTGGGGCGAAAAGGAAAAAGACCGGGGATGGAGTAGCACGCAAGAAGACAAAGAATTAGGCATGTGTAATGGTTAGGAAGTCTACTGATGTGTTTTGTGTTTTTAGGTTGATGTTATTTTGTGTTTTTAGGTACTTATGTGTTGGAGGGATTTAAGGATTGTGCAACTCATATTTTATTATGTTTTGGATTTGGTACTACTAGTAATACTAGGTACTACTATGTACTACTATTAATACTGGGTACTACTGTGTATTATGAAACTATTAAGATTATGCACGTGTATCACATTTTTCATCACATGTATCACATTAACACATGCGCCGCAAAACTAATTAAAAATAATATTTACTTTACTCATAGTTATACTTAGTTTTCGAGTAGTACTGACTTGCACATAGTTATATTTCGACTGTTTTCACGTATAACCAGTAGTAAGTACATAAGATTATAACTTTTCTAGTAGTATTAACCCAATTGATCACTTTAAATATATTTCCTATCATTTCGTGTACTAAAATGTCCGACAAAACCATAACCGGATGTTTCACATAAAAAAATGGCTAGTAACTCATACACTACCTTACATTTACATATGTATAAGCTATGATTTTAGTAAAAAGTTTGGTTTTCATATATTTTTGAATTTTCACAGTACTAAGTATTAATAAGTAACAATGTAGTAGTAGTACCAAACAGAGAGTTGTGCGTGTAGTAGTAGTACCAAACAGAGAGTTGTCCCAAAACACAGTGCACATAGTCATACTTAGTTATACCTAGTAGTACCAAACAGAGAGTTGTCCCAAAACACAGTGCACATAGTCGTACTTAGTTATACATAGTAGTACCAAACAGAGAGTTGTCCCAAAACACAGTGCACATAGTCATACTTAGTTATACATAGTAGTACCAAACAGAGAGTTTTACCTAAATCGGATTAGACGTACTAGGTTCACCACCTAAGTAGTCATACATATGTCCTCTTCTTCCTCTTCCTCTTCCTCTTCCTCTTCCTTGATGCTCTCCAGTTGACAGGTACCGTGTTTGTTGAGCGGGTCCTTTGGTTATATCGTGGGCCGGAGGCTTACCGAAGCGGATCGTTTGAAGTTTTTCGTTAGGTATCATCCAAGTTGACATATGAGGTACAGGATATATCATCCTATTATATGCGAGTACCCACTGCTCCACCAGATAAAAGTGAGAGGCAAACTCATAATGACGGACCTCAGTCTCTCCGCTTAATCGGATGATAGCTTGTATCGCATGCACGCATGGGTACTTGTCTATATCAAAGTACTTGCAAGTGCAAGTTTTCTCGCTCAAATTAACTGCATAATTCTTCCCATCACGTCCAATCACAATGTACTCATAGGACAAACTGTTTATTTCTTCCGACAATAGCTTCTTCCCAATCGGTATGTTGTGCTCTATTATGTCGTTCACATGAGGAACCAACTTCTGTGACTCGGGTAATTCATTCGCTGCCTTCCGATGCTTGTTGAACCATTCAGCTATTTTTGCAACAGTCATATCAATCATAGGTAACAACGTGTACTTCCTTGCATCTACGAAAACGCCATTGACGGATTCTACACTATTGGTGGTTACTATGTTGTACCTTTCTCCTGGAAAATAACACCTTGCCCATTTTTCCACAACCACACTCTTATCAAGATACACAGCTGCCGCTTGATACTTTCTCCTAAATGCACTATAAAGTGTTAGAAACATATGCTCTGTATAGGCTTCCGCACATTTCATAAAATCCCCCGCAACTGTTTTTTTTCAGGCTTGAAGAAACCTTAGTCTTCACATTCTGAGACAAATGGTATATGCAATACCCATGTTGAGACAATGGAAACATCACACTTACTGACTTGATCAAGGATACATTTCGATCAGATATAAACATCAGTTTACCATGATCCGGTACCACTAATTTCAACTTCTTCATAAACCACATCCAACTAGCTTCGTTCTCACCATCAGCTACACCGAAAGCAATTGGATAGTGGTGATGATTAGGATCTTGAGCCATTGCAACAATTAGAACTCCACCATATGAATGCTTAAGGTGACTGGCATCCACAATGATGACTTGTCTCATGGCTTTAAACCCTTCAATACACGCTCCTAACGCAAAGAACATATACTTAAACCTACCATGTCCGTCCCATTCTACAAATGTTCGTGTACCCATATTCGTCTTCCTTAGCATATACATATAACAATCCAACAGCCGATAACTCTCTTCTGGACTTCCCCGCACGATATTAGCAGCTAGTTGTTTTCCTCTCCATGCAGTAGTGTATGATATGTCAACACTAGCTTTTTCCTTAACCATCTTTATCAGATTTTTTGGTTTTGGAGTCTCGAAATTACCGGGATACTCTCCTTGTAAAATAGAGGCAACTACTTTTGATGACCCTCTCCTTCTTCTTATCTTTGTACTTGCATCAGCTCGAGAGCATGTATGCATCTTCTCGTAAGTTACCACTTTCCAACGATCTGAATCCTTCTTCGGAAGAACCCGTAAATACCACTTGCAACCTTCTTTCCACGCCCAACATTTTAGCACATATCGTCTTGGACACGTCTTATCTATTTTATACTCAAAACAATTCTGATGTGAAGCTATTTGAACTAAGACCCTCACTTCGTCCCTACTTCCAAATTCTTGACCCAAAACGATATCTACACCATCTTCCCATGGAGTGGGAGGGCATACAATACCATGTCTATCCACTACATCTTCTCCCTCATTATCTTCATGCATACCAAAGTTCTCCTCATTAAGTTCATACATACCAAAGTTATCTTCGTACTCTGTCATAAAAACAATTTCATACAATTAGATTTAGTTATACCAATCAAAGAGAACGCACAAGATGAGGCACAAAGTTATTCCAAGAATACCTTGTTGAACCAACGCATAGTCTTCCGGTGGTTCGTCTGTGTAACCAGTCATCATACCTTCCCCTACATCAACTTCAGTTTCTCTAACCTCTCTTATCACTTGCACACTTCTCTGAGATTGATCCACATCTTCGACGACCTCCACGTGCAAAAGATTTCTACGACCATCTCCATTCACTTGCATTAGGTAATTAAAAACCTTATCATCATTAGACACATCAGATGGTAACATAACATTCAGAATCATCGGAAAGAAACTGAGTTTCAGCTGTGTTGTAACTGGATCTATCTTCATCTTCTTGCCAATTCCTTCAACCAACGCCGAGTAAGTCACCTCCTCCGCTCCGGTCCGTATCGCTAAGGTGTGAATTCGATCTCCTCCTGAGCTCCATCTTATTAAATCATCTTCTCTTGAATAAGATCCTCCATAATCAAAACATATGATTGTGCAATTCATTCTCCCCTACAAAAGAATAAGAACATAAAAAATATCGTTTATTCACTTTCAGTACTATCAGTTACACAGTCATACGTAGTTATATCTAGTAGTACCAAAACACATTACACAGTCATACTTAGTTATACCTAGTAGTACCAAACAGAGAGTTGTCCCAAAACACGTTACACAGTCATACTTAGTTATACCTAGTAGTACCAAACAGAGAGTTGTCCCAAAACATAGTGCACAGTCATACTTAGTTATACCTAGTAGTACCAAACAGAGAGTTGTTGTCCCAAAACACATTACACAGTCATACTTAGTTATAGCTAGTAGTACCAAACAGAGAGTTGTCCCAAAACACCGGACACCTTACAAAGTCATATTTAACGATTTGTTATAAGGTTACGATCCCCCTAATAACCATATTTTAACGAAAAACAATAATAAGAACCGATTTTTTATAAGGTTACGATTTGTTGGAAATTACTCTGTTTTTGTTGGATCCAACTAATTGTTGTGGAACAATGGGAGCTCCGGAACAATGACGACAACGATGTTCAGGATGGAGGTGACGGAGAAGAAGAGGCCGGCTGACGAAGAAGACGCCGGATTTAGACAAAGATCAAAGAGAGATCTTCACTCTGTTTTTTTTTTCTAGAGATGTTTGTCCGCAGGGAGGAGAGAGAGAGGAGAGATCGAGGAAAGAGGAGAAGCAACTTCTTTATTGTTTGGCTACGTGTCTGTTTTTAATAGGTTTAAGTTTTTTGGTTGGTAAATTATTTAATAGAGTTGTTGGTATATTATAATAATATATTAAAGAAGGGGTAAAGAAGAGAAAATGACAAATGAAGGGTGTTATGAATTAGGAAGGGTGTTATGAATTTTTTTGAGAGGGCAAAATAGGCCAATCCTACTTTAAGTCAAAATCAAACACAGTAATTAATTACTTTTACTTCTTCTTTTTTTGGGTTATTCTACATATTTACATTAAAAATCAGCTTCTAATTTTATTCTTACATTGTAACAAAAAACTACAATTTTGTTGTAATTATGCAAAAACGATTATATGAAACATTTCTTTTCTTCCAATTTTCTATTTCTTTGTTAAAAAGTAGCATAACATTCAAGTCATTGTAATTACTTAAAACCAAAAAGTTACATAACTAAAGAAACAGCTTGAATTTTTGGTTTGACCCACTGAGGTAAAAATTCTAAACAAAGGAGATGATGAAAATAGCTCTCCAATGGCGTCAAAACCATACTTGCTTGCTCCAACTAAGAAAGCTTCTCTATTCATCCGACAGTAACGAGAATCTGAAGTCGGGTTCAACATCCATCGCCCATGCGAATTTCGCCAAAAGAGACTTGTTGAATATCTAGAACAACAAACATTTTTTGAGTTTGTAAGGAAAAAATGGTTTTGTTTCTTTAGTTCAGAAGAGAGAGCCATCATCTTGGAGAGTTTGTTTCTTAGGAAGAAAAAAGCTTTTACCTTTTCGATTGGTACTTCATGGCGCTTGCACCATGCGACAGTGATCCTAGGGTCCAAGTAATTGATCTTAGACGTGCCCAGTGCCACCGTTTTCAAGTCCTCTTTTGAATGCATGTCTCGTTCCATCTTCTCAATCTTAACGTTCTGTTGAGCAATCCTCTTCTCCCACCTGCAATACAACATTCACAAGGCGTAAATGCTAAAGGGATAGATATCTCGAGAAGTTTTTCCAAAAGCAAGAGGGAAGGTTTTATTTACGCGTTTGGATCTAAGTTTCTTTGCTTCTTTCCATCTGAACCTTCCAATGGTGGCTTTCCCTTTTTAGCCCGGTCGAGATTAGCTTTTAGCTCTTTAAGACCCTCCTGCGGAATTCAATAAAACAAACAGAAGGCATATAATGAATCGAGAAGAATATCATAGAGCTTCAAAAAATTATCAATAGCTTAAAGGAGATTTCTTACCCTCAGTTCTTCTATTTTCCAAGCCAACCTTTCGATTTGTGCACCGTGTGACTTTGAAACAGTACGCTGATGGTTACAGATTATGGCAACCTGAAATAGTGTGATATTTCATGAATCTGACACGTGAGTTATGCACATAACTAGAAATCGCCAAGAGAATGAACAATCTCTTTTACCTCCTTGTTTGCTTGCTGATAGACTAATACTTTCTGATTAATATCGCCATCTCTGGTTTCTTGACTCAACTGTCACATCAAAACGTAACATAGTTGTAAAAAATTGTAAAGGAGACAATGGAAATATATGAATACTTTCTTTGTCCTATATCCATGGAAAACATAATGCCAATGTACATCAAATACCCAAAATATCAGATTTTGAACATACCATTTTATCCAAAGTAATGGAAGCATTATAAGTACGGAACACTTTAGCTGTGAGACCAGGTACAAGCTCCTTAAGATGAGCATTCAATTTACTTGTGTCTAGCTCATCAAAAAGATCATCAGTTTTGGACTTTCCTGGATGGGGCAAAAAAGTCAGTTATTTGGTTCAATCATGAAAAAAAATAACTTGTGAAATACAATCTCAAGTTCATATCTCACCAGCCTGGAACTGTCCAATGGCCTTGTAAACAGGTGGCTCAACTTCGACTGTGTTCACATATTGTATTGAATCTTTACCGAGAAAGTCAAACTGGGTACACATAAAGAAACAGGGAAATGTGTGAAATATAAGTTTTTTGCCCAGGATTAAACACATGTTATTCACTTTCACTACAGTATTCTTGATATATAAAACTAGATTCAAATTAATACCTTTATTTTATTAGGAGGAATACACTCCACATGTCCAACTTTTAATGTACAACAACCCACAGTGTCAGCCTCATCATCATCCTACCAATCAAGAAAGAAAATATGAGAAAATCTTCATCAGAAACATATCTGCATAAAACTTTCTACTAATGCGTCAATTATTTGCTAGAGTTCATGCTTTATATCTTCTTTTCCCATTTGCAAAATACTAGTCAAAATTTACCTTCTCGTTTCCAGCCCTAAGCGCCAATTTATCAATGAGATATGTTGCCACAGCAATTTGCCTCTTTGTAATATCTTTAGAGGTAAAATTCTTGGTGTAAGTTGCTCTTATATCATCTATGTGGTACTGCAGTCAAAACAAAATCTGTTGCTAAAAAGGAGAAACAATGATAGAGTAAGCACAAGCTTCATCAAAGTGAAAGCTGACTACCGTAAGATTCCTGGCTTTCTCATACTTCTCCTTGTCGCTTAGCCCTTTCATAGCACTGCTAGCTGCCAAGAATACATACTTGAACTCTTTTGGATTGATAGGATCATTCCAGAAAGCTAGCCAGGTGACTGTGTTATCATGCTTTACTTCTTTCCAACTGCAACGTCACATCTCTCATGGTTTAGTAAAATCATTACATGATGCTTTTCTATTTTGTAGGTATACCATGGAAAAAACAAGACCTTTCACCAGGGATCGGACATTCTGGAATAGGAGCATCTTTCCCAATATTTATGGTAATCTCACATGGACGGATACGCTTCTTTAATTTTCCCATCTGGAAAACAGACAGTAGATGGGTTTTAAAAGAGAAAACAGAATAGACCATGCCTTAATTGAAGCCACCCAAACCCACAACGTCAAGGAATGCAAGTCTATAAGAGAGAGGAATAACCTTGGGATGTTCTCCACGGCCTCTGAAAAGCCCAGGCGGTTCAACTCTGAAATTACCAACCTGAAAGATAACAGAAGTTTGAGCGACTCTTTTTTGGAAACAATGACAACACTGTGGGGAAACTAACCTTCTCTCTGACACCGTCAACAACAGCCCACATATATTTCTCCTCTTGCTTCAGTTTCTCCTCTTTCAACGCTTTTTTCACCTGTTCCAATGTCAACTAAATTTTGATATACTATATCTTCTTGAAAAAAATTAACTTAAGAAAACCAGTTCAACACCAGTGCAGTCAGCCATTACACTACCAAATTTGAAAAAGATCTTAGCATCTTAGCTGTAAGATAACATCAACTAAGGTCAGTATCCTTCTAAGAAAATAACCCCAAATGGAATACGAATGAAGACTAAAGATGAAGCTATTATGAGAGAACCAAGGAAGACCAAGGCAAAAAAAAGATAAAATTCTCTTTTAAGTTACCTCTGTGCTCTGATTTTTCTTCTTCTCTTTCTCTTCCAAATGCCATTCATAGATGGGAGAAAAGTCACAATCATCCAACTTCTGTATCACATGTTTCTTCCCAAGAAGTGCTCGCCAGTCGTTCCAAAAATTCTCCCTAAATTGAGGTTTATTATAGTACTCCGTCTCTTTCATCACTGCAAACATTGTCGCGACCTGTGTACCATAGATATATCATCAGCCTTATTGGAATGAATTAAGAAAAGTATTCTAGATAATGAGATAGACAAGAAATCACTACAGAAACAGGAATATAACATATCAGTAAGATTGAGGGTATGGATGGAGAGGACAACCTCTTCTTGTTCAGTTGTTAGGTCAACTGGCTTCCCCTTGTACAAAATCTTAATGCCATGAGGCTTGTATGAAGGTGGAAAAATTACACCGTTGTGCACCAAGGTAGTCCATTTCTTTTGCCCATCACCAGAAGAAGGTGAAGATTTTGAAGAAGAAGAATATTTTGAATCCTTCATTACTTTCTTGGAGTTTTTGTTCATTGTCCTGGACCGAGGAGAAACTACTTTTGTTACTTTTGGCTTTGCAGCTGATGAACTAGAATTTACTTTTACTGCTTTAGCCTTTGCAGACAATACTTTACTATTGGAAGAATCTGGTTTGAGTCTCTTGGATATTGGAACATCATCATCATCAGTACCATCATCTCTGGTAGATAATTTTTTAGCTTTCATTGATTTAGGTGAAACCAAAGCCCTTCCCTTAACATCTGAACTCTCTGTTTTAACAGAATCTTGTTTCAATTTCACTGAACTAGGTAAAGCTGAGACCTTGAGCTTCTTCAAGGAAGATTCATTTGCAGAATTATTCTTCTCCAGAGGTCTCTTACCTGATACCTTACAATATGGCACTTCATTTTTAACTGCAGAACCATTCTGATGTAACTTTTTGGCCAAAGGTTTATTTCCACCATTGGAGTCATGTTTGCTACCTGACATCCCACTACCACTCTTCTTTTTAATCATAGCCGCGATTGGAGTTTCATCATCTGACTCATCTTTTACGACTCTATTTGCCCTATCAAGAGGTCGAACACCACTGTTGGTTTTTTCGGGCTGCGGTGAAGAAACCTTCTGCGAAGAGGTTGGCTCTTTATTTGGCCGACTGGAATTCCCAGATAGTATGAGACTTAAAGGTCTATCATCGTCAGGATCCTCACGCTCTGTTTTACATTCAGACTGATCATTCTGTGACTGGTTCCTATCCTTAACAGTAGAAGGCGTATCCTTCCGCAATGGTGACTTCACTGGTGAAGCTTTAGAAGAACATGATGGCGTTGAAGATTTCATAGTAGAAGTTCTATTCGAAGGAGTGGTTCCATTTGAGCTAGTCACAGGGGACCTCATAGGTGATACTTTGGTGGAAGAAACTGCCTTACTTCTCTGAGGACTGGATTTTGATTGATTAGAATTAGAAGCAACAGTACTTCTCCTCTTGAATACTAGAGGCTTGTTATCATCGTCATCGTCTTCATACCCATTCTCCACCACAGGTTTCGAAACAGTTTCGGCTGCCATACCCAATGAAACAACGTTGGCAAGGACTCAGACCAACTTCTGTCCAAGAGACAAACCACAAAGACATGTCAGAGCTTCTCAAAGAAAAGCAAACAAACACCATTACGACTACAAGCAGCATAATGATTTCAGTACAGAGAATATGTACTGGGATTCATGCAGACGGAATCCTTAAACCCACGGAACAACATTTTGACATATATCTAATTCACGCATTGCAAAGTAGTTAACGCGCATGTTTCTCTACGTAAGTAAGACCTACACTTTAGGATTAAAAAGAGACTACATCGTGATTAGATGAACATATACAAATTAGATAAGAACACAAATTGATGAATCCGGTGCAGTCGGAATACAAAAACCCCAATTCCGTTACCCGGAACCCTAATTAGTGGTATAACTGGGAAATGATGAAAACTGAGTTGGATCGAATCAATTTTGCGAGGGCAATCATAGGATTGAAGAAGCTACCTTCTTCCAGAGATTGAAGAAATTGTCCAGCGAAACCTATCTCCTTCGTTTCTCTAGCTCTCTTCTCTTCTGCTGTATGGTGGTTTCTCTCTCGTTTCAACGCCCAAGAGGCTAAGGCATGAGGAGACTCTACATAGATTAGAGTGTTCTACCGCTTAAGGGTTTTGTCTCACACGACGTCGTTTTTAGTCGCGCCAAAACTTTTATCTTACCGCCACAGACTTTTCTTTTTTTTTTTTACTCTACCACCAGAAAGTTTTGTATTCCCAAAATAATAGATCATTTATATAAATGGATCCATTTGTTGAACAGCAACAAAAAAATTAAATCAAAAACCTAATGGTTTTGATGGGAGATATTTGACCAATCATCGTTAGTTTGCTAATAGCCAAATTGTAAGCATGTTGAAGTAAATAATTACGATACTATATTATCAATCTGTGAAAAAGTACTACTTTTTGTTCTGTAGTTTTATTGGGTAAAAAATTGTAACTGTTTGTTCTATAAAACATCCCATAGATCAGTATTTGGTTTACTATTAAGAGAGAAGAAACCTCTTGGACAGGTCTTAATTTTTCTTTCTTCTACTCTTCTTTAACTCTCTCTCTCTATATATTATATATCTGTAAATGTATGGTGGAATGGTTAGATAAAATGAAACTGGGCACAACGAAGATGAATTTGTTCTTGGCTTAATCAGAATCTGAAGTCAGGATCAACGTCCATTGCCCAAGCGAACTTAGCCAGAAGAGACTTGTTAAATATCTGCAACAGGAAAGAAAAAGAGACAAGAGTAAAATTTCAAGTGTTGCCAACTCTTTAACTTTTTTCAAGCTTTTTATGTACCTTCTCAATGGGAACATCGTGTCTTTTGCACCACGAAACAGTGATCCTAGGATCCATGTAATTGATCTTAGATGTGCCCAATGCGACGGTTTTCATATCTTCCTTTGTTTGCATATCTCTTTCCATCTTTTCGATCTTAACATTCGTTTGCATTATCTTCTTCTCCAATCTGTTTTCCAAAGAGGTGAGTTGATTTAATGGGGTTTTTACGCGATATCAATAACTGTTTTTGGGTGTAAAGAGAGGTTTCAAATATTACACTTCAGGTGTTAAGTTCCTCTTTCTCTTTCCATCAGATCCCATTAATGGTGTTCTTCCTTTCTTAGCCCTGTCGAGATCGATATCCAGCTCTTTTATTTGCTCCTGCATCGAAATACAAAGATGATGAGCTGAGAAACTGCAATTCCTTTTATCAGAACTACTGGAGGTGCTTCATTTACCCTTAGTTCTTCTATTTTCACAGCCAGCTTCTCGACTTGTGCTCCGTGAGATTTTGAGACTGTACGTTGATGGTTACAAATGATGGCGACCTAAGGATATAACCAAAAAATTAAGATGACCACGTTCTCTTAACTATTTATGAAAACAGCAGATATATTAATCGACATTACCTCCTTATTTGCTTGCTGATAAACCACCACTTTTTCAGGAACATCGCCATCTCTGGTTTCTTTACTCAACTGTCATAACATACAATCGAAAACGGCTGAAGTAAAAAAAAAAATTCCAGAGAATGGAAAAGAAATTCTATATCCTTAGGATGTGGCAACTGATAAACTTATGTTATCATCTTGAATCACTAGATTTCCAATTGATACGTCAAAATAACTATTAGTAAGATTGATCAAGCATATCCAAATTTGGTAAAACGGTACAAAAAGATTGACAACATACCATTACATCCAGTGTGATGGATGCATTATATGTACGGAAAACTTTGGCTGTGAGACCAGGCATAAGTTCCTTAAGATGAGCATTGAGTTTAGAAGTATCTAGCTCATCAAAGAGATCATCGGTTTTTGATTTTCCTGGATAAAAGACAAAACTTAAGTCATTTATCCAGTTTCCAAAGGTCAGTATGAAATTAGATAAATGATTAATCATTTACTAACCCGCTTGGAACTGCCCAATTGCCTTATAAACCGGAGGCTCAACTTCAACGGTGTTTACATACTGAATAGAGTCTTTACCAAGGAAGTCAAACTGAAAATGCCAGAGCAGATGATACCATAAGCCACTTTAATATGCAACCAGAAAGTCTTTTTAAACAAGAAAGTTAATAAGCCAAGCATTCTAGAATTCTTGCAGATACATTCTGCAGTCAATTTTGTTCATGTTGAGATCAACTATATACCTTTAACTTATTTGGAGGAATACACTCCACGTTTCCTACTTTCAATGTACAACAACCAACAGTATCTGCCTCATCATCGTCCTATACAAAAAAGATATGAAGACCAAGAAAGGAAAATGTGAGAAAATTGCTTGATGGTTTTATGGATAGGAAGCGGGTTTATGGAGTATGGATCCCTTAACCCAAAAACAATGATAAATGACTTTGATAAATTACCTTCTCATTTCCAGCCCTAAGGGCTAACTTATCGATGAGATACGTAGCAACCGCTATTTGCCGCTTTGTCACATCCTTGTTACTAAAATCTTTGGTGTATGCTGCTCTAATATGCCCTATACGGTCCTGCAAACAAATGATAGGTTGCTGATTAGAAAAGCAAAAGCATGATGGTTTACGCAGAAGCTTTAGCGCAATCAAAAGCTCATTACCTTTAGCTTTCTCGCTTTCTCATACTTCTCCTTGTCGCTTTGTCCCTTTAACGCACTGCTAGCTGCCAAGAATACATACTTGAACTCTTTTGGATTGATAGGATCATTCCAGAAAGCGAGCCAGGTGACAGTATTGTCATGCTTAACTTCTTTCCATCTGAAAAAGGCAGCATTCCGAAAATCAGGTCATCTAAGAAACAACACGTGTCCTTTTCAAAGGGAAACACATTGTAAAAAAGACCTTTCACCAGGGATTGGGCATTCTGGAATAGGTGCCTCTTTACCGATATTGATTGTAATATCACAAGGGCGAATCCGCTTTTTTAGTTTCCCCATCTGGAAAGTAACAATGAAAATGAGAAATAACTATGGAAGTTGGAGGAACACGGCAGAAAAATCTTCAAAATGTGATGTGGCCTAGAACTTACTAACAGAATATATAGAGTTCAAGAATAATGTAAAAACAAACGCAGGAGAACATACCTTAGGATGTTCTCCCCGGCCTCGAAACAACCCAGGGGGTTCAACTCTGAAATTCCCAACCTACAATTGTTGCAAATTTTGGTAAGCAAATTCTGAGAAGCTGTAAATATATTCCTATCGACAAAAAGAAAATTACCTTCTCCCTGACACCATCAAGAACAGCCCACATGTATTTCTCCTCTTGCTTTAATTTCTCCTCTTTCAAAATCCTTCTCTCCTGCACATCATTAGCATTATAATTATCAACAAACGCTTCATTGGGATAGCATACTAATCAACTTTTATCTTCTTAGAAAGTGATATTTACTTCTGCACTCATTTGTTTCTTTGTCTCCTTCTCCTGCATATACCAGTCATATATGGGACTGAAGTCACACTCGTCTAAATTTTTAATCACATTATTCTTTCCAAGTAGTTTCCGCCAATCATTCCAAAAATTGTCTCGGAACATTGGTTTATTGTAATATTCCGTTTCTCTCATCACAGCAAACATAGTTGCAACCTGCAGAGAGGAATGACGATATTATCAGCTCACCACTCATAAACCATGAGAAAGCACCAGAAACACATTGGCCAATGAAATGAAAGTCAAAGACTGCAGATAGTAAGCAAAAAATATCTATTATGGGACAGAGCAGAGATACAGAAAAAGACAGAGAAAGGACCTCTTCTTGTTCAGGAGTTAAGTCAACTGGCTTTCCTTGATACAATATCTTAACCCCGTGGCGTTTATATGGAGGTGGAAATATAACGCCATTGTGCTCTAGAGTTTTCCATTTCTTTTGCCCATCGCCAGAAGGTAATGATTTTGAAGATTTCGAATATTTCGAATCTTTCACCCATTTATTTGGCTTCTTAGCTATTGTTTTGGATGAAGAAGCTATTTTACTAGCATTTGGCTTCACGGAGGATGATTTATTATTTGAGGAATCTGGCCTTATCCTCGATGAAATAGGTACATGATCATCATCATCTGAGTTATCTTCTTTAACAGTTACTTGGTTAGCTCTTAATGGTTTTGATGCATCCAGATTCTTTCCTTTGTTATCTGGTGTACCTGCATTATGTGAACCTAGCTCACTTTTCACTGGTCTAGCAGGCTCCGACAGCTTGGGCTTCTTAACAGAAGATTGATTTGAAGAGCTTCCCTTCTCGAGAGGTCTCTTTGCAGGTGCCTGAGAACTATGCCCTTCAATCTTAGGTTTTAAACCATTCCGATTGATATTGTTTACCAAAGGTCTCTTTTGCTCATTATGAGCAGGCTTGCCACTTGATGTACCCACACTGGTCTTTGTCTGAACCGTTGAGGAAATGGGAGTTTTCTCATTCAAATCTTTCTTTTTAGTGCTATCAATCACTCCCTGAGGCCTCATGTGGCTCTTTTGGACTGGTATCTGCGAACTACCCCGCCCAGAAGAGCTCGCCTGTTTGGTATTAGAATCCACTTTAAGCCTGACACTCAAGGGTTTATCATCCTCAGAATCCTCATCATTACTTTTGGACACAGATGGAGCTTTTCCCAAACCGTTCCTCTCCTTAGCAACAGCAGACCTATCATCCCGCAATGGTGACTTCATTGATGAGCGCTGAACAGATGAAGATGATGATAACGATGGTTTCATCATTCTGGCGGGTGAAGCTGATCCATTCGGGCTTGTTAAATGAGACCTCATTGGTGGTGGGGACTTGGTGGAACCAATAGCCGGGTTTTTCCGAGCATTATTAGGCGTTGGACGATTTGAGCTAGTTGCTGTGTTACTACTCCTCTTGAAAACCAAAGGCAATTCATCCTCATCATCGTCATACCCGTCATGACCATTTGGTACCACAGGTTTCACAAACGCCTCAGTGGCCATACCCAACAAGGCAAGTTATTCACAACCAAACTGCTGATCAACAAATGAAAAAAAGGAAAGATATTTAAATTTTCTAGAATTGCAACAAAATTGAAGTTAATATATAGACTTAACCAATTATTCGAAACAAAAGCTTCATTTGGGCACTTATTAAAAACAAACCTATACATGCATCAACACATTTCAATGGTCCGATCAAACAAAAAGGGAATTTCAACATCTAAAATTCAATCCCATAACAAAATAATCGACTCAGGTCAAAAATCACAATTACGATGGGTAAATGAATTTGATACGAGGAGAGAATGAGATACTTGAAGCTCATTTGTACAATTGAAAACTCGAATTCCCAAAATGGAACGAGAAACCCTAACATTGAAATCAAACAGAAATTTGTAAAATTGAGCTCGAATCCATTGAAAATCTGGATGTAGACTATCGGATTGATGCAATTACCTTCGGCCACGATGAAATCGGTGATGAAGCTTGAATTGAATCCCAGGACAACAATCCTCACGGATTTCTTACCTGCCTTGATTGATTTCTCTCCCTTTTTGTGTTGTGGAGGCTAAGTTAACGAAACACTCCGTTTGGGCCAGAGAGTCTTGACCCCTTGACTTTAATGCTTATGCGACGTCGTCTTAACGGACTTGGTATTACTTTTCTCCCAACCTTTAGGCCCATTTTTGGAAATCCATTGACTGTTTTTGAAAAAAGGAAAAAGAAAAATAAGTCATGTTCCAATTGTCCAATTGAATATTTACAATAATATCTACAAGTAATAAATAATAATTTCTTATCTTGTAAAGTTGCATGTATGTATCCAAATTGTATTATTACATGTGTCAAATAGTAATATTAAACTGCTTTATTTAAGTTTTAAACTTCATCTTCTTATTTAACATTTAATGATAAAACATGATATCTTTGATTGAACTTTTAAATTTGTATTTCAATAATACTTAATTTTAAACAATTAACTTCTTACTTGTAGTACAAAAACTCAAATTCCACATTTAAGAGTATATAATTAAAAATTTAGTCATTTTTATGTATTAATTATAATCCATAAATAATTATAATAATAAATTAAAAATGTTTTGATAAATATGTCAAATGTATATATTATTAATTAAAGAAATGAAAACCACTTTCGTTTGAAATTTGGAAGTATATATCGTTCATAAGCAAATGGAAAATTACTCGGAGCAATGAGAGGGGTTTAGGGTTTGAGGGTATGAGAGAAGAGGAAACACTGGTTTGTAAAATGAAATGAAAAAATTTGAAGGGGAAATTGAATCTCGAGTCTAGATGTATCGCTGCGTGTGTGTTTTTTCTCCAAATACTAAAAATTTGATGGAAAATGATCAGAGTTAACAAAGGGTAAATTAAGTATTATCATGCGTCATAAAACAAAAAAAAATCAGAACGGTGTTTTCTTTTGTAAACAAACGATTATGGACAAGTTTGATATTCATTTTATTCAAAACATTCATAGTTGTCCGCATTGCCGGTCTTCAAATTTTGAAAATTCAAGAAAAAAAAAATTAGAAAAAATTTAGATATATTTTTCAAAATGAGAACAAATATAAAGATTTCAAAATTTTCGATATCCGTTTTTGCAAAAATAAAAATAAATAAATAAATCAATCAGAAACTTATTTTTAATATTAAAAACCAAAATTTTTGTCTCTCCTATTTTTTTACTTTTTATTTAAAAAAAAATATTATTTAGAAACTCGGTAAAAACCTCCCCAATGGAAGTATGGGTGATTAGGTCACTAACCATATTGAACTAAAAAACAAAGAATATAGCTATGATAATTGATTTATTAAACAAGTAACCATTTAGAAGGTTCGTTTATCTATTTTACCCTTCACAAAATCATAAGCGAGTGGGATGCGAGTGTGATGAAGTGCTATTGAAGCCACGTATGCCTCTTCCAAAAAATATCATGACAATGAGATATAATTATTTTGAACATTTTATTGGGTCATTAAACGATTAAAAGTTAAAGAGTAAAGTGAACATAGGGGTTTTGATTTAAACCACTTGTAATTGCATCTAATTTTTTGTGTGACCATAAATAACATCTAATAATTATAGTAAAAACATTCATATTTTATACATTTGATATGATTTAAATTTTTTTTAAAGAGAAATTATCGAAATGATAGTTAGTATTTGTAGTTAAAAATATGTTGTGCTATATAGATACATATCGAATAGAATAGATTACTACATGATTTAACGCAACCCATACATATTATCTTTAAATCTAAATATTAAATTCTAAATCCAAAAGACAAAAACTATTTGACATTGTTTGCATTGAATAAAACGGACATTGTTTCTTAAAATTTTTGTAGGTAAAAACATTTTATACTGTATAGATACATAGTGAAATAGAATAGAACAAGGTGATTTTGCGTAAAACAATTTATTCAATGTTTTGAGAAATATATGTCCGTTTTCAAAATTTCAAACCATGACATGTGCGAAATAAAATATACGTTTTTCAATTATGTTGCAAGTTTGAATGTTTGAATCATTTTGATTTATGAAAATAGAAAGCAAATAAGAGATGGAAGGGCAGAAGAGATTTCCATCAAAAGAAGAAAGAGAACGAAATAGAAAAAAAAAAAAAAAGCTAGACGTGTGTGCGTGCGTTGGTGGTGTGTGATTACGTTCTAATTTTTCACGAAATAATACGTTTGCTTAAAAAAAAAAGAAAAAAAAAGTGAATTAACTTAATATTACTTGGGAGAAACATAATTAGGAGAACGACGTAATGTTAAAAGAAATTAGATCATTAGCAAAGAAGTAAGACTTTCGGACAAAATTACCCCTATTAAATTTGCTAAGAAATTTCAAAAAAATAAAATAAAGGAGTAATCAGATAAAAAAAGTATTAGGAACAAAAATTTCTTAGAATATTTTTTGTTTTAATACACTACATATCTTGTTTATCAATCATAGGTGTTTACTACAAAATGTTGTAACTCAACATGATGTTGTAACTACCGAACCAACAAATAGTTAACTATTTTATAATCATAGTGATATCGCTTCATAGTTCACTATTTTCAGACTATGACCATAAATAGTTAACTATTTTCGAGCCATAGGTAGCAAGTAGTTAACTATTTTAGGACCATAGTGATGTTGCTCCACAATTCATTATTTTTGAACCATGGCAGTAAATTGTTAACTATTTTCAAACCATGACCAGTAAATAGTTAAGTGTTAACTATTTTCGAACCATAGGCAGCAAGTAGTTAACTATTTTGGAACCATAGTGATTATAGTGATGTTGCTCCATAATTCGTTATTTTTGAACCATAGCTAGGAAATTAAATAGTTAACTATTTCCGAACCATAGGCACCTAAATAGTTAACTATTTTCGAACCATAAATACCTATTATGATTTTCGATTATAGTCAATTATGTCGATCTCCATCGAATACCATCTTAATTCATGATTGGTGATTACGATCTATGGCAACTAGTTAAGAACAACGTAATTTCAAAATTGAATAAAGAAGAAGAAGCGGCCACCGCTTGTTGACGACTTCGTCGGTTAAAGAAGAAAAAGAAGGAAACAAACAGCACAGAGGAAGAAGAAGATGTAGAAATGATAGAAAAAGAAGAAAAATGGAAGATTTAGAAACGATGGAAGAAAAAGAAGAAGAAAAGAAGAGGAACAAGAAGAAAGAAGAAGAAGCGTTGAAAGAAAAAGAGGCTATGCATTAGGGTTTTCTCTTTTGTGTTTTATTTTTATTTTATTTTTAAAGATAAAAACTGAACAATAAATTAAAAGTAAAATAGTCATTCTAGGTATGGTCAATGCTAATTACCTAATTATAATTTAAGGTATGTTAGATGTTTAATTATTGGTGTAAAGAGTAATATACATGCTAATTATCCAAAAAAAAAATACGTTTGCTAATAAATTATGCGAAATCACATTTAGAAAACAAATGGTTATCACAAAAAAATAAACAAACTTGCGCTTGAAGAAATCAATGAGCAACAAGGTTTCATCGGCTCGTCTCTCCATGACTCCACTCCTTGTAAGCTAAGGGAAAAATATCCAAACACCGGTCACAACCACAAACCCTACCGTGAGAAGTTTGTGAAACCATCGGACTGATCCCCCACCGCCAGTGCCGGACTACCCTTTTATACTACCCCAATCAAAATTTAAAATTATGTCCGTGTATATAATTTATCAAGATCACAAAACAGTATAAAAAATAACTTAAATTTTCATTAAAAAAAAATCAAATTTCATAGTCTATTAAAAAAACAACGATATTAAGAACACTTATTTTTGAAATATAGATCTTCTTGCATTTTTTCCTGCAAAATCATCCATTAGACTCCTATAGTCAAGTCTTTCAACCATAGCTGTCTCAATTGATAACATAGCCAACCCATTTAACCTTTCTTGTGACATGGTAGATCGCAGATAATTTTTTATCAGCTTCAACTTCGAAAAACTTCTTTCAGCTGTGGCAACTGACACCGGAATGGTCAACAATATGCGATAATCAATTTCTGTGTTTTGATAACAATCCTCCATTCTTTTCAAAAAGTCAAGCACTTCAATAGGTTTTTGAACTTCTTCGGGTATTGATTCTCGAAGAATTTTTAGCTCCATAAAAATAAGGGATTGTCGTAACAAAGTCAAGCACTACAAGAAAACACAGTTTTAGCGTCGGCAATATTCGATGCTAATTCGACACTAAAACTACTTAGCGTCGAACTAATTTCGACGCTAAAACGTCGACGCTAAATCAATTTTGATGCTAATTCGACGCTATTTTAGCATCAAAAGATAATTCGACGCTATTTTAGTGTCAAAATATAATTTGACGCTAAATCGACGCTAATTAGCGTCGACGTAGCATCGATTTGTGTCGATGCTATAAGACGACGCTAAATCGACGCTACTTAGCGTCGAATTAGCGTCGCCTATACGAAAGATTTCGACGCTAAATCGACGCTAATTAGCGTCGATCTAGCGTCGACCTGTGTCGATGCAACTAGACGACGCTAAATCGA
The DNA here is from genome assembly GCA_964056655.1 of Arabis hirsuta. Classification (NCBI taxonomy): domain Eukaryota; kingdom Viridiplantae; phylum Streptophyta; class Magnoliopsida; order Brassicales; family Brassicaceae; genus Arabis; species Arabis hirsuta. The sequence continues at coordinate 34,831,754 of OZ053299.1, forward strand.
CGCTAAGTAGCGTCGATTTAGCGTCGTCTGTTAACATTTTTTTTTTTAAAAGATGAAATTATATTGAAAATAAAATTAAAAATTAAAATATTATAAAATTAAAAATTAAAAATATTATAAAATTAAATTATCCGATACAAATTAAATTAAAACGCTAATCTACTGATGTTGTTGGGTCCTTAGGTTGACGACGTCGTCTCGAATCATCTCTTCGGATTCCTGCTCGAACTGCTTTGGACCGTCAGTTGGAGGAGGCGGTGGAGCAAATTGCAACCCTTGCATGGCAGTTGCTAATGTCGGATGATCCTCTGCAATGATGTTGAAGAGACTGGTCAATGCTCCGAGTCTAGTCTCTATGTGCATCTCTAGCTGCGAAATCCTAGTGTTAGCAGCATCCAACTGTCTGGTCAATTCCGGCTGAGACGGACCCGGAGTGTAAGAATATCGAGCAGACGAAGAAGCTGCTGGGACATCCTTGATGGATCCAACACCCATCGTTCATCCTTTCTTCTTCGGAGCAACCTATAAAATAAAAATGTTATACAATAAAATTATAATAAAAATAAGTTTCGTTATATTATAAAAACCTAAAATATTACCTCCTCGTAAAGTTTATTGAAATCTTCGACACCCATCGTAGACTGGACAAACTCATCTAGCTCTGCCAGTCGTGCGTTGTACGCGTTGAACGTTTGTTTCGCCTGAGCGGTAACAAACGTCCCATCCTTCCTCCGATGAGTTTTCTCCATCACTTTGTGCATCTGAGGAAGATCACCGCCATCAGCCTGTTAAACAAAAATAAACATAAATAAAAATGAAATATATAATAAATAAATATTTAAAATATAAATGATCAAATAAATTAATTTAATTAAAATATTACCATATTGATGCTTACTGTGGCGTATGATGATTGACCAGCACAATGCTTTGAAGGTCCATCTCCTTCAGCCACCGGCGTGAGACGGGCTGCAGAACACTTCCCCGATTTAACCACCGAATGGGGATCCTCCCAAAAACGTACTAGACCCGACCAAACATCGGGATCCATCCCTATCGGCTTCGCCTCATCGCCTCTCGCGCGCCACGCTTTCTTCAAGTTACCTACGTAACCGTTTAGACGTTTTAGCGCCTTCTGCTCGAACGCTTTTCGCACTTCGAAAGTACGAAATTCCTCCCAGTGCCACCCTTGCTACAAAAATACGAACAATGTTATGAATATATTTAAAATCAAATACTTTAATAAATAAAAATAAATAATATAAAATTATTAACCGCCCATGACTCGAACCAAATATCCCGAACCTGCTGCGGCGTCTAGATCCAATTAGGATGCGGCATAGTGAAATAGGCCACGATGGCCTTGGTGACCGAACGCGAAACCTTGTTATCATTAAACCTATAAAACAATATATTAAAATGTTAATAATTTAACTATAACTTGTAATTAAAAATTAATTACCCAAAGCAAATTTCATTAGTAATATTGAAAAAAATTAAATCATACCAAAATGTACCAGGAGGCCTCATCGGATGGAGAACCGTAACCCATGTCTCATGTCCAGGTTGGCGGAGAAGCTCACAAATCCGCATCATAAGAGGCGCGTTTGGCGGTAGAGGGGCCTCAGTGTGGTCATCGGGATGATCTGGTTCGTCTTCTTCTACCTCTGGCTCTGGCTGAGGCTGTGGCTGAGCTCGTGGCGGAGCTCGTGGCGGAACCCGTGTCGAACAGTGTGTCGGAGCTCGTGGTGGAGCCCGGGGATTATTGTTCGCAGCCTGCGAACCCGACCCTGATCCTGATCCAGATCCGCGACGACCAGCGGATCCGGGAACCGTAACATCCTCGCCAAATAACTGTCCGTATGAAGGAGGTGGTCGATCCGCCTACAAAAAAAACAAATTTAGTAAATTAAAATATGTAAAATATAAATTTTAAAATAAATTTAAAACTTGTAAAATAATTTGGTAGAACAATCCATAAATTCATAAATTATATATATAATATATGAATACAAACACATAAATCCATAAATTTAACATTTAGGAAATAATTTTATATTTTCCAAAAAAAACTTGTAAATTCGTTTTTTATTTTAAATAATTATTTTAAATTCAAAAAATTTATAAATTCGTTTTATTTTACCTTACATAAATAAATTTCATAAAATATAAATTCATAAATTTGTTTTATTTTTGCCAAATTTATAAATTAATAACTTATCAAATCTAAATTCAAATCTATAACTTATCAAATCTAAATTCAATTCCATTTTTTAAAATCTATTTCCTACATAATTTCTACAATCTATTTCATAACAAATTTGTTCTATCAAATTTCCTAAACTCTATTTCATATGAAATTTCCTAAAATCTATATACAAAATCTATTTCCCAAAATCTATTTCATATCAAATTTAACAAAATCTATATACAAAATCTATTTCCTAAACTCTATTTCATATGAAATTTCCTTAAATCTATCTACAAAATCTATTTCCTAAAATCTATTTCATATCAAAATCTATATACAATCTATTTTATATATAATATATAACAAATTTCCTAAAATCTATTTCATATCAAATTTCGTTCCCAATATATATAACAAATTACAAATATATATACAAAATTTATGAACATAAAAAAAAAAAATTACCATAATTTGGAGGAAGTGTGTTGATCGGTGGAGAGGATAGAGCGAAGCTGCGGTGGAGAGAGAGAGAGTGACGGCGGTGGAGAGAGAGAGGGTTGGCGGTTTTGTCGAAAAGAGAGAGGTCCGAGTGAGAGAGAGAAGAGATTGGGGCGGAAAGAGAGAAGAGATTGATGTTGTCAAGAAAGATTGGGGCGGCGGCGGCACGGTGAAGGGAGGCGACGGTCGGCTTCGTCGGCGAGAGAGAGAATAAAGAGTTGCAGAAAATGGAAGTGAGGAAGAAGAGATCTGTTCCGCAAAAATATATTCGCGATCCGACACTAATTCGACGCTAATTAGCGTTGAATTAGCGTCGAAACGCATTTAAAAATTTCAATTAATTCTTTTCGGTTTTCCACGCGAAGTAAATGTTTTACCGCGTGTTGATCGGGAAAATATTTGATTTAGCGTCGAACTGTATGAAAAATCGACGCTAATTCGACGCTATATTAATTCCCTACCAAAATCTGTATGAAAAATTTTGGTTTACCGCCATTGGTTTAATCAGATTAATTCAATATAGCGTCGATTTTGCGTCAAATCCAAAAAATTGATGCGGTTTATATTCTATACCCTAAACCCCAAACATAAAAATTTGATTCATTTAGCGTCAAATTAGCATCAGAATCTCGGGAGGTTGACGCTAATTCGATGCTAATAGCGTCGAATTAGCGTCGACTATAGATGTTTCGATGCTAATTCGACCCTATAACGACGCTAAATGATACCCGCTTTGTTTGTGATATAGGGTAATGAAACCGTCACCGATACGAAAACAATCTTAGCCATTTCAATCTTTGTTATAACCGAAGAATTTTAAACTTTGAAATTTTTTGTACTTACATATTAGGTTCATATAAGGTTATGAACCTAAATGTAAAACTATATAGTTTTTTGAAATCTATTTCATATTACATGTAATTGTTTTTAATTATGAATAAATACTTATTCATTCGCAATTAAGATTCAATATAGATAACATTTATGCTTCACTCTGAATCATCGATGCTAAAACTTTTATTCTATACCCTAATTTAGGGTTTATGGTTTAGGATTTAGCGTCGAATTATCGTCGATCTCATCATTAGCTTCGAATTCGATGCTAATTCGACTCAATTTAGCGTCGACATCATTATTAAGATCGTGTTCGACGCTAATTCGATGCTAAATTGTGTCGAATTAGCATCGACGGTTATAATTTTTTTAAATAAAAATATTATAAATTAAAAATATTCTAAAAATAAAAAAAATTCGAAAATAAATACATAAGCAAATTTAAATTATCCGGCATACAAATAAAAAAGTTGTTCTACAAATGAAATAAAAACACTAATTAATATATATTATGCTTCACTCTGAATCGTCATTTGAGTTTTCGTCATCTTCATCGGTACTTTCTCCACTCTTGTTTTCGAACTCGTCTTCGGGGTTTTCTGCATTGGTAGCATCCGGAAGTATTTCAGCTTATCGATTTTGCGGATCTATAAGAATGATGTTGTCTATCTCTTGTTCTGGAGTTGTTAGATCCACGGCAGTTTCGTATTGTATAAGAGCGTCGTCGGATTCAACTATCATTCCTCTGGGAGCTATTTTAAGCACAAATAACCATGAAATCTCTGTTTTTCTTACATGTGGATATGGAATGAAACAAACTTGATCCGCTTGTGATGCAAGGACAAATGGATCATACTTTGCATAAGAACGCGATCCATTAACATCGATGACACCAAACTTTCCTACTCGAACCCCTCGCCCGACAACTAGATCAAACCACTCACATTTGAAAAGGGTGCACTTTAAGTTAACCAAACCAGGGAATTGCACTTGAACAATGTCTTGTATAATGCCATAAAAATCCGTGTCCCCGGCTCGAACTACCACACCATAGTTCGCAGTTGCTCTAACTTTTCCACGTTTGAACGTATGAAACACATAACCTCTTGTAAAATACATTGGAGATGACGTAACTTTCCCCAACGGACCTTGGATCAACTCTCTAAACCATACAGGGTATGACATATCTCCATAATCAACCTGGTAAATACAGTATACACATTGTAAATATAGTATACACAAATTGTATATATAGGTTTTTATGGAAACTAAATATATATATAATTTTGTTTTTAACTTACCTGAGTTCTCAACCATTTAACAAAGTGTAGATCTTTACGTTTTTCAATCTCACCGGTGGATGCATTTGGGAAAGCCTCGTTAACTTGTAGAATGAATTCACTAATAGAAAATATAGTTGTAACAAATGGTTTCAAAGCATATATAAGTACGAAGATAACCCTTTTGAACTCAATCCATAGTTGGTAATTATAATATGTACCTCAAAAATGGGCTAACTTCGTAGCATTGTAAGAGAATATATGTGTGTGCACAATTGTAGTCTTCGTATGAGAACCACTCTTCTTCTCTTGTGATTCCGGCATGCCTACCAACTGAACAAAATATATCTGGGACATCAGAAACTGGATACGTTTGCGCGATGCCACCATTGTCGTACCTACGTGGAGCTCTTTTTCATGTTTGGACAGTTGGAAAGAAGTAATATGAGCTAAAATGAGAGGTTTCTTCGGTTAAACTTCCCGCAACAATTGATCCCTCAACCTTAGAAAGGTTTTTTGTCTTTTCTTTTAAGTGTTTCATGAATTTCTTGAAAGGATACATCCAACGAAATTGAACGAGCCCTCCTAAATCGGCTTCGTGAGGAAGATGGACAGGAAGATGCTTCATAACATCAAAGAAAGATGGAGGGAATATCTTCTCTAAGTTGCACAACAATATTGCGATGTTATTGTTTAGTTGTTGAATTCCATCCTCAGTCAGAGTTCGCACACACATATCTCGAAAAAATGCTCCAACACTTAAAAACAAAGTCCAATATCAACAAAAAAAGAAATGTAATTTTCCACACATCATTTGTTTAGATATTTATATATCGTCATAGAAAATATACCTGCAAGTGATTCATGCACGTTCGTTGGCAACAGCTCTGCAAAGGCGAAAGGCAATAATCTCTGCATAAATACATGACAATCATGACTCTTCATACCAGAAAATTTTTTCCCTTGCTCCACAGACTTAGAGAGTTTTGACACGTATCCATCTGAGAACTTAACTTCGGTGGAAACCCAGTTGAAGAATGTTGATTTGCCTTCGCTTGACAATCTAAAGATAGGCATTGGAGCTCTCCCATCTCCCGTGAGATGTAACTCAACTCTAGAGCATATAATAGGCAAATCTAATCTAAACTTCAAGTTGTCTTTAGGCCTGCCTGAAACGTTTAAGATGGTGTGCATGATGTTATCGAAAAAGTTTTTCTCAATGTACATAACATCAAGATTGTGGCGCAATAGATGATCCTTCCAGTACGGTAGATCCCAGAAAATGCTCTTCTTATGCCAATTATGTTCGACAAGGTATCCATCTGGGAGATTGGTCGGGATATTAAGCCAGTTACCACCACGTTTTGCAGTGTCCTGAGCTCCCCAATAATCAAGTTGACCTTCAATTTGCTCTCCTGAAAGATATGGAGGTGGGGGGATACGTACACGTTTGCCCTTTGTGAATAGTCTCCTGTTCTCCGGTACGGATGGTTCATAGGGAGAAACCTCCGGTGACAATCAAACCAGCAAGATTTTCTACCATTTTTAAGTTGGAAGGTATCTATTTCATTTTGGCAATACGGACATGATAACCGACCATGTGTTGTCCAACCAGATAACATTCCGTATGCTAGAAAATCGCTTATCGTCCACATAAGCACAACTCACATGGTAAAATTCTTTTTCCTAGAGTAATCAAAAGTACGAGCCCCATGAGACCACAACAAGTTCAACTCGTGAATCAGCGGCTGTAAAAACACATCAATAGATCTTCTTGGATGCTTCGGACCAGGGACTAAGATACTCAAAAACAGAAATTCCCTTTGCATGCACATATCAGGCGGAAGGTTATAAGGTGTCAATATAACCGGCCACAAAGAATATTGCCTGCCGGACATACCGAACGGACTAAAACCATTTGTACATAGGCCAAGATAAACATTGCGCTTCTCTTTAGTAAAATTAGAGTGTATCGATTTGAAGTGTTTCCAAGCTTTTGCATCAGAAGGATGATGAACTTCTCCTTCAATAGTTGAATGTTCCGCATGCCACCTCATTGATGCAGCTGTTCGTTCCGAATGGTATAACCTCTGTAGCATATCTGTTATGGGCAGGTACCACATTCACTGGTATGGCACTTTACTTCTACCAGCTCCTTGGGGCTTAAATCTTGGTTTGTGGCAAAATCGACATTCCTATAAATCTTCATAATCTTTCCAAAATATCATGCAATTGTCAATGCAAACATCTATCATCTGCGAGGGCAATCCTAAACTAGAGACTAGTTTTACTCAGCAGCTTGATTACCCTCTGGCAAATATTCTTTTAGAAGAGCTGCCCAATCATCCATGCAACTCTCAGATTGATTATGATCAAACTTTATTGTCATCATCCTAGATACCAATGATAATTTAGACAGACCTTCCCTAGAACCTTCATAGATTGGTTGGTTTGCAGAGTCAAGCATATCATAAAAAATTTTTGCATCTACATTGGGTTCCTCAGCAACATCAGGAGTAGACATAACTCAAGGAAATGCATCAGTTACCATTTCTTCGAACCTATTATGCTTTAACCCGACATCATGATCATTTTCTATAACAAATTGATGCTGATCATATTGTCCATTCGAATAACCCTGATCCATAGGTTGGTAACTAGTAATACCCGAAGTTTCATCTTCATATCCCTCACCATGATAAAACCAAACATAATACTCAGGTGTAAACCCTCTATTAAATAAATGCGTACCAACTGTATCAATTGTCTGCGGTCTCAAATTTTTGCACTTCCGACACGGGCACACCATGAAACCGGTCCGTTGAATTGTAGGCACACTACTCGCTTGAGCCATGAAAATTTCAAGGCCGTTGAGGAACTCTTCTGAAAGCCCTCCATTTTCATCTTTACGTTGATACATCCAGCGTCTCAGTTTGTATATATCACCCTTTTTTTTTAAATTTACAATTTTTTTTTTTATTTTAAAACTTTTTTTATTTTTCAATGACTTCTTTGTCTGAGGGTGGGTGGGTATATATAGGAGATTTTAGCAGCGGTTTAGCGTCGATTTTGCATCGAATAGTTAGCATCGGATTAGCATCAAATATAGTTGCGTCGAAATAGTATCGAATTAGCATCGTTTTTTGCGATGAATAAAACCGACGCTAAATAGGTAGGTGAACGCGTTTTTAATGTGTCACCTACCCACCAAATTCGACGCAATATTCGACGCTAATACGATGGTATATGTTCGACGCTAAATCGACGCTATTTTAGCGTTGATTTAGCGTCGAATTATTTCGTCCCTAAATAGCGTCGAAATAGCATCGAATTTGCATGCGACACAATTACGACGCAAAATCGATGCTAAAATAGCGTCGGACAACATTCGACGCTAAATTTCGATGCTAAATTCGCATTTTCTTGTAGTGAAGGACTCAAGGCATCAAGCTTTTATCACAATTAAAAACGACGAACTAAAAAACGTACCTTCTTACTACGTAAAAAATGAATTAAAATAAGTGAAGCAATAGAACTAAATTATTTAATCAAGAGCAAGAGGACAAAAGAAAATAAAAGTGCTGCAAGCCTGCAAGACGACGGAACAAATTGGAACAAATGAAAAACTGTTTTGTTTCTAATTTTTAAGAGAAGGTTGTTGAAATAACCTCAAATTTGAGGTCAATTGCAAATGTAACCCCCTCTTTCTCTTTCCTCAAAATTTGAAATAACCAACCATAAAATTCAACTTATTCACGGAAATGCCATTATATTTGAATTAATTTTTTTTTTATTTAAAATCAGACATTCTAAACTATAAAATAAACAACCAGATATATTAACTTATTTACGAAAATGCCATTATCATCAATATTTCCAACTACCATGAACAACCAAAATGAAGCTCTAAATGCTTCTCCAACTAATTAAGAAAGGATAACAGCTTCATTTGTGAGCTCATAACTTCTTCCTTACCCATTTCCTCTCCAATTTCATCTAAAAAACTAACTAAATTTGGTTTTCAAAATTCTTTCTCTCATAATCTATCGATTTTTAATGGTTCTTTCATAAATGACGGCTGGGCTTCTTTGTTAACGGTCATATTAGAAGTTTCAGGTGCTTGAAAGAGCTGAAAACCGAGCTCTATGTGTGAAAAAGAACTAAAAACCGTGTTTTCCGATTTTGTAGACTGCACCAGAAGTCTACTAGTCAAAGAAAGGTTAGATTTGCAATTGACCTTTTTAAAAAATATTCAAAGTAGAATGCTCGTGAAGTCTACCTGGTTTCCTTTGATAAAAAAAAACACTCGTAGACTTCATGTGCAGTCTACTTGAAAATGAGTTAGTTTTGTATTTGACGAAAACTTTGGCTTTAAAGAGTAGACTTCTCCGTAGACTTCTCCAGTAGACTTCTCCAGTAGACTGTAAAATAGAGTCTACTGCAAGGTTATTTCTGGCATTGACCACATTGTTGACTTTTTGTGTAGACTGCATCAGAAGTCTATTATGTACGGACGGGTTAGTTTTGCGTTTGACCAAAATCTCAGACATTAACCAAGAAAAACATTTATCAGTAGACTTCTTATGCAGTCTACTACTTATTAAATAAATCAGTAGACTTCTTAAATTAGTAGTAGACTGCATGAGAAGTCTGCCGATAAATGTTTGGTCAAACACAAAACTAACCTTTTTAGAGTAGACTTCTGGAGAAGTCTACTCAAGAAGTCAACAATATGGTCAACTGCAAATGTAACCCGGCCTTTTGAGTAGATTTCAGAATGAAGTCTACACATTTCAGCAGACTTCTATTGCAGCCTACTGGTAGACTTCCCAAGAGAAGTCTACTAGTAGACTGCAATAGAAGTCTACTAAATAAAGTCAAACTTTATTCAATTGCAGAAATAACCTTTTTATACAGTAGACTTCTCTAAGAAGTCTATTTGAAAAAGTCAAATTCTAGTCAAATTCTGGTCAAATGCAAAAGTAACCTAATAGACTGCTGCTGAAGTCTACTAGCGTTTGTCGTAATTGCAAAAATAACCCATTACGTAGACTTCTCGATGAAGTCTACTGGTAGACTTCTCTAACTTCAGAGAGAAGTCTACCAGTAGACTTCAGAGAGAAGTCTACTGATTTAATTTTCTTATAATTGCATTTAAAACTTATTTATAATGAATTTTTTAGATTTTTTTTCTCCCACATGTGTGTTATATAATGTGTTTCGTTCTGTGTTAATTTGACATATTTAGGTTCAATATTTATTGTATAAATCAAATTTCTTGTTTGAGTAGTACCTACATGTTGTTCGTAGACTTCTCTGTGAAGTCTACTAGTAGTCACTTAGTAGACTTCAGTACGAAGTCTACAGCAGATGTTCGAGACCTAATGTGTTTTCTATTGTTTTTTTTTTACAGAGAATGGTTCATTTAGTTGTTGTCTATGGAGAATGGGCTATTCAAGATAAGGCGTGGCAATTTGTGGTTGATAATCCAAAAGGAGAAAGACTGTTCTTTTTGAGTGATGATTGCACCCATTGTGATCTTCTTGAGATGACCAAAGATGAATATAAGCTGGAATCAGACTTGGTGGAGATCACTTATTCACTACCGGAATCAATGTTGCAACATATGGCACCGGATACTCCTCCAATGCATGTCACAAATGATAGACAAGTTAAGAATTTGATTGAGCTAAGTAAAACGCATGTTATACGTCTTTGTGTCTCGAGTCAGTTGGAGAAGGATGATGATGTCAACAATAATTGTGATGGAATTTTGGCCAGTGGTGGTGAAGAATATACAGACGTAGATGCTGAGGAATGCGAGGAAGGAGATGGTGACAACTATGGGGATGATACGGGAAATGATGTCAATGAAGAATATCATGGTAGTGAATATGGTGATGGGCAAGACGTTGAAGATGGTGATGGGCAAGACGAGGATATAAAAATTGATGGTGTTGGTATCAATGAAGATTACAGTGCATAGGGGAAAGTCAAAGATGAGGATGAAGATGATATCTCATTTGATGGTGTTGGTGGGAGTGAGCGTTGTTTTGGCAAAGGATTAGGATAAAAACGACATGGTTTGATGGTATACTTGTCAGTTGGAGTTTTGGTAGCAAGGATGAGCTGCTTAGAGAGCTGCGATTGACGGCCATGATGTCAAGATTTGCATTAAAAACATACAGGTCTACTAAAACTCTGTTAGTCGCTATGTGTCGTGTTAAATGATGCAAGTGGAAAGTCAGAGCTGCCGTGACGAATGAACCAAACCGTTTTTGGGTGACAAAGTATATTAAAAAGCATACATGTTCACTACCGGACAGAGTCGCTCACAGGAAACGCTCTACTCCAAAGTATATTGGTAGGTTATTTATCGAGCGCGTCGGAATAATTGATGGAGTTAAGCCAAAGCATATACAAGATTCAATGAAGGTGATGTTTGGTATGAATCTGGATTATTCCACTTCATACAAATCATTGTTATACGCCCAAGAAATGGTGAGGGGAACTGCTGAACATGGATATGAAAATCTCCCATCTTATTTACATATGATCAAGAAAGCAAATCCGGGAACATTGACCGCTCTTGAGGTTGATGCTCACAATAGATTTAAATATCTATTTATATCGTTCGGAGCCTCCATAGCTGGTTTTCAGTATCTTAGACGAGTAATCGTGGTCGATGGGACTCATTTAAGTGGAAAGTATGAAGGTGTTTTGCTAGTGGCGGCCGCCCAAGATGGTAATTTTTAGATTTTCCCTTTGGCGTTTGGAATTGTAGATGCTGAGAATGATGCTTCATGGCAATGGTTTTTTACCAAATTGAGAGGTTGTATTTTTGATCAATACTTGTTGAGCATAGTTTCAGACAGGCACGCGTCCATTAAGAAGGCATGCGAGACGGTTTTCCCTTGGGCAACCCGATGTATATGTTACTACCATCTTCAGTGTAACATTGTCACAAAATTTAGGGGAAAATAGCTCATGTACTTGGTCAAAAGCGCTGCGTATGCGTATACGCTTGATGAGTATGACCGATACATGGATTTGATACGAAGTGTGAAGCCAAAGCTATGGTCACGAGTTCACTTCGAGGGAGATAGATATAACATAAAGACAAGCAACATCGCTGAATCTATCAATGCCGCACTTAAGGTAGCTCGAGGATTTCCCATAACATTTCTTTTGGAATTTATCCGTGAGAAGCTAGGAAGGTGGTTTCGTATAAGGCGAGAAGATGCTCTACGTCTAACAACACGCCATAATCGGGCAGTTGAATACTTGTTGGTGGTTCGTGATGATTACGCGTCTCGAATGAAAGTGGGACGCATTAATAATCTTCAGTTTCATGTGAAAGGAGGAGCACGTGACTGTATTGTTGATTTGGGCCAAAACAAATGTACATGTGGTGTCTTCAACATCGAAAAGATACCTTGCTCGCATGCTATTGCCGCTTTGGTAGAGAGTAAACAAGATGTCGGTACCGGTGTTTGCCCGACTTATGGAAGGGATTCTTTGTACTGGGCCTATGCGGAAAGCATTTTCCCGACAAACCCAGTCGGTGAATGTATAGCATCAACCCCATGTCTGCCTTCTGACGTGAAGACGCGTCCGGGTCGGAAGAAGAAATCCAGGTGGCAAACTTGGTTAGAAATCGCAAGGATGAAAGGTACTAAACAACGGAAGATTCTTGCTCAATACAATTGTTCAAAGTGCAACCAACCGGGGCATACGAAGCCGAATTGTGGTACTTAGCTATTTTCAGTAGTACTTACATGTTGTTCATTCACTTCTCCATGAAGTCGACTGGTAGACTTCTCTAAACAAGTCTACCAGTAGACTTCATAGAGAAGTCTACTGATTTAATTTTCTTATGGTAGCATTTCAAACTTATTTATAATGAATTTTTTAGTTTTCATTTCTCCCAAATGTGTGTTATATAATTGTTTACCTCCTGTATGATTTTGACATATTTAGGTTCAATATTTATTGTATAAATCAAATTTCCTGTTTTCAGTAGTACTTACATGTTGTTAGTAGACTTCTCCATGAAGTTCTCTAAACAAGTCTACCAGTAGACTTCATAGAGAAGTCTACTGATTTAATTTTCTTATGGTAGCATTTCAAACTTATTTATAAAAATATTCCATTATGAGAAGTACCAAATAACGTCAATACAAGTGAAAACAAACTCCATAATGATATTTTTTAACAAATAAATGCAATGAAATCCTATTTAGTAGACTTTGGTGTGGAGTTGCGTGAATTGTTTTGCATGAGACGAATAGCATTCTTGATCACTGGATCAATGTCTTCTTCGTCTTCCTCGATGCGTATTAAGTAGCCAAGGTGAGCGAGAGATCGTCTGTACTCTAGTTCAGTGATCTTCTCCACATCAACATCCGTAGCACTTCTTTGATTGTCATTTGCTTGTTCTTGTCTCCCAAATGGTTGTTGTGGTTGTTGTGGCGGCTGTCGGACTGTTGGATTGGCTCTCAATACGGGGAGGGCGAGTACGATTTTCCTTGCTGCCATTGCCTTGCTGCCATTGATAAAGTGCAAGTCAAATAACAAATAAGAAACAACAAATAACAAATCTACAAATTAAGTTTCAAACCTGTTTATTCTAGCAGACTAAAGAGTAAGAGGTTTTTAGAGACACGAGAGAGATAGCGAGGAGACGAAAGAGATATATACAGCAGACGCGGAGGGATACGAAGAGGTAAAAAAGGAAGATTGTATCCGTATATTGTTTGTGACCGTTAGATTGTTTCTAATCAACGGCCTATGTAAAGAATTAGGTAATCCTCACCTTCATTAATTAGCCAATGAAATAAGTTTGTTACAAGAGAAGTCTACTAGGTAATACAGGAGAAGTCTACTACAGAGAAGTCTACTAGCGGACTTCTCTGTAGTAGACTTCTCCTGTTTATTCTAGCAGATTTCTCTGTCAAATAAGTTTGTTACAAGAGAAGTCTACTAGGTAATACAGGAGAAGTCTACTACAGAGAAGTTTACTAGCGGACTTCTCTGTAGTAGACTTCTCCTGTTTATTCTAGCAGACTTCTCTGTCAAATAAGTTTGTTACAAGAGAAGTCTACTAGAGAATACATGAGACTTCTCTGTCAAATATACTAGCAGACTTCTGTGGGAAATAAAAACTTCAATCTTCAAACAGGAGATATTGTAGCAGACTTCTCATACAAAACTTTAAAACTTCAATCTTTTACAGAGAGGGAAAAAAGTAGAGAGAGAAAGCTTGAGTAAGAAGTCGAATTGGTGTTCCGTTTGCTACGGCGAGGCATCGGCTCTGGGTATTCTCGGATTTGGTGGTTGATTTGGACTCCGGCGAGATGATTCGTCTTCATCTCCAGTTTTCGGCGTCTCCTCTTCGAACCGAGCTCTGTTCCTTTTAGTGAGAAAGTTCTGGTAGTACCTGCACAACGAGAAACAAACATGTTGACTAAGAGTTACTTAGAATTCGACATACGACAATACAGCAGAGATATTGACTAAGAGTTTACCTGAAAATTCTCTCGACAACTGCCTCATACAACAAAAAGTTTTCTCCGTTTTGTGAATTTTTTTGGGCATAGTTGTCGATGGCCCTGTCGATTGGTCATCTCGCAACAGAGAAACAGATTTCAGATTAGTGCTACAAAATTTTAGATTGGTGTTTGAATCGACATGTATGCAGTTAGAAGTATGTGGGTTTGTAACAATGATCTATACGCTCCTCAAGAGAAACAGGGTTGGTTCATGGAACTTACAAGAGATTTCCTCCCATTATCGTGTAGTCAGCGATCTCCTGAGGGGCTTTAGTGGTTGTAGTTGGTTCATACAGAAAGGGAAAGAGAAAAGGAGTCAGATAGTGAGTTAGAAGTCAGAAAGGGAACATCTTGGACAGAGGAAGTCAAAGATACTTACATGGATCTGAGGAGAAGTCAATGCTATATCCAACCCTCTCGCGTCTAGGGAACCGAATTTCAGATGTAGCAGAGGAAGAATCCAGTTGCAGATTTGGGGATCGATACGGAGAGGCCATGATAGGTGATTTTAAGTTTTTGTTTTGCAAGAGAGGAGAAAGTGAGGAGCTTCGTTGGTTCGGAACCTAGGGTTTTCAGATAAAGGAATTGTTGACGGTTCTTTTTTGTTCAGATAAAGGTAAATAGAGAAACCGTGATATTTGATGAAATCTACTAGAGAAGTCTACCGGAGAAGTCTACAAAAGAAGTCTACAAGGGAAGCGTACACGAGAAGATTCATGTACAGAAGCAGATGTCTACCGGAGAAGTCTACTAGAGAAGTCTACCGGAGAAGTCTACAAGAGATGCATACACGAGAACATTCACGTACAGCAGCAGATGTCTACTAGAGAACTCTACCGGAGAAGTCTACTAGAGAAGCGTACACGAGAACATTAATGTACAGAAGCAGATGTCTACCGGTGAAGTCTACAAGAGAAGTCTACAAGATTCTAATCAATACAGAAACAAATGTCTACTATTTAAGTCTACAAGAGAAGTTTTTAGAGAGAAGTTAATAACATATCAAATTACGTTAATGTACATTAGTTTGCTACGGCGAGGTATCGACTCTGTGTTTCTTCGGATTTGGTGGTTGATTTGGAATCCGGCGAGATGATTCGCCTTCATCTCCAGTTTTCGGCGTCTCCTCTTCGAACCGAGCTCTGTTCCTTTGAGCGAGAAAGTTCTGGTAGTACCTGCACAACGAGAAATATTCAAAATACAAGGAAAATTTCACTGACAGTATTAATTTCACCAGGTTGAAAACAACGAAAATTTGACTTGTAAAGAATTCGACATTTCATAGATGCTAGATACACATAATGACAGAATTCGACATTCAATACAATACACATGTTGACTAAGAGTTTACCTGAAAACTCTTTCGAGAATTGCCTCATACAACACAAAGCTCGATCCGTTTCCTGTCATCTTTCGGGCATAGTTGTCGATGGCCCTGTCGAGATCGGTGTTTGAATCGACATGTATGCAGTTAGAAGTATGTAGGTTTGTAATGGCGAGAAACAAGGTTGGTTCATGGAACTTACAAGATATTTCCTCCCATTATCGTGTAGTCAGCGATCTCCTGAGGGGCTTTAGTGGTTGTTGTTGGTTCGTACAGAAAGGGAAAGAGAAAAGGGGTCAGACACTGAGAAGTAAGTCAGAACCATAAAGATCTTGAACATGGGAAGTCGAAGAGACTTACATGGATCTACCTCGCAGTTAATGGTATATCCAACCCTCTCGCGTCTAGGGAACCGAGTTTCAGAGGTAGCAGAGGAAGAATCCGGTTGCAGATTTGGGGGTTGTGACGGAGAGGCCATTATAGGTGATTGCTTGAGATTTTAAGTTTTTATTCCGCAAGAGAGGAGAAAGTGAGGAACCTAGGGTTTCAGATAAAGAAATTGTAGACGGTTTTTTTGGTTCAGATAAAGGAGAGAGGAACCGTGATATTTGGTTTTATCTACTATAGAAGTCTACCGGAGAAGTATGTCTACAAGAGAAGTCTACAAGAGAACATTAATGTTTAGAGAAGCAGATGTCTACAAGAGAAGTCTATCGGAGAAGTCTGTCTACAAGAGAAGTCTACCGGAGAAGTCTACGAGAGAAGTCTACAAGAGAAGCGTACACGAGAAGATTTATGTACAGAAGCAGATGTCTACCGGAGAAGTCTACCGGAGAAGTCTGTCTACAAGAGAAGTCTACTGAAGAACATTAATGTTTAGAGAAACAGATGTCTACAAGAGAAGTCTACCGGAGAAGTCTGTCTACAAGAGAAGTCTGTCTACATGAGAAGTCTACGAGAGAAGTCTACAAGAAAAGCGTACACGAGAAGATTTATGTACAGAAGCAGATGTCTACAAGAGAAGTCTACTAGAGAAGTCTGTCTACAAGAGAAGTCTACCGGAGAAGTCTACGAGAGAAGATTCATCTACGGAAACAAATGTCTACTATTTAAGTATACAACAGAAGTTGTTAGAGAGAAGTTAATAACATATCAAATTACGTTAATGTACATTAGTTTGTACATATCACATCCCGCCATAGTAGCCAAAAAATAAGGATGAGTTTTTCTCACAACTACAATATATAGGCAAGATATCTACAATATTGAAATTGTGAGGTCCTATATTAGTCATAAACATCCAATCCAGTATATGTATTTTCGTCTGACCCACGAAATTCAGTCTCGGCGAATATCTCAGCCGCAAGCTTCTCCCTAATACGCTTTATCTTCGCATCAGACAATACAGTCGAACTAAATGGAATGCTGAGAGCATGGCATTCAATGTACTTCAGAAAATACACTCGACAATCCCCAACTTTCTTGTTTTGTGGTACTTTGGATGCTGGCTACCTTTCATGCGTAATTTGGTGATTGGCCACTTGGGTCTATCTTCTACTGAACATGCTGTATGCATTAGATAAGGTACCATAACGGCAATGGGCTCAACCAAGTCTTTGATTTGCGCGAGCGTTGTATGGGTTACTATAGAGTCCCACACCACAATGTGTCTCTGTGGGAGGTATATCCACAAAGCCACCCAATGGTCTTCTTTGACATTTAAAGGTAAATAAATGTCCTCCACTTCAGTCCCCCACGTCTTCTGTACTTTTGCATACTGGGGGAGTTGACCTGCATAGTAATCCCACCCGTCAGGATTGGGTTCTGAGTTTTTAAAGTCATTGTACCGAGTAGGCCATATGTTGCCTAGAGTAGAGTCGAGGATGCAAATTTTGTCACTCCTAAACCACTCTGGATGTTCCTTGTACCGTTTCCTCAGCATATTCAACGCAGCATCCAGGTGCTGAGACAAAAAAACCAAAAGAATCAAGGTTAAACATCAAAAACTTCATAGAGAAGTCTACTGGAGAAGTCTACAAGAGAAGTCTACTAGAGAAGTCTACTGAAGAAGACTTCATAGAGAAGTCAACTGGAGAAGTCTGTCTACAAGAGAAGTCTACTTGAGAAGAGAAGTCTACTGAAGAAGAATTCATAGAGAAGTCTACCGGAGAAGTCTGTCTACAAGAGAAGTCTACTTGAGAAGAGAAGTCTACTGGAGAAGTCTACTGAAGAAGTCTGTCTACAAGAGAAGTCTACTGGAGAGAAGATAAGAGAAGGCTTACCATGTCTCTTAGCCATTGTTGCGGCGTTCGAAGAGTCCAAAACCACTCTACATTAGTGAACGGAATGATCTCTTCACCATAATCCCTGTTTAGCAAGGAAATTTTAGCAATTGATAAACTTAAACAATGAGTTAAGGTCTTTTTTATACTTACGGCTGTTGCTTCAGCCACACATCAAGTCTCCTCGTCATTTGTTCATCAATGGTAGCAAAAAGATCATATCCTTTTCCTACCTTTGAATAAACAAGTTTCTTTTCGTATGGTGACTTATTTGCCATGGCCGGCTTCTTCAGCCTATCACTCCTTGCTCGTCTCAAAACCGCCTGCTTTTTCTCCTTTTGTTTAGATTTCGTAATCTCAGCATAATTCGCAGGTAGATTCTAAGGAGACAGAATGATAAGGCTCTTATCCGCACAAGTGACACTCGCACTCTGACCATCATCTTTAAGTGTTTCCTTGGCTGCCTTCTTCTCCTCTTGTTTAGCTTTCTGAAGCGGTAAATTCGGTTGTGGTTTTTGAGGAGGTGGTATCATAACACTCGTATCCGCACCAGTGACACTCGCACTCTGGCCATCTTGAAGGATTTCCTTGTTAAACATTTTACTCTGCAAGTAGAGGATCAAAGTCGAATCATATACCAAATAGAATATATCATCCAAATAAGAAAGGGAAGAAATGTTAAAATGTCAAAAGAGATTACAGAATCTAAACAAGATTACGCACTGGCCCCAATATCAGGAACAATCTTGTTCTCATCAGCAGCCGGTTCATTGGAGACCCCCACATGAAGAGTTGGGCAATTTGGTTGGATTTGGTTTGCTCTTCCTTTCCAGTCTTCACAGCCTCTTCTTTTCCCTCTTTCACAGCCTCAATGCGTTTCAAGCGTTCCTCAATATTGTTGACCTTATCACCAAGGAGTTTGATATTGTTTTCACAACGTTTAAAACCAGCATCAACCTTCTCTGACAAGTCCTTAAAATGCATGTCAAAGTGTGCTTGTATGCTCTGCACCAATGAAGGTAGTTCCGCCGTGTAACCAGACTCAAATTCTTCTCGACTCCTCTTCTCCGGTAAGCTAACAAGGCTAAGGCTCATGCGGCTTTCATTTTTCACACCAGGCTTCACCCTTGACTTCACACCCTGCTTTCTTGTATCATTAGCGGAATCAATCACACCCGTCACTTGCCAGTGATCATGGGTCCATCTCCAGCCTGGTTCAGAAATAGCTGAGATTATCTTAACTATCTTCTGGTCGTAAACATCATCATCCCACCTTGGGAACATATCTTCGTACTCATCCTTCATCACACAGCTTAGGAAATTCACCTACAAAATAGGCATATAAGACGTAGACCGATTAACCAGAGAAGTCTACTGGATAGGAGAAGTCTAGTAGAGAAGTCTACTGGAGAATTCTACTGGAGAAGTCTACTGTAGACTTCTCCAGTAGAAGTCTACAATAGAAGTCTACTGGAGAAGAGAAGTATAGTAGAGAAGTCTACTGGAGAAGGAGAAGTCTACGAAGAGAAGGAGAAGTCTACAAAGACCTGTTTATACATGTTCTCTTTCATGTATCTCTTGCCTCTGGATCCCTTGAAAGCCAGTAGAGGTGGAGTAGGTTTATGTGGAAATGGACCACCATATTGGGCTGCATAATCCGGTAGAGAATAGTACACCCATATTTGGAGAACATGTACGAAGCCTTCCAGTGTATACGATAAATTTGCCAAGTCTTTCTCCTTCATTGACTTGATGAGTAACTTCAATGCAACCCTACCCCATGGGTAGTTCTGGAAGGCAGTGATATCCATCACAAGCCTAGCAAGGTTAACATTGATGGGTGTTGTCTCCTTTTTAGCTTCAATGTAACCGGCGTATATGCATAGATATCCCAACCTGATGCGGTCCAACCGTGTCCACTCTGCACATAAACCACAAGCTTCTATTAACTCGTTCACAGTTGGACCCCTGTCCAGATCAACTCCCAGAAGGGTCCAAAATTGCCGCGTTTCTTCAGTGACCTCTACATCTGGGTTATCCAAGTTCGGAACGTCGCGATAATTCAGACCGGTAATCTCCTCAAACTCAAGCAATGAAAACCTCAACGGCTTGTTACCAATCAGACTCCATATCTCATGGGGTTTCTTGCACTCTAGCTGAGCAGTTAGTAAATAATGAACCATCCTCGATGCCCAGCCAAACTTGAGAGCATGGAACCGTAGCACCACACCTAATGGAGAGAATAAAAGCTCTTACCACTCATCTTTCCTTAAGACGTTACGTAGAGATTCAAACAATTTTGTATTTCCAGCATAGTAGTGTATGCTTTTACCCGCTTCAGGCTCATCTCCTTTGGAATAAAGCCTTGACGGAAAACTTCTTGCATCCATATCCATCATCGCATCCATATCCACTGTATTTCGATGAAGTTAAACCGAATTCGTACTTTCCGGCGGCGGCAGATCGGCAAAGAAGACTGAAAAAAGAAAGTCAAAAGCTCGAATCAGATAGAGAAATAGCGAGTAAGATATAGTAAAATCAAAAAGAGTTGAGAGAATGAAAAGAAGGCATGAAGTGTCCGACGGTGATGATGGAGACGGAAGGTGGTAGATCTCTTGTTTGGAGACGAAATGTTGTAACTTTAGGTTGTAAGTTTTTTTCCAACTAAACCGCATTTTTGTGGTTTTATAGGTAGGGTAAATACATTGGTTAAGTTCGGTTAATTTGGATGGGTAAAAAAATTGGTTCAATTTGGTTCAGCTTAACTACACGATTTGATGAATGTTTAAGAAATTCAAATTTTTAAAATGTTTTTAAAAAAATTCAAATTTGCCTCCTCATGTTTAGTAGACTTCTAAATGCGATTTAAATCTACTGGAGAAGTCTACTGGAGAAGTCTACTGCAGAAGTCTACTGCAGAAGTCTACTGGAGAAGTCTACTGGAGAAATCCACTGGAGGAGTCTACGGGAAAGTCTACTGAAGAAGTCTACTGGAGAGTCTACTGCAGAAGTCTACTAGAGAAGTCTACTAGAGAAGTCTGTTGTATCCAAAACCAAACATCGTATAAGAAAATAAAAGCACAGAAACATAGTGAAGACCTTCGATTTGGAAACCTTTGATTACTAAACATACTGAGAGATGCAAACAAAAACACATCCTCTCACAAACCTACTGGGCTTCGATGATGCAAACAAATACACATCTTCTAAATTAAGTCTACTTCACATAAATCGATTATTTTCAATGATTATTCGAAACCCTATACCAAAACTTTCAAAACGTATAATATATTCACTCAAAAGTTAACATTTTTATGCAAATTTGACATTTTAATTATAAAAATGATAAACCCTAACTTTAACCCTAAGTGTAAAAACATGTTTGCAACCTATGATGTACCTTATTTGGTAACCCTTTGTTTAGTATAGTGTGTATTTCATTCATAACATAATTTGTCTAAGTATGTTTAATTTTGTGAAATTTTATTTTTCACACATCACAATTGTTTATAGTACGGTCATCAATCAAAATTTTTTATCAAAATATTTTTTGTTAATTTATAAATTTAAATTTAAAATATAATTATATAGTAGACTGCTGTAGTAGTCTACTAAACCACAAAAGTAGTCTTCATAACCTAATTTGTCTAAGTAGGTTTAAATATGTTTAATTTTATGAAATTTTATTTTTCATGCTTCACAATTATTTATAGTAAGGTCATCAATCAAAATTTTTTATCAAAATTTTTTTTGTTAATTTATAAATTTAATTTTAATATATAATTATATAGTAGACTCCATGAGAAGTCTACTAAACCCCCTCCAGTAGACTTCTCATGGAGTCTACGAGTTGATTTCCTAACAGAAGTCTACTGGTAGACTTCTACATTACTTAGTAGACTTCCCTAGGTTAAAACAGTCATTATGCCTCCGTTTTATTGTTTGGTCATAAAGGACGTAGTTGTAATTTCACTACCCCTTTAGGTTATTTTTCTCAAACATAGGATATATGGGTTGCATTTGTATTTTAAATCAATTTTAGGATCATTTTTTGTAACCAGGTCAATTTTTAATTAGGGTTTTAACTATAATGAAAAATAAAAATTTACTAATATATTTAATTTTAACAAATTTATAAATATTACTGAAAAGTCCAACAAATTTTATTCTAATTAAAAATGTCTAATAAGTAATATTTTAACAAAAAAACCTACAAATTTTATTTATTTATCAATACTAATAAAAAAATTTTAAAAAAATATGCCTTGGATGCCCCGATACTTGATTTGGTGGCTTCCCCTCTAGGCCAGCCCTGCCCGGCGCTGCACTAACCTCGTCCTCTTCACCGCCACTTCCGCGGCAGTGCAAACTCCATGTAACACAAAGAACAAAGTGACTTCTCCTTTAGGTATCTCAAAGGTTAAAGTGAAGAAAAACACCTCGTGAGCCACACCGGAGACTATGAACGTCGACAAAACCGCCAAAATCCTAGCCCAGTCGAAGCTCATTCGGCCTTTGCAGATTTGCCGCACAGGAACATAAATGGCCGGCCGGAGGATTGCCGGGACCATGAGGTTCCAGCGGCGACCCCAGAAGTCTTGAAGAGAGGTAGCTAAGTATGGTTCATTGAACTGTGGCTCGAGATCGCACCTAAGAAAGATAATGAGAAGAACTTTGACGATCGTTAAGAGAATCTCATGTTCCAAGTATATCTGCAGAGAATAAAGAGCAAATAGGAGGACCGGAGACAGAGTTTGTCCGTAGTCATAATAGTTTAACAATATACCAAAGATGGCAACTTTCACAGCGAAATTTGATTGGGGAAATGGTTTTGAGTTTTAGGGTTTTGTTGAAGCTTGATGGGGAAGCAAGTGAAGCAGATGAATTGGAAGAGATTAGGGAGGATTGGGAATAGAGGACCTTGATCAAAGCAGAAGAGAATGAGCTTTAAACTTCCAATCCCTGAGAGGAAAAACGATGTTGCACCAGAGATAAGTAGAGAGGTGAAGAAGAAAGGAAGAACAAGGAACATAGCACAAACAGGAAGAACAGAGAGTAATCGAAGAAGACTGGTTTTAAGTCTGGTTTTTTTTTTTTTTTTTTGTTAAAAAGTAAATATTTCATATAAAATGAATCGATTCAGGTTTACAATCTTAATTATAAACCTACACAATGGTTCCACGGCAAAAAAAATTAAAACATAGAAGCATAATCATGTAAAGTTTTCAGTTCGTCCGCTAAAAAAAACACTAAGTTAATGGAGCTAAACGAAGTGATGACGATGAACATTGTTCACACCATATCTCTTGCCGGCGTTGAAACTGTCATAGCAAAACACATAAGCGGGAATTACGAAGGTCCGAGCAAATGAAGCCATTCAATGGAGGCCCATGAAAGAATCGTCAACGGTGAAGACCACACAACCTTCGATCACATACTCCTCTCGTGTCATGTGAGAAATGCTCGTAGAACAAAACCATGAGCTAAAAACAAGGACAAAACCTCACCACCCAATAACAGCGATAGCGCTAGCTCCCCCTACCAAGCTCTTCTTAGCTAGTACAGAGCCAAATGATACATTATAACCTACGCCAAAACATATCAGTCTTGAACCTCCTCAAATGCACAAACCACAAGCAACGAGCCACCTTCATGTAGCTAAACCAGACAACATCTACACGCAACGTCAATGGCTGAACACAAGGAACAACAGGTCTAGCATCAACTTTCAAAACTAGATTAAACCGCGATAAAGACCAAGGAGCCAATAAGAGAGCCACCACCGGTAGCATTAGCAACTCCTTCTCTACATTGCAGCAAGGAACGGAGGGCAATTCAGGGGGCTCTAAGATAATTCCTCACACTTAAGACGCCACAATAGCAACACACCATAGGATTCCGCTTTTGTCCGAAAGCAAAAATCAAATGTGAAGTTTCTATTTCATCAAGCCTACTCAACAAAGAGAGAACCCAGAAGAGCACAAACCAAGAGCCTTGTCCCGAAACATATCTAGAAGGGACGGACAAAGAGATCGAGGTTCAAGTAGAAGTCGGATAAGATAGGACCCAAAACCAAGTTTGAATCAAACTATCCTCCACCACGAGAAATCCCAAAGAGTCGCACACCCTAGTAGACTACAACGGACTTCCAAGTGCGGACAAGAGATGACTCACCGTCGCAGATTCAGCCTACCTCGAATGGAAGAACCCGGTGAAGAAAGAGCCACAACCACCGGAAGAAACGAGGTGCGATGTTTGCGAAAACCACATAAGACGGAGGAGCCAAATCCGACCAGCAAACATCGCTCTACTGTCGATCAAAGCAAGCTCCGTCACCGGAGTCGCGAGGGAAGGAACGGATCTGCGGAGCAGATCCACGCAAGTCGACCGTGAGAGTGTCAAGAGATTATCAAAAGATTTGTGTTGTTTATTATGTGACCTAAAGGTCTCTGTTTATACAAGATACAAAGCAAGGAAAATGTAAATATTACACAAAAAAGGAAATCTAAATATAAGACATATTTCCTATTTACTTGGCTAGCAAGATATCCTTAATACCCCCCCTCAAATTGGAGCATGTAAATTTTGAATGCCCAATTTGAGAAGAAATGAATCAAACTCTTTTCGTCCCAATGCCTTTGTAAGAATATCAGCAAGTTGATCTTTAGTAGAAACATGACTTGCTTTCACTGTACCATCGACCATTAGATCACGAACAAAGTGACAATCAACTTCAATATGCTTTGTCCGTTCATGAAAAACAGGATTAGCACTTATGTGTAACGCTGCTTGGCTGTCACAGTGAAGAGAAATTGATGATGTATGATCAATACCAAGCTCAAAAAGCAGAGATTTCAGCCAACATAATTCACGACATATAGTAGCCATAGCACGATATTCAGCTTCAGCGGAAGAACACGAGACTGTCTTTTGTTTCTTTGTTTTCCAAGAGATGGGTGAGTCACCAAATTGAACAAACCAGCCTGTCAAAGACTTCCGAGTTAAAGGACAGCTTGCCCAATCAGAATCACACCATCCTCTCAAATGTAGAGAAGAATTTGCGCGCAAAAGAATACCTTGTCCAAAAGTACCTTTCAAATAACGTACCACTTTTAAAGCAGCTTGCCAATGCTCTTCTCTTGGTTTCTTCATGAATTGGGACAATATATGAATGGCATAAGCAAGGTCAGGACGAGTAGAAGCAAGATAAACAAGACGACCAACAAGACGTCGATAAGACTCTGGGTCGGGTAATAGCGGACCATCGGCAAGAGACAAACGATGATTTTGATCAATAGGTGATCCAGCAGGTTTACAACTTAATAATCCAGCCTTTGTGACAATATCAAAAGCATATTTTCGTTGACATACGTAAAATCCTTTAGCACTACGAGCGATTTCCAAACCAAGAAAATATCGGATATGACCAAGATCTTTCATCTTGAAACAAGTGGACAGATAGTCTTTGAATTCTTGAATAGCCGACGGCGAATTACCGGAGATCATCAAGTCATCAACATAAACCAAGATCTGAAGTGAAACACCACCATGATGAAACACAAATAGAGAGTAATCAGACCTTGTTTGTTTGAAACCATACTTTTGAAGAGCATCTGCTAACTTCGCAAACCAACAACGAGGAGATTGCTTAAGACCATAAATTGACTTTCGAAGTCGACAAACTCTATTATCACTAGGGAGCGAGAAACCCGGAGGAGGTTTCATGTAAATTTCTTCATCTAAATCACCGTGAAGAAAAGCATTATGAACATCCATTTGGTGAACTTCATAATTTCTTTTAGCTGCAATATCCAAAAGTAGGCGAACAGTGGTTATCTTAACAACGGGAGCAAAGGTTTCTTTATAATTTAGGCCTTCGACTTGGTGATTTCCGAGAGCAACCAAGCGAGCTTTGTGACGCTCAAGAGAACCATCTGCTCGAAGCTTAATACGAAAAACCCATTGACATCCAATAACCTTCTGATGAGGTGGTAATTCAACCAAATCCCAAGTATGATTATCTTCTAAAGATGTAACCTCAGATTTCATAGCCAACTTCCATTCTTCATATGTCATTGCTTCTTTAAATGAGCGAGGTTCAACTGCTGTTGTTAATGCAACAAGATAACTGCAGTAGGCTGGAGAAAACCGATGAGCAGATAAATATTCATTTAAAGGATATTCAATGGTACCTGAGGAAGGCTGAGGAGAAGGTGATGTAGGAGAGGGAGTAGAGACCGAGACTGTACCAACAACATAATCACGGAGATGAGGAGGAGAATTTCTGACACGTTTTCCCTTTCCTAAGTTCTCTGGTGGTACAACAGAATCAGATGTGTTAGGAAGAATAGAAGACTGATCATTTTCCGGAGATGGAGCTATCTCGGAGTTATCAAGAGATTGTGATGATGAAGCTTCTGGTTCAATAGGAATGATAGATCCCTCTTGTTCAAGAGTCGCAGATTTGTCCGTTTCATTTGATCGAACAACAGGAGAAATCATTTCTTCTGTATTTGTATCAGAAGATGGAGCCACTGCTGACGGTACAACGACATTGTCGGAGGAAGATTTCTGTACTTCTATAGAAAAGGGAAACTTCCCTTCATTAAAGACGACATCCCGAGAGCCAAAGAAAGTGTTTTGTTCAAGATCATAAACTCGCCATCCCTTCTTTCCATATGCGTATCCAACAAAAACACATCGCCTACTGCGGGATTCAAATTTATCACCATGATGATTGAGATTATGAGCATATGCTAAACATCCAAAGACTCGCAAATGTTTATACGATGGAGCTTGACCATAGAGAATTTCAAAAGGAGTTTTACCATGAAGAACATGAGAAGGTGTGCGATTGATTAAATAAGCAGCATGAAGAACACATTCTCCCCAAAATTCAATAGGAAAATTACCTTGAAAACGCAAAGCCCGAGCAACTTCAAGGATATGTCGGTGTTTCCTTTCAACACGACCATTCTGCTGAGGTGTGTGAACACAAGATGTTTCGTGAAAAATTCCTTTATCTTGAAAGAATCGTGACATACACATAAACTCTGTGCCATTATCACTTCGTATGGTTTTCACTTTCTTGTTAAATTGCCTTTCAATCATGCTCATAAAATTTCGAATTTTGTTAAAGACTGTTGTCTTATCCGGCAGTAGATACAACCAAAAAGCTCTAGAACAATCATCCACAATGGTCAAGAAATAGCGTGAACCACAAAATGCTGGAGTACGATATGGCCCCCATAAATCGCAATGTATTAAGTCAAAAATCTCTTTTGCATTACTTAAAGAGTCAGGAAAACACTGTCGAGTTTGCTTTGCTCGTAAACAAACATCACAACTCTCTTGTAAAAGCTCACTACTATTATTAGATAAACTACTAACACCAAGAATATTGCCGAGAACACGAGGTGAAGCATGACCCAAACGCATATGCCACAAAGCAAGATCCTTATGAACACAAGTTTGATTAGCTGCCAAATCCTCAATCACGCGAAAATGGTACAGTCCCTCTCCCTCACGATCACCCGCTCCAATCAGCATCCTCGAACTGCGGTCCTGGAGAATCAACAATCTATCAGTGACTTGTGCAACAAGAAAGTTGTCAGTGAGAAGCTGTCCAAGCGAGATCAAATTAGTATGAAATCCAGGAATCAAATACACATTTTTTAAACATAAATGTGGTGTAAGATAAACAGTGCCCTGTTGAGAAGAAATAACATCCTCTCGAGCTGGTAATTTCACATAAACAGGAGAAATTGGTCGGATGTCATGAAGTAAATCAGCTTGTCCTGTCATATGATGAGTCGCTCCTGTGTCTAATATCCAAACAGGTTCATTAGTCTTACCACTTAAACGATTTGTTGTGTTATTGGAACCAAAAACACGTTGAATGGTGCGCCATTGCTCGTCGGAAAAACCGCTTAAACCTTGGCGATCAGCATCAGTGAGTGGTGGGTTTGAGCTCGTAACAACAGATTGAGCAGCAGGTAGTTGAGTCACATTGGCTCGTGGTGGAAAGCCACGTCCTCGTCCCGATGAAGTAGGTGCAGTTCTTTGTGAATTATTTTTGTTGCGGGATCGATCCTCCCACCAATCAGGATAACCAACAACCTTAAAGCAAGAGGAAGCTTCATGACCAGGACGCCCACATGCAGTACACATCCTAGAAGGATCACGATTAATCCGTGAATTCTCACGAGCACCAAAATTGTTTCGCGATGCTTGTGGTGACTGGCGAGATAAAGATGAAGCAAAACCCATGAGTTCAACATCTTTTGTTGCTCCAGAACGAATAGTTTCATTCTGAACAACAGTTTGATACACACTATCAAGATCTGGTAATGGAGTAATCGCACAAAGTTGTGATCGTATGATACCGTGTGTAGCATCATCAAGTCCAGAGAGAAAGTCATGAATCTTCAAAGTTTCTAGTTCTTTATCACGTGCAGTATTAAGATCACACTCACACTTGCCGCAGCTACAACGCTTTGAATTCATGCACTCAGCGATCCCATCCCACAGTTTTGTTAAGCGACCAAAGTAATCATCAACGGATGAGCCGTTTTGTTTGCAGGTGGCCAGAGCGTTGCGTAACTGTTGCAGGCGAGCTCCACTTTTTAGAGAAAACCTCTTACGGATGAGTTCCCACAAATCTCGTGCAACTTCACGAGTAGAGATCGACGAGCGAAGCTTTGGTTCGATGGTGAGCTTAATCCAGCCCACAATGAGATGATTATTAGCGATCCAGTCTTCAAGTTGTGAAGAGTTGACCGCTGGTTTAAGGATAGTTCCATCAAGAAAGCCAAATTTCTTGCGAGAACTAAGAGCGAT
Source organism: Arabis hirsuta (assembly GCA_964056655.1). Lineage (NCBI taxonomy): Eukaryota > Viridiplantae > Streptophyta > Magnoliopsida > Brassicales > Brassicaceae > Arabis > Arabis hirsuta. Next base: position 34,860,553 of record OZ053299.1, read on the forward strand.
ACGGAAGTGAAAAGCCCAATCATCATAATTGAAGCCGTTAAGAAGCGGCTGAGAGATGACGGCGCCGGGATTGTCACCGGACGTTAAATCAAAAGGATTGATTTTCTTGTATGTAGAATCTGTCGTTGTAATCGACATCTTAACAAGAACAGATTAGAGAGGAGGGTAAGATTTTAGATGAGGATGCTCTGTTTTTGCGAAAGAAAACAGAGGAAAGAAAGATGAAGAAGCGGCCGAGTGGCTTTCTTCGTAGGTTTTGAAAGAAAATTTAGGATTTTTAGATCTTTGGCTCTGATACCATGTCAAGAGATTATCAAAAGATTTGTGTTGTTTATTATGTGACCTAAAGGTCTCTGTTTATACAAGATACAAAGCAAGGAAAATGTAAATATTACACAAAAAAGGAAATCTAAATATAAGACATATTTCCTATTTACTTGGCTAGCAAGATATCCTTAATAGAGAGGCAGATGCTTCATGGTTACGGTGTATTACATTATATTGTTTCTCATAGTTTCTTACGAGCTTTTGGTTGTTTGATTTTTCTTTAATACAAGCTATCATATGCAGTTCTTCTGTCTTATGTTAGTTTTCTTATTCTTCTTTATGGTTTTCATGACTTATACAAGTTTTTAGATTATTTCTATATTCATGTCGTATTATATTGTGATATGATATCAGTACTAATTACTAACAATTAATGTTTTCTTTCTGTTTTTTTTTTTACTTTTAGTTTTTTTTTTTGGCAGATGCTTCATGGTTACTCCAAGATGTTGCTTGAATAAACCAAAGAAATAGGAGTTACTCCAAGTCTTTTGGAATGTATTTACGCTTATATGCATCTATAATTATCAATTTATTTGTTTATATATTGATGTATATCTTATCTTAGGTCTTACCATAAATGTTTGTACATAATTTTCTATATTTCTTTATTCTAATAACGTTTATAATATAATGTCTATTGATTCTTCCACATTCATCGTGTTATCTATGTAATTATAATGCAATTATCTATGTAATATGCCTTACTGATTTTTAATGATTTGATTATCTATGTAAAAGGTGTGTTCTTTAAAGATTTGATTATTATAATGCAAGTGTTTTTTTAAAAACTTATTCGCCTATTGTTACTACTAAATCTTTCTCTATATATTCATAGGTGTGTAAGTATTTCATATTATATCGGATTTAGTTTAGACCATTGATTTGTTTGTTTGTGTTTACTGATTAATTTGGTTTCATTCCTTTAAGGTTTCTCCTCGAATTAAAACTTAATTTGTATCAATGGTGTTTGAATCATACATTGTTATTGGTTAGGTCAACTACTTCGTTTTGTTTGATATTCGGCGTGAGTTCTTGGAGGTTATTTTAATATAATTTTAACACAACGCTAATATATGTGTATATGTTTACATATAATTGGTTTGTGTTTTGCCTTTCTCAGATTTTTTTTTCCTTTTTTTGTAGGCCATCATACATTGTTCTTTACTCTCACATGTCACACGTTTGGATTTATTGCAAACATGGTGATCGGATATATTATAGATCTCCTTCAACAATTTCGGTATATGTTCACTGAAGCTTTTGTGATTGGTGCAGTTGATAAGCGAATCATGAATGTAGCCAAAGATATTGTTCCCGGGTTTTGAATATTTCATGAGTAAATTTTCAGGGAGGATTCTAATTTCCAAGAAAATTAGACGAAGAAGAGAGTTTGAGATGGGCTAGGCTCAAGAGAAGTAAAAGATGCAAAAACTAATTCCCTTTTCATAATGAATAAATATTTCCTTATTTACAATTAGTTTACACATGTGATATTAGTTTTTCTTTTTACAATATATCTATATTTTGGGAAGTAGAAAAGAAATATTAAATCTTATATTAAAAACTAAAAAAAACAATGTCCTCGACTAATGGGTTAGATGAGTATATTATCTATTAACATTCATTTTTAATATAATTTTCCGGATATAAATAGCATAGGTCATAATATGTTGAACTTCGTATACGTAAATACATGTTTTTTTTATAATAAATGTAATTTTCTATTATATATATATAGTATTTCACAGTTTAATTGTAAAACTTCCAATTCATAGTTATTCATTTTATATATTCAAATGAAAAAGTAGTATCTTATTCACAACAATAAATTTTGATCTATCATCTGCAATCCAATGGTCAGATGTACATATGCTTTCTGACCATTTGCTTCTAATCGTGTTTGAATAATATCTATACAAACTTAACTTATTTGGAGCTTATCTAACAAGAATATAGGACAAATACTTTGGTTGATGTTATCCGGATCTTTCCTCTTTTTATTTCTGTAAGTATTTGAAACATACGATTCCCTGAATATAACTTTTCATATTGGACCATAACAAAATCCATAAACAGTTAAAATTCTAGGAGATTGTATCTCATATATACTTGGAAAAGTGGCCAAACCAAGCTAACGTTGATAAAAGATTTGGATTTGAAGAGACCCCCATTGAGAAGTCTGGTCGGGGATTCTTGAGAAAGCGGTTATGTTTTTGTTATTGTCTAGAGCAATAAACTGATCATCCCACAATTAAGCGATATTTTTCTACAAATCAAATCGAATTAAAAATTTATTTATTTCTGCAACATTACATACGAATCAAATTTTCTATAGCCGAACTGAATCAAACTACGTAGTTTTATTCGATGTGTGAGGGTTAACGTTTCTCTCTTATGCATATGTTACTCTTCTTCCTGAATCGAAGTTGTGTTTTTGATTCATTAAGTTGCAAGAATTGCATTTGTGGTCGAGTTGAGATAGAAGAGACTGGTGTGAAATTGATCCTCACATAGGATCACATCGAGATTCCACAATTAGCATGTGGCAGCGTAAGCTTCTTTATCCATCTCTTTCTTTGCATTCGATTTTTGGGTTTACAAGACAATAATTTTTCTTAAGTAACATCTTAGGTATTGTAGGCTTGGAGATATTTTCCGTAGACTTGGATGCATGTAGACTTAGATACGTGTGTATATCTTTGTAAGATTGCACATTGTATAAGTAACAATGAAGAAGATAATGAGGCACATAAGATGAAGAAAAATAATATCAAGACTTACGTGTGAGAGTTATATGATTTTAATGAAGTTATGTACAACCATTACAAAAAGCATGACAATAGTATTAGGTTTGTTTGTGTTATAAACAAATCTAGCGTTGTAGCCATTAGTGTGTTTATGATTTTTAGGGTTTTGCCATTTGATTGCTATTTTTTTTTGTTGTGTTGAAATTTACACTAATTATTAATTTTTTAACAATGACAAGTTAAATTTTATTAAGGAGTTTAGAATTTAGAGTACATCAGAATAAGCCAAAAAGCTTCCATATGTAATCCACACACGAAGATCCCGAAACAATAATATATTTATTTTGGTTACAAATTTTGTACTATTACAAATTTCAATTTTATTAAATAATATACCTTTGACTATTAAATATAAATAAGATATATGTTAACGTTAAGGTTTGTTGGACTCAGTATGGTTTAATAATCAGAGATTAATTTAATAATAATATATAAGTTAACATCGGTATTATTATCTAGACAAGGGAATCATTAGCCGCATATATTATCCATCTAATATTTTATTCATTTTGCAAATATTGTATTCATAAATCTGAGTACAAATTTAAATTCATGTGCTATTCTTTGGTTTTCACTTTTCATTGTTCCTAATCTATTTTCTGTGTTCTCCGACTTTTGCAATATTTCTATATTTGTGCTTCAGATGAAAGTATTACCATGTTTTTTTTTTTTTTTTTTTTTTATATTAAAGTATTACCTTTTTCCTCTTCTTTTGTCTACATCTTATATTCTTTTTATCCTACAAAAACTCTTATCCAAATTAAGGGTTTACTATATAAAAACGTAAAATTGTGAAACCCTAAGAGCTTGTACATGTGAAGTAGTGCAGTTCACTTCAAGAAAGCACTAAGTAGATAATTTTTTAGAGTTTCATATATATTCATGGTTAAACAAAAAATCATAGCGTTTTTTCCAAATTATCTCAAGAAATCATAGCGTTTCAGTATAAATTACCTCAAGAAATCATAGCGTTTTTTCCAAATTATCTCGCATTGTTTTTCATACCAAAAAATCCTTGAGAGTGTATTGAATAATTTGATAGGCATTTTCTCGATTTTCTATGTAAGTATTTTCATGTCAATCTGTCATGAATCATGATTGTCGTTTAGATTTTTGTTTCATTTGTTAAGAAATTTATATTTCTCTATGGTTTTGTATCCCAGGTGCATTCGATGATTTCAAAGATCTCAATCTTGCTTGAAGGTTACTCCTTTATCTTATTCTCTACAAGTAACTATCCTTCTCCTATGTGTTTGGTTCTAAAATCTTAAATTTTTCGTATTAGTTTGAGTTTTGTAGATTCTTTGCGTATATGTTTTGACTGAGTTTATATATTTTCGATACCAAGTTAGAGATTTCTAGATTTCTATAATGGTTGATTAATTTTTGGGAATGTGCTCTTTAGAAAGGAAGATGAAGATGGGAAGAAGATGAAGATGAAGAAATAAGAGTTATGTCTCTTGCCTATTAATATTATGAGCACACACTTTAATAGTCTAAAAACAGACCAATCAGATGGGAGTGTTTTCTCCTTATAGGCTATGTAATAGTCATCATCATAATGAAAATAACGTCTTTTGGTCTTATCAGTGAAAGTTTTGATTGCTTATTAGCAAAGTTGTAACTTTGTTTTTTTTTAATTATAACTCTTAAGACCGAGCACCCGAATAGCCAAGACATTATAAACTTCACATTTAATGGATAAGAGAGGGTTGGACGTCAATTAAACATAAAAAGAGAGGGTTGGGCATTGTGGCAATGTGTGTTGTGATAGTTCCCGAGTCTTGGTGTGTTTATGTTCATGTTCACATTTTTTTCATTAATCTTAACCTTTTATTAATATAAGGTATTTTTGTAAATTGCTTAATTAAAAAGATGTATAAAACGATAACTTTTTAGTAACATTCTATCTTAATTTTTGTAGTAGCCATATGGTGAATTTGTAGTAATTTTCAGTAAAAACCATTTTGAATAATACTTTTTAATTTTATTTATGAGATATATATACTGAAACTTTATGTGAGGTATAACCGCATCCTCAACAAAAATCCGCGCACAACAGAATAACGAACACCCCACAATTAATTTCGTTCTTTTTTGGACGTTACATATGAACCAGTTTTATTCACTATGTGAGTGTTAAGGCTCTCCTAGGGTTAAAGCTCCCCCCTTACGGTTTAGCTCCTTTTAATTTGCTTATAATTTATTTATTTAAAATGTATTTAGTTTATTTATGATAAATTATTGGTTAAAAGTATAAGTGGTATATGTGAGGGTTAAGGCTCTCCTAGGGTTAAAGCTCCCCCCTTAGGGTTTAGCTCCTTTTAATTTGCTTATAATTTATTCATTTAAAATGTATTTAGTTTATTTATGATAAATTATTGGTTAAAAATATAAGTGGTAAAAATCTCAACATTGAGTATTACCTGAAATAATTTAAAATGGATAAAGTTCTATTTTTTCTTATAATAGTTTATTTATAAATGATCACCTTTGAAAATATAAGGTGTAACATCCCGGTTTCAGGAAATATGTGGTACATGCGGAGAGGTTTAAGAGAATTGATTTGGCTACCTATATCACCAAAGTGCACTTATCTTTTCCGTCACACATCCAGAGTTAAGCGTGCTTGGGCTGGAGCAATTTAAGGATGGGTGACCTACTGAAAAGTCATTTCCAGTACCGTGTGAGTGAGGACAAAACACAGGAAAAGATTAAAACAACCCGACCCGTTTAAAAATTTAAAATTTTCCAAACTCGGATTATTTTTATCATAAATAATAATCCTCAACGGTCAAAACACAATATGCAGAACTCAACAATCAATTAATCAAACAATCTAGCGGAAAAGTCACATAACCAATTACTGCCATGAACCAATACTAACAAAATCAATTCAACAAATAACACCATTTCAATAAACCAATTCCATAATTTACTAACAACCTAGCAATTCTAGCAATCCAATAATCACCCAACCGAGTCTCTAGATCATCTCCTCTTCCCGGCCATGATTCCACGTTCACACTTTGTCTCTACCTGCATCATATGGTTCGAAGAGATGCGTGAATATTATCATAAATATCCAGTGAGACGGTCATCTCATCTACTTGGCTATACACACATGCATAACCAAAAGATACAATACCAGTATGAGCAATCAATAATGCATAACACAACAATCAACGAGAATTAGTCCAGCAGACCACTGCGTCGATCGACACACAACCCTGGTGTCGATCGATGTAGTGCTCGTGTGTCGATCAACGCATAGCACTTGCGTCGATCGATGCACCGATGCAAAACCCAGAATCGAACCTATCCTCTCATGGTTCGATTCCAGAACGCATTACATCGAACTCCTGCACGCAATACATCAACAAACACGAAATCCACCCAACAAACGCAATCAATCACATTCTATCAATTTTTTTACCCAGATAAGCCATGGTCACGCACTCACCTTAGCCTATCAATTGCCTCTGACCTCAACCTCTGGCAAATCTCCTCTGACCTAAACCTTGCCTGATGAACACTGCAAACCAAACAAGTCGGTTAACCCAAACCAAACCAATCGGTTAAACCAACCAACCAAACCAATATGATTAACTAAACCGAACCGACCCAAACTGGTTAACCAAACCAATTGGGGTTTCCCCTAAACCGGATTAGGGTTTCTGAAAACAGAAACAACACACCGACTTTGAAAGCACACTGAGAACGGAACATACCTCAGAATCATGATCGGAAACATGATCTGAAATCTTGAGAACGAGATCTTTTCAACGCTATGCAGATCGCCTCCTAAATTTTTCTGGTTCGACGGGAAAACACTCACGAAGTGGACTCGTCGCAGATCCAATTCTGCACGAACCTCTCTCGGAAAAACAACAATAATACTCAGAATACTAATCCAATTGACAAACCGATTTTGGCCAAAGCTAGATATGAGAGTGGAGAACTTACCCTAGAAGTTTCACTCCAATCCGATATGATTAGACTATCCGTTCCTCTACTCTTCTAAAACGGGCCAGAACTGTCTTCATCTCCTTCTTAGACACGACAGTTCATCTCTTTCTCTTCTTTTTTTCTATTTCAATTTTTCAGTCGTTTTCACAATATCTCTGCACAAAACGGAGGCTGCTGTTTTTTAAACATGAGCCCTAGGGTTCTCTTAACGCAAACCAGCCAAATCGAACAATTAAAACCAAATATGTCGGTTCAATTCAACCTTGCGTCGATCGATGCACCAAAATTCTCAAAAATTGGTTCGCGATTGTTACAAAAATCCCGTGGTGATTTGCAGAGTTAGTAAACAAGTCTTTCGAGCCTCCCGGATTAAAGGTCCACCGACCGTTGGACAGAGGTGGGCCTACGGGCCGAGAGTGGGCATGAGACCCATTTGGATATGAGGATTTCTCTTGAGGGGATGAGGATTTCCCCTATATGTTATTGAGAGATGAGGATTGCTCTCGAGGGGATGAGGATTTCCCATACATATCGATAGTTCGATGGCGGTCGAGGCGTTACATAAGATACTTCTGTAAATTCTTTATTAAAAAGATATAGTATAAAACAATATTTTTTAGTAATATTTTATCTTAATTTCTGTAGTATCCATATGGTGAATGTTTAGTAATTTTCAGTAAAAACCAGTTTGATGAAGAAAATTGAAAACCATGAGATAGTAAACCAATCTTTAGGATTACTTATATCTTTAACTGTTTTGTCGAAGGCACCCCTCAACGTGGCCACTTGTGGTATGGTTCTTTGACTGATTACACTTGAGGTATGTGTACCAATTTTATAAAAGTTTTTTGATTTATATGTATATAAAAAATAGAGAAATGCAAGTTTTTATTGGTAAAAGTTTAAAGCAATTGTGGAGTCTTTTCAACTTGATCCACTTATTGAATGATGATTTCATTTTCTTTCTCCTACATTGGTTTTTATTTGTCCCACTAATATCACCAATTAATGGTCTAAACGTAATTGTCACATTATGATACTATACATTAATGGTCGTTTCCATAATTCGTCCCCACTTATATCACTCATCTTTTCAGGGACATAAAATGGTAGTAGTGTATATGATTAATCACAATAACTGTTATTGTGGTTGTATATCTGTGCCCTAGATTTTGATCAACTTTAGTAAGTGCTACCAGAATTATACAATTTGAGATGATTAATCTCATAACAAAAATTGTTAAAAAGTCTTTGAAAACGTTTTGGTAAAAGCAGAGCAAGAAAACAGAGAACATCTCAAGTCGCCAATGGTAAAATCTTGAAACATAACATAAAATGTAGCAACTAAAACAAGAGTTCTCTATCAAAATCTTCCAGCCTTGGCCCATCATCACACACATGACACAGCAATTGATCCAAGTTCCAACAAAACCGAACAAGAACTATAAAAGCATTGGAGCAAGAACCAAAGGCAAAAATTTTACTCTTTAGTCCAACCAAGACCCGGTCTTGGAACATCTGCTTGTGGTTCTTCATAGTCACGAGCAGAGCGGATTGATTCCTCGAAGTCAGTCGAGTCGCTTGCCACGGGAAGGAAGCTTCCAATGTCGTCTTTAGCACCAAACCCTCCAGCTCTTATCACATCTTCTGTTGATATGGAAGCTTCCATGTTCACTTCAGCACGAGGCTGATCTCTACCAACTTGGCTCATACCATTCTGATTAGTAACACCATGACTTTGTCTCTCCTCGGTCTTGGATCCTCCCGGAGATATAACCCTCGGGTCTTTTGCTTTACCTGCACGTATCTCAGAACATTTGAATATCAAAACATAACCAGCATTGACTAAGTCATGAACTAGTAACTTGTTATACAATCCGAAGTTAGGAGAAATCGAAACTTACTGACTAGTCTAAGACATACGTAAATCATGACCAAAATATATACATATTTATCTACAAACCAAGCAAATGTCACGTAATCTTAAATCAGAAAGCTAAGAGAGATTTGATTCCTTCAGCTAGGCATTATAACAAACACTTGATATGCACAACATTGAGTACAAAAAGTGAAAGAAGCGAGTGGGATTGTACCGTTTGAGACATGTGATTCAATTTGATCCATGTAGTTAACTTGATTCTCTGATAAACTTCGAACTGTCACGGAAAATCAAAATACGAAAACACAAACAAAAGATTCAGTTTTTGTTTCTGTTTTTTTCCTTTCCTTTTGGGGAAATGTTTAGTCTTTTCTTGTTTTTGGATGAAGGCGCTCTGTGTGTGACGTGGCGTTTCTGTTGCTGTTACAGTACACGTGTGCTCTGTACAAGCATCTAGTCTTGATGACGTAGTCTCAAATCTTCCTGAATCTCATACGGATAATCTTTTTTATCAATTTAAATCAAGAATCCATTTTATTATACAAATCTTTTTTTTTTATATGGAATTTAGACAAATCTTTAGGAAAACTAATTCCTTAGGTATTTTCTGATTTTTTGTAAAGAAGATATTTTTTATTTGTGTGCTCTATTGAATGAATATGTAAATGTACTTTTTATTTTTGATTAAAAATATTCAAGTCACTTTCCTTCGTTGTCAGTGTCGGAGCATCCACCGTCACCGAATATGCTAGAAACTGAGCATCGTAATTATGAAGTCAAGCTTTTATCATATCGTCGCACTTTCAAATCATTTTAAAACCCTAATTTATTTAGAATTGAAAATTTATAAGATTCAAATTGAAAATTACTTAATAAAAAAAAAAAAAAAACAAGAATACACTGGAAACTTTAGCCTAAGAAAAGAAAGAAAAAAAAAGATTACATTGGAAACATCTTGACATCAAAAGAAAGAAATAGGAATACAAAGGGAACTTTCTAGGTTATTTGCTCAGCAATCAACACACTTCAAATCTTTAGTCGACAAGAAACAATTGGAGATATCTCAAAACATCGTCAACAAACAGAGATTCCCATGTACTTGAATCTACGAACGCGAATCCAACTTTATCAAGAACCTCGCCGTTAAAACTTGGCTTGACGTCTCCCACAAGGTTGCTACTTTTAAAGTAGCGGTTTTCCGGCGCAGAAAGTTCATCGGTGAACCATCCAAGCTTAGTGTCTAACGACTTCACAGTATCTTTGATTGTGAAGAGTCTTCGATAATCCTTGACCACCACTCGCCACAACATCCTCACTTCTTTCATACCAGCGGTGAATCCCGAGCCGCTAACATCAGCTACGATTTGGAACCGCTCTTTTGAGCCAAACGCAAGATCCTTCCCTTTTTGAACGATTGTTGCTTGCGTTGATCCTGTTGACATGTGGACTATGAAAATAAGATCAGAGAGAGAGATCTTTGGTTTCGCTGGTTGATTTCTGCGACAGCGTTTAGCATCAGATTGAACCGCAGAGACTATGCGTTTGAATGAATCGCCAATCATAGTTTCTTCGGTGTTTGCAAGATAAGAAAGGTCGTTATGCATGGTTAAAGTAGACTTCCATATATTCGCATAGGAGAAACACTGGAACCACGTGGTCGAGACGCAACATGCAATGGCTAGAGTCTCAGGCTCCATGTAAGGATCAAGAACACTGAGAATCTCCCAAGACGGTTGAATCGGCTCTGTATGTTCATGCATAGCCATGAGTACGACATTCTCTATCTCGTTTTCGCGTTTGCGTTTGAGGGGGTTTCGTTGTTTCACGGCGGTTGAAGAGGACAACACACGTGGAAGGACCAAGGTAGAGGTTGATGACACGTTTGGAGACATGTGGAGAAACTTTGTCTGATTTTTTTCTTTTTCTAATACACTTGTTTATTTTGGAATGAGCGATCTATGTTACTAGGATCCTTATTTATACAGCAGTTTAGATTTTACTTCCAAATGAATTAGGATATGTTAACAAAACAATGGAATTATTTTAGGAGTAGGATTACGGAAATAAGATTTTTTCTAAGGAAAATTGGCGGCTGCTTCTTAAAACATGTTTTTTTGTTAATTAAAAAAGGTAGATAATAATTTTTCTGTAAAGTACTTGAAACCAAATCATTCAGAGATAATTTGCTTTTTAACATTATTTTAATGGCGTAGTTTTAAGTTCTTTTTACAAAGTCAACAACGTTTTTATTCAATGATGTTTGTTTTAGGCGTCACATTTATAAAAAAGAAAATTAGTGTTTTAGATGAATTTTTAGCCTTAAAAATACAAAAATTCAAATTTACACATTTAGGTTTAAGTCAGTCAAATTTTAATTTTATAGATATGAAAATACTTGGATGATACGTGTATAATTGTTGTTGAATCTTATCATGCCGTCCAAAGAAATAAGAGTAATAAAACAAAAAAAAGAAAGAAGAAATAAGAGTAAGTGAAATTTCATATTCATGCAACTATCGTCTAAATGATGATCACTAAAAAAAATGAAGAGAAACATTGAATTTCTCTCAATTCAATAAATATTATACTATTTATAAAAAAAATTTAGTACTAATGATTCTTCTTCATTCCTCCTCATTCCTTTTCCTGCAGAGAATTTATAGAACAAAAATATTTCTTATCAAATTTGAGAAAGAACAAGAAAAACAAATTTTTTATACAATTCCTTTTCATTTTTACATTTTTGTTTCTTTTCATTGTTTAGGAAGTTGAATCGGTTTAGGTTAAGTTGTTAACAGAAGTTGTTATTCAGTTAATTGTTTAAACAGAGTTTCGAAGACGTGTAAAAAAGCTCTCTCTTATTTCACTTAATAATTACGGTTAGTGAGAACAACTATTGTACTTGTTACTTGTCAGTATACTAAACTACTCTCATACTAAACTACTTAGGTTTGATCATATCAAAACTTCGAGTGTATATTCCACTTCCTCTCGATTCGTTTGATTCCTTGTTCAGAGTATGACTCGATTTGTCCATAACTTTTTTAGAAAGTTTTTCTGTAGCTTTCTTCAATTTATTCAGATAATATAGCTTCTAGTTCGATCAATGAAAACAGAAAAAGAGAAAACTAACTGCAAGAATTTTTAGAAGTCTTTCTATATTAAACAAGAAAATGTGTATAGACAAAAGTCCAAACGAAACCAAACAATGTAAAAAAATAATCAATGGTGGCCACTGGCTAGGTTCATCAAAAAACAGAAAATTTTGTTGCGAACCAATGATTCTTCAAAAAGACCTACTATTTTCGAACCTTGTAGGGTTTAATTTTGAAGCACTACGCGAAAATACCAGAGTGCATCATCAGCGGAAAAACAATTTCTGTGTTTGTTTACCATGGAGAAACTTATCAAGAAGATGGTCTTCGAAAAATGGCTTCAGTAACCCATAAGGGAATTTATCCAGCGACAGAAGTTCATAGAAGAACCATCCTAAAGCCTTTTCTGTGAAAAAAAAAACTTCACAAACTTTGTACACCATGTACCATATCACCCTCATCTATCATTGAACATTGGGTCGTTAAGCCGAATTTTATTGGGTTTTCTCTTATAGTTGATTTTGGAGATAGCAGGCCCAAAACAGACAATATCTATGCGGATTTGCTAGCTGAACTCAAAGCGAAGAATATCATATTAATGAAATTCGTCATGGGAATATAAAGCCTGACACAGAGGACACCAATTTTAAAGTCGTCAACATCATTTGCAAAAAAAATTTAGTGATAACTTTTCACTATATCACATCTATTTAAGTGTTACTAACATGGATCGCGAATGGGTCCGACAATATCCGTTTGCTCGTGGCACTCTCATTCACAAACACCATTAAATTAGGATGATATTTCTGTTACATGTTCTTCCATAAAATCTCTGTTGAGAATACTTCGCAACAAGTTTTCGACACACACAAAGCAATCACGACGAACTCTAGATCCAAGTATCGATGATCAATAACAACGAGTACCTCCCTAGGCGGTGGAGTACTAGAATATATTGTTTTTCTGTCACCGTTGTTGTCTTCGGAGACGGCAGAGCCGGTAATGCTACGTCAGAGGATGACACGAACTCCTTGAAACAACCCGACCCGTAAAAATTTAAAATTTTCCAAACTCGGATTATTATTATCATCAATAATAATTCTCAACGGTCAAAACACAAATATGCGAAAACAATAACTAAACCAACCTAAACCGGCGGAACCAACACATTCAATTAAACCAAGCACTCATTCGATAAACTCCATAATTCATCAAACCAACAGAAATCAATTCAATAACCAATCACTTTCAATTCCATTAACAATAATCAACACTTCCAGAATTCACTAGCAACCTAGCAATTCTAACAACAACGAACAATAACCCGAGACACTAGATCATCTCCTCTTCCCTGCCATGATTCCACGATCACACTTGTCTCTACCTGCATCACATGGTTAAAAAAAATGCGCGAGTATTATCATAAATACCTTGTGAGACGGTTATCCCGTTTACTTGGCTATACACACAGGCATAAGCAAGAGATACAATACCAGGATGAGCAAACAACAATGTACAACATGAACAATCAAGCGAGAACCACATAACAAGTTGTGCGTCGATCGACACATCACCTCGGATCGATTCCTCTCACTATCCTCTCATGGATCGATTCCAGAACGCATCACACAAATCTCATGCACAAAAATCCACCAAAACAAGCATGAAATCCACCCAACAAACGCAATCAATCGCATTCTATCAATTCTTTTACCCAGATAAGCCATGGTCATGCACTCATCTTAGCCTATCAGTTGCCTCTGACCTCAACCTCTGGCAACTCTCCTCTGACCTCAACTTTTTCCTGATGAACACTACAAACCAAACCAGTCGGTTAACCCAAACCAACCAGTCGGTTAAACCAACCAACCAAACCAATCTGGTTAACTAAACCGAACTGACCCAAACTGGTTAACCAAACCAATTAGAGTTTCCCCTAAACCGGATTAGGGTTTCTGAAAACAGAAACAACACACCGACTTCGAAAGCACACTGAGAACGTAACATACCTCAGAAATCTTGAGAACGAGACCTTTCCAACGTTATGCAGATCGCCTCCTAACTTCTTCTGGTTCGACGGGAAAACACTCACGAAGTGGACTGGTCGCATATCTAATTCTGCACAAACCTCTCTCGGGAAAACAACAATAACACTCAGAATATTAATCCAATTGACAAATAGATTTCGCCCAAAGCTAGATATGAGAGTGAGGAACTTACCCTAGAAGTTTCACTCCAATCCGATCTGATTAGACTGTGTGTTCCTCTACTCTTCTAAAATGGGCCAGAACTGTCTTCATCTCCTTCTTAGTATTCACGACGATTCATCTCTTTTCCTCTTCTCTTCTCTTTCAATTTCTCAGCCGTTTTCACAATATCTCTGCACAAAACGGAGGCTGCTCCCTTTTAAACACGAGCCCTAGGGTTCCCTTAACCCAAACTAGCCAAACCGAATAATTAAAACCAAATCCGTGGGTTCCATCCAACTTTGCGTCGATCGATGCACACCCTTGCCTCGATCGATGCACACCCTTGCGTCGATCGATGCACACCCTTGCGTCGATCGACGCACGACCAAAATTCTCAAAAATTGGTTCGCGATCGTTACAAAGATCTCGTGGTGATTTGCAGGGTTAGTAAACAAGTCTTTCGAGCCTCCCGAACTAACACACTGATCGTCGGACAGGAGTGGGCCCACGGGCCGAGAGTGGGCATGAGACCCATTTGGATATGAGGATTTCCCCTGAGGGGATGAAGATTTTCCCTGAGGGATGAGAATTTCCCCTGTCTGTTATTGAAAGATGAGGATTTCTCTCGAGGGGATAAAGATTTTTCATGCAAACTGATAGCTCGACGGTGGTCGGAACGTTAAATAAGGTATTTTTGTAAATTTTTTAATTAAAAAAATATATAAAATGATATTTTTTTAATAGCATTCTATTTTAATTTATGTAGTAGCCATATGGTGAATGGTTAATAATTTTTGGTAAAAACTAATTTGACGAAGAAAATTGAAAACCATGAGATAGTAAACCAATCTTTAGGATTACTTATATCTTTATCTGTTTTGTTTTTGTCGAAGGCACTCCCCAACGTGGCCACTTGTGGTATGGTTCTTTGACTGATTACACTTGAGGTATGTGTTAATTCTTTTTGGATCTCGATTTGAGCTTTGTATTATTCCTGTTAATTGTGTGTTATATTGTTGTTATAGTATATTTCGATTATTGTTAGTTGTGATTATATTTTTAATTATTATCTGTTCTTTTTTTTTTATATAGTTTTTTCAAACATCGGCGTGATGTCATGAGTTTAATCCACTTGAGCTTCAATTCGGAAAAGTTGATGGCATCTCAAAGGTGTTGGATATAATTGAGTTTCGTAATGTTTAGGTTGTATACATTAAGAGTCGCAACTTTTAGTTTAGTGTGTCTTAGAGTTGTGTCCGTTAAGTAAAAATATGTTAAGACAAAGGGTGTATATGTTAGAGTCATGTCTTTTAATTAGAGTAGTTACTTGTACCGAAAGTCACAAGTGAAGAGTTACAACTCTTATGTTTGTGTTTGTTCGGTCGTTTCGTTTGTGTCTGTTTCAAGTCTATATAAAGATTATGTCTTTGTATTGTAACTCAAGTTTTCATTCAATAAAAAGTTGCAGTTTACATTCTTCTTTTTTGCTCTGTTTTCTTCTTCTCTTGTTCTGTTCTTTTTCTTCAAAGTTCTTAACAAAACCAGAACAATAAGCATCACGCTTATTGTGTATCTAAGAGAAGAAGTCACTTTTCTAACATGGTATCAGAGCTCTAAAGATTCAAGGGCCAATTCGAAGATCAAAAGAAAACAGAGATCATGGAAGCAACAACGTATCAAGTAGTTCCTATATTTGATGAGGATAATTATGCATTCTGGCGCATAAAGATGAAGACAATTCTCAGAACGAGAAAACTACGGGAAGTGGTGGAAACCGGTGTCGCAGATCAACCAACGCAAACTGAAGATACTCCTGTAATTCGACTACTAAAATCTAGATGGGAGGATTCACTATCGAAAGATCTAATGGCATTGCAACTCTTGCAATCTGCAGTCACAGACCAAATCTTTTCTCGTATAGCATCAACAGTCACATCGAAAGGTGCTTGGGATGCTTTGGAGTCGGAGTTTCAAGGATCTCCACAAGTACGATTGATCAATTTACAATTATTGAGAAGGGAATATGAAAACTTGAAGATGAACGAAGGTGATAACATAAAGGTTTTCACCGAAAAGCTAATTGATTTGGGAAATCAATTAAGGGTACATCGCGAAGAAAAGACGGACTTGTTGGGAATGTCCTGAAATCTTACTCTAGAAAGTTAAAATGTCAAGGTTTGACAATCGTATAATATTAGATGGTTATAATGTTTTGCTAGAAACCACATATAACTTATGGGTCTAAAAACTCATTACTAATATTATGCGATCCTATTAGGTCACACACCTAAGCAAACTAGATCACTAATAAATTGGGTTTTAATATGATACAATATATATTATATATATATGATATATTTATATATTTCTATATATATATATATATGCATTTAGAATAATTATACATATGTTATATATGAGATATATACATACATATATTTATTAATGCACGTGAATGTCAAGTAAGAGGAGAAGTAATTATGATTACTTGCTCACAAAGTTTCTTCTTCTTCACGTATGGGCTTTGGCCCATTAGGTCATATGTACGAGACTTGTATATATATGTGACGTCGGATGATAATAGAGATTATTCAGTAGCCACAGACAATAACCTAATAGCAAAAAGAAACAGTTTTTCTTGATACTTGAGATTAAATTTCTACAGCACTAGCATCCTGTCTTGATCTAGTTTGTGTGCGTGTGGATACCGATAGAGGCACGACGTTTGGAGTGCTATATAACCTTGATCTGATTCGATTCATCTTTCCGCTGCAATTGATCCAGGTATATTCGAAACTATAGAACCTAGATCTAATTTTAGTATTTACACGAATCTTGGAAATTAAATTCTAAAATGATATTTATAAATAGTTATAAATCGCCTATAAATTCCAACAATGATATAGAGAGTACGTGTATAATATAGAAATTGGTCTAGTTGAAACAATAAGATTTGCTTGTTTACGTACATCGGTTAAATTAGGCATGATAATTTTGATAGTTGCAATGTTATAATTTGATTATAATAAGTTATTGCGCACAATTCATGTTTGTTAAAAGGTGTTGGTGTCACGTTGATTTTAGCCATGCATAAATTATAATTTAATAATATCCAGTTACATGCATAACACGTATGCATATTTAAATTACCCATAATTATATTATAATATTGTAATCTTCGAGATTTGCATGACTCATAATTGTTGATTCATAGTTGATATTATAATAACCACAGATATAAAGTTTTGTCATGTAGCACCTTCTGGATATAGTTTGATGCATTGAATCGTGTTGGTTTGCCACTTTGATTTATGGTTTAATTGATTTCTGGTTTACTTAATTTGGTTAAGTTTATAATGGTATAATTTTTTGACTTTATTAAATTTCTAATTTGATTAGGATTTCCGAACTGATCTAGATTAATTATATAATTAATAACTTATAATTTTAATCAGATTAAAATTAATTATTTACAATCCAATTTAATACATATTAGATATATGTTAGTTATATTATATATATATATATATATATATTATATTTGATATAAATTTATAATATAACTATAAATTGGTTTAAAATTAAATCCTCAATTTAATTTCAAGTATTATTGATGCCTATCCAATCTCTGTCAACTGTCAAGACTTATTTCGTTGTAAGACTTATTTCGTTGTGTGATGGGCCTGTCAAGCAGGGTGTCCACTTCTACATAAGTGAGGCAGATGGTAATGGTTACCATATGAAGTGAGATTGGTTGACTTGACTGGGCTATCAAAATGGTTTTGGGTTTGGAGGCATATGTTGGATTGACATAAGATGTCATCCGACAACCAAGAGTTATATTGGATATAATTAGCAAAGTATGTTGTTTACCTAAATAGCTAGACATTCGGGCGATGAGCCAAAGCTCACTTGAATTCTTGTAAAATATGGATCTTGGATCATTATATTCATATTGAGGATAATATTGTTTTGAATATAATGTGAGTTTTCTTAAATGTTGAGACTTCTCAAATTAATGAACATCATATTAATCTTTACTCTTCTTTCCGACAGCTATGTCAACCCCTCACAGTTCATTTTCATTGCGCTCTCTCCTTGAGAAGGAGAAGCTAAGTGGATCGAACTTCCTCGAATGGTATCGAAATCTGAGAATTGTTCTCAAACAGAAGAAGAAGGACTATGTCCTGGAAAGATTCTTCCACCTGAAAAACCTAAGACTAATGCTCAACATGCAGAGAGGACTGCTTATGATAAGCATGTCGCTGACAAGGTTGATGTGTGTTGTCTTATGTTGGCTACCATGAACTCAGACTTTCAAAAGCAATATGAGAACGTGGATTCGCTAATTGACATGATCACTAGCCTGAAAGGGATGTTTCAGGAGCAGGCACGAACTGAGAGATACCAGACCGTTAAGGCTCTCATTGAGTGCAAGCTGCCTAAAGGCAGTCCAGTTAGCCCACATGTCATTAAGATGATGGGTTATATTAATAACCTCGTTAAACTGGATGCTCATATTAGCCAAGAGTTGGCTACTGACATCATCCTGCAGTCATTGCCGTCAAGTTATAATCAGTTTGTTATGAACTACAACATGAACAACCTGACAAAGACTTTGACTGAGCTACATGGAATGCTCCAGACAGTTGAGCCAAACATCAAGAAGGACACCCCGCATGTACTCATGGTACAAGGGGGTAAAAAGTTTAAGAAACTTGGTAATAACAAAGGAAAGGGTAAGGCAAGCTGGGTTAAGAATCCGGGCAAGCCTAACCCTGCTCCTAAGTTCAAGCTTGGTCCTTCTGGTGAAAACAAGTGCCATTATTGTAATGGTTCTGGGCATTGGAAGAGAAACTGCAAGAAATACTTGGAAGATCTGAAACAGAAGAAGACCTTCGAGACTTCTTCTAAAGGTATTTATGTTATAGAAGTAAATGTTACTTCTTCTGGTTCTACTTCTTGGGTATTGGATACCGGTTGTGGTGCTCATATTTGTACGAATATGCAGGGCCTAAGCAATAGTAGAACTTTGGAGAAAGGACAAGTGGACCTGCGTGTGGGAAATGGAGCAAGAGTTGTCGCATTAGCTGTAGGAACATTTCAATTGTCTTTACCTTCGGGCATGGTTTTAGAACTTAATAATTGCTACTATGTACCTGCTATAAGCAGAAATATTATTTTTATTCCTTGTTTGGATTTGGAAGGAATTCATTTTTCGATTAAAGACAAGTGTTGTTCATTTGATCGTGGTGATATTATTTATGGTAGCGGTCCATTGGAGAATGGACTTTATATTCTAGACCATAGTGTGCCTGTCTATAACGTTAGTACTAAGAGATTAAAGACAAAAGACTCTAATCCTACATTTCTTTGGCATTGTCGTTTAGGCCATATAAATGAGAAACGCATTCAAAAGCTTCATAGTGATGGACTTTTGAGCTTATTTGATTATGAATCATATGAAAAATGTGAATCTTGTTTATTGGAAAAAATGACTAAGGCTCCTTTTACTGGACACAGTGAACGGGCCAGTGACTTGTTGGGCCTTATACATACTGATGTGTATGGACCAATGAGTTTAAGTGCTAGAGAAAACTACCAGTACTTCATTACATTTACTGACGATTACAGTAGATATGGTTATGTTTATCTAATGAAACATAAGTTTCAATCTTTTGAAAAGTTCAAAGAATTTCAGAATGAAGTACAAAACCAGCTTGGCAAGACAATCAAGGCTCTTCGATCAGATCGAGGAGGAGAATATTTGAGCCAAACTTTCCAAGATCATCTAAGAGAATGTGGAATTGTTTCACAACTCACTCTTCCAGGAACACCGCAATGGAATGGTGTGTCTGAAAGGAGAAATCGGACTTTATTAGATATGGTTCGATCAATGATAAGTCATACAGATCTTCCATTATCCTTTTGGAGATATGCTTTAGAAACGTCTGCGTTTACGCTAAACAGATGCCCATCAAAATCAGTTGAAAAGACTCCATATGACAGTTTCCTAATTTATGTTTTCTTAAGATTTGGGGTTGTGAAGCTTATGTAAAACGTTTAGTTGCTAATAAGCTTGGACCCAAATCAGATAAGTGTTACTTCGTTGGTTATCCCAAGGAGACCAAAGGTTATTACTTTTACAACCCTGTTGAGAACAAAGTGTTTGTTGCTCGAAATTGCGTCTTTATGGAAAGAGAATTTCTTTCTAAGAAAAACAGTGGGAGTAAAGTACAACTCGAAGAGGTTCGAGAAACACAGGAGATTGCTGAAACTTCTCAGGAAGAGCATCAATTAGATCTACGAAGAGTCGTAGAATCTGCACCTGTAGAACCTGAGATACGTAGGTCCGAGAGGACTCGTCATGAACCTAACAGATATGGGGTTTGGGTGACGGATCATCATGATTTATTAATTGTAGAGAATGATGAACCTACGTCTCACGAAGAAGCAATGATGGGCCCTGACTCTGATAAATGGCTAAAGGCCGAAGAATCCGAAATGGAATCCATGTCAGAAAACCAAGTATGGACTTTGGTAGATTTACCTGATGGTGTTAAAGCCATTGAGTGTAAATGAGTTTTCAAGAAGAAAATTGACATGGATGGTAATATTCAGATATACAAAGCTAGATTGGTGGCTAAAGGTTACAAGCAGATTCATGGTATAGACTATGATGAAACCTATTCCCCAGTTGCAATGCTTAAGTCCATTCAGATTCTCCTAGCAACTGCCGCTTATTATGATTATGAGATATGGCAGATGGATGTGAAAACAGCTTTCCTTAATGGAAATCTGGAGGAGGATGTGTACATGACACAACCTGAGGGTTTCACAAATCCTGAAAATGCTGGGAAAGTATGCAAGCTTCATCGTTCCATTTATGGTCTGAAGCAAGCATCTGGGAGTTGGAATCTTCATTTTAATGAAGCAATCAAAGAGTTTGATTTTATTAGAAACAAAGAAGAACCTTGCGTTTACAAGAAGACTAGTGGGAGCGCAGTTGCATTTCTAATATTGTATTTAGATGACATACTGCTCATTGGAAATAACATTTCTTTGCTTGGGTTTATTAAGACTTTGCTAAGTAGTTGTTTCTCAATGAAAGACATGGGAGAAGCCGCTTATATTCTTGGAATTAGAATTTATAGAGATAGATTGAACAAAATCATTGGACTAAGTCAAGATACTTATATAGATAAGATCTTACACAGGTTTAATATGCATGAATCCAAGAAAGGTTTTATTCCAATGTTTCATGGCATAACTCTCAGCAAGACATAGTGTCCTTCGACACATGTTGAGCGAGAGCGGATGAGTAGAATCCCATATGCTTCTGCTATAGGGTCTATCATGTATGACATGCTCTGTACTCGTCCAGATGTTGCGTGTGCTTTAAGTATGACGAGTAGATACCAATCAGATCCAGGTGAGAGTCACTGGATGGCGGTCAAGACCATTCTAAGTATATGAGAAATACTAAGGATAAGTTCTTGGTCTATGGAGGAATTGATGAGCTTGTTGTGAGTGGTTAAATCGATGTCAGTTTTCAGACAAACAAAGATGATTTCCGATCACAATCTGGATTTTTCTTTTGTCTTAATGGAGGAGCTGTGAGCTGGAAGAGCTCCAAGCAGAGCACTGTGGCAGACTCCACAACTGAAGCTGAGTACATTGCTGCTTCTGAAGCAGCAAAGGAGGGTGTTTAGATTAGGAAGTTCATTACTGAGTTTGGTGTGATTCCTAGCATATCTGGACCAATGGATCTCTATTGTGACAACAATGGAGCCATCGCTCAGGCGAAAGAACCCAGATCACACCAGAAATCCAAACACATAGAGAGACGATATCATCTTATTCGTGATATTGTTGATAGAGGAGATGTAAAGATTAGTAGAGTCTCGCGGATGCAAATGTTGCTGATCCTTTGACCAAGTCTCTTCCACGGTCTAAGCATGAGAGTCATACTGCTGCTATAGGCATTAGATTTCTTAAGATGTGATCTTAATTCTAATGGGAGAATTTTATTTTATGATATGATGTTCATGTATACATACATTTGATTTTATTTTCAAATTAATGAAATTTGTTTCAGTATTATTTTGTTATTAGATAATTAAATAATAGTCCCAAAATAATTTATCTCATTCTTATAGGTCATCAAGTGCGTGACTTGATCATGAAACCCTGTAAGTGAAAGATGAGATGAATTATAGAGGTCCGCAGTCAAAGTTATTATCATGGGACATTAATAACTATATATGACTGGTATGTGAGGTGACTGATGACTAAGTTTTGTGAAGTCATTGATATGTTGTATTAAAGTCAATCACATAGATATGTGTTAGTGAACACAGTATTGGACTGACCCGCTATGAGAACTCTACAAGATTGTTATATGAGTGTCATAAGAGTTTCTCATCACAACTATATAGTATAGTCCTTTGACCTGAGTTCATCATGATTTCTTACATAGGGATTGGTTTGTTTTGACTCTGTCAAACGCCAGCCGTTAAAAGGTGATTATAAAGACAGTGCTTGGACATACTATGAATTGTGTAAAGAACAGGGATGGAACAAGATGGGATTTGTCCCTCCTATATAACAGGAGATAAGTATCTTTGGGCCTATCGATGATTTGATACTGAAAATGCATGGCCGTGCTCAAATGAGGTGAAAGTCAATCATTTGTTTAATCAGTATAAATCGAATTTCGATAAACGTGATCTAGCTTAATAAGGATGACGCAATTTCTTGCCTTGTGCTAAGATCGAGATATAGAGACGAAGGGATTATAGGAATAGATGATTCCAGTACAAGTGGGAGATTGTTGGGAATGTCCTGAAATCATTTGTGCTTACTCTAGAAAGTTAAAATGTCAAGGTTTGACAATCGTATAATATTAGATGGTTATAATGTTTTGCTAGAAACCACTTATAACTTATGGGTCTAAAAGCCCATTACTAATATTATGCGATCCTATTGGGTCACACACCTAAGCAAACTAGATCACTAATAAATTGGGTTTTAATATGATACAATATATATTATATATATATGATATATTTGTATATTTGTATATATATATATATATATGCATTTAGAATAATTATACATATGTTATATATGAGATATATACATACATATATTTATTAATGCACGTGAATGTCAAATAAGAGAAGTAATTATGATTACTTGCTCACAAAGTTTCCTCTTCATCACGTATGGGCTTTGGCCCATTAGGTCATATGTACGAGACTTGTATATATATGTGACGTCGGATGATAATAGAGATTATTCAGTAGCCGCAAACAATAACCTAATAGCAAAAAGAATCAGTTTCTCTTGATACTTGAGATTAAATCTCTACAGCACTAGCATCCTATCTTGATCTAGTTTGTGTGCGTGTGGATACCGATAGAGGCACGACGTTTGGAGTGCTATATAACCTAGATCTGATTTGATTTATCTTTCTGCTGCAATTAATCCAGGTATATTCGAAACTATGGAACCTAGATCTAATTTTAGTATTTACACGAATCCTGGAAATTGAATTCTAAATTGATATTTATAAATAGTTATAAATCGCCTATGAATTCCAACAGGACTATCAAATTGTCCAAAAAATTCTCATCTCTCTACCTGCAAGATTCGACAGCATCATGAGTGTGATGGAGCAAACTAGAGATTTGACATCATTGGCGGTGACTGAGTTGATAGGGACCCTGAAAGCACATGAGAAACGTGTGGCTTCTCGAGGTGATGAAAGTATGGCCGAAGGGGCGTTTCATGTTAGTTCACGAGGAGGAAAGTCTCGTTTCATGGCTGAGAATGGCAAAGGTGTTGGGTATGAAAGTGAAGGCAAACTAAGGTGTGGATTCTGTAAGAAGGAGAATCACACAGAACCTTATTGCTGGAAGAAGCAGAAGAAGATGGAATGCTACAAATGTGGAAAGATTGGGCACATTGCAAAAGAGTGTGGTTCAAAGAAGCATGAACGGGCACATATGAGTTTTGAAGACGAAGATGTTGAAGAACACTTGTTGTTTAGTGCAAGAGAAGAAACATCGACCATAAAAGAAGAATGCACTCGACATGGAGATGGTGTTCATGACAGTTGGTGTTAACGTCACAAGAGTTGAAGAACTGAGAAGGAAGCTTGGTGATAGACCGAAACTCAATTTAGGAGGAGTGTTGGATATAATTGAGTTTCGTAATGTTTAGGTTGTA
This sequence comes from Arabis hirsuta, assembly GCA_964056655.1. Taxonomy (NCBI): domain Eukaryota; kingdom Viridiplantae; phylum Streptophyta; class Magnoliopsida; order Brassicales; family Brassicaceae; genus Arabis; species Arabis hirsuta. Next base: position 34,885,052 of record OZ053299.1, read on the forward strand.
TACATTAAGAGTCGCAACTTTTAGTTTAGTGTTTCTTAGAGTTGTGTCCGTTAAGTAAAAATATGTTAAGGCAAAGGGTGTATGTGTTAGAGTCATGTCTTTTAATTAGAGTAGTTACTTGTACCGAAAGTCACAAGTGAAGAGTTACAACTCTTATGTTTGTGTTTGTTCGGTCGTTTCGTTTGTGTCTGTTTCAAGTCTATATAAAGACTATGTCTTTGTATTGTAACTCAAGTTTTCATTCAATAAAAAGTTGCAGTTTACATTCTTCTTTTTGCTCAATTTTCTTCTTCTCTTGTTCTGTTCTTCTTCTTCAAAGTTCTTTAACAAAACCAGAACAATAAGCGTGATGCTTATTGTGTATCTAAGAGAAGAAGTCACTTTTCTAAAGGCATGTTCTTTCTTTGATTCTCCTAATTACATCTTTGCCGATTGGATCAAATTATTAAAGAAATTCCGTTCTTTTTGATAAATAATATGAAATATTATTTTTAACTGTTATTCGATAACTATGTCAAAACGGCAACCCTAATTTTCCTTTATTATATATACGATCTCTCAACACAAAAAAAAAAAAAAGAAATTGATCACCCTCTAAACGTCTACAACAAAGATACGTGTGAGCAGATTTAGATTTCATGTTTTGTTCATCGATTTTCTATTTTTCTTAGTTTTGATTATTTTTATTCTAGGCATGTTCTTTTTGATTTTCAATATTTGATAAACTGTTTTTTTTATAAAAAAAATAGGCTCTCTCATCCTGTTTCTTTTTTTACATCACAGTAATCATGTTTTTTTCTTTTATCTCCAAAAATTTATATATTTTGTGACTTTTGAGTTTAGTAAAAGAGGAAATAATTTAGGTTTTTCAATGGATTTCGGATGTGTGTATTTTGAAAATAAAAAGATATAAAAGCATTATCTTTTAAGTCTTTTCTTCTAAAAAAGAGATTCAGTACAATTATTTGTAAGAATGCCTTTCAAAAGTTGGATAAGTTCAAACTAGACAAAACACGTAATGATAAGAACTCTCAAGAAGATGAGAGAAAGTAAAAGTAAATCGACTTTCTATTGCTTGAACTCATTCTCATTGGATTCATCAACGATCTCTTGTATTTTCTTACTCGTATAAACCAAAACCCTCATCGAATAATTAACTATCCTTTTGATTGATTTGGGATGATGATGGTTTAAAAAAAAAGGGAGGAAAGAAATGACGAGGAGCTTTGTAGGAAGCATGAGGAGACAGAGGAGATGCTTAAGTTGTGAAGTTGGATTTTGTAAATAATGCGTCTAAGAGGCTCGACTAGAACGATGTGCGTTATAAGTTTGTAGTTGATGTCGAAGGAAGCAAACTCGAGGCTTGATTTATGAAACTCGAGAGTCGAGCCTTTTTACGTACCCGATTAGACCGTTGTTGTTGTGAGTTTTTAAATGTTGTTGCCACTGTTGTCATGAGAAAATATTTAAAAAAAATATATAATGATAGCATGATCAAAACGTTTTTATTTGAGTAGTTTTTATTATGTTTGGACAAGAAAGTGAGTAAAGCGAAATTCAACTAAAAATATGTGAGTCATGAGTCGGGTGAAGAATTTCAAGTGAGAATTTGGTTTGCTTACGATAAGCTTCATCATTATATTATAAGAATTTTAAACAACCCAAGCTCAAGCTTCATCATTATATTAAAACGAGTTATGACTAGAGACGGAGAATTCATATGGTGTTTATGTTATGTCTCTCATTTAGTTTGGGCAGTCCTAAATTACTTTTCGTATTCTTTAAAAACAACAAGCAACTAATGCAAATATTATGTTAACCTATTAAGAAATTATGTATATATTGTCTCATTGCATTTATGTAAATATTCAAAATTTAACTCATTTTAAAAACCCTAACGTTTTGCCAATATATAAGTGTTTCTTCCTTTTATTTTAAAGGTTTGATAATCCAATTATTCTCTCCATTATGTATTATTTTATCTTCATGTTGCTAATTCAATCCGCCTTTGACTTCCACGTACTAATGTTACACATACTTTCGTTGTATGTGTGATTTGGTTTTTATGGATGTTTCACACGACTCCACTGATGTTGTTCTTTCTTTTCATCTACTTATACCTTGACTAATTATTTATGCTAATGGTGATCTTATTGGTTATATGATTCCATGTGCTGTAATTAAACCAACTCAGTTTATGAGTTAGTTGGAATATAATCGCATGTATCCTTCGACTAGAATATTTATTTATGTGGAATTATCTTATAAGTACAAATGGGATTGTGCAATTTCAAAGTGGATTCCACATAATGTCACTACAAATGCTGGTACATTAGTTCATATTTCACCTTCTACTAAGGAGGTTTATTATCTTTGGCTAATACATGGGTTTGTTAGAGGTCCAACCTGTTTCGAAGATATTCGAATGGTTCGTGGAATAATATATCCTATGTTTATAGATCCATGTTCTGCCTTGGGTTTGTTCGATGATGATGATGAGTATGTCCATGCAATCATCGAAGCTGTTGGATGGTCTTCTGAAAATGTGATCAATGATTTCGTATATATTCTTTCAACTACTCTTGGTGAGGGTCAATGTAATAGGATAATTATTACTGCACGTCGTGTCTTGGCATGTCGTGGTTTGGAATATGATTTTTACCTTCACATGTAATTGCTTTAAGGTTATCTTCGTTTGGTATAAAAATTTTGGATTCTCTTTTTCAAATAAATTTATTGGATATATTATATAGATTTCTTTTCTATCTTCTATTCGATATTTTAAAGAAATTATTGTAAACTTATTATTTATCTTTTATATATGCGATATATACCTTACCAAAATATTTTCTAAGATAACTATCCCGCGCAGAACGCAGGTATTGCATTAGTTAACGAAAAAATAACAACTCTCTCTAATGGCTTTGATAGATTAATAGATTTTATTTGTTAATAAATTCGACCTTTTGTTCTATTTTCAAAAGATTGATCTTGTTATATATAATTATTCAAAACATATTCTTACATGACTTATAGAACATCCCATTCAGCGTTTCCAAAATCAAATAAACAACAAGATTTTCCGAAATGATTATAGCTTGATCAAAGAAAACGAAAAACTTTCGACTTCACGAAATCAATGAGCAACAAAGTTTCATTGGCGCGTTTCTCCATCACGCCGTTTCTTATAAACCGAGGAAAAAACAACCAACCACTTGTCACAACCACAAACCCCACTGTGAGCAACCGTGGCACCACCGGTCTCACCACCCACCTCCGCGCAAATGCCGTCCTCTTCACCGCCACTTCTGCCGCCGTGCAAGCCCATGCAACAAAAAGAACAAAGTGACTTCCCCTGTAGGCATCTCACGGGTTATATAGAAGAAGTCCACTTCGTGAGCCACACTGGACACTAAAAACGTCCCAAAAATACCAACCAACTTTGCATAATCAGAGCTCATTAAGTCTTCGCAAACTCGCCGCACAGGATTGTAGACTCCTGCCCGGAGAATAGCCGAGACCATGAGGTTCCATCGGCGACCCCAAAAGTCTTGAAGAGATGTTGCTAAGTATGGTTTGTTGAATTGTGTCTCTAGGTCGCACCCAACAGTGATGGTGACCAAACTTTGAGTAGCGTTAAGAGAACCTCAAGCTCCAAGTATAGATGCAGAGTATGGAGACACAATAGCAGAACGGGAGGTAGATTTTGTTTGTTATTATACGCATGTAACGCTACACCAAAGATTGCAACTTTAACTGCGGAAAACCATTTGGGTAAATGATTTGGGGAATTAGGGTTTTGTTGAAGCTTGATGGGGAAGCAAGTGAAGCAGATGAATCTGAAGAGATTTGCTGGAAGTGGGTAAAGAGGACCTTGATCAAAGCAGAATAGGATAAGCTTTAAATTGCCAACCCCTGAAAAGAAAAGGGCTGTTGAACAAGAGAATTAGAAGAGAGAAATAGAGGAAGAATAAGAAATAGAGCACAAATGGGAAGAACAGAGATTAATCGAGGAACACCGGTTTTGATTCTTGACGATGAGTAATAACAGTAAGATATGCAGATTATTGCTGAAGCCCTTACTTTAAATAAAGTCTTGAGTTCTTCCTCCATTACTCAGATCTTTTACTTTTGCGGTTCAGGAGTTTTTCAATAACCAAGCTTGGTTTTAACTTTGTTCTTGCGTGTGTAATAAGTAACTGGAATAAATGGTGAACATTTAAACCGAGAAGCTGAGGTTTTTGGGTTTCGGAAATATGAAGCAGGCCAGTCAACAACAAGTTTTGGTGATAAAAGGAGAAAGGATAAGGTTTCAACCTCTTAAGAGAAATTTCTTATCTTCTTCTTCTTTTCTTGTAATCACTATTGTTGTGAGCTCTCTGTAAAAACTCATCTAAAAGCTCAACTGGATTCCATGCATCGGATCCTGAAGAGAGAAGTACCTAGTTTGGGAACTCTATCTAAAAGCTCTCCGTAAGTCTTTTGTGTCAATTTCTTTCTCTTCCTTTTCTCTTTTTTTTATTCCACAAAACAAACTACAAACGAGAAAATAAAGAGATTGAATCGAATCCGGATCGACCTAGTATCAAAGGCGTATTAATATAACATAATAAAATATTATGAGTTTCTTCCACTATCTAAGCTACCAAGATTGTGTTAAGAGTTGATGCGGTATATATCTTTGTCTTAAGAGTCTTCAATCCCGGGCTACTATATCGTCACGAGCTAGAAAAGAGGGTTTTTTAGGGTGTTTTCCGGTTGGCGGTAGCTTTCTGGAGGCTTTCTTTTATAGAGTTAGAGACCTGAACGAAGGTTATGATCCCTTGCACTCTTTTGGAAGGAATAAAGATGTGTTGTCACATCACCTTGTACCTCTATTTATAGTAAAAAAGTTGAGAGTACATCCTAGGTTTTATGAACTGCAGTTGCCAAATCTGATCCCAGTTTAACCAGACCTCGGTTAGGAGTTAAGTTGGGTCTCACCAGCTTAGGCCTCCAGATTGCGCGAGCCGCAGGTTCGAGCCCAACACCGCCCCACAAAAGTCTTCTTCTTCACCAACACTTCAACCACCGTGCACAAAGTACCAAGTCACCTCTCCCGTAGCTGGCTCATGGGTTAAACCGACAAAGAGCGCCTCGTGAGCCATACCGGAGACTATGAACGTTGCCAAAACTCCTATGATCATAGCCCACTCTAAGTTTACAAAGTGTTCGCAAATGACACTTGACCGGAGAATATCCGGGAGCATGAGGTTCCACCGGCGACCCCAAAAGTCCTGAAGAGAGGTGGCTAAGTATGGTTGTTTGAACTGCGGCTCTAGGTCACAACCAAGAAGGATGGTGACCAGAGATTTGAGAGGGGTTAAGAGAATCTCGAGGTCCAAGTATGCATGAAGAGGATAGAGACCTAATAGTAGAATGGTAGGGAGATATTGGATGTAATCATACACATGTAACACCACAACAAAGATTGCAACTTTAACTGCGAAAAACCATTTAGGGAAATGGTTAAAGGGTTTAGGGTTTTGTTGAAGCTTGATAGGGAAGCAAGTGAAGCAGATGAATTGGAAGAGGTTTCTACGGGGTAATGCGAAAAGAGGGCCTTGATCAATGGAGATGAGTATGAGCTTTAAACTTGCAATGGAAAGATAAATCGCTGTGTAATTACAGAAAATCACAGAGGAGAAAAACAAAGGAAGAACAAGGAACAGACCACATACGAACAAAGAACTGAGAGCAATCGAGGTAAACCAGCTTTGATTTTGGATGATTAGTAGTAACAGTAAGATACCGAGATTATTGCAGAAACCCATACTTTGATGAAGTTCTTTAGTTCTGCCTCCATCTTTTGAGACCTTTTATTTATTTCACGTTGCTGAGTTTTCGTAATCACGGAGTTTTTTTTTAACTTGGTTGGTGCGTTTATAAACAAGAATCGTAATGAAACTAAGGCATGTGATTTTACAGGTAGATAACGGAAGAAGTTTCGTAGAATGAACCAGCTTGTTTAATTTAGTCTTGTAATGCACATTAAGTAATATTAACGCAGCTTCCGTATGTTATGTTTACGTGATGCAAGTTGCACCCATACGTGAACATGCACTACCGTATGTAAATCTGAAAATATATTCCTGTACTAAATGGTAACACTGCTTAACGTGTGCTAAAAATAATATCCCATTTTTATTGTGACAGCACTAATTAATTGAGGAAAGCTTCTAGAGAAAAACATTTCGAACAATTGCAAAAATGTCAATTTTAGTACGTACATTTTTTAAAATAACATTATGGATTGTCTATTTGCAAAAATGCTACTATTTATAGATTTTTAAAACTTAAACTTAAAATTTTAAACCCTAAAAATGTTTTGATCCCAAACAAACTCCTACCCCTCAAAACTAAACTCTAATACAACATAATTAGTTCAAACTTAAATGATATAATAAGTAAATAATTTTGAAAAAGTGACATTTTGCAAAGATTTTGAAAAGGTGGTATTTTTGAAAAATAGCATTTCAAAAGTAACATTTTTCAAAATTTCTCAAAACACTTCTTATATTATTATTTTTCTTCTAAATTTGTAAATTGAAAGATATGCGTGCGCATTTTTGCTAAACAAAATATGTTCTAAAACAAAAAATACCTAGCTAGATGAAAAACCAATTAAATAAAGAGACATTTACAAAAAAAAGTCACAAATACTAATTCTAATTGCAAATATGTCACAAGTGAGTTTTGATAGACAAAAATGTCACATGAGCTATTTTTGGACAAAAATGATCCTCCTTCCTTTGACTTTTTTTTTTTTTTGACATCTATAATATTATATTAAACATGGTGTAAAACCAGAAAGGAATACACGGTAGGAATACACAGATAGAATACAAGTAGATTACACTATTAGGATACTACGATATAATACAACCCCAAAACAATTCTGAAAACCATCCAAAGAAAGAGATTCAGAAATTGTCAACAACGCAAACTATAATCAAACTAGTTGTAGCGAGTATTCAACTATTTCTCCTTCCAACCAATGAACTCATTCATCACAAGCTATAGTCACAAAATTTTGAGGCAAAAGCTTACCACTGAAACTAGAGTGGAAAACAAGCATGCGACCGGTACGAAAAGCAGCTATGCCGCACCCTCAAGAGGCCCCCGAAGTCCAATGTAATTGGGCGCTACCAATTTCACGTACTCTAACTCTCCATCCCACACTAAAAACCCCACCGCAACAGAACCAGCGAGCCATCACAAAGTTAAAGGATCCAGCCATCAGGAAGGCGATTAGTGAAAACTACAATTCTTGGCCTTATTTTTCGTGAAGAATGACAGAGGGTTACGACCCATTCAAACCTTTTCAAGAACCCGATCCAAAGAAGCATTTTTGCAAATTACAGGTTGGGTTATTTTATAGATCCTTTGACTCTTACATCTCACCTCTCTCCTCGTTTCCTTTAATTCTTTTTTTTCCCTCACTTTTCTCCTCTCTCTTCTCTCCTTCTATCTTCCTCTTATTTAAATCTTTTTTTTTTTATTTTAGAAACACAACTTAAATATTTAGGTCAGATTTGTGTAGTACACAATGTAATATATACACGTACATATAAGTGTATACGTACACGTCAAATTTCTCTTATATTATATGTATACGTACACATACATATAATGTGTGTACATGTAATTTATATGTATGTATAAATGTATGTGTTCATGTACATGTGTACATATAGTATTTCTTGTACATACATATCTATTTACCTATTTACGTGTATACCTATTTACGTCTGTACACGTACACATAATATGTGTACAATATGCATGTACATATACATAATTCATTTACAGATACATATATATAAAATAACCCAACCTGTAATTTTTAAAATAATTCTCTTTCGGATTATTATTAACACAAATAATAATCCTCAACGGGTCACAACACAACTGCGGAACAATATAATCAATAACCAATAATAACATTCAATAAATCCCATACTTTACTCAAGCCACTAATCCAAATCAATCCATAACAACAATCCAATAACAACATACGTCAATAACCAATCCAACAAGTTCCAGAATTAACCAACACCCTAGCAATTCTAACAAAATGATCACTCAAACGAACCCCTAGACCATCTCCTCTTCCTCGCCTCGATCCCACGATCACACCTTGTCTCTACCTGCATCACATGGTTATACGAGATGCGTGAGTATTATCACAAATACTCAGTGAGACGGTCATCCCATCTACTAGGCTATACACACAGGCATAAGAGAAATGATACAATACCAGTGTGAACACGCAACAAGGCAAGCAAGAACAAACAACACATGTTCGCCAAAACTGGCCACGTGTCAATCGACACACACTACAAGAAAACACAGATTTAGCGTCAGCATATTTCGATGCTAAATGCTGTTAGCATCGATTTAGCGTCGAAAATCATTTCGACGCTAAATCGTCGACGCTATTTTTGCGTCAAACATAATTTTGACGCTAATTCGACGCTAATTGGATGCACATTAGCGTCGAAATAGCGTCGAATAGTTGCATCGAACTGATTCGACACTAATTCGACGCTAAACTAGTGTCGCTAAAATACGATGCAACTATTCGACGCTAAATTAGCGTCGAATTAGCGTCAAAACGCAACGGCAATCGACGCTAAATAGCATCGATTTATCATCGATCTGATAACATTTAAAAAAAAATGAAAATATTATAAAAAATATTATAAAATATACTAAAAATTAAAAATATTATAAAATAAAATTATCCGATACAAATGAAATTAAAACGCTAATCTACTGACGTTGTTAGGTCTTTAGGTTGATGACATCTTCTCGAATCATCTCTTCAGATTCCTGCTCGAACTGCGTTGGACCGGGAGGTGTACTAGGCGTTGGAGGACGCCGAAACCCTTGCAAGGCAGTTAATAATGTCGGGTGATCCATTGCAATGATGTCAAAGAGACCGGTGATTGCCGAGAGGCTAGTCTCTAGCTGCGCAATCCTAGTATTAGTAGCATCCAACTGTCTGGTCAATTGCGGCTCAGACGAACCCGGAGTGTAAGAATTTCGAGCAGACAAAGAAGCTGCAGGGACATCCCTGATGGATCCAACACCCATCGTTCGTCCGTTATTCTTCGGTGCAACCTATAAAATAAAAGTGTTATACAATAAAATTGTAATAAAAAATAAGTTTAAATATAATATAAGAACCTAAAAAATTACCTCATCGTAAAGTCTATCGAAATCTTGGACACCCATCGTAGACTGGACAGACTTATCTAGCTCTGTCAGTCGTGCGTTGTATGCTTTGAACATTTGTTCCGCTTGAGCGGTAACAAACGTCTCATCCGTCTTCCGATGAGTTTTCTCCATCACTTTAACCATCGGAAAAGATCACCGCCATCAGCTTGTTAAATAAAAATAAACATAGATAAAAATGAAATATAGAATAAATAAATATTTAAAATACTAATAATCAAATAAATTAATTTAATTAAAATATTACCATATTCAGTCGTACTATGGCATACGATGATTGACCCGCACAATGCTTTGAAGGTCCATCTCCTTCGGCTACCGGCGTGAGACGGGATGCAGAACACTTCCTTGATTTAACCACCGAATGGGGATCCTCCCAAAACTACACTAGACCCGACCAAACATCGGGATCCACCCCTATCGGCTTAGCCTCATCGCCTCTCGCGCATCACGCTTTCTTCAAGTTACCGACATAACCGTTGAGACGCTTTAGGGCATTCTGCTCGAACGCCGCTCGCACTTCGAAAGTATAAAATTCCTCCCACTGCCACCCTTGCTACAAAAATACGAATAATGTTATGAATATATTAAAAATCAAATACTTTAATAAATAAAAATAAATAATATAAAATGACTTACCGCCCATGACTCGAACCATATATCCCGAACATGCTACGGCGTCTAGCTCCATGATGGCCTTGGTGACCGAACGCGAAACTTTGTTATCGCTAAACCTGTAAACCAAAATATTAAATTGCTAATATTAAAAATTAATTACACTTAAAAAAATTAATTAGTAATATTGCAAAAAATTTAATCCTACCATAATGTACCAGGAGGCCTCATGGGATGGAGAACCCTAACCCGTGTCTCACGTCCAGGTTGGCGGAGAAGCTCGATAATCCGCATCATAAGAGGCGCGTTTGCCGGTGGAGGGACCTCTGGGTGGTCATCGGAATGATCTACTTCGTCTTCTTCTGACTCTGGCTCTGGCTCTGGCTGAGGCGGTGGCGGAGCTCGTGGTGCAACTCGTGGTGGAGCTCGTGGTGGAGCCCGTGGACGATAGGTTGCAGCCTGCGAACCCGACCCTGATCCTGATCCTGATCCGCGACGACCATCAGATCCAGAAATCGTAGCATCTTTGCCAAATAACTGTCTGTATGAAGGTGGTAGATCCTCCTACAAAATAAAATAAATTTATTAAATTAAATATAAAAATATAAATTCATAAATAAATTAAAAACTTGTAAACACATAAATCCATAATTTTAACTTCAAAAATAATTTTATATTTCCATAAACAACTTGTAAAGTAACTTGTAAATTCAATATTTATTTTAATTAAATATTTATTTTGAGTGTAAAAAATCCATTAATTTCGTTTTCATACTATTTTACATTAAAAATTGTCATAAAATATAAATTCATAAATTAGTTTTTATGAGGCATAAATTCATAAGTTTATAAATTTATATATAACTTATCAATACAAACACCTAAATCCATTCTATCAATTCTAAAATCAATTCCATTTCCTAAAATTTATTTCCTACAAATTTACCCTCCTACAATTTCCATTTCCTACAAATCCATTATAATTTCTACTAATCAAGAAAATGATTTTTTTTGTCAAATACTCGGTAAATCAAATTTTGAAAATTGAAAAAAAAAAAAAATCAACATACCATTATAATCCAAAGAACCGGCCGACTAATCGACTACCGGCGGAGAGAAGAGGGAGCGACGAGCGGCGAAGGCTGCGGCGGAGGGAGCGACGCACGGCGGAGAGAGAAGGGAGCGGCGGAGGTTCCGACGAGCGGCAGAAAGAAAAGGGAGCCGCGTATCCGAGACGAGGAAGAAGGAGGAAGAATTTCACCGGTGGATTTCGTGGAATGGAGTGGCGGCTTCGAGACGAGGATGAAGGGTTATCGGCGAAATCTCTAAAAAAATTGCAGAGATGAGACGAGGAAGAAGGCGGAAGGAGGGTTATCGCGAGTATTAATTAAACACAAACCGACGCTAAACCGACGCAATTTTGCATCGAAATAGCGTCAAATTAAACGTAATTCGACGCTATTTCAACGCAAAATTGCGTCGGTTTAGCGTCAATCTGTGTTTTTATGGTATTTGAGTATATGTAATTTTCGGTTTCCCACGCAAAATAAATGTTCATCGCGGGCTGATAGGGTAATTTTTTGAGTTAGCATCGAAAACAAATATGAAATATTTCGGTTTACCGCCATTGGTTTAATCAAATTAATTCAATATAGCGTCGGATATTTAAAAATCCGATGCGTTTTCCATTCTATACCCTAAACTCCAAACATAAAATTTGTTTCATTTAGAATCGAATTAGCATCGAAATTAGCGTCGATTTACGTGATTTCGATGCTAATTCGACGCTAAATGAAACAAATTATGTTTGGGGTTTACGATAACGAAACCGCCGCCGATACAAAAATAATCTTAGCCATTTCAATCTTTGTTATAACCGAATAAAGGTTTTGATGATATATGTAAACTTATATAGTTTTTTGAAATCAAAGTCCTTACATGCTTTTGTTTTAAATTATAAATATATACTTATTTTTTTGCATTTAAATATTTCAATACATATAACATTTATGGTTTACATTGAATCATCAACGCTAAATCTTTTATTCTATACCCTAAACAACAAACGTAAAATTTGTTTAATTTAGCGTCGAATTAGCATCAAAATCACGTAAATAGACGCTAATAGCGGCGAATTAGTGTCGGTTCATGTGATTTCGATGCTAATTCGACGCTAAATGAAACAAATTTTACGTTTGGGGTTTATGATAACGAAACCGCCGCCGATACGAAAATAATCTTAGCCATTTCAATCTTTGTTATAACCGAATAATTTTTAAATTTGAAATTTGCATAAAAAAATATTCATAAAAATTAGAAATATTTGAAAATACATGCAAAAGCAAATTTAAATTATCCGAAACAAATAAAATAAAAACACAAAATGCAAATAAAAACACTAATATATGCTTCACTCTTAATCGTGATTTGAGTTCTCGTCATCCTCATCGGTATTTTCTCCACTCTCGTTTGCGAACTCGTCTTCGGGGTTTTCTGCATTGATAGCATCCAGAAGTATTTTAGCTTCTCGATTTTGCGGATCTATAAGAATGATGTTGTATATATCTTGTTCTGCAGTTGTTAGATCCACGGCAGTTTCATATTGCATAGGAGTGTCGTCGGATTCAACTATCATTTCTGGGAGCTATTTTAAGCACAGATAACCATGAAATCCTTATTTTTCTGACACGTAGATATGGAATGAAACAAACTTGATCCGCTTGTGATGCAAGGACAAATGGATCGTACTTTGCATAAGAACGCGAGCCATTAACATCGATGACACCAAACTTTTCTACTCGAACCCCTCGCCCGACAACTGGATCAAACCACTCGCATTTGAAAAGGGTGCACTTTAAGTTAACCAAACCAGGGAATTGCACTTCAACAATGTCTTGTATAATGCCATAAAAATTCGTGTCCCCGGCTCGAACTACCACACCATTGTTCGCAGTTGCTCTATTTTTACCACGTTCGAACATATGAAATACATAACCTCGGGTAAAATATATTGGAGATGAATTAACTTTCCCCAACGCACCTTGGATCAACTCTCTAAACCATACAGGGTATGACGTGTCTCCATTATCAACCTGGCAAATATAGTATACACAAATTGTATATATAGATTTTTATGAAAAGTAGATATATATACTTTTGTCCTCAACCATGTAGTAAAGTGTAGATCTTTACGTTTGTCAATCTCACCGGCGGATGCATTTGGGAAAGCCTCGTTAACTTGGCGAATGAATTCACTAATAGAAAATATAGTTATAACAAATGTTTTCAAAGCATATATAAGTACAAAAATAACCCTTTTGACCTCAATCCATAGTTGATAATTATAATATGTACCTAAAAAATGGGCTAACTTTGTCGCATTGTAAGAGAATATATGATATGCTCAAATTTACCCTGAGCTACTCTCTCAAATTAAGAGATCGTAGTAGTACTTAGGGGTCGAATCCACAGGGAATCGAATAACACAACCAATTCATGAGTTCAAATTTTGCTAGGTAAATATGTGTGAATGAATAAAAACAGTAGGCAAACGAATAAATGATTATCAAGGTTTTAGAATTCAATTAGACAAAGGTTAGGCCTTGGGTAATTCGTAGGGATGATTTGAAATTCGATTGTGTCGATCGACACGGATATATTTAAACCGTAGGATTTTATTAAGAACCATTCTAGAACATAAACACGAATGTAAAATCAATCAACTTTCGTTGCAGAGACTATCTATGATTAGATTCCTAAATCTCAAATTTCTTTGCGAACCTAGAGAATTAAATCAAGCTTTATAGTTCAAGTTTAATTGCTCACAAAATTCCTAAGCCAAATTTCTTTGCGAATAGGTAATTTTGCTCATCTAAGATTATTTCAGGTTATCAATAATACTTTCGTATCTATTTAAACAACCTATGATATCTAATTTTAGTTGATCAATCCTAAAATAAGATTTATACCAATCTAGATGAAGAACATAAAGATAAATCCTAACAGGGTTTCAATCCATTCAATTTCTCATCAAACCCTAGAACTACCCTAAACCTAACAAGCAGACTACTCAGACATAGAAGATGTAAACATAATCAATGAATAAATAGTTTGCATAAAAGAGATAAGATAAAAGATACAGAGAGTTCGAATTGACAGAGTCTAGACGCATGAAATCTCCTAAGCTCCTCAAATCTCCTCCCTTCAGTTCTAAAGTTAAAAACTGGATAAAAACCTGAAAACCTAAGGAAAAACTATTTATATTGTCTAAAAATCGGATTGGGCCTTGGTGTAAACTTTTGGGCTTTTTGGGCAAAACTGGAATTTACTTCTCTTCTCATCATATATGACCATGTCGATCGACACACAGGTCCATGTCGATCAACACGGTCGTATATAATCGACTTCGACTTCATCACTTCAGCTCTTCTTTCTCCGATACTCCAAAACGCTCCAAAAGCTTCTAGTAATCTCCAATCATCCATTATCCTGCAAAGACTCTAAAAGGACTCGAAAATACCAAAAAGACTCTACGAAAAGGACTTATATCATGGTCGAAAACGGGTAAAAACCATGATATATCAACTCCCCCAGACTTAGCATTTGCTTGCCCTCAAGCAAAACATACACTTAGAATGTGAAAGAGGTTTGAAATCGTAGAAACTTACCTTCTCTTGGGGTACTGAACCGACCCCTTTCAGCTAGTAATCCACATAATTCATAACCGACTCAAAATCAGACCACTATGTACTTCTCCATAGACATTCGCAGCCTTTCAAATTCATCCACGACTACTCAACATAACCCGTTGGATATCATTGCAAGGTCTCGTCCCAGATCTTGACGCCAAAAGCCTTCTAGACTCATTCCCATATTATACCATGACCAGTGAATCCATATAACTTTCGGTACCCTTTCTCCCCCAGACTTATTTAATTCGAAAATATATTTTTTTTTTTCGAATGGAATGTTGAAACTCAAAAGCAGTGCTTTCACTACTGTTGTTCCTTGTGAGAAGACAGGGTCGTGAGATCGCTCGTCCACTATATCCGTTCTAAGGGACTCAGACTGCTGCTTTTGAGCTCTGGGTGATCACCTCTTGAGTACTGATTCACTGGAATTGTATTTCCTCATCTGGTACTCAAGAACTATCATATCACCCCATTTTTCATCATTTTTTTTTTTTATAAATTAGGGAGAGGGGTACTATTAGTTTCAACAGGAATTTGCACTATTCAGGTATGAATGAGGAATCAAGCTTTATGAAAATCAATCACCGAGGAGACCGTATAATTAGGTCTAACCTGGCGGATTATGCTGGAAGTAACAAACGTCTCTAGTTAACTGGTCAGCCTTAGAATTTTTCATTAGTCTGACTCTGAAATCGATCCTGGAAGAATGGTCACACGACTGAAAGAGACTATCCACTTAAACCAAAAGAAGGGTCATTGTTTCCAACTGACTATTTTAACTCAATAAAAACGTTTTGGACTGACTCTAAAAAAATGAAAAGAAAGTTAGTAACTATCGATCGACACAGGTTTCTGAATCGGATCATGAGTTGTGTGGAATTGGAGACAAAATGTTGAACCGTGTCGATCGACATATAGATTCATGTCGATCGACACATAGTCTGTGGACATTTCCGCAAATTTGGTCATCATTTGCCATCGTTTAAACAAATTTCAAAGCTAATCATTTTGCAAAACACAACTCAAAAGACGTGATTAAGAGGAAAACATAGGCAAATCGCATTAGTTCATCAGTTCTGAAATCCTAAAGAAACATAAAACAAACTGACTCAAGGAAAATCAGAAAAATAGACTCAAAGTTAGATAATAAAAGAAAATAAAAAGAAACAGGAAAAAGGATAAGTGATCTAATCATCCTCCTCTGATGATGATGAAGGTCGTGGAGTAGGTTGGCGAGGACAGATGCATCCACAGCGTGGCCAAGTAGACACGGCAGTCCAGAAGATCTGGATACTCTGGGCCATCCAACTCTGAAACTCGTCTAGAGGATGGCCAGGCAGAGGTGGTAACAGAGGAAGCTGAGGTGGCTGAGAGGGAGCACGGGAAGTGCCTGCGCCTGAAGTACTAGCTGGAGCAGTATCTCGGGTAATCTGCTTGCGCTGAGCTCCAACTGGGCGCACAAGTCTCTAGTCTGGCTCAAAAGCCAGCAAGGTAGGGTCCTCAGAGATCTTCATCAGCTCTGGACGCGGTAGCTTCACCATCCGTTGCTCTCCAGGAACAGGGCGGAAGACCCAGTGCTCGTCAGCTGCAAAGGGTTTGTTGCTCTTTTTCAAAGTAAGTGGCGTGTTCTTCAGGGAGATCAAATGACGTGCGAAGACAACCCCCATGTTAGGGTGAGGCTCAATCCAGGTTGAGGGTTGTGTCTCTTCCCAAGCCGTGTCTGGAATATCCTTCCGGAGAGCATATGATAACAGGACCAGCTCCTGAAGTCGCATCTTCCCGGGCTCCACCTTGTACAGAATCATGGTGGAGAATAGGCGGAGCAGGTAGCGAATGACCGGATGCCTCACATCAGTGTGTGTAGAGGCAGCGGGAGCATACATTCCGGTCCCAAATCGCGCCCAAAATGCATGTATTTCCGGGATGTTCTCCGGGAGTCCATGATAATTTCGATCCTCGTCAAAGCCGTATACCCTGCAAAGATCCCGGAGAGTGAGCGAGTCAAGGACTCCTCTGATCTTAAAGCTCAAACTCCACTGCCTCTCCTCATTAGTGCCCTCATCGCCACTGTCTACATAACAAAGTCGCACTGAGGCGAAAAACTGACAGACCAAATCAGGGTACATATCGTAATTGCGAGAGGCAATGGTCCCCAGTCCCGCATTCCGCAGTAGTCGCAATAGCTCTGCCTTGAGACCTAAACCACTGACTGTTCTTGGATCTGCAACTCTGGTCGGAGAGAGTTTCACCTTGAGCCACTCGTTATACAGGAGCGAGTCATAGTCGTCCCATTCCTCCGTGATCGCCCTGTCAATAACATCGCTGCGAAGTAGGATTTTTGCAGGAACGTCATCAAACTGCCTTGCGATGGGGATTTTCCTTCCCTCGAGTCGTGGCCAGGGATGACGAGATGCGACAGTCTGAACCGTTGGTTGAGAGTTGGATGCAGCTTCTTTGTCTGTTCGTTGACGCTTTGGAGCCATCTTTGTAGATCGAGTAAATGGAGTGTAGAATCACAAAGAGGATGAAAAACCGAGTAGATTAGAGCCAAAAATCACTTAATTTGATGAAGATTTGAAAAAGATATGGATGTTTTGAGGAGCGATGTCGAGCGATATGGTTCTGTCGAAGGGTTTATGAGGAGGAAGGAGAAGAAAACTTACCTGTTATCGTGTGCTGGGCCGGCTCGTCTGTGGGCCGTGTCGATCGACACACAGGTCCGTGTCGATCGACACGGCTGTTCTTCTTTTCTTTTGCCCGAAAATTCCTTCACAAAATCCATAATTTCTCTAGACTAAAGTTAGTGAAAACTAAAAATTAGAATAATGTACACTTACCAGTGGGTTGCCTCCCACTAAACGCTTATTTTCAGTCATTAGCTTGACTGTGTCAGAGTTCAGTCAGCGGGTGCATCATCCAGAGGCACAATGTGTCCTTCCGGAATCTCGGCTTCTGCCCAATAATGTTTCACCCTTTGCCCATTCACGGTGAACTCTTTCCCATCCTTGCTGATCAGGACAACAGCTCCATGTGGTCGTACTTCCTTGATGGTAAAAGGACCTGACCAACGAGAACGAAGTTTACCAGGAAAAAACTGTAAACGAGAGTTGTAAAGCAGTACCTGGTCATTGGGTTCGAATGTCCTGGAGATGATCCTCTTGTCATGATATGCTTTAGTCCGCTCCTTGTATAACTTAGAGCTTTCGTAAGCATGATGTCTGATTTCATCCAGTTCATTCAGCTGTATCAGACGTCTCTCTGCAGCAGGCTTGATGTTGAAGTTGAAATGCTTAACCGCCCATGCTGCTCTGTGTTCCAATTCAACCGGAAGATGACACGCTTTCCCACAAAGCAGATGAAATGGAGTAGTTCCCAGAGGTGTCTTATAGGCAGTCCTGTAAGCCCAAAGTGCATCATCAAGTTTGGCTGACCAATCCTTCCTTATGGAATTTACCGTCTTCTCAAGGATTTCCTTGATTTGTCTGTTGGATACCTCGACTTGTCCACTCGTCTGAGGATGATAAGGACTGGTCACGCGATGGTGCACTCCGTATTTCTACAAAAGCTTAGCAAAAACTCTGTTAATAAAATGTGTCCCACCATCACTGATGACAACTCTGGGAACTCCAAATCGAGGGAAAATGATGGTCTTAAACAGCTTAACCACCACCGTAGCGTCATTCTTAGGACTAGCAATCGCCTCCACCCATTTGGAGACATAATCCACAGCTACCAAGATGTACTTTTTCCCATAGGACGACGGGAATGGGCCCATGAAGTCAATGCCCCAGCAATTAAAAACCTCAACCTCAAGGATGAAGTTTTGTGGCATCTCATTCCTCTTGCTAATCTTACCTCGCCTCTGACAAGTATCACACTGCGCAATGAAGACATGCGCATCCTTGAACATAGTAGGCCACCAAAACCCAGCTTGTAAAACCTTTAAGACCGTCTTGAATGTGGCGAAATGCCCAGAATACTCTGAACCGTGGCAGTGGTAAAGCACATCCCATATCTCACTCTCTGTAATACACCTTCTGTAGATTCCATCTGAACAGTGTTTGTAGAGATAAGGCTCATCCCAATAGTACCTCCTTAGCTCCCTCATGAATTTCTTCCTCTCGTATCCCTTAAGATCAGTATGCACGTCCTCTGCAGCTAGGAAATTTGCAATGTCAGCGTACCACGGTCGGCTTGATCCAGAAATGGAACATACGAGGTCATGTCGATCGACACACATGTCCATGTCGATCGACATATCCGTTGCTGAAATCTGAGAGCATCCTCAATGGGGGGTTCTTAACCCAATTCTTAAATATAAAATTATTAAAACACACACTCTTTCTTCCTTTTACTCAACTTTTTACTTTCTCTTTCATCCTTTTATTCAACTTTTATTAATTTTATATTTAAACACTCTCTCATCATTTTAAAAACACTCTCCAAAAGTTCTTATCTAAGCAACTCTCTCTTCTTTTTACTCAACTTTTATTAATTTTATATTTAAACACATCCACTATCCTCTTTTTACTCAAATTTTATATTTCAATACACCCCACAAAAACACTCTCTTTCTTCTTTTTACTCAAATTTTAATAATTTTATATTTTAAGAACTCCTTAAGCACCCCCCATTGAGGATGCTCTGAGGCGTGACGGTTGAGTCCCGTGTCGATCGACATGGCTCCTTCATGTCGATCGATACGACACCTAACAGTTCGGAAACATGTTGATCTAGCACCGTGCCCGCTTGCAAACCAGTCTCAATGTAGTGCACACTCTCCTCTAGGAAGTAATCATCGACGGGGACGTGGTCTTCTATCCGAATTCGCGAAAGATGATCCGCGACACCATTCTCATCTCCTTTCTTGTCTTTCACCTTTATGTCGAACCCCTGGAGAAGTAGAATCCATCTCAACAGTCTAGGCTTAGCATCCTTCTTCTGCATCAGGTATTTGAGTGCTGAATGATCTGTGTGCACTATCGCCTTGGCTCCAATCAAGTAGGGGCGAAACTTCTCAAAGGCAAAAACCACTGCTAGCAGTTCCTTTTCCGTAGTTGCATCTTTTGAGCCTCGTCTAGTGTCCTACTAGAATAATAGATGGCATGCAGCTTCTTGTCTTTCTTCTGACCCAAAACAGCCCCAACTGCATAATCACTGGCATCACACATCACCTCGAAAGGCAAATTCCAGTCCGGAGGTTGCACTATTGGAGCACTCACCAAAGCCTGTTTGATCTGTTCAAAAGCAGCTAAACAGTTAGTATCAAAAAGGAATTTGACATCCTTACAAAGCAAATTGGTGAGTGGGCGGGCGATTTTGGAGAAGTCCTTGATGAATCTCCGGTAGAATCCAGCGTGTCCTAGGAAGCTACGAACTTCCTTGACTGAAGTGGGTGGTTGCAGACTTGTCATGACCTAGACAAAATTCTAGTATCAAAAATCGATTGGTAATATCGATTCCCCGGCAACGGCGCCAAAATTTGATATGCTCAAATTTACCCTGAGCTACTCTCTCAAATTAAGAGATCGTAGTAGTACTTAGGGGTCGAATCCACAGGGAATCGAATAACACAACCAATTCATGAGTTCAAATTTTGCTAAGTAAATATGTGTGAAAGAATAAAAACAGTAGGCAAACGAATAAATGAATATCAAGGTTTTAGAATTCAATTTAGACAAAGATTAGGCCTTGGGTAATTCGTAGGGATGATTTGAAATTCGATTGTGTCGATCGACACACAGGTTCGTGTCGATCGACACGGATATATTTAAACCGTAGGATTTTATTAAGAACCGTTCTAGAACATAAACACGAATGTAAAATCAATCAACTTTCGTTGCAGAGACTATCTATGATTAGATTCCTAAATCTCAAATTTCTTTGCGAACCTAGAGAATTAAATCAAACTTTATAGTTCAAGTTTAATTGCTCACAAAATTCCTAAGCCAAATTTCTTTGCGAATAGGTAATTTTGCTCATCTAAGATTATTTCAGGTTATCAATAATACTTTCGTATCTATTTAAACAACCTATGATATCTAATTTTAGTTGATCAATCCTAAAATAAGAGTTATACCAATCTAGATGAAGAACATAAAGATAAATCCTAACAGGGTTTCAATCCATTCAATTTCTCATCAAACCCTAGAACTACCCTAAACCTAACAAGCAGACTACTCACACATAGAGGATGTAAACATAATCAATGAATAAATAGTTTGCATAAAAGATATAAGATAAAAGATACAGAGAGTTCGAATTGACAGAGTCTAGACGCATGAAATCTCCTAAGCTCCTCAAATCTCCTCCCTTCAGTTCTAAAGTTAAAAACTAGATAAAAACCTGAAAACCTAAGAAAAAACTATTTATATTGTCTAAAAATCGGATTGGGTCTTGGTGTAAACTTCTGGGCTTTTTGGGCAAAACTAGAATTAACTTCTCTTCTCGTCATATATGACCATGTCGATTGACACACAGGTCCATGTCAATCGACACGGTCGTATATAATCGACTTCGACTTCATCACTTCAGCTCTTCTTTCCCCGATACTCCAAAATGCTCCAAAAGCTTCCAGTAATCTCCAATCATCCATTATCCTGCAAAGACTCTAAAAGGACTCAAAAATACCAAAAAGACTCTATGAAAAGGACTTATATCATGGTCGAAAACGGGTAAAAACCATGATATATCAATATATGTGTGTGCACAATTGTAGTCTTCGTACGAGAACCAGTCTTCTTCTCTTGTGATTCCGGCATGCCTACCAACTGCACATATATCTGGGACATCAGAAACTGGATACGTTTGTGCGATGCCACCATCGTCGTACCTACGTCGAGCTCTTTTTTGTGTCCGGACAGTTGGAGGAAAGTAATATGAGCTTAAATGAGAGGTTTTTTTGGTTAAACTTCCCGCAACAATTGATCCCTCAACCTTAGCCAGGTTTTTTGCCTTTCCTTTTAAGTGTTTCATGAATCTCTCGAAATGATACATCCAACGAAATTGAACAGGCCCTCCTAAATCGGCTTTGTGAGGAAGATGGACAGGAACATGCTCCATCACATCAAAGAAAGATGGAGGGAATATCTTCTCTAAGTTGCACAGCAGTATTGCGATGTTATTGTTTAGTTGTTGAATTTCATCCTCAGTCAGAGTTCGCACACACATATCTCGAAAAAATGCTCCAACACCTAAACCCAAAGTTCAATATCAACCAAAAAAGAAATATAATTTTCCACACATTATTTGTTTAGATATTTATATATCGTCACAGAAAATATACCTGCAAGTGATTCATGCACGTTCGTTGGCAAAAGCTTTGCAAAGGTGAAAGGCAATAATCTCTGCATAAACACATGACAATCATGACTCTTCATACCAGAAAATTTTTTCCCTTGCTCCACAAACTTAGAGAGTTTTGACACGTATCCATCTAGAAATTTAACTTCGGTGGAAACCCAGTTGAAGAATGTTGATTTGCCTTCGCTTGACATCAAGATTTAACTGGAGCTCTCCCATCTCCCGTGAGATATAACTCAACTCTAGAGCATATAAGAGGCAAATCCAATCTTGACTTCAAGTTGTCTTTAGACATACCTGAAATGTTTAAGATGGTGTGCATGATGTTATCAAAAAAGTTTTTCTCAATGTGCATGACATCAAGATTGTGGCGCAATAGATGATCTTTCCAGTACGGTAGATCCCAGAAAATGTTTTTCTTATGCCAATTATGTTCGACAAGGTATCCATCTGGGAGATTGGTCGGGATATTAAGCCAGTTACCACCACGTTTTGCTGTGTCCTGAGCTCCCCAATAATCAAGTTGACCTTCAATTTGCTCTCCAAAAAGATATGGAGGTGGGGGGATACGAACACGTTTTCCCTTTGTGAACAACCTCCTGTTCCCTCGGTACGGATGGTTCATAGGGAGAAACCTCCGGTGACAATCAAACCAACAAAATTTTCTACTATTTTTTTGTTGGAAGGCATCTGTTTCATTTTGGCAATATGGACATGATAACCTACCATGTGTTGTCCAACCAGATAACATTCCGTAGGCTGGAAAATCTCTTATCATCCACATAAGCACAGTTCGCATGGTAAAATTCTTTTTCCTAGAGTAATCAAAAGTACGAACCCCATGAGACCACAACATGTTCAACTCGTGAATTAGCGGTTGTAAATACACATCAATAGATCTTCTTGGATGCTTCGGACCAGGGATGCACATATCAGGCGGAAGGTTATAAGGTGTCAATATAACCGGCCACAAAGAATATTGCCTGCCAGACATATTGAACGGACTAAAACCATATGTACATAGGCCAAGATAAACATTGCGCTTCTCTTTAGCAAAATTAGAGTGTACCGATTTGAAGTGTTTCCAAGATTTTGCATCAGAAGGATGATGAACATCTCCTTCAATAGTTGAATGTTCCGCATGCCACCTCATTGATGCAGTTGTTTGTTCTGAATGGTATAACCTTTGTAGCCTATCTGTTATGGGCATGTACCACATTCTCTGGTACGACACTTTACTTCTACCAGCTTCTTGAGGCTTAAATCGACATTCCTGCAGATCTTCATCATCTTTCCAAAATATCATGCAATTGTCAATGCAAACATCTATCATCTGCGAGGGCAATCCTAAACTAGAGACTAGTTTATGTATGTCGTAGTATGACTCAGCAGCTTGATTACCCTCTAGCAGATATTCTTTTAGAAGAGCTGCCCAATCATCCATGCAACTCTCAGATTGATTATGATCAAACTTTATTGTCATCATCCTAGATGCCAATGATAATTTAGACAGACCTTCCCTACAACCTTCATAGATTAGTTGGTTTGCAGAATCAAGCATATCATAAAAAATTTTAGCATCTACATTGGGTTCCTCAGCAACATCAGGAGTAGACATAACTCCAGGAAATGCATCGGTTACTATTTCTTCGAACCTATTATGCTCTAACCCGACATCATGATCATTTTCTATAACAAATTGATGCTGATCATATTGTTCATTCGAATAACCCTGATCCATAGGTTGGTAACTAGTACTACCCGAAGTTTCATCTTCATATCCCTCTCCATGATAAAATCAAACATAATACTCAGGTGTAAACCCTCTATTAAGTAAATGCGTACCAACTGTATCAATTGTCTGCGGCCTCGAATTTTTGCACTTCCGACACGGGCACACCATCACTCCGGTCCGTTGAATTATAGGCACACTACTCGCTTGAGCCATGAAAATTTTAAGGCCGTTGAGGAACTCTTCTGAAAGCCCTCCATTTTCATCTTGACGTCGATACATCCAGCGTCTGAGTTCGTATATATCGCCCATTTTTTTTTCTAAATTAAGTAAATAATTTTTTTTAATTTCGTAGTTTTTTTTATATTGTGGAATGATTTCTTGGAGTGCGTTTGGGCGGGTATATATAGGAGATTTTAGCAGTAATTTAGCATCGATTTTGCATCGAATATTTAGTATCGTATTAACATCGAATAGCTTTGCGTCGATTTTGCATCGAATTAGCATTATTTTTGCATCGTTCGTAAGTGACGCTAAATAGGTAGGTGAACCCGTTTTTAATGTGTCACCTACCTACCAAATTCGACGCTATATTCGATGCTATATTCGATGCTAAATCGACGCTAACATTGCATCGATTTAGCATCGAAATTAGACTACCGACGACACTTCGACGCTAAATCGACGCTGTCGAATTGTTTCCCTAACTAGCGTCGGATTTTGTAAGCGACACAAGTACGACGCTAAATTTCGATGCTAAAACAGTGTTTTCCTGTAGTGACAAGCTCAGCGTGCCGATCGACGCATCAACCCAGAACCTGGAAATCGATGCACCATGTGTCGATCGACACGAGCCCCGTGTGTCGATCGACACATCGACACAAATGTTGGAAATCGAGCCTATCCTCTCATGGCTCGATTCCAAACAATTCACCTGCACAAATCCACTCAACATAACACAAATTGCACCAAAGAAACAAAAAGCAAACGCATCCTATCATCCTCTTTACCCAGATAAGCCATGGTCACGTACTCACCTTGGATCTGAAGGGAGAAAGGAGGAAAACGGATGAGAACTGCAAGGAACTACTCCTCAACACCGAGATCTACACTCTACACACGAGAAATCACTCCAAGAACGATCTCCCAAGCCTCCCAACGAATCTCCTCTCACAAATCTCTCTGGAAACTCTCTGGAACTCTTTTGAAAACTTTCTGGAACTCTGCAAGTCCCAAAAGGCGGCCAACCCCCTATTTATAGGGAAATCCTAGGGTTTCACCCTAAACTGGATCGCAAACCGACACTTAAATCGAATCGATCTGGTTTGATTTTAGCTTGTGTTGTGTGTGTCGATCGACACAACGTCCAGAACACGACTTCTCACAAGTCCAAAAAACGTGTGTCGATCGACACACTCACCCTGTGTCGATTTGGTTCACGGGCGTTACATGTACGTACACATGTAAATATAATACGTACATATACTAATAACATATTGTAGATTATATACATGTTGTATGTGTCTGTGTTCAACACATCATATGTATGTATATATGTGTACGTACAACTAAATATATATTACGTACATATGTACATGTACACATATATATACACTTGTGAATATATGTCATACATATAAAATATATGTATACATTTTTGTACTTGTACATACAAATGTATATATAATACCTATTATATGGATGTTTAAATATAATACCTATTATAATATCTATTATATGAATATATGTCATATATATAAAATATATGTACAAACATTTATATGTACGTGTACGTACATATATAAATATATTTGTATATATGACATGTATATGTATACATATAACATATTATATAGATGTTTATATATATACGTATCATACATTTATTTGTAAAATAATCAAAATGCAATGAAAATGGATATCAAATTGTAAACAAAGTAAATTATAATAGAAACTAAAAATAAATTTTTTTTTATTAAATTTTAATATGAATTTATAAGAAAATAAGAAATAGAAAATATAGTAAAAAAGTTAATAAACAAAAAAAAAAAAGATACAAATGTGAGAGAGAGGGAGAAGAGAGAGGAGAGAGGAAAGAAAAGAGATGAATATATATTTTATGGGCATAAATGTCTTTTACTAAGCCATTTATGATTTTTTTTAAATAGTTTTGATTCTATAATTTTTCTGTGATTAAAATTAGTATCAAATAACTTATTTATAAATTTCTCTTAAATAAATCCTTAAATCTTCATCAGATATTAACAAATTATGAACTATTTTGACAACTCTAAAAAAGTAAAACCAATTATGGATCTACTCACATATAGTATAAAAAACACCAGCGCAAAAAAAGAGAGATAAAAAATCATGCATGGCGTCACTTAAAAACTTATGAACGAAATTAGGTGTTTGCGTCTAAAAAACACTAGAAAAAAAAAAAATCGGATGTCTACGGAAAATTAAAGGAATATTAAGATATTTATCCCTCTTACAAAAACAGGTAATTTAAAAATGAGATAAAGAGAAATTTTAGTTCGTCGTGAGGATGGATCAATCAATCTCTGCATGGATCGATCCATCTGCTTCAAACTGCCAAAAAGTGTATGTGTCGTGCCTTAATTATGTGGAACGATGATCCTCTTCATCCTACCAAGAAGCACTTATTTTCAGAGTTTATGTGGATGGATCGATCCTCTTCGATAATATTCACACTCGACGTCCAACAGGGGATCCATCAATCCATAGGTGAGATTGATCAGTCTCTTTAATTCTCTCTAAGCGTCTTTTTTTGTTGTTTAGCATTTTACTTTATTAGAATTTAGAATTTGGCGTTTGCTCTCACAAATAATCAACTTGAAGAAGAAATTAGGGCATGTGGTATTACAGGTTGACACTTCACAATGACGTTTGCTTCTTATTACATTTCTTACCATCCTTATTAGAGAGCGTATAGTTCGTTTACTTGGGTTTAGTCACATTGTATAGTTTGGTTATTATCTCTGGTTTAGAGTCTTAGTTAAGCTCCATCTTATGATCACTTGTAAATCACATTAAGAGCTGTATATCTTTCTTTTTTGCACAATTCTATAAAATAACGCAACTGATAAAAGAACATTTCTACTATGTTACTTTACCCCCAAGAAAATAACTAACCAAATCAGGGAATGCCAAGGATTCATATATAGGCAAATCTCTCCGTCACTCCACTCCGTTTAAATTGAGTGAAAAACAACCAACCACCGGTCATAACCACAAATCCCACCGTGAGCAGCCGTGAAACTGCCGGTCTCACCACCCATCGCCCCACGGACGTCTTTCTCTTCACAATAACTTCAACCACCGTGCAAACTCCATTTACCACAAAGTACCAAGTGACCTCCCATGTAGGCGTTGCACGGGTTATATAGAAGAAAACGAGCTGGTGAAGCAGACCGGATACAAGGAATGACGCCAAAACACCGGTGATTATAGCCCCTTCGGAGTTCATTAACTGTTGGCAGACTAGCCGCACGGGGGTGTAGATGCTTAACCGGAGAATTGCCGATATCGGGAGATTCCACCGGCGACCCCAAAAGTCTTGAAGAGAGGTAGCTAAGTATGGTTCATTAAAAAGGGCTCGAGGTCTAAGCCAAGAGTGATAGTGAACAACTCTTTGAGAAGCGTTAAGAGAATCTCAAGTGACAGGTATAAATGTAGAGGATAGAGACCCAATAGCATAATCCGTGGAAGGTTTTTTGTGTAATTATACACAAGTTAACCAACACCGAAGATCACGATTTTAACGGCGAAAACCCATTTGGGGAAATAAGAATTAGGGTTTTGTTGAGATTTAGGGTTTTGTTGGGGATGAATGGGGAGACAAGTGAAGCAGAGTAATTGGGTGAGGTTTGGGGGAATTGGGAAAAGAGGACCTTTACCAAAGGCCAAAAGGATGAGCTTGAAATTGGCATGCCATGAGAAAAAAGTCGATGTGATGAAAGTGAAATGAGCAGATGAGAAAAAACAGAGGAAGAACAAGAAAGAGAGCACAAACGGGAAGAACAGAGAGTAATCGAAAAACACCAGCTTTGATTCTGGCTGATAAGTAGTAACAATAAAATATGGAGATTATTGCAGAAACCCAAACCCTGATTAAGATCTTGAGCTCTTCCTCCATATCTCTCAGATGTCTTTTTATGCGTGTTTCTGGACTTTTTGTATCACAGTGGTTGGTTGGTTGGTTGGTTTTAAACTCAATCGTTGCGTGGATAATAAGTAATCGGAATGAATTAGAAAGTAAGGGCATGTGCTTGTACAGCTACACAATCGATTAGCAGAAGATTTGGACAAAGAAACAGCCAGATTGCTTCTTCTAGTTGTCTTCTGAGGCTAGGTTCACCTTCCTTCGCCTAGGTCTTGGGCATCTTCTTCTTGTATTGGGAAACGGCTTAGGATGTGTCTAATTTGGATATAATTGGGAAGTTGTGACCTACTTTTCTTTCTTGCAAAACAAGTTACTCTATTTCTGTATCTATGTATTTTATGTATTCTAGATGTGTCTGCACAAAGTTATCCACAAGCACCATCAAGAATACGGCACCCGCTGGGAGCGCGTCGAACCAAGACTCTAGCATGACTACTCGTAGGGCTATTTATTTATTAGTAATTTAGTACCATATTTACTCGTAGAACTTAAAACACTAAATATTTTAAAACACTTAATATTTGTTTCAAAATATTAATATTTTTTAAAAATATACTTTCTCCGTTTTAATATATAAGTTGTTTTGGAGATTTTCTTTTGTTTCAAAATATATGATGTTTTGACAATAGTATGTACTTTTTAACTTTATTGAATATTGTGTAACTATTAGTATTTTGAAATTTTTTTTTTTTGTAACTGGTTAAATTACTTTTATATCATATAGATTAAATAATTTAGAAGAAATGTAATTTTTTGTTTTTAGTCAAAACATCTTACGTTTTAAAACGGAAGGAATATTTTATTTAATATAAACCATTACATGGTATGACACAAATTCATATAGTATTTAGAAACCGGTTACAAAGAGAGAAAAAGTTTTAGGTACAAAACTTTTTCGAAAAGGTAAACCATTTCTCGACTTTCTCTGTTTCAATTTTTTAATGCTATCATCACAATCATTCATGATCTTTTTCTACTTCAAAATTTTATGCTATTATCACAATCATCTATCGTCTTCTTCTATTTCAATTTTTCTTTGGATATAAAGATTATCTCAGTACCGCCTATATCATTGGTGAAATCTCTCTCTTTTTCATCAATGAATAGTACTAAAATCACATACAAGGTAAACTCTTGTTTCTTAGAATCAAATTTCAATCTCAGTTTTCTCTGAACCAATATTTATACAAGGTTTGTATATCTCTTTCATCACATATCTGTTCACGGTGGTAGGCAATCGAAGCGTAGTCCAAATGGCGTGGGAACTGAGATCTATACGGATTGGTTATGCCGGCGACATGCGGCAGTAAAGCCTTCAGTGTCGCTTTGTCGGAGCTATAGCCGCGTAAAGATATAATTATGAAGCTATCTTAGATATTAACCTAGATTTTTTTTTCCTTATGTGACATATGCTTTCTATGAAATGTTTTTCTAATGTTTTTGTTACCGTATCTATGCCGTACCCGTTTCTAAAATATTATAATTTTGCCGTTTTTCAGTCCCCGTAACTTAGCCCACCACCTCCGTCGCGTTTCTCAGCACCACATGGATCCACACGGTCAGTCTTAGTAAATTCAGTTTAACTCAAAATTTGAAACATAAATATGATATTTTTCAGTTTTTTCCCATTCATTTAACACGTGGTAAAATATCCCCAACAAAGTAAATAACTTGTGCTTAACGAAATCAACGAATGACAAAGCTTCATATGTGTATCTCTCCATCACGCCGCTCCTCACAAGCTGAGGTGTAAACAACCAACCACTGGTCACAAACACAAAACCCACCGTGAGCAGCCGTGAAACCATCGGACTCAACTGCCACCGCTGCATCACCGTCGTCTTCTTCCTCACTGCCAATTCCGCCGCCGTGCAAACGCCATGTAACACGAAGAACAGAGTAACTTCCCCTGTGGGCATCTCACGAGTTAAATAGAAGAATAACAACTCGTGAGCCAAACCAGAGACGCCGAACGCCGCTAAAATCCCCGGAAACAGAGCCCAACCAGACCTCATTCGGCGTTCAGAGACTCGCCGCATGGGGGCGTAAACGGCTGGTCGAAGAATCGCCGGAACCATGAGATTCCACCGACGACCCCAAAAGTCTTGAAGAGAGGTGGCTAAGTAGGGTTTATTGGACTGTGGCTCGAGGTCGCAACCAAGAAGGATAAAAACCACAAGTCTGATGAACGTTAAGATAATCTCAATCTCTAAGTAAAGATGCAGAAAATAGAGAGCACGTAGTAGAGTCGGAGACAGAGTTTGTCTCAAGCCATACAAATGTAATATCACACCAAAGATGGCAACTTTAATGGCAAAAACCAATCTGGGTAAATGGTTTTGAGATTTAGGGTTTTGATGGGCTTTGATGGGGAAGAAAGTGAAGCAGAAGAATCGGGAAAGATTCGTGGGAATAGGGATTAGAGGACCTTTATCGAAGGAGAAGAGTATGAGTTTGAAATTGGCTAGCCATGTGACGGAAAACGCTGTCATTAAAGATAAATGCACAGTGGAGAAAAACAGAGGAAGGGACAGAAACAGAGCAAGAACGGGAAAAACAGAGAGAAATCTAGGAAAACCAGGTTTGATTCTAGGTGGTAAGTAGTAACAATAAGATATGGAGATTATTGCAGAAACCCATACTTTGATCAAGCTCTTGAGTTCTTCCTCCATCTCTCACTCAGATCTTTTCTTGTGGTGCTCAGTTTTTGGTAATCACCGAGGTTTTAACTTGGCTGTTTCTTTTTATTTGTCTTTTTTAATGGTGAAGTGTAGTTGAATTACATGCTCTTTCCCAAAGAAGAAGAAGGTGTGTAGTTGAATCACATGTTTATAGAGGCAGCATCGATAAGATGAAGTGGTTGAGATGTAAATTAAATACAAAGAAGAACATTAATATCTTCTTTTCTTTAAGAACAGATAATGAGAAATGTCTCTATGGGATGAGGACAATAGAATGATTGGTGATTTGGTCTCAGTAAAGATGGATTTCGAGGGTTCGCGTAACATCATTTTGATAGTAGAAGATTAGCCGTACTTAAAATGTCACGTAGTAGAAGATTAGCCGTACACAAATTAAGTACCATATAGGTCGCCTCTCGGGCCCAATTGGTGAAGATTAGCACGGGTTATTGATAGACCGCAAAAAGTGTATACTCGGAAGAAGAAAGAGAAGGCTGAGCCAGACAAATCAGAGTAGAGACAAGATGCGATTGGATAAGGGATGGGTTCTTCGTAGGTATCTACAAAAATACTCTCTTTTTCTAAATAATTGATTTTTTTAAGTTTTTACACATATTAATAATACATATTAATTTTAGACTATAAATGCATTATTTTTGTGCTAAACAATTTTCTATAATTTTTAACCAATAGTAATTAAACAAAATCAATTAATTTGCTTTGAAATTCACAATTCATCGTTATTACTTCATCAAAACTATATAGAAAATATAAAAAATTAATTTTTTAGAAACAAATTTTTTTTTCCAGAATATCAATTATCTAAAAACGGAAGAAATATAAAATATAAAATATTAATAAAATACTATAGGTCTCTTCCACTATTGGAGAAATCTACTTAAAAATTTTTCTTTTAGAATATTTTGGATAGGTTTCTCCAATAGTCTAAGAGGATGTTTACTCATGAACCCATGTGGGTTTCATGAGTTAAAATAATAGTATTAATAAGTTTTGGTGGTGAAATTGAGTTGAACCGTATCAGTGCAACGAAACTGCTGAAACGGTTTCAAGAGGACATGTGTCAAAACCTTACTGGGCCACCAAAAAAAACTTTCTCTTCTCTTCTCTCTCCTCTCCTCTTCTCTTCCGATCAATTCTCTCCTCTCCTCTCCTCTCCTCTCCTCTCATCTCTCTCTTCTTTCTTCTCTTCCAATCGATTGGCTCCTCTCCTCTCTCTCTTCTTTCTTCTCTTCCAATCGATTGGCTCCTCTCCTCTCCTCTCCTCTCCTCTTCTCTCTTCTCTTCCGGCGGAGAGGGTGAATCAAAATCAGATTTGAGACGGCGAATCGTTCTTTTTCTTCTTCTTCCTCCGAAGGTGGTGGTTGTGAAATCCGACGAAGGTGGGTGGTGATTACGGGTCGATTTGAATAAATTACCCTCGCCAGAAAATTTGGATCAACCGAATGAGGAGTCTCACCCTTAAATGGACAAATCTTCAAAAAAATTTAATTAGTCTAATAGATTAAATTATTAATAAAACTAATAATAAATTAATTTGAATGATACTCTAAGAGTATAAGGAGTAAACATGCTCTAATAGACCCATAATATTTTATATTTTATTTTTCTGGAAAACCCTCGTTAGAGATGCTCTTAGATGTAAACCTATGATATATAAAGAGGGTTTGTTTTTCATTGTTGGGATTATCGATTTCTTTGGCATTAGATTACAACACTTGTTCTCTTTCTATTGGATAATAAAGGTTTTGTTCTCTCTATCAAATGGTTTTTTTAAACATTAGGATTTATTATTTTTATTGCAAATTATGAAAACTATTACAAAGATGATTTTATCATGGCCAATTCACTCAGACCCTGTTAGATCAACGACAGACAATACTTTCTGCTATATGCTCATAATGAACATCTTTTACTTTTAATACTGGAATCACTTATGTAAAAAAATGTGGCTAAAAGTTTTGAGAACCGGTTATATTATTTTCTTTTTCTCTTACTTTTTGGTTTTTTTTTTAGTTTGGTTAGAATTCCCATTGAAAATATTCTAAAGGTAGTTCCAATGCAAGTTTTTTGTAGAGTGTCTTAGCACTAAACATATATTAATGAAGGAAAAGAGGAGAGAGAGTGAAAAACTGTTTCTAGAGGAAGAAACTCAAAAAAAGTTTAGAGATACTCTAGTGCTACTTGAGCTTATTTAATTGGTTTAACTTTCTATTTTAATTATAATGTTTAATTATTTTTAGAATAATAATATTTTATTTGTAAGATACTCTTTGTAGTATCTTCACCGTTGAGCTTGCTCTAAGAGGTCAACCAAGGTAGTGGACCGGTTGGGTTGGCGAGATTCATTTGTATTTGTTTGACAATTTGAAAAAAAGGTGATATATGTAATATATTACGAGTTTTCATTTAGAGAAATTTCTGATATGTGATTAATCATTTTTGTAAGGGAAATTTTGATAATCACCACTTTTATGATACCACTTTCGTAAAATTAGATTTTTTGATTTTAGTTTATGACACATAATATTTTTAGCTTTGACGTCGAGAATTCCGTAGTCTGGTGGCATGCACAACCATTTGGTCGTTCTCTCATGCAGCCCCTGAGATTTAAAATGAAGTTTAAACTAGAGACCTCAACAAAGTACCACACACATAGTTAGCAACAACCAAAAAAAAAACAACAACAACACAAAGTACCTCACATTTTACCAAAACCAGCTATACCAATTATTCTTATAAGAAATAGCCTCTCAAAAACTTATAAAACGTGCCATATGTTTAATGGGCTTGTACCCATGATCGGCTTTGTTCTCAGCACGACGACTCACATACACACCATAAATTATTTTAATTTTCAAAATGTAGCCAAAGTGCAAGATGCTTTCCAAAGTAGGGTCTATATTTTAATTTTTAACGTTGAACATCAAGGGTCTATAATCCAAAATTATAATCCAAATTATTTTAATTTTCAAAATGTAGCCGAATTTGGCAAGATGCTTTCCAAAGTAGGGTCTATATGCTTTCCACGAGGAATTTTATTCAACAGTGCAAGATGCTTTCCAAAGTAGGGTCTATATTTTGGATTATAGACCCTTGATGTTCTTTTTAACGAGAACTTAATCCTAAAATCATATCTGGATAAAAGGAGTGATGAAATTAGAATGTAAACATTGTCATAGCTCTGCACTATATTATTATCATCAAAAATTCAAAACCAATTAAAATTTAGAAAATGAAGTTGGTTTATAAAATCAATGGTAAAGTACTATAATTAATTTGCAAATCTTATTATTTATCATATTATCATACTATACCAAGTGGGTCATACCACGATTTGACATATACCAAACACGTGAACACGTGAATCACATAAAATTTTCTTTAGTTTTCTTCCGAAATTCAGCAAAAGTAATATGCTGGATGATTTAGCTACAGAAAACATAATTACATGATTTTACCGATTTATTATCCAACCAAAAGTTAAACAAAACTTGCGCTTTACGAAATCAATGGACAAAAAGGCTTCGTTAGAGAGTCTGTCGATCATGCCACTCCTTGTAAGCTGAGGGAAAAACAACCAACCACCGGTCACAACCACAAACCCCACAGTGAGCAGCCGTGAAACCATCGGATGAATCCTCCATTGCCTAACCAAGCTCGTTCTCTTTGCAGCTACTTCCGCGGCCGTGCAAACTCCATGTAACACAAAGAACAAAGTGACTTCCCCTGTAGGTGATTCACGGGTAAAATAGAAGAAGATCAGCTCGTGAACTGCACCGGAGACAAGGAATGAGGCAAAAACTCCCAAGAACCGAGCCTGATCGGAGTTCATTTTCCGTTCGGTGATTCGTCGCACCGGGATGTAGACAGCCGGTCGGAGGATCGCAGGGACCATGAGGTTCCACCGGCGACCCCAAAAGTCTTGAAGAGATGTGGCTAAGTATGGTTCGTTAAATTGCGGCTCCAGGTCGCACCCAAGAATGATACTGAGCATAAGTTTCAGAGGAGCTAAGAGAATCTCAAACTCCAAGTATATATGCATAGAATATAGAACTAATAGCACATTCGGAGACATATGTTGTTTGTAATCATACATACGTAGCAACACACCAAAGATGGCAACTTTAATGGCGAAAACCCATTTGGGCAAATGATTATGAGATTTGGGGTTTTGTTGACGCTTGATAGGGAAGCAAGTGAAGCAGATGAACTGAGAGAGATTAGGGGGGATTGGGAAAAGAGGACCTTTATCGAAGGAGAAGAGTATGAGTTTGAAATTGGCGAGCCATGTGAGGGAAAACGCAGTGGAACCAGTGAAGTGAACAGAAGAGAAAAACAGAGGAAGAACAAGAAACAGAGCACAAACAGGAAGAAGAGAAAGTAATCGATAAACACCAGCTTTGATTCTGGTTGATAAGTAGTAACAATAAGATACGGAGATTATTGCAGAAACCCAAACCTTGATGAAGTTCTTGAGCTCTTCCTCCATCTCTCTATATCTTCTTTCCCTTTTCCAGTTACCGAGGTTTTGGCTTTATTTACATATACTCAAATAATCGGATGAATCAAGCAGAAATTTTGATTTTCACCCATGGAGAACCAATTCTCTCTCTAAGGAAAAAAAAAAAAATTTCAAAATTAAGAAACAATTTTAGGATATAGGCATTTTGTTATTCAGGTTTAAAAATAATATTTTGGGTTAGGTTAAGAATTTCAGGTCTAGGGTCAAAATATTTAATAGATTTTGAAATTATTGTAGTAATCCAAAAATCTGGATGCAGGTTTTTGATATCTTCATTCCTCGATCTGTGGTATTAATAAATTGATCAAGGAGCGTGATATATAGAATCATAATAAATTAGACAAGAACCAAATAGAAAATCACTGGTATTAATAAATTGATCAAGGACTAGATGATCTACAATTTCATGATTTGATATCTACTAACCTACTATTTACTAATTTAATCACGGAACCTTTCTTTAGCTTTTGTATTTGGAAATTTCGGAAAAGTAATATCTTATTATATAAAAGAGGAGGTGCGCGATGAAAACATGATACGTAAACAAAATTATAATTCACCAGATCGCAAAAAGTGGTTAACGTTAAGTATATGATAACATGTGTTAACACTTAAAATTATTTAAAAAACACAAAAATAAAAATAGAAAACAAACAAAATAATGGTTAAGTAACTAACCAAATAAGAAGACGTAAAATTTGCATATAGTTCAAACAAATTAGAAAAAATATAAAATTTTAATAGTCCAAACTCGTAGATAAAAAATCTAATGGTTCACATTAATTATTAAAATAAGTCAAGAAAGAAAATAAATAGAGTATAAACCGTAAAAAATAAAGAGAAAGTAAAAATTTCAATTAAGAAAAATAAATTGTGAATGTTAAAGCAAAAGATCTTATAAAAATTGAAAAAACTATAGAAATCTCAATTTTAAAATTTCAGATATGCACAATTTAAAATTAAAAAGATATTATATAATAGTAATACCGACTGTTTGGCCTGATCATCCTGTTCGAGGATGATTGAATTTTCTTATGTATGCAATACAAATCCAAATTGGGTAACTAATGGATGAAATTTATTTTAATGAAATGATTGGGTGAAAAAAATGCACAAACATATCAAAGAAACAAATAATTTATAAGTATAATTATTATGTCAACATAGTTATAGAATATCACAAAGAAATGAAAATCTTCTACTTATGACGACAATATTGGTATTTTTTTAATGTTAAAAAAAAATCTATAAAATAAAATTTTATATAGGTAAAAAATAATAATGATATATTTGCTATTAAAATCCAAGAGAGTTTAAAGTTTGATTATGAGAAATAAACCAATGACAATACACATTTATCAATTATGGATATGTGATCCTTGATAAAATTATTTATAAAATATTATATAGGTTTTATGAGATTATTTACATGATTTTTTATTTATTTAACTCTATAATATTTGAATTGTTTTTGTGATTTTATCATATAATTAATATATATTTATAATTGATAAGAATATTTTCTTCACTTATTTATATATATAGATCTGCATGCTATGAATTGTGACATGAGAATTAAAATATAAATTAATTTTTACTAATTTAAAACTCATGTTTAAACAGTATTTCAATATTTGTTTGTAATTCAGTAAATTACTAACTAAAACTTAAATATTTATATCAATAATTTTTAATTTGCTTATCCGCATATCAACGCGGACCATAATCTAGTGATAATAATAATCCAACATAGGCTTTGAAAATATTAATCCATGTGCTTGGATTTGTCATTCCCTATGTTTAGAAATTCATTTAATCCATGTGCCTGTTTATGAAATTACTCTGTTATCCTTTTCCGATTTCAATGTTTTAGGAAAGTAGTTTTCATTCATTCGATATAAGGTTGATCAAAGTAATTAAGAGGAGAATCGACTGAAGATTCCCCATTACCATCTTCTTATTCATCACCATTCTTTTTACTTGAATGTAAAACTTATTCAAACAAAAAAAATCGTTTTTACAACAAGTGCAATTCTAATTTTCGTCAGTAGTCTTAATCATTTCACCGTGAAGCAAACCAAAACCATGCTTCTTGATGCAGTGCATCTTCTCCTCTTTCATGAAAACTTACAGTTTTCCATTTTGCTCTATGATCGTTATTTACTTTAAACTTAATTTCCTGTTTTATTAATAGTAGTTTTCTTTTTCTAATTTCATCTTGGTATTAGAAATAGACGTCTTTAAGCTTTGTAATAGACAGACTTGATTTTGATTAATAAAGCTTTTGCTTAGAGAAGAGTATTCTCGTTCTTAATCCTTGTTCTTGGTATTCGATCTCTCGAATCAACAAGGTCAAGAAGAAGTTCTTCACCGGCATTCAAGGAATCAACGGTTTGAGCTTTCTTTCGTTACCCCTTTCACAAGTAACGCTTCTGCCTCCGTCACTTCTATTCCACCATCATATCGAGAGTCTCCCATTTTTCTGATCGAAGACAAGCGGTTTCTGATTTGTTTATCAATGATTTGAGCTAATTGTAGAGCCATTACCGGTATCTCTCCTTGTTTACGGTTATTGCGCTCCCACCAAATGGTGTGGAGAGTGATTTGGAATGCGTAGGGCAAAAGAAAGAAACGAGTTTTTTCTTGCGATACATCCAGCAACAACTGTACTATTCTTTCCCACTCTGTTGTGTAGTTGGACCTTAATAGGTTTCGGGTCAATTTGCACCATACTTCCTCTCTGAAAACCTACATATGACATAAAGGTGATTTCGATTTTCTATGTCTCTTTGATAGAGAACACAAAAGCAATCCACCCTTATATTCCACTTACTCATGCGGTCTCCAAGTCGACAACCTGTTGCGAAATGCTAACCATGAGTGAAACACATATTTGGGAGTAGCATAAGCGAACCATATCCCCTTTCACCACTCTTGTATAGACAAGCCATCTCGGATTAGTTTCCAAGTTTCCTTGGACTTGAAATTCAGCTGAAAATTATACCCTTTTGCCGTTGTTCTTCTATCACACCCTCCACAATATTGTACTTTTCCATCCTGTGTCGTTGAGGTCAATGAGTTTATAAGACCATGTCCACGATTGCGTGGTTTTGAATCCCCAAATCAATGCAGCCCCTAGCACCCGGTATATCAATTAGCCTCCCTCTCAACGTCCATATATCATGCCAAAAAGATGTAGTAGCTCCATTCTTTACGTTCACTCTCACAAATGTTTTTGCAACTTCTCTGTATTTTAGCAGCTTCTTCCACATCTAAGAGCCCAGTGACGATATAGCTTTTATAAGTATCAAGCTTTGATATAGCTTTCAACTTTCTTTTTCGGAAGATCTAAGTAACCCGAAACACATATCCTTTTTCGGGAGGAGTTTGCAAACCTGGTAGCTTCGCCAACCAAATAGCGGGAGTTAGTGTTCATGATGACTCATAGAGCGCTTTTATAGCTTAGATGCAAGATAGCTTTAGAGAAATTTTTCTAACCCTAATGATGGTGGTGAGAATAAGTAGGAAGCACGTCATTCTAAGCAACGTTCCCGCACCGAGAACTTTTCGGGGATGGGACACAGCGGAGACGGCTTCGGGACGTTTCGGAGGTGTTTCATGTTAACCGTGGACGACAACCAATTTTGGGGACGTTTCAAAATCTTTTAGATCTAAAAATAGGTGTCCCTAATGTTTTTATATGTATTTAAGTTGTTTAGAACAAAAAAGAAAAAAAAAAAAATATATATATATATAAAGAAAATGGAAAAGTCTAATAAATTCACGTTTTTATGTTCATTATACAAAGATATCTAAGTCTTTTTTTTCTTTAGTTAAGATATCAAACTAGGTTTCTTCTTCTTATGTTTTGACTTGTATAATACTTATTTTTTATAGAGATATTTTTGCTTATACTATATTATCGTATCCGCTTCTTTAAATTTTTGATTTTGCCGTTTCTGTCCATATTTCTATCTCGTATCTGTTCTGGTGCAATAACAATGATGGACGAGAAGGATCTTCTACATTTGATACTGTTGTCGGTGTGAAAAATTTGGGCAACTTAAGTGGAATTATCAAGTCAAACTAGAGAAAATTAACATGGTGGAATCAAAGGTCCTACTGATGAGATAGGATGAGAGAACACTTCGGTGTAGAGGAACTGGTTGTGTTGATGTAATAAGTATCTGCTAGATTTTTGACCCGCGTCAAACGTGGAATTAGAATATTCGAAAAATAAAAAATTATAATCTTATAATATATGGTAGAAACTAAAAACAACAAAAATTACATTATATCTCTCATATAGATAAATATATTTTATTTTACAAAAATTAATTTGCATGATACTTGGATTGAATATAAGCGTTTTTTATGTAAATTAATTATGTTTAAGATTATGGTTTTTTTTTAAACTTATTTGAACTCACCAAACCAAAAAAATATCGTGTTAAGTATGTAAAAATTGTTTTATATAAAAAAAATTGCAAGATATAAAAAGTGAAAATGATGATTTTCTTGAAATTCAAGCATTAATGTTTGATTTGTATGTTTATAACAAAGCAACTTTAATTAGAATAATATAGATACAAAGAAAAAATTGTATGTTCAATAACATATGGTATTCAAGTGGCCATAAATATAATTTTTATATAGTAATTGACATTAGTAAATGATTCATTGTTAAAACATTATGGTATATAACATTTTAAACTATTAAAATATAATATTTTAGTTAGATTTATATTTGTAACATATGTATTGTGAGTTCATGTTGAAAAATTAATGTAAAAATATATGTAGAGATTTCTAACATGACATTTAGAAATAATTGAAATATTCTGATTGGTTAATTTAATTGATGTGTCCCTTAAATTACTGTTGGTTTGACACCTAGGATTTTTGTGTGAATGTCTCCTTAATTAATATATAGAGCATGTGTGATTCAATTTCATGTGAAGATGTTGGTTTGATATCTGAACCTGGAGTTGAAGGAACTGGTTATGTCGATTTGAAGCTGGTTTTGTGGAGTTAGTGAAACACAGAGTTTTAGTGAAAAAAGGGTAAAGTGAATCCTTTTGTCGCGAGAGAGGGTTTGCCGATAGAGGTTTGAAGTGATATAAATGCCTCTTACTTCATCTTCTTCTTCTCTAAGAAACGAACCCAGATTCCCTCATCGTTGAGTGTGGATTGTTCACGGTGTTTGAGCTGTATACGGGTGTTAATTTTATAAAACCTTTTCTTTCAATACCTATTCTCAACACCAGAAAATTTTCTCATATAACCCCATAACCTTTAATGAAGTGGTAAATTACCAAATCGCCCTAAACAAATTTAATTTAATTAAAAAAAACAAAAAAACAAAATCGCCAACCTGTTTCATCCTTCTTCGGGTCTTCTTCTTCTTCGCGATTCCTGGTTTCCTTCGTGACTGCACATTTGTTGCCATATTTGTTCAATTGAAGCTCAACAGCTTAGGATATCCAGACCTTAGCTGAATGTATTGAGGTGCGTTTTATTCAAGTTGGAAGATATCCAATTGGATTTGGGATTATCTCCCATTATCTTGGATTGGATCCATTATCTTATTTGTTAGCGATAGTATATGGGATGGGTCGATAATATCAAGTAATCTAGACTCACAGTTGTTGAATCGTAGAGGATTAGTGCATATTGGGGAAGAATTGAAAAATGCAGACTTAGAATTGATTCTGGGTAAAACTGAGTACAACTTGGCACAACTGGGTAGTACAGATTTATTGGGAAAACTGAGTAGAACTGGGTACAAATGGGTACAACTCATATGACTGATTTTGTTATTTTTTTGTTTTTTTCAGAAGACAATGAGCACAAGCCTATATTTTGATTATGGAGGACATTATGTAAAGAACGGAGATGGGTATGAATGGATTTCAGCAGAAGATCGCATGTACTCACTATTGTTCAAGAGATTATCTACGGAGGAGATTAGTTATTCGATGTTATTGGAAAGTGTTTGCAAGAAGGTTGGGATAGATTTAGCTACGACGAACTGAAATTGAGTTTCATACCATTGGACAAGAGACCTTGGAGAAAATCAATGTCTTGCAAAATTGTGGACCATTTTTTTTACGCGATTGGAATGTCGGAATGGCAGAAAACTAGTAATATTAAATATGGAATGACATAATTTTAAATATAGCTACAATGTCGGAATTGTGGAAAACTAGTAAATTAGTATTTAAAATATTGAAACGGCTTTTAATTTGAAATATAGCTTTTTATTAAATATATTTTAAATATTATTTGATATCATAAAAATTAAAATATGGAATGACATAATTTGAAAGACTTAATTTGTTATTGCACTACAATTTAATTTTCCAAATATAAGTAAATTAAAACTAGTTTTGAAATATAGCTGTTTATTAAATATATTTTAAATATTATTTGATATCATAAAAATTAAAATATGGAATGACATAATTTAAAAGACTTAATTTGTTATTTATCTACAATTTAATTTTCCAAAGATAAGTAAATTTAAAACGAATTGTCGAATACAAATTTCACAATCTTCCATATATCACATTACACTTTTATGAATGTTTTGATAGTGTTGGTTACCTTATGATGCAAATACTGACAGGAATTGTGATATTCAAAATATTTTGACATGGTAACTAAAGAAATATGTTTCTATTAACAAAAATAAGTTGTAAAACTAAAAATTTATTTTTCATAGTATGGTAAAACTAAAAATTATCTAAATCACCAAAAATACAACTATGAACAAATATGCACAACTAAAAAACTGGGCAAAATTAAGTGTAACTTGGTGTTACTAACTGTTAAATGACGGCGCACATGACTTAACTAGGTGTCATTCTCTGATTGGGTTAGACCCATTTGACGGCGCACATGTCAATTTTTTTTTTTCAAATATTAAACGGATCAAAGGTTTTTTTTAAAAACCATAAAAACTGATTTCCCCCAAACTCTAAGGTTTGCAGGTGATTCGATTCTGGCGATCCGATTCCGGCGATAGTTTCCGATAGTTTCCATTGGGTATCTGTTTCCATTTTCGATTACGAAACATGGGTCGTTGGAACCATGAGAGCGTCATATTAGGCGAGTTCGATACTGGGTCCAACAACATGATTCAGCTTGAAGGCTTTAAATGTTCATAGTTTTACCCAGTTGTACCAGTAATACAAACAATTGGATCTTTTAATGTTAAATGAATCGGTCCTTGTGGGGATCGACCTGCACAGAAGAAGTGATCGATCCACTTTTGAATAATGTATAATGTCTTTTACGTATGGATAAATAATGGGTTTGCTTCAAACTTGTTTTGTATTATAATTCTCTAATGTCTGTATGACTTTATAATTCCCTAATGTATGTATTATATTTTGCTTCAAACTTATTTTGTATTATAATTTCCAATTTGCTTCACAGTTTTACCTAGTTGTACTAGTAGTACAACTAAACGTTCACAGTTTTACCAAGTTGTACTAGTAGTACAAATAGTTTTTCACAGTTGTACCCAGTAAATCTAATTCAATTTTTATATTCATGGAATTTTGATTAAGGTGTCTCGCCATTTTTTTTACAATTACATGGAATCAAATTGAAAAAACGAGAGAACGATTCAAATTGGATAATGCCAATCCATGAAATAAAACATTTATAAGTAGTAAAAGAAATGGAAAATCTCATAAATTTGTCACACACAGTCTATAAGACTTCTAAAATTCTACCATGAATTCTCTTATGGTGAAGCCCAATTATGTGGTAGTGTTGCTGGAAATCGATAACGAAATCGTCAAGGACCCAGATAGTAGTGTTGCTGGAAATCGATAACGAGATCGTCAAAGACCCAGATAAAAGTGACATCGAAAAAAATAATGTACGGGAAGAAGAAGAAGAAGAAGAAAGAAAGAAGAAGGAAGAAGAAGAAGAAGCACAAAGAAGAAGGAATAAGAATGAATAAGAAGTAAGAAGGGAGAATAAGGAATCAGAAGAAGAATGGTAAGAAGAAGAAGAAGAAGAAGAGCGAAGAAGAACGGAGAAGAACGGAGAAGAAGAATTAGGGATTTCTGTTAAGGATTTTTTTTTTTTAATTTTATTAATTGATCTTACAGATTTGGGTTGGATCTGTAAATAATGAGATTTTAGTCTGGTTATTATGTCATTTCCCTTACTTTTGCATTAAAAAATAAATCAAAAAGAAACTTACTTTATGAAGGGTTATTTGATATTTCGAGTCAATTTTTCGGGTTATTTGAGGAGTTGATTCGCTGTATACTTCCTCAGATTAATACTCTCTCTGTTTCAAAATATAAGTTGTTTTAGCTAAAAACACGCATATTAAGAAACTATTTTTCTACTAAAAAATATCATTTAATATATTTAATAAAAATAATTTGACCAATCACACAAAAGACTGCAAAATACTAGTGGTCACACAATATTCAATAAAGTTAAAAAGTACCTAGGATTGTCAAAACAACTTATATTTTGAAACAAAAAAAACCTCCAAAACAATTTATATTTTGAAACGGAGGGAGTATATAATAATAGATTGCTCGATCGAATCTCGCTCCAGACGTAGACTTAATCACATCGATTAGTGTTCGAATTGGGTGAAAAATCTCGCGTGTTCTTATTTCGTGTTTTTCTTCTTCGCTCATACAAACGAGAGATGAAACTGAGAGATTGAGAGATTGATTGATATAATGGATACATAACGAACCTAAACGAGCTATTTCATAACGAATCTAAGCTGGAACATTGATCTAAAACGTAGCATGACATAAACTAAACCAACTAATCACGTAAACTCTCTCTTTATTGTTCTCATGAAATTCTACAAAGTAAATATGATTTGAAAATCCAGCTATAGAAACAAGAGATCCATGAATCAACAATATTTTTCAGAGACTAAATTAATCACCCAAAAAAAAAAACTTGCGCTTGACGAACTCAATGGAAAACAAGACTTCATTAGCGAGTCTCTTGATCATGCCATTCCTTAAAAGAGGAGGGAAAAACAACCAACCACTAGTCACAACTACAAACCCCACAGTGAGCAGTCGTGAAATCATCGGACTTATCCTCCAACGTCGCGCAAACGTCCTCTTCTTCACTGCCACTTCCGCCGCGGTGCAAACTCCATGTAATACAAAGAACCAAGTGACCTCTCCTGTAGGCATATCACGGGTAAAATAGAAAAATATGAGCTCGTGAACAGCACCAGAGACGAGGAACGCTGCGAAAATCCCTAAGAAGAGAGCCTGATCAGAGTTCATTTTCCGCTCGGTGATTTTCCGCACTGGGAAGTAAATGGCTGGACGGAGGATTGATGGGACCATGAGGTTCCAGCGGCGACCCCAGAAGTCTTGAAGAGAGGTGGCTAAGTATGGTTCATTAGACTGTGGCTCTAGATCGCAACCAAGAGTGATAGAGATTAAAAGTTTGACGAGCATTAAGAGAATATCAAGCTCCAAGTACATGTGCAGAGAATAGAGAACCAATAGCACAATGGGTGAAAGATGGTGTTTGTAATCATACGTATGTAACAACATACCAAAGATGATAACTTTAATGGCGAAAGCCCATTTGGGAATCTGATTTTGAGAAGTAGAGTTTTCTCGAGGCTTGATGGGTAAGCAAGTGAA
The DNA here is from genome assembly GCA_964056655.1 of Arabis hirsuta. Taxonomy (NCBI): domain Eukaryota; kingdom Viridiplantae; phylum Streptophyta; class Magnoliopsida; order Brassicales; family Brassicaceae; genus Arabis; species Arabis hirsuta. Next base: position 34,929,743 of record OZ053299.1, read on the forward strand.
GCAGATAAATCGGTTGAGATTTGGGGGAAGTGGAAAAAGAGGACCTTGATCGAAGGAGAAGAGTATGAGTTTGAAATTAGCGAGCCATGTGAGGAAAAAAGCTATGGAACCAGAGATATGAACAGAGGAGAAAAACAGAGGAAAGACAAGAAACAGAGCACAAACAGGAAGAACAGAGAGTAATCGAAAGACACCAGCTTTGATTCTGGTTGATAAGTAGTAACAATAAGATACTGAGATTATTGCACAAACCCACACGTTGATGAAGTTCTTGAGTTCTTCCTCCATCTCTCTAGATCTTCTTTCTCCAATCACAGAGGTTTTGACTTATCATTGATTCGAAACCTAATCGGACGAATCATACACACACGTTCTGAATAGAAAATTGGAGAAATTTGACGTGACAGCTACACACATCGTTAGCAGTTTCGGACGTATGAACCTTGTTTTCTAACTTTAATGAGAAGCCATAACATTTATTATTAAGCAACCAGAAAAAAAGGAGATAAGGAAAACAAGTATTGGGGTTATTGAAACGGCTTCCGATGATATTTTATATTTTTTTTTTTGTCGGGGGCTGCACAAACGCAAATCTGCCATAAATAATGACGAAGGCTCTTCCACTTGGGAAGACCTAAAGCATAGCACCGCTCCGAAATGTGCAATGGAAGTCACTAGCCTAGGCCACTCGTCTTTCTTGATCGTGAGTTGACTCCGTCCAGGAAAATATATGGTATGATATTTAATTAAGCAACCGGAAAAAAGGAGAGAAAAATAATTTATTTCATTTTCTGTTAAACATAAAGAGAAAATTACGTAATCACCGCTTATTTTATTAAAGATTGATTCGTTTCACAATGATGGTTTTTCAACTCTGTTTATTTTGTTTCATCCCAAATATTTTAGATCACTGATACTAATCGCAAAATGTATTCGAATCATAATTTCATCAAACGTCACTCTATTGTTCTTTATTATTTTAAAATGTACTTCATTAAAATGTTCTAGAATTTTTTTAGAATTCTTTATTTGTATGGATTTAAACTTATTGATTGAAATATTTAAACTTTAATTAATAAGCCGTTGAATTACAAATAATATTTTAAAATACTATTTAAACATGAGTTTTAAATCATTAGAGATAAATTTATATCTTAATTCCAATGTTCTAATTCATATCATGGAGACCCACATATATTAGTGCATCATGGATTAATAGTTGGAGGAATTGTGGAGCATCTTGGCTGGTCCGTGATCATCATGGGCATGCTTTTATTCACAGCCGTAATTCGTAATCCTTGGTGCAAACGAAGCTAGAATCAGACCTTCTTAGTCTCCTTTGGACAGTGAAAAGTCTCATGAATCTGCATCTCTGTAAGGTTTGTTTCGAATGTTCTTCAGACTTGCTAAAAGAAGCGATCCTACATCCGAACAAGTTTCCCCTGTTCTGTCATATGATCATGTCTATTGTTCATCTCCTCAACTCCTTTGAAGTTTGGAACATTGTTTCGGTGACCGGTTTGATGAATCGCATTACAAATTTGATTGCGTCTAGTATCACACGGGAGCATCGATACCAATCGTACATCGCTCGTGAGGGTCCTCCTTGGCTTCAAGCTCTCTTGTCTGCGGAATCTGCTAATTCACAAGAGAGCTCATGAGAAATCAGTGTTAGTGCCTCATTCTTTTGGTGGGGAGTTCTCACCAGCCGACCGGTTGTGGAATCCCATTGATTTACACACCTTGAATCTTTGCTTTTCTTATTTTGTAAACACCTACTTGTGTATTGTGAAACATTAATATTTTCTTCATGTCGGTTTCGGCATATAATAAGATGTATCTTTTCAGTGTTAAAGAAAAAAGGAGACCCATATATATATATATATATATATAAAAGAGAAAAAAAAAAAATTTATCCGTTGAGTGCATCCTAATAAAAACTTTTAGATTGACAATTTCCATATGCTTTATAATTTATTGTTTTTCAATTTATACAATATTTTTTTGTTTTATTATTCGCATTTTATATATTTTAATTTTAATTTTATTTTCTTTCCATATTTTGTATGGTTTATACTCTCTTTATATATTTTTTTTAACTTTTTTATAGTAAGATTAGTTTAAACTATTAGATTTTTTATCTAGTTAGTTTGGACTATTACAATTTTCTTTTTCTAATTAGTTTGAACTATAAAAAATTTTACCATTATTTTGTTCGTTTTACATTTTTTTTAAAATTAAATTTAAATGTTAACAAATGTCATTATCTCATCAGTATTAACCACATGTTATGATCTAGTGAACAGGGTCAGCCCTGAGGGCAAGCAGGCCAAGCCCGTGCTTGCACCCCAAAATTTTTTATATTTTGTTTATATATATTATCGACCCATAAATATTCATAAAATTTTTTTAGTTCAATTGGCTCATGGGTTACATTGAATAACTAGGAGGTGGAGGGTTTGATTAACCCTTTAAACATTTAGTTTTTTTTTCTTCAAAACATCAATAATTACAGACTTTTTTTTTTTTGCTTGTGACCCTTAAATTCTCAAGGCTGGCTTTGCTAAGGAGATATGGTTTTACTTATGTATCATGTTCACGTTGAACACATCCTTCTTTATATAATAAGATGTTTTCACTTATAATGTTTTCAAAAAATTGTGTTTAAAATTTAATAACAAGTTCTGCGAGTTTGCGGAGGTCGAACCCTAATATTTATAAAAGCAGATGTTCATAACCATAAATAAATTCTCTATAAAAACTGAGCGTCTTTTAAGTATCTTCTTAATCAAAAATGTTCATTCTTTTTAATATTTTATAGTCTTTCGATTTCTTCAGAATTTTTCGAATATTGCCTTTTTAGGCTAGTGATAATCACTATAGAGGTTTCTTAAGATTAACAACATCTATTAAACCCTTTAATCCCATAAACTCTCTTTATAGTTATTCTATAATTCCACAAAGTAATATAATTTATAAATCCATGAGTCATAATTTATAAAGTAAAAAACACTTGCGGTTGACGAATCAATGAATAACAAAGCTTCATTAGCGAGTCTCTCGATCATGCGACTCCTTATAAGAGGAGGGAAAAACAACCAACCACTCGTGACAAGCACAAACCCCACCGTGAGCAGTCGTGAAACCATCGGACTAATCCTCCACCGCCACTCAAACGTCCTCTTCTTCACCGCCACTTCCACTGCCATGCAAATTCCGTGTAACACAAAGAACCAAGTGACCTCTCCTGTAGGCAACTCACGTGTAATATAGAAGAAGACCAGCTCGTGAACCGCACCGGAAATGAGGAAAGAAGCGAAAACTCCCAAGAACAGAGCTTGATCGGAGTTCATTTTCGGCTCGGTGATTTGCCGCACCGGAACGTAAACTGATGGCCGGAGGATGGCCGGAACCATGAGATTCCATCGGCGACTCCAAAAGTCTTGAAGAGAGGTGGCTAAGTATGGTTCGTTAGCCTGTGGCTCTAGATCGCACCCAAGAGTGATAGACACCAAAACTTTGACGAGCATTAAGAAAATGTCAAGCTCCAAGTATATATGCAGAGAATAGAGAACCAATAGCACAACAGAGATTATGCTATAATGGCGAAAACCCATTTGGGCAAATGATTATGAGATTTAGGGTTTTGTTGAGGCTTGATGGGGAAGCAAGTGAAGCAGATGAACTGAGAGAGATTAGGTGGGATTGGGAAAAGAGGACCTTTTTCGAAGTAGAAGAGTATGAGTTTGAAATTGGTGAGCCATGTGAGGGAAAGCACAATGGAACCCGTGAAGTGAACAGAGGAGAAAAACAGAAGAAGAACAAGAAACAGAGCACAAACAGGAAGAAGAGAAAGTAATCGAGAAACACCAGGTTTGATTCTGGTTGATAAGTAGTAACAATAAGATATGGAGATTATTGCAGAAACCCAAACCTTGATGAAGTTCTTGAGCTCTTCCTCCATCTCTCTATATCTTCTTTCCCTTTTCCAGTTACTACTTAAAATAATTGAATGAATCCAGTAAAATTTGTACAATGAAAAAGTTTGAGGTGCATTATTATATAGATTATCCACTGCTGCTTGTACAATGTTTGCAGCTGTCTCTGCCATAAGTCCTCTCTTTTCTCCTTGAATTACTCTTTGTTGTCTTGCAGCTCGTTCAATTACATTAGCGTATTGCATTGAGACTTCTTGTAGTTCCATCAAAACCTCCTCTGTGGTGGGTACAAGGCCGGTCAATGGGCCAGATTCGTCAACCATGTTTCTTTCTAGCGGTGGTCTTCTACTCCGAGCAGAGTCAGGGGAATTCTGTCTTCGGGGAGACATTGTATTAGCTCTCTCCACCCACCGAAGAGAGGGTGATTGAGGCTTTTCCGGAGCGGGATGTCACGGACTGATTTCTCGCAGCAATTAGGATGTGCGGCCTTAGCTCCTTTCTACCTCGTGTAGTAACTAAGTTAGCCTTTCGGACAAAGTGATCAGCACTTGGAGAGAGAGTGGGACGGTTTTTTAGAGAGAAAAGTCAGAGCTTTTTGGAAGTGTTTTCTTATTGAAAATCTGATGAGGTTACAAGTGAGGCATCACCCCTTTATATACAACTCCACCTCTTTAACGGACGGCTCAGATCAAACCGATCTAACGGTTCAGATCTTTTCCTACCTATGAAGTTACTTCATCCTTAAGTACTTAACACTTAAGTATTCTACACATTTATTATATTATTTTTTTACTTAGATATTTTTACAAAAGCTTGGGACTTAAGAAAATTTTAAGTATATTTGATGGGGCATGACATCCTCCCCCACCTAAGCCGGTGATGCCCTCGTCGTCGAGTACGCCTTCAGTGCCTCCCGAAATTGCCACAAGTCTTCTTCCGGTTCCCATGTTGCTTCTGCTGCCGGTAGTCCCTTCCATTTGATGAGAAAATGAGTTTGTCTCGGGACTCCCCGCTTCCTCACTTCCTTGGACGCCAGCACCTCTTCAATTTCCTTGTCATATGACTTGGTCATGAATGGTGGTGCACGGGTCGAAAGACCGGATGGATCTTCAATGTATTTGGCAGGTTTAGTAGGTAGGAAACCTTTCCCACCTTCCCAACTATCTCGAACGGCCCTTCATACCTTCAGATCAAAGCCTTTGTGTAGGCTCCAGAATGCTTTGAACTTCACCAGAACAAGGTCGCCTACCAAATACTCCGAAGGCCATCTCTTCACATCCGCCCATTTCTTCATCCGCTTCCGAACTTTTCCAAACATGCTCGGGCAAGATAGCATGTTCTTCCCACTGTTTAACCATTATGAACGCCCTCAGACTCTTCCCTTCAGTCCTTGGTGTCGCCAAGGTATGCGGGGTCAATGGCTGCTGTCCCGTTGTCAGCTCAAACGGACTCCGTCCCGTTGACTCGCTGCGTTGAAGATTGTATGAGAACTGAGCTATGTCCAGCAATTTTGTCCAGTCCCGTTGGTTGGCGTTCACGAAGTGTCTAAGGTAGCATTCAAGCAAGGCATTCACCCTCTCGGTCTGTCCATCCGACTGGGGGTGAAAGCTAGTTGAGAAACTTAGCTCAGTCCCGAGCATCTTGAACAACTCTGTCCACAAACGCCTAGTGAACCGGGGATCCCGGTCACTCACAATGTTCCGCGGAAGACCCCAAAGCTTCACCACGTTCTTGAAGAACGCCCTTGCTGCCTCTTCCGCGGTGCAGTCCCGATCACAAGCCACAAACATCCCATACTTAGAGAAACGATCCACGATCACCATGATGGATCCAAATCCTTCAGACTTTGGTAATGCACTGACGAAGTCAAGTGAAACCGAGTCCCATGGTCTCTCCAGAATTGTAAGTAGCTGCAGCAAACTCGCGGGCTGCTTGTTCTTCGATTTGTCTTGTTGGAAAACCAGACAAGTCTTCACATAAAGCTCTACGGTATCCCTCATCTGTGGCCAGTAGTAACCTACTTCGACAAGTATCATTGTTCTCTTCTGTCCCGGATGGCCCGCCCACCAGGTATCATGGCACTCCCGAATGATGTCTCGTCGAAGACTCTCCCACTTTGGGACATAGAGTCGACGACCTTTGGTGTAGAGTAGCCCGTCTTCTACTCAAAATCGATGCACCTTTCCCTCATTGGATAGCTTCACTAGCTCCTTGGCGACTGGATCACGCTCCAGCCCCTCTCGAATTTGAGCCATAATGGTCCCCTCGACTTGGCTCATGGTCGCTAGCTCCGCCTTCCGACTTAGTGCATCAGCCACCACGTTCACCTTTCCCGGCTTATACTTTAAGGTGTAATCGAATTCAGCCAGGAAGTCTTGCCATCTCGCCTGTTTTGGGGACAGCTTCTTCTGAGTCTGAAAGTAACTCATCGCCACGTTGTCCGTCTTGATCGAGAAATGTGAGCCCAGAAGATAGTGTCTCCAGACCCGCAAGCAATGTACTATGGCGGTCATCTCCTTCTCTTGCACCGTGTACCGCCGTTCAGTATCATTGAGTTTGCGACTCTCAAAGACAATAGGGTGTCCGTTTTATATCAGCACTCCTCCGATGGCAACGTCGGAGGCATCCGTATGTAACTCAAAAGGAAGACTGAAGTCAGGTAAAGCAAGGACTGGTTCTTGCCTCACCGCAGTCTTTAGCTCCTTGAAGACTTCTTCGCACCGATCGGACCATTCCCATGTCTTCCCCTTCTTGAGTAGATCCGTCAGTGGTGTAGCCTTCCTCGAATATCCCTCGATGAACCGTCGGTAATAGTTGACCAGACCAAGGAAAGATCTCAGCTCCGTCATCTTAGTCAGGGCTTCCCACTCTATAATCGTCTTAATATTCGGTTCATCCATCTTCAGATTCCCATGGCCGATGATATGGCCAAGGAACTAAACTTCTTTGGTGGCAAACGTGCACTTCTCCCTCTTCACGAACAGCTCGTTCTCTCGAAGAACCCGAAATACTATCCGTAGGTGCTCTACATGCTCCTCCATCGAGTTGCTGTAGATGACAATATCGTCTAAGTATGCCACCACGAACCGATCCAAGTGGGGCTGTAAGATCTGGTTCATAAGGGTGCAGAACGTGGCTGGGGCGTTTGTAAGACCGAATGGCATCACCAACCACTCAAACGACCCATACCACGTTATGTACGCAGTCTTTGGCTCATCCCCTTCCGCTATCCGGACTTGGTAGTACCCCTTCTGCTAGTCCATCTTCGTATAGACTTTCGCCCCACCAAGTCTATCGAAGAGATCCGCGATCAATGGAATGGGATAGCAATTCTTGATCGTCACCTTGTTAAGGGCCCGGTAGTCAACGCACATTCTTAGCGACCCATCGTGCTTCTTTTGGAATAGAACCGGGGCGTCATAAGGTGCTTTGGACGGTCTCAGTTTCTCCATCTCCAACAACTCATCGAGTTGTTTCCTTAACTTCTCCAGCTCGGATGGAGCCATCCTATAAGGCGCCATGGATGGTGGCTTGGCTTCTGGCTCCAACTCGATCTGATGGTCCACCGCCCTCCTCGGTGGTAACTTCTCGGGCAACTTAGCCGGCATAACGTCCTTATTCTCCTCAAGGACCGCTTCGATGACTTGTGGGATGTACTCCACTTTCTTAGGCTCATCCTCCGCCTTCATCATGGCCAAGAACGTGGGTTCACCCTTCTTCACCCCTTGGTGAGCTGCATCGCCGATAGTTGCCTCGTCCCATCGGTCTTCTCTTCCAAGGCTGAAATCATGCACGGTGATCTCTTCTCGAGTATGCATACCGAGCTCAATGCGGGCATAGGTATGGCTCAGACTTGTCTCATGAAATCCATACCCAGACCACCCTAAATTCGTCCATAGGAATGACTGAGAAGTCCACCGGTCCACTCTAACTTCCCAGCCACATCCCGACCCTTCGGGCTATCCCATTGACGGGTTGAGCCTTAGCGTTCACCATCTTCATCCAACCATCCTTCTTCGACTATTTGATTCCGAGTCCACGGCCTCATCTATGGCCAGGAAGTTGTGTGCCCCCGTGTTCACCATTACTCGGATCGGTTTGTCGTTGATCTGAGTTTCAACATATATAAGCCCCTTGCTCGTCGGCTTCACCACTGGATTGGCCTTTAGGGCGTTTAACAGCTGTAACGACCCTATCTTGCTCGGTTCTTCCTCCGGATTCTCGATCTCCCGATTCTCCATAATTGCGGACAAGGACCCCATCTTCGGACAGTCCTTCATCGCATGTGGCCCCTTGCACACGAAGCATCCTCCCTTGGGAATGAAAGACTTTTTTCTTGCTTAAAAATCCTCCCGACGAGCTTCTTTCTCAAAACTCCTGGAGTTGGGTGGTCGGGCAGTATCACGTCTTCCTCCCCCCCTTTGGCAACGACCTGCTCCTTCCTTTTAAAGGACTCGGACGGACCAGAGGTGCGGAAGTCAGTCAACGACTCAGCCACCACGATAGCTTCGTCCACCGTCTCAACTCTCCGACGCTGCAACTCTTGCTTGGCCTAAGCTTGCAGCCTATCGGTGAAGTAAAACACGAGATCTTCGGCGGTCATGCTCGGAATCTGAAGCATGAGCGTCGTGAACTCCTTCACATAGTCTCGGATCAAACTACACTAACGAAGTTCCCTTAACTTCTTTCGGGCTTCGTAGACAATATTCTCCGGATAGAACTGCCGCTTCAGCTCTTTCTTGAAATCATCCCAAGTACTGATCGGGCAAGTTCCTTGTTCGATCTCGGAGTGCTTCCTCCGCCACCACAACATAGCTGTGTCCGACAGGTAGGACGTCGCGGCCTTCACCTTCGCATTCTCATCCACCAGGTTGAGACTGTCGAAGTACTGCTCCATATCCCATAGGAAATTCTCGACCTCCTTGGCATCCCTCACACCGTTAAATCGGTTTGGTCGCGGAAAGTCAACCTGAACAGCACTGGTTCCTCCAACGGCTTCATCATTCATGCTTGCCCTCTTGACCAGCGTGATGTCCTCTTCCATCACAGTAAAGCGTGATTTCATCCCCTCGATGTCATCACGCAAGGCCTGGACGGGTCCCGTCACCAACTCCTCGAGTCGAATGAACCGAGAGTCCAAATCGGCAGCATTTTTCTTGGCCTCTTCAAGCCCACCGAATATGACACTCTCCAGCTCAGTGATGGTATGCTCAACCCTCTCGAGCTTCTCACTCATCTCGCCCACAGCCACACGCAAGGTCTCACGAGAAACACTCTTTTCCCGTTGGGTGGCAGCACGGGTGGACGTGATCTCCCTTCCGCGTTCCTCCATACCGGATGTCGAGTTAACTTCCTTCTCTTTTTCTCCCTTAGCTATATTCACCCGGAAAGAGTCTCCCCTTATCTGGATCATAACCTAGCTTTGATACCAACTGTCACAGACTGATTTCTCGCAGCAATCAGGACGTGCGGCCTTAGCTTCTTTCTACCTTGTGTAGTAGCTAAGTCAGCCTTTCGGACAAACTGATCAGCACTTGGAGAGAGAGTGGGACGATTTTTTAGAGAGAGAAGTCAGAGCTTTTTGGAAGTGTTTTCTTATTGAAAATCTGATGAGGTTACAAGTGAGGCATCATCCCTTTATTTACAACTCTACCTCCTTAATGGACGGCTCAGATCAAACCGATCTAACGGTTCAAATTTTTTTCTACCTATGAAGTTACTTCATCCTTAAGTACTTAACACTTAAGTATTCTACACACTTCTTATATTATTTTATTACTTAGATATTTTTACAAAAGTTTAGGACTTAAAAAAATTCTAAGTGTATTTGATGGGGCGTGACAGGGAGTTCTCTTTGTTTCAAAACTCTCGAACTTGTTGACTGTTTCCGTGAGATGTAGAGAGGTAGTTCGGTCTATTTCTTTGATAAGAGTGGGAATGAGAGTGAGTTCTTTCCTGGATGTAGGGTTTTCGGTACTCACTGTTTGTGGCAGAGGTTCTTGCGACATGAAGTCGTTTATTCCAATCATCTCCCATGTGGTTAGTTCTTGTTTCTCCCTCTCTTGGCGAAAAGAAGATCTCTTAGTTGTGTCCAATTGGTTATGAGACTCTTTTGGGGCATAGTCTGCATAGTTTCTTCTATGGATATTCTCCAGATGTTTTTGTTAACTCCCTTTGATGCGTTTGTTGCCCCTGAAATTCGTGTTCCTCTGCTTGTACGGTTCTTTCCGGACATTCTTTTCCCCCATGAGTGAGTCTCAAGCAGAAAGAACAATGATATGAAAGTCTTTCATATTCCAGAGTTACAATAGCCTCTTCACCCGTTGAGAAGTCTATAACCGTTTCTTGAATAAGCGGCTTGAGGCCATCTACTGTGACTCTGATTCTTGCAGTGGTTTTGGTGAGTTGATGACCTTAAAAAAATCCTAGACCACGCCCAATTCTGCAGATTAGTTCCTCTTTCCAGAAGTGAAGGGGAATGCCTTTTAGCCGTATCCAAAACGGGATCTTGGATGGAAAGGTTGGAGATATGACTGGTTCCCATCGTTGCAAGATAACCATCCAGTTGTTGAATTGGTATGGTCGGTTGTCAAGTACTTGTTGGAGGTCCTTTTCGTTGTGAAACCGAAATTGGAAGCAGTCGTTTCCCAAGTCAGAGCCTTTTGCTCTTTGCTTCAGATTCCATCGTCTAGAGAGAAAAGGGATGAGAGACCATATCCTTTGCTCCTTAGGGTTCGTTACTCTCCCAATAAGAGTAAGAGCATTGTCTCTTATGAGTTCAGAGTTGTCGATTTCTGGTGCCTGGATTCTCAAACGGGGTTGTTGAGTCTTCTCAGGAGAGTGTGCCTTTTTCTGCTCTTGAAAATCTTCGTTCCATGACTAGTTTGCTGAGTATTGATTTTTTTCTTGGGTTTAAATCTTAGCAAAAGTGTTGAGTTTATTATTGATAGGCCAAAGGTATATATAGTTACATGAGATTTTATAAACAAGTAAAGAATATTCACATAAGACATGCTAACTAAATAATCGGAAATTATCCTTTTCCGTAACACTCCCCCTTAAGAGAAGTGTGTAAGTTGAGAACGCCTAGCTTGGACCGTAAATACTGAAATTGATTGAAACCAAGAGCTTTAGTGAAAATGTTTGCCGGTTGTTCATGAGTAGAAATGTAAGAAGTAGCAATGTTACCGGCGATAATCTCATCACGAATGAATAGCAATCACTCTCAATGTGTTTTGTTCTTTCATGAAAAACTGAATTTGATGCGATATGTAGAGCCACTTTACTATCACATAATAGATGCATAGGTTGATCATGGGATATACCTAGAAACAAGAGAATCTTCTTAAGCCAAAGAAGTTCCTTAGCTGTCATTGCCATGGCGCGAAATTCTGCATCAACGGAAGAAAGAGACACACGAGACTGCTCCTTCGTCTTTCAAGTGATCGGAGGATCACCGATCATAACCATATAACCAGTAAGAGATCGACGAGAAAGAGGACATGTATTGAAATCAGAGTCGCAATATGCCTTGATTTGAAGCGACGCTTGTGAGGAAAAAACAATGCCTTGTCCAGGTGATGATTTCAAATAATGAACAAGACGTCTAACGGACTCCCAATGATCTACAAGAGGTTTTTGCATGGATTGTGCTAGAATGTTGACGACATAAGTGAGCTCAGGACGAGTATGTGTTAGATAAACAAGATGTCCTACAAGACGACGATATTGGTCTGGTGCGGAGAAAGGTTCACTTTTAGAAGACAACAACTTGTGATTCTGCTCCAAAGGAGAATCAACCGGTCGTGAACCTGAGAGACCACACTCGTCTATTATATCAAGAAAATATTTTCGTTGAGAAAGAAAGATTCCATCTCCATCTGGTCCTCGAGCCACTTCTAGACCAAGAAAATACTTTAACATACCAAGGTCCTTCATCTTGAAACATCGGCTTAGATAAGCCTTAAACGATGTAATAATCGCATATCATTCCCACATACAATCAAGTCATCAACATAAACAAGAACATGACGAACCACAGAGCCACGAGTATAAGCAAATAAGGAGTTGTCCTTGTGAGATCGAACAAACCCGTAGTCAACAAGAGCAGTTTATAACTTAGAAAACCAACAACGTGGAGCTTGACGAAGACCATAGATTGACTTCTTCAGTTTGCATACAAGAGACGGATCAGAAGGGAGAAAACCTGGAGGAGGCTTCATGTAGATATCTTAGTCAAGATCACCATATAAAAAAGCATTGTGAACATCCATTTGATGGAGTTCCCAAATTTTAACCGCGGCAACACTAAGTAGAGTACGACCCGTATGCATTTTAGCGAGCGATGCAAATGTTACGGAGAAATCAACACCTTCTTCTTGGTGATTACCAAGAGCAACAAGACGCGCCTTATGACATTCTAATGTACCACCCGAGTTGGCATTTAGGCGATAAACCCACTTAGAGCCGAGTGCTTTAACTCTTGGAGGTAAACGAGTAAGTATCCAAGTCTCATTGAGTTCAAGAGAGTCAATCTCTTTGTGCATAGACTCACGCCATTCAAGAAGCTGAACTGCTTACTTATACGTAACTGGTTCGTCCACCATTGTTACAGCTGCAAGAAACTTAGTATGCGCAAAACTGAACTTATCACAAGAGACAAAGTGTGTTATAGGATGGAAAGAGGTACCTGAAGATGATGGAGAGGACTCAGGCTTGAGAGAGACAAGGGTTTTAGGATATCGTGTAGAGTAAGTAACATATGTTTCAAGAAGAACTGATTTCTTTTTCTGTATAAGACTGCGATCGAGCAGTTCAGTACCAAGAGTGTGGTCATAACCATCAGATGTATCATCACCAAGATCATGATCATAAGTTGCAGATGTATCAGTAGAAGACGGAACCGTAGAAGAAGTTGGAGAAGGAACCGGAGGCACAACAGGGTTATCCGAGATTTCAATTGGAGATGCCAGTTCCAAAGAGTGTCTGATGAGGAGAGACTCCCCTTGTCTTCGATAATTTGAAGAGCATGATCATCAGACAAAGAAAGAAGTGGAATGACTGGAGAAACCGGAGTCGAGAATATTTTCTGAAACTCTGAATATGGAAAGATTTTTTCGTTGAAGATGACATCTCTAGAGATAAAGAAATCTTTTTTCTCCAAATCATAAACACGCCAACCTTTTTTATTATGGGGATAGCCCATAAAGATAATTTTCGTCCTTTTTCGTTGAACTTATCATGATGAGTCGAGTGTCGTTTAGCAAAGCATAAGCAACCAAATACTCTAAGATGATCATAAGATGGAGGCTTAGAGTAAAGAACCTCGTAAGGAGTTTTTCCTTGAAGCAATGCAGTAGGAGTGCAGTTAATCAAGTAGGCAGCGGTAAGAATACTTTCTCCCCAAAATTTAATGGGCATATTGGATTGAAAAAGAAGAGACCGTGCCATGTTGAGGATATGACGGTGTTTGCGCTCAACTCTACTATTTTTTTGAGGCGTATAGACACAAAATGTTTGATGTTGGATACCGTGGTCCTTGAATTAAATCCGGAGACCAAGAAACTCGGTACTATTGTCATTTCTAACAATCTTCTACTTTTTACCAAATTGTTGTAGCGCCATTGCCACAAACTGTTTAAGATGAACGGTGACTTTGCCCTTGGTAAGTAGCAAATAAGTCCACACAGCACGAGAATGATCGTCAACTATTGTAAGAAAATAGTGTGCACCACATGAAGAAGCAAGTTTGTAAGGTTCCCATACATCGCAATGAATCAAAGAAAAACATGTTTCTACTTTATTAATGCTTTAAGGAAAAATAGATCTTGTTTGTTTTGCTTGAACACAAAATTTGCAAAAATCACTACTATCATTACTATTATGATCAAAATCCTTTAACGTAGATAGAAAACTAGATAAAATTTTCGTAGATGAATGTCCCAAACGGTCATGCCAAAGAGTCTTTGTGGATTTCTGAACACTGTTAGCACTTACCGAAATTGCTCCATGAAAATGATAAACCCTGTCGCTCTCTTCACCTGTTCCAATCAGCATCTTCGAAGTACGGTCCTGTATAACACAAACCTTATTAGTGAACACAACAAAACATGACATCTCTCGTAATCAACGTGCCAAAGAGATAAGAGTGCAAGAGAGGTCAGGAACATAAAGGACATGAGTGAGATGAACATGATCACCAAGTCTCATCGTTCCTTCTTTAAATAGCAAAATTATGTTTTCATTGGGAAGAACAACGGTACTCTGAGGAATATCAGAAACATCCATAAGTAGATCATCATCTCCCGTGATATGATGAGATGCTCCAGAATCAAGCAAAAATTCAACGCAAGAATTCTTACGAGAAAGTTTGTCTTGAGTATGCGATTGGTCCGATTTTAGTAAACTCACAATCGCGGACCATGTATCTTTGCTTACACTAGGAAGATCCGGAGACTCATCTCCAGCAGAAGCTTGGGCATTGTTAGCTCGATAAGTAGAAGAAAAGAAGGACCGGTTAGAACCGCAACCACAACCACGAGTTGTCTCAAATCGGGAAGTACCACGAGAATCGCCATGTTTTTCAATCCACCATGCTGGTAAACCATGAAGTTGGAAACAGTATCCACCGATTGATTGGTACGACCGCAGTGGGTGCAAGGATTTTGATTGAGACGTGTAACCGACGCAATAGCATTAACACCAGTCTTGACAACAAAACATACAGCATCTAACCAATCTTCTTTGCTTCGAGCAACCGTTAGATGTCTTTCTTCACCAATTACCTCATAATAGACATGATCAAGAGTTACGTCGGTGTCGCGGTTAAGGCGATTTAGAAAATTGGTACGTGTAGTACCAAATCGGGATGCATCGAGACCCATAAAAAATTGATGTATGCGCTCGTGATCTCTGCGTGTTTGCTGCTTAACCCGTTGAGGACAAGTAGGAGAGTTGCAGCAACAGTCAATAAAGGGCTCAAAGTCATCGAAATCGTTCCACATCACTTTGAGTTTGCGAAAGTAATCTGCAACATTTGTCCATCTTGAATGCAAGTAGTAATAGAAGATTTGATTTGATGAACGCGTGAAGCGTTTCCAATAGAATATCGAGTACGTAGATTGTCCCATAGTGCTTTCGCGTTGTCAACAAACGGAATTACTTGCTGAACTTTGGGATCGAGACTAGCGTAGAGCCATCCACAAAGCATCGAGTTGGTTTGGACCCAACGTTGGTAATCAGAAGAGTCGGCGTCAGGCTTGGTAAGAGATCCATCGATGAACCCAAGCTTGTGGTTTGGCCCACTTTTTATAGTTTTCGCCGTTGAGTAGAATCAGAGTAAGAACATGATGTGGTTGATCACTCGAGGAAAGATTGTAAGGAGATGATGAGATCGATTCCTTGGTAGGAACAGTCATGATATAGAAACTTAGATTAGAAGAAAATTAGGGTTTTTAGTAGAAAAATTAGGATTTTGGCTCTGATACCATGTAAATCTTAGAGAAAGTGTTGAATTTATTATTGATAGGCCAAAGGTATATATAGTTACATGAGACATTATGAACAAATAGAGAATATTCACATAAGATATGCTAACCAAATAATCGGAAATTATTCTTTTCCGTAACAGGTTTTGAGATGTTGTGTTTCTAAATATGTTTGTTGTCGTTGGTTTTATTGTCAAGTTGGAGGAGATTTGGTTCGGTACAGCTTCTGCATCATCTTCGGAGGAGCAGCGGCCAGGTTCCGGTTGACTCCAAGTCACCGTTGGCCTGGAGAAACTTGTTTCTGGGTTGGTGAAGAAGCTCTGTTTTAAGTATGAAGATTGGTAGTTGAAAAGCTGACTTTCTGAAAAAGAGTCTAAACAAGGTAAAAACCAATAGGTAAGAAAGAGGTGATGGTAAAGATCAACCGGGTAATAACTTCTCTCGATAAAAGCGTCTGGGAGAGAAAAAGGGGCCTTTTCCCTTTTCCAGTGAACACGAGAATGACATGGGCCAAAAGGATCAGCCCCCGCGACTTATATATGTCATAAAAGTTTGTAATTATTTATTCGCATAATCGATAATAAACGGTTTAAAATACAGGAAAGGAATGGATCATTAATTATGATTGTAGTTATCATATATTAATATGTGAGACGATAAGTTATTTTCATCTTTTATCACCATGACAAGGAAAAAAACTATTATTACTACTACAAGAAACGTATATCATGTTCCTAAAATGACAAGATTCTTTTCTATGTGGTGAATGTGGTTGATTAAAGTAACTATGTTTTATTGAACATGTTCATACTCATTTAAACAAAGCCGATAGTCCGTCACACATTAGTATCTTTGTCATCCTTGTAATCCCATTTTACCGTCATATATCAAAACTCTTTCACTTTTTCTAAAACAATTGTTTTTGACCAAAATGATACTTATCTTTAAATAGTACTCAAACAACTTTGAAAAGTTTATTAAACCCGTTTTACCTTTATTTCCTTTGAAAACAAAAAACGTATTTACAAAACTGCTATTAATGAGGCAGCAAAAATTTTTTCGCCAAAAGCAAATAAGTCTACTGTTCATGTGATGGTAGATTTGTTTTACGATTGATAGATTTATTAAGTGGTTGGTAGACTTAATCGAGGAACAGTAGAGTTAATATTTGAATGGTAGACTTATTGTGTAGACCTATTTTTATTTAGTGGTAGATATGTTTTGGAGTGGTAGACTTAACGCCAATAGTGGTAGATTTATTTTTGAGTGATAGACTTATTAGTACTAGGTGGTAGAGTTAATTTTGTGATCGGTAGACTTATTGATGGTTCGCGCAATAGACTTATTTATAGTAGTGGTAGATTTATTTTTTAGTGATAGACTTATTAGTAGTAGTGGTAGAGTTAATTTTATGATTGGTAGACTTATTGATGGTTTGCACAATCGTAGACTTATTTATAGTAGTGGTAGATTTATAATATGTGGTAGACTTATCAATTTTGTGATTGGTAGACTTATTGATGGTTCGCGCAATCGTAGACTTATTTATAGTAGTGGTAGATTTATAATATGTGGTAGATTTATTTCTAGTAGTGGTAGAGTTAATTTTGTGATCGATAGACTTATTGATGGTTCACGCAATCGTAAACTTATTTATAGTAGTGGTAGATTTATAATATGTGGTAGACTTATTTATAGTCGTGGTAGTGGTAGATTTATAACATATGGTAGATTTATTTGTAGGTGTGGTAGATTTATAATATGTAGTGGACTTATTTATAGTAGTGGTAGAGTTATTTAATAAATGGTAAAATCGTAATTTACGGTTCATCTTCTCCACACGACCCAGCTTCTGTCAAATCCTAACAATGGCCGCCAACCACCTTTTAGCTCGTTCTTACTGTATTTTAACTTAATTTCAACTGGATTTAGCCTAAAACTAGTAGATCTAACATTATATATTCTTTTTCTAACAAAAAATCAAAAGATTTCGAGTTTTTTCAGAGAAGATAGACTTTGTTTCACCCTTGTTCTCGTCGGAAACTTACTGTTCACCACCGTCGATTTTCTCTGGTAAATCGTTTGTGTCGCCAAAGTCACAGAATAGTATTTTTGTAATAAATTTTTTTTATTAAAGTTTATATGTCTTTTGAGACCTTTGTTAAGTTCAACTTTGTTTAAAAGTTGTTTTAGTAATCAGACAAAGTTGTTTTAGTAATTAATCTATATAAATATAATATTCAAACATGCAACCTTCTGCATTTGAAATTTTGAACAACTGATTGCTGATAAAGTTGCAGAAGAATTGCACCATAAAGTTCAAAATTTACAATTCCCATCCTGGCTTAACAAAATCAATCAACAACAAGGATTCATCGGCGAATCTCTCCATCACACGGGTACGTTTAAACTTAGGGAAAAACAACCAACCAGCGGTCAAAATCACAAAAACTACAGTGAGCAACTGTGACACAACGGGTATCACCCTCCACCGTTGCATAAACGCCTTCCTCTTCACCGCCACTTCCGCCACTGTGCTAACCCCATGTAACACAAAGTACCAAGTGACTTCCCAAGTAGGCGCCTCTCGGGTTAAACTGAAGAAGATGAGCTCGTGAACCAGACCCGAGACTATGAACGACGCAAACATCCCAATGAACATAGCCAGATCGTAGTTCAGTAGCTGTCCAGAAACTTTCCGCATGGGGCTGTAAATTGCCGGTCGAAGAATCCCTGAGACCATGCGGTTCCAACGGCGACCCCAGAAGTCTTGAAGAGAGGAGGCTAAGTATGGTTCGTTGAATTGCGGCTCGAGGTCGCACCCAAGAGCGATGGTGACGATAGATTTGATGAGGTTAAAGAGAATCTCAAGTGATAAATATAGATGCAGAGGATAGAGAGCCAATAGCAGAATCGGAGGCAAGTCTTGAATGTAATCATACATATGTATCACCGCAGCAAAAAGCACAAGTTTAATGGAGAAAAGCAACTTAGGCAAAAGATCTTGAGATAGGTGTTGTTGAGTTGGATGAGATTGAGGGTTTTGTTAAGGCTTGATGGGTAAGCAAGTGAAGCATATGAATAGAATGAGATTTTGGGGAAGTGGGAAAAGAGGACCTTGATCGAAGGAGAAGAGTATGAGTTTGAAATTGGCGAGCCATGAGAGGAAAATCGCTGTGGAACCAGAGAAGTGAACAGAGTTGAAAAACAGAGGAAGGACAAGAAACAGAGCACAAACGGGAAGAACAGAGAGTAGTCGAAAAACACCAGCTTTGATTTTGGCGGATAAGTAGAAACAATAAGATATGGAGATTATTGCAGAAACCCAAACTTTCATTAAGTTCTTGAGTTCTTGTTCCATATCTGTAGATATATTTTCTTGACTTAATTTGCTTGTTATGTTACCTTGTTATATACACACAAAGGAACCGGTTTTTCCCTCTCACGCAATGTAAGCTATTTCCTCTATGATTTAGTCGAATTAAACAGCTTGTAATGTGAACCTTTGTAAAATAATAAACTACGTAACTTGAATCTTTCAGCCGTAAATAAAAAAAGGATGTGGACCGACACATTTGACAGATCTAGTCACGTACAATCTATCCACGGCAATCAAAAACACATGAGTGGAACCAGTCAAGTGAACCGAGGAAGAACATAGAGTGCAAGACTGTAGGTTTGATTCTGGTTGATAAGTAGTAACAATAACGTATGGAGATTATTGCAGAAATCCAAACCTTCACGAAGTTCTTGATTTCTTCATCTAACTCTCTATTTTTTTGTTTTTGTTTTTTACTAAATTTGGTTGTTGTATTATAAAAATAATCGGACGAATAGTTCACTTTCGGAATAGAAAATTGGGCAAAGATTATCTACAAATTCTCAGAAGATTCGACGAAAGGAGCCAGTTCTCTCTCTTTCTCTCCGACGCAATGTAAGCTACTTCAACAATGATTTGGTCTCCATTGAACGGCTTATGATGTGGACCATTTACAAAATTTCTCATGTTATTTCCTAATAAGCAATAACGTTAACAAAATATAGAATAAATCTTATACTACTAATTTTTGATTAGTCAATCTTTGAAATAAAAAGCTTCAAGGGGTGGGGATTTCGGTTTATTTTCGGGTTTGGTTCGGGTTCAGTTTTAGTAAAATAGTAACCAAATTCAAACCAAAGTAAATTTGGTTTGGTTCGATTTAGTTCAGTTCGTTTTAGTTCGGTTTGGTTTTAGTTTGGTTTGATTTTATTTTGGTTTTTAAATTAAAAAAAAAACATTTCAATCATACGAGCCAATTTTCTAAAACAAAATATGTAAATCCAAACTAAATACCTAAACGAGAAAAATCATGTAAAAATTAAAAGAAAAATCAAACTCTAATATAGTTATATTCACCCTTGCGATCTCTAATACAAAAAAAAGAAATATATAATAGTTGGAAGTAGAGAAAAAAATAAAAAGAGTTTCTATGTTTATGATTAAAATTAAATAATTAAAGTTTTAATAGGAAGAACTATTTATATTAAGAAAATAAAAAAGGAAAATAAATAATCAAAGGTGTCTAGTATATCTAATTTTTAAGAACACATCTATAATATTATTTAAAATATATGTAGGTGACTCGTCAACGTAGACGCGGATAACTTATTTATAATTTTGTTTTAAATTCCATACTTTGAAAATGTGAAAATATATATTGGTTTTGATTTTTATTATAGACATTGTTGATGATATTTTTGTTGTTAATTCTTTTTGTCAACACTATTGGTCTTTTTAATAAAAAGAACTTTCCAGAAATTTAGTTTTATCATTTCATTATTTCATAATTTTATATGCGTAAACATGTCAAATCAAATGTATAATAATTTAATACGTTGGATTGCACAATCTATTATAAAAAGTTGACATTCCTCTCATAAAATATTGATCTTCCTATTTGATCATTTTTTAAGAAAAAAACATTTTTTACAATGAATTTTGAATAAAATTGAATTCGACATCGAAATATTAAAAGATTAATATGAGCAATTCTTCGTAAACAAAAAAAATAATTAAATTTTTTTTTTCATAAAAACCATACTCTACCTTTTTCTCTTCTTTTATTTTTTAAACTTTAATTGTTTTCTATTTTTCTTCTGGTTAACGTCTCTTACACTTTTTCATATTTATTTAAGAACAATGATTTTTATTTGTTTGACAAAATTAGAAAAATATAAGAAATATAAATCAATTTCACTTATTAAACGATTAACTATGATCTATTATAAAAAGTTGACATTCCTCTCATAAAATATTGATCTTCCTATTTGATCAGCTTTTAAGAAAAAAAAAACAATTTCCTTACACTGAGTTTTGAATAAAAATTGAATTCGACATCGAAATATTAAAAGATTAATATGATCAACTCTTCATAAACAAAAAAAATAATTACTAATTTTTTTCCATACAAACCAAATACTTTACCTTTTTCTCTTCTTTTATGTTCCAAACTTTAATTGTTTTCTATTTTTCTTCTGGTCAACGTCTCTTACACTTTTTCATATTTTGATTAAAAAATATTATTATTTATTTGAGAAAATTAGAAAAATATAATATTTAGAATTCAATTTTACTTATTAAACGATTAACTATGGCCTGACTTTTTTTTTATTTTGCATAGTTATTTTTGTTCTTAAATATATAAATATAATATGACAGTGTTAAACTGATTTTTTAAATATAAAAATTAAATATTGGGAATGATATTATTTCAAGGTATATAATATTATGCTTGTTCCCATAGATTATTTCGATAAGTAATTTTTTTTATACATATATGTAGTTACTTTTTTTTGTCAACATATCTATATATTTACTACTCCCTCAGTTTCATATTAGTTGTCATTCTATACTTAATTATTTGTTTCATATTACTTGTCATTTTGTATTTTCAATACACATTTATGACTAATTTTTCTATTTTTATTCCTACATTTTTAGCTTATTAACTACACATATCAAATAATACAATGCACTAATTATGGATAAAACAGAAATTTAATTGTTTTCTTAATTTGTCTGAAAAGCTCCCGAATGACAGCTAAATTGAAGCGGAGGGAGTAATGATTTGTACTGGATTCTCATGGGCTTGGTATATTTATTGTGGGTATAGGTTAGCCTAATTATTGGACTAATTAGCGGGCTAAATACAAGAAAAAATTAAACACTATTAGTGAGCTAAATGTTTGAAAAAGTTTTACCAATGTCACATATAGACATTGTCATGTCACAATAAATTTTGGAAGAGTGAATATGAAGAAAACACATAAGCTTTTTCTAAAAAATGACTTTCCAAATAATATATATGAGATTAACTAATTAAATACAAAAGCACATTGGTTTATCGGTTTATCGGTTTAGTAGATTTGATTCTGGTTGATAAGTAGTAACAATAAGATATGGAGATTATTGCAAAAACCTAGTAACAATAAGTTTTTGAGTACTTCATCCATCTCTCTAGTATATAATTATTCAAAACATATTCTTACATGACTTATAAAACATCCAATTCAGCGTTTCCAAACAACAAGGTTTTTCCTAAATATTATAGCTTGATCATCAAAGAAAATGAAAAACTTGCGATTTAACGAAATCAATGAGCAACAAAGTTTCATTGGCACGTCTCTCCATCACGCCATTTCTTATAAACGGAGGAAAAAACAGCCAACCACTTGTCACAACCACAAACCCCATCGTGAGTAACCGTGACACCAGAGGTCTCACCTCCCACCTCTGCGCGAACGCAGTCCTCTTTTCCACTACTTCTGCCACCGTGCAAGCTCCATGCAATACAAAGAACAAAGTGACTTCCCCTGTAGGCATTTCATGGGTTATATTGAAGTTGGCCACTTCGTGAGCCACAGCGGAGACTACGAACGTCGCCAAAACACCAGTCAAAATTGCATAATCAGAGCTCAATAGGTAAAGGGAGACTCTCCGCACAGGATTGTAGACTGCTGACCGTAGAACAGCCGTGACCATGAGGTTCCATCTGCGACCCCAAAAGTCTTGAAGGGATGTGGCTAAGTATGGTTCGTTGAATTGTGGCTCTAGGTCGGACCCAAGAGTGATGGTGACCAAAACTTTGAGAAGCGTTAAGAGAATCTCAAGCTCCAAGTATAGATGCAGAGGATGGAGACACAAGAGCAGAACCGGAGGCAGATTTTGTTTGTAATTATACGCATGTAACATTACAACAAAGATCGCAACTTTAACCCCGAAAAGCCATTTGGGGAAATGATTTAGGGATTTAGGGGTTTGTTGAAGCTTGATAGGGAAGCAAGTGAGGCAGATGAATTTGAAGAGATTGTTATGGGGTAATGCGAGAAGAGGGCCTTGATCGAAGGAGAATAGTATGAGCTTTAAGCTTGCAACGGAAAGATAAAACATGGTGTAATTACAGAAAATCACAGAGGAGAAAAACAGAGGAAGAACAAGGAACAGACCACATACGGGAAGAACTGAGAGCAATCGAGGTAAACCAGCTTTGATTTTGGGTGATAAGTAGTAACAGTAAGATACCGAGATTATTGCTGAGACCCATACTTTGATGAAGTTCTTGAGTTCTTCCTCCATCTCTCTCTTTTATTTTCTGAAGTTAATTTGCTTGTTATATATAAAATATACACAAAGGAACCAGTTTTCCCTCTATCCCTCTCACGCAATGTAAGCTATATCCACTATGATTTAGTCTGATTGAAACGGCTAGTATTAAACCAGATTAAAATAAGGTCTGATATTTTATTAATTAATAATCAATGTACATATATATACAAGTATGACTTTGTAACGAACCTTCTAACCAACTAACAATCTATATGTATACAAATATGTATGTATATACAAGTATATATCCAATACACTCCCATCAAACCTCTGAAACATAACCACTATAAGAGAAAAAGAGGCTTGAAACAGAGAATCGGGAGAGGAGAGAATGAAATGGACTAGGATATAGCGGTAACATAATTTTGTATGTATACTGACTAACAATCTATATGTATACAAATTGTAGTCCATTTCATTCTCTCCTATCCCGATTACCGTTATATGACAGTCTCTGTACTATTATATAATTTTGGAGGAAACATGAAAAACTCATGGTTGGAGATGCTCTTAGATTTTCAAGTGATGAGAGACTGACCAAGATACACACAATATCCAATGATGGATGTAACGCCTCGGCCGCCCCCTGCCAGTGGGCCCTACGCCCACTCTTGGCCTGTGGGTCCACCTCTGTGTGACGATCGGTGCGTTAGTCTAGGAGGCTCGAAAGATTTGTTTACTGATCCTGCAAATCACCACGTGATCTTTCCCCATGTTTTGTCCTCACTCACACAGTACTGGAAATGACTTCCCAATAGGTCATCCATCCTTAGATTGTTCCAACCCAAACACGCTTAACTCTGGAATTCTCTCTGGATGTGTGATGGAAGAGATAAATGCATTTTGGTGATATAGGTAGCCAAATCAATTCTCTTAAGCCTCTCCGCATGCACCACATATTTTCCTGAAATCGGGATGTTACAATGGATCTTCTGGGGTCCAGACAAGTAGCCCATCCAACATCAGCAAAGGCATTTAGACACAAGTCAGAAGTAGTAGAATAAAGGGGACCTTGGCTAGGATATGCCTTGATGTACTTCAAAACTCTATAAGCGGCCTGAAGGTATGTATGAGTAAGAGAAGACATAAGCTGGCTCAAACTATGAACCGCAAAAGTGATATCATGCCTGGTAATGATTAAGTACAAGAAACAACCGACCAAGGCCCTATAAGGAGTAGGATAGCCAAGGGAGGTCTTGTGTCTTTACTTAGACCAGAGGATCCGTAGAAACAAAATATGGCTTACAAGCCAATAAACGAACATCAAAAAGCAGATTCAATGCATATTTATGTTGACAAACATATATACCAGATGCATTCCGAGCAATCTCAAGACCCAAGAAGAACCACAAATCACCTAATCCTTAATCTTGAACTTGGCATGAAGAGCATCCTTAAGATATTGCACTTCAACAAGGTGATTGCTCGCAATCATAATGTCATCAACATAGACTAATACAACAGTGAAAGCAGAGCCTTGTGCTTTAACAAACAGTGTGTTAACAGCTAGAGACTTAGGGGTTGATTGGTTTTCCTGCTACCACCTGCAAACGTGCGTTTACGAGTGGCAGCGGTTGTTGGCGTTTGACAACACTCATAGAAAACGCTTTATTTTGCTCAGTGTCACTCCAAATCTCTCAAAATCAATAGTTGATTATCTCGAGCATTTGCGGTTGCGGACGACTACTGTTGGGTAATTAAGAAAATAATTTTTTTTGTTTTTTTTTAAATAGAGAAAATTTATTTAAAACTTTCTAACTAATATTCAATAACCTATCATAATTTTATATTTATAAAATCTTCAAACCATAATTCTTTCCATAATTTTTTTTTGATCACTGATTAATAAATCTAACAAACTAAAATGTTCAAAATCTAACATTAACCTCTCTAAAATAAATAATTTCTCCATTAAAACCATAATTTTCATCTAAACTATTTTTTTAACTGAACATAAAAAATATATACATGGTATTCTATTACCAGTTATATTGAATTAATAATTTTATATTTTATTGTAAGAATATAGTTTTGATGTTTTTATAACTATATAATATATTTATATCTTAAATTTATTATTTATCGCTACTGCTTTCGCTAGTCAACTATTCATAAATATCTCGCAAATGCATTCATTTCCACCTATTGTACGAGTCTTATTAATCATTTAATAAGGCTTGAAACCGCAATCGTCCACTTCCGCAAACTCCCGCAACTGCAACCGTTGCGTTTAAACCAGTTAAGCCCTGAGTATATTCAGCTTGAAGTAAGGCAACAACAAAACAATGATATCATTCCCTAGATGCGTGTTTTACAGCGTAGATAGATTTCTTCATCCAAGTCACTGTGTAAAAATGCATTGGATACGTCCATCTGCGTGAGGCTCCATCATTTAACAGCTGCTAAGCCGACAACAATTTCACACTGGCCACTTTTGCTACAGGGGAGAAAGTATATGTGTAGTTCACTCCTTCTTCAGAGCTTTATGTCTCTCAAGAGTACCATTAGATTTATACTTCAGAGTATAGACCCATTTGCAACCAACCACATTTTTACCAAGAGACAAAGACTCAACAGTCCAGGTCTTGTTGAGATCCATAGCCTGTAATTCCTCATTCATTGCACCTTTTCACTAAGGTGATAATATGAATTGGTTAAAACAAGTGGGTTTCGAATCATGAGAAAAGGATAAAACTGAAAAGAACAGACTGATAAAGAGGACTGAGGTTAGAGTATGTAAGAACAGAAGAAAGAGGATATAAGGGAAGAGAAATGGAAACAGGAGGAGTAGAAATTTGAGTAAAAGAGAAATGGTAGTCGAATAAGTAACCTAGAGACTTAGCATGACGTTGAGGTCTAGTATTAAGTAGCCTTGCCTGATGTGTGTTAGAAGCAACAATCTCTAGTGCAACAGATGGGGCACTATACATATGACAAATAAGGTACAACAAATGAATGAGATGAAAATGGTAGAGGTGAATGAGTGTCAGGTGATGAAGTTAAAACGATGCATGAATCTAAACTAACATGAGTTGGTAAGGGTAAAATGGTTTTAGAAAAGAGATCCAATGAAGGTTGAGAAATAGGAGCATCTTTAAATGGAAAAATGTGCTCATGAAATATCACATTACATTACGAGTAATAGAGACCTCATGAGTATCAAGATTCAAAACCTTATACCCTTTAAAACCAGGCGGATAACCAAGAAAAACAGAAGGTTGAGCACGAGGAGTAAACTTATTCCTATCTTCTGAAAGAGTTGAAACATAGTATAAGCAGCCAAATAATCTAAGGAAAGTATAATCTGGTGGTTTATGCATGAGAGTCTCAAAGGGAGACAATTTGTCTAACAACAAAGATGGTGTTCTATCAAAGGCAGCCCAGGACAAGGTATTATGCTTAGTTCGACTTGTGATACGACCCTTACTGCTTATTGTGACTCCGACTGGTCTACGTGTCCTCTTACACGACGTTCTCTCAACGCATACATTGTTCTTTTTGGCAACTTTCCTATCTCTTGAAAAACTAGGAAACAAGACACCGTCTCTCTCTCAACTGCCGAAGCAGAATACCGATCAATGGCAGCTGCTACTTGTGAACTTAAATGGATGAAAATTTTACTTTAGGCGTTTGGTTTCGAGCATACTCAACCCATGCGTTTGTTTTGTGACAGTCAGGCGGCGATACATATAGCTAGGAATCTAGTGTTTCATGAAAGTACTAAGCATGTCGAAAGAGATTGTTACACGGTGCAAGATACGGTCCAAGCCAAGCTTATTACTACATAACATATCTCTACTAAGGAACAACTGGCGGATTTGCTTACTAAGGCATTACCAATTCCAACATTTCAATACCTACCCTTCAAGTTGGACATCAAAGATTTTGCAGCACCAACTTGCGGGGGAGTATTGAGATAATACAACCGACTCATATTAGGATAAGGATGTATATTTCCTAGTTTCTCTATAGTTAGCTGTATCCTAAATCCATTGTGATTAGGGCTTTACATACTTGTATAAATACTACTCTATGTTGATCAATACAATTCAAGCTTCTATAAACTATTTTAGAAAGCGTTATATTTCTCTGATACCACTGATTGGTTGCACAAGAGATAGTACACATTTGTAATGCAACATTACAATATTAGAAACGTTACCAATCAACCCTATAAAGTGTGACTATGTAACCAAGTATTATATCCAATAGCTTGTGATCTGGACCTTTGTAAAATAAAACAACTAGGTTGCTTGATTCTTTCAGCCGTAAATAAAAAAGATGTGGCAGGCACATTTGACAGCTCTAGTCACGTACAATAAAGTGGAGCCAGTGAAGTGAACATAAGATGAAAACAGAGCAAGAACATTGAGTAATCGAAAGATTGCATCTTTGATTCTGGTTGATAAGTGCTAACAATATATTGGTTGTTGTATTGTGAAAATAAACCTTCATGAACTTCTTAGTTTCTTCTTCCATCTCTCTAGATCTTTTGTTTTTTTAAATACTAAATTTGGTTATTATATCTTTTATATATTAATTGGAGAGTAAATTTTCAAAAAAAAACTTAGGTGTCTTCACCAAAAATCACTCTTCCAATTTTAATGTAACATGACATCCCTTAAAATATGACATGACCTTCTCTCTAATTTATCCCATTAATTCCTAATTAAAATTAGCCCAAATTCGAAAGGAGGATGAGAATAATAGCTCCATTGATGAAGTTAAGAAGTGATTATCCAAAAATAATCTCACGAAATAGAAGATTATTTTTAAATGTTTTTTTTCGATTATTTGATTAGAGATTTTAGTTATTGTTAGTTTTAAAAATAATTTTTTTTTTGGATTTTAATGGATCTTACTTTATTTTCAAAAAAATATGTTTAACCAAAAAGATCAATTAAATAAATCGATTACATTTGTTTTGGTCAAAATGTAAATTTATGTATCATCATCAACTCCAAAGTTAAAAGTATGATAATCTTTAGTAAAATCTACACAAGATTAATTTGACGTTTAAAAGATTATGGAAATCGTTATCTCCACAAATTTGTCTATCCAAAATTTAAGAATATTTCAAAAATAAAATATATGAACAACTATAAATTTAAAAGTGTAGAATTTGGCTGTTCTGAAATTTATGTATCATCAATTCTAATTTTTAAATATGAAAGTCTTTGATAATTGAAAATATTGAAAGCTTTCAATAAAAAAAATTAACATTTTTTTATATTTAATTAATAATGGACTTAGTATGCTCTAGGATTTATGTATCATCAACTCTAAATTTAAAAATATGAAACTCTTTAGTAAAATCTAAACAAGAACAATCTTATGACAATATTCCAATTAAATAATAATTACCATATTCTGATTAATTGATTGACATTAACAATATCCAAAATTTTAGTACCATTATTTATAATTGGAAAACTAGAAAAATCGTTAAGAGTATCTCTACAAAATCGTTAAGGTAATAAAGTCTCGAAAATATTTCTATGGAAATGTATTAAAATACATCGTATATTTCGTGGAGATAATTTTAACGATTTTATCTCCATAGACATGATTTGTGAGAATATGCTTATGTGTCATATCTACAATCACTTCCACCAAAACAATTATGACATGACTAACAAAATTGTGACATGATAATTTTGAATGAATAACAAAATCTTGTACAACTAAATTTATATTTGTTATCATAAATAAATCAAAAGAGTTTTTAATCAATATATTATCAGATTTTCATTTTTATTCTAAAGTTATATACAAATTTGGTTTTTCATTTAAAAATAGTTTATAAATTGATTATTGGAAAAATAAACTTAGAGAACATTTTATAGAATATATATTCTTTTGAAAATAATAATAACAAAGACTCACCAAATTTTTAAAAGAGACTTTGATATGTTTGTGAAAAAAACTTTCCAAATTTATAAAAGAAATGTAGTTATTCTTTTGAAAAATTTTTTAAGCAAGAAAATTTGAAAAAAAAAAAAAATTATTCGAAAACATTAATTGTTTTATCTGCGTTTTATTTATAAAATTTATGATTATATATTTTAATGTTTTAAGATATTGAATAATTTATTTGTATTCTAAATACAATTTAAGATATTCGGACAAACCAAATTTAACATGTTTTTTAACTCTTTTTAACTCTAATGTATTACTTTTTGATTTGACACATTTACATATATAAAATAATTAAATGGTAAAACTAAATTTCTGAAATTCATATTATTAATAAAAACGATATTATTAACCAAAACAATTAACAACAAAATAATCAACAACAATGTCTATAATAAAATCAAATAACTACATATTTCATATTTTTAAAAATTTAAAATAAAAACAAAACTACATAAATAATTTATCCGCGCGTACGCGGAAAAATCATCTAATTATAATAATAATCGGATGAAAAGTCCACTTTGCGAATAGAAAATTGGGCAATATTGTTTTAATAGCTAAACATTGTCAGAAGATTCGAAGAAAGGAGCCAGTTCTCTCTCTTTCTATCCGACGCAATGTAAGCTATGTCAACTATGATTTCGTCTAATTGAAACGGCTTCTGATTTAGACCATTTACAGAATTTCTCATGTTATTTCCTAATAAGCTATAACATTAAAAAAAAAAACTTAGAGTAAATTAGCTAATGGTGAACACTAGAGAAATTGAAAGAAATTGAGAGAAATGTAATTGAGAGGAAAAGAAAAATGGTAATTAGAGTAATTGAGAAGAATAGAAAAAAAAAATTTAACTTGAATGGTAATTATGAAAATATTTGAGAGTAATTGAAATGAGTGAATAAAATATATTCTTTATATTTCAAAATGTTTGATTTTTTAGAGTTTTTATACATTAAGAAAACAAATTAATGTTTAGCTCTAAACATTATTTTTTGTACTAAATATTTTTCTATAACTTTAAGTTAATAACAATTTAATAAAATTAATTAAATAATTTTGAAATTTATAATTCATCTACATAAAAATTGTAAAACACCAAACATTTTAAAATATTTTTTTTAAAATATTAAACCGTTTGAAACAGAGAAAATATTATTTTAATTTTTTTTATTGCTTTGGGACGTGTGCGAAGAGAGGAAGAAAATTTTCCACTTGTTTTGTGGGGAAGGAAACTTTTCACTCTTCTCCACCGAAACAAGAAGATTTATTTTTCTTTAGTTTTTTTGCTTTTTTCTTGATTAATGTAAAACAAAGAAATCATAGAAGAAATTTTTTTTTTCCTTTTTCTTTTCTTCTACAAGGTACAACCATTCAGAGTTAGAGAAGATTGACATTGGGAGAATGGTAAGACCTTTTTTTTTTTGACATCAAACTACTATTATATTACACAAACTTGAGGTGCAGTGGCTAGCCACTCCAGAATAGAACAACTAACAAAGTTAATGGACTCGAACGTTATCTAGTGAGGCCAGTGAGATGATCCACTTGGAGCGTCATTGCCCGTGGTGTAGACATAACTGAGAAGGTATGATACAATATTCTGAAGAGTGAGAGCTCCTTAAGTTCTGTGGCGACATTTGGCCATTCGTTCGGTCGTTCGATCATCTTAAAAACATCTCGACAATCGTTTCCAAACCCCAGTTGAGATGAGTGGGATTTAATTGTTAAATCAACGAGTAGGCGATTTATAAACCCACTAATCATATAAACTCTTTTTATTGTTCTTCTGAAATTCCACAAAGTATAGATGATTTGAAAATCCAGCTATAGAAACACATAGATCCATGAATCAACAATATTTCTGACATTAATCACCTAAAACCAAAAAGACTTGGGCTTGATGTAACACCCCGATCAGAGGTTGGACCGGCCGACCAAAAATATCACGACCAACGTTTGGGAGCACTCGAACCTAAGCACCTAAAACAAATCTAGCTGTCGGGTTCAACTATCCGTGAGTGTCTTTCCCATCTAAAGTGATCCAAGGTTTGCCAACCCAAATCAAATTAAATGGTTGGTTCGATCCGGACAGGATTAAGCATCATTACCACTTGATAATATTTTCACAAAACACTTGTTTTTTTATACTTAGCATATTTACGTGAGAAAACCGTTTACAAGCTTTATATATATCCTTTTGGATCTGAGGTTAACTCTGTACATAACAAAAACTTAAGTACTTTGCAGGAACAATGAATTCACCTAGTCTAATCTTCCTATCATCCAACGCTGACCTCTTATGGATCCCGACTAAGGTTACCTGCAACAAATAGTGAGGGGATGAATAATCAAATCTAAAATTACTCAATGAGATAGCGCCATATTAAGCGGTTAAGTAAACAATCCCACGCATCCCAAACGACAAACAACAATCATTCACACAATCATCTTAAAGCACTCAAACAAGGCAATCATGTACATAGACTCACAACAATACAATGATCTATATGCAAATCCGAATTCTACTTTGATTCTCAAGGCATTGCAGTCCTATCATCCGTCCCGGGCAACCCACGGAATTGCAACCACAAAGGCACGCAATATCCTAGTTCCCCTATTGAATTCATACATTGTCGTGTATGCACGTCAAATGAGGTATCCCAGTACCCTCTGTGCTTGTGTGGTTATCACATAACATCTACGGTGCCGTTAACCACAATCTATCCGGGAACGTCAGACTGCTTATAATCATAACCAGTCATGCATCACTCACACATTTCCACTTCATAATCGATAATCATCCATCAAGTAAACTTATCAGAAAGGTGTGTGCAACCGCCGCATAACGGTAACCATTCATTAAGTAAACTAGCATTCAACAATAAATTCACGCAATATTCAAGTAAATTCACGCAATCTCAGAGACATGCAAATGTGACAAGTACATTGCGACCAAATCATGGGTATATCCACGGTCATCACATCAAGAATAAATCACATTCATACATGGAAAGGCAATCGATCAACGTATCAAGCTCAACAGATCGCATGCATACATATATTTACAATCTACGCGATGAATCTAACATGTAGTAATAGTAAACGATGATGGGTGCTTGACTCATCAGCACCCGTGACTCCAACTTACAGAGATTGAAGTGGAGGACTGGATTTGACACCACGACAGACTCTATTTCGTCGAGACTCGACAAACCTGAAGCTAAGGGTAGAGATCTAGCTTAGACATTGAACCAAAATGGATATTCTTAAAAAGCAAAAATCAAACATTGTATAAAAAATTTACTATTGTATTTTTGCATTCATATGTGTAACATTTAGTTATTTAAAAAACTACTAACCCAAAACTATATTAAACCAGTCAATCAGCATATATCCTAGTCCTCTATAAAAACTTGCGTTGAGAGGTATGTTCTTAATCAAAAACGTTATATCTTTTTCATATTATAGTGATAATCACTATGAAGTTTCTTTTTTTTTTTTTTGAGAAAAATCACTATTGAAGTTTCATTAGATCAACAACATCTACTAAACCCACTGATCCCATAACCAGTTATTCTGTAATTCCACAAAGTAATATGATTTAATAATCTAGCTATAGAACACACATAAATCAATGAGTCATGATTTAGCGATTTCAACACCCAAAAGTAAAAAACTTGCGCTTGACAACATCAATGAATAACAAAGCTTCATTAGCGAGGAGGGAAAAACAACCAACCACTCGTGACAAGCACAAACCCAACCGTGAGCAGTCGTGAAACCATCGGACTCATCCTCCACCGCCACAGAAACGACCTCTTCTTCACCGCCACTTCCACTGCCATGCAAACTCCGTGTAACACAAAGAACCAAGTGACCTCTCCTGTAGGCAACTCACGTGTAATATAGAAGAAGACCAGCTCGTGAACCGCACCGGAAATAAGGAAGGAAGCGAAAACTCCCAAGAACAGAGCTTGATCGGAGTTCATTTTCCGCTCGGTGATTTGCCGCACGGGGACGTAAACGGATGGCCGGAGGATTGCCGGAACCATGAGATTCCATCGGCGACTCCAAAAGTCTTGAAGAGAGGTGGCTAAGTATGGTTCGTTGGACTGTGGCTCTAGATCGCACCCAAGAGTGATAGAGACCAAAACTTTGACGAGCATTAAGAAAATGTCAAGCTCCAAGTATATATGTAGAGAATAGAGAACCAATAGCAAAATCGGAGATAGATCATGTTTATACTCATAAATTTGTAACAAGACACCAAAGATCGCAACTTTAATGGCGAAAACCCATTTGGGCAATTGATTATGAGAGTTAGGGCTTTGTTGAGGCTTGATGGGTAAGCAAGTGAAGCAGATGAATCGGGAGAGATTTGAGGGAAGTGGAAAAAGAGAACCTTGATCAAAGGAGAAGAGTATGAGTTTGAAATTAGCGAGCCATGTGAGGAAAAAAGCTATGGAACCAGAGAAATGAACAGAGGAAAGACAAGAAACAGAGCACAAACAGGAAGAACAGAGAGTAATCGAAAAACACCAGTTTTGATTCTGGTTGATAAGTAGTAACAGTAAGATATGCAGATTATTGCACAGACCCAAACCTTGATGAAGTTTTTGAGTTCGTCCTCCAAATCTCTAGGTCTTCTTTCTTTTCTCTCCAATCACCGAGGTTTGGTTTATTATAATATTTTAAAAGTAATCGGATGAAATCATGCACGTTCTAAATAAACTAAAATTGGGGACATTTGACTTGGTTGCTACACACATTGTTAGCAGATTCGGACATATGAATCTGTTTCGGACATTTGATTTGGTTGCTCTCACTCTCTTAAGCAAACTTTAATGAGAAGGCATCTCTACTTTCTAGGGGACAAAGGAAAAAGGATTTGGTTTTACTGAAACGGCTTCTGATGTGGTATATAGTATTCATCACGCAACAAAAAAAGCAAAGAAATATCTATTCAAAAAATTCCCATTCAAAAATGGAAAAATAATACCGTTTCTTTTATTTTTTTATTAAACATAGATTTTTTTAGGGAAATTAAACATATATTAGTTTCTTAAGTCATAATTCATTATCTACCATTAGGTAAAACAAAATTAGATATCTAATATTTTAACTACATAAAATTCCATTTTTAGCCTTATCAACTTACCAAGTTTTTTTTGTTTTTACTTTAACATTAAAAACAAAAATAAAATTTTAAACATAAAAAACACATTACCCTAATCTTCTTTCTCTTCCTTATTTTTTCCTCCTTCTACTTTTTTTTGTTTTCTAATTCTTCTTCTTCTTCTTCTCTTATTCTTCTTCTTCTCCTATCTTTCTTCTTCTTCTCATTTGATCTTGTTTATATTCAATTTCGCAATTCTTTTCGTATTTTTTTTCTTAATTATTTTGTCTTAACTCATTATCCTAGATTAAAATCTTTAATCGTGAATTAAGATGGTGTTTCTCCGTTCAACTCCTCACCATCATCCCTTCTTTTCGTCTGAGCAGTCGATTAAAATCGACATAGTTAACTATGTTGAAAAGGTATATTTCTCATTATAATTTGCTATGTATGTTAACTTTTTACTACAGTAGTTAACTATGTTTATGATAATAGTCAACTATGTATATTATTTTTTTTCATTATAATAGGTAACTACGTTTTGAAATAGTTAACTATGTTTGTTTAAATAACTAACTATTACTACATCATTTTTATGTAGTCAACTATGTATTGAAATCAGTAGAGTAAATTACTATGCTCTAAAAATAATTAACTATAGTTTGAAATTGGTAACTATTTTTTGAAAATAGTTAACTATCTAAAAGACAGCACAAATAATGTGATGTAGTTAATTATATTCTGAGATGTTTATTTTATTTTGTCATCTTTTTATCCAAATTTTTTTTTTGGCAAAACACAGATTTAGTTTTTCGTAGAGATACAATTTCAGGAGCAATTTTTCGAATGATGAAATCAAGATCAAAAAAATATTTTAAGAACTTTTTTATATATATATTTACCTTAATTATAAATGTAAGAGTAATTTCGTCATAATTTTAATTCTCTCGCCTAGTTACGTAAATATATTTTAGGGTATGTTACTTACCTAATTATAGATTCCAAAAGTAATATTAAGCTAATTAACCCTTCTTTTTATTGAATCTTAATAATATAAAAAAATTTAGGAAACCATGACGACAATCATTGATATTGACTGCATCCGAGAAAAATGTTATCTCCCGGTGTTGGAGAAGTGTAAATGGGTTGCGATGGATGAATCGTGTCTAATGATTTTTTAAAATTTTTTGGAGTTTCATTAGAATATTGATAACCAATCAAGATGATCATACTAGACTGAAGACGACGACAAATAAGAAAAATATCATATTAGATAATCTAGTAGCTTGTAAGACTTGTCCACATGCAACAATTTCATTTATTTAGTTATTTTGGTTTTTCTAAACATTTCTAATGTTTTGGTTGTATTGGTATGTTGTATTGATAACTATGTAAAGTTACAACGTCAAAATAAAATAAAAACAGGAAACCATGCATATAATTTGCAATACAAAAAAAAGAGAGTGAACGGTCGCATTTGAATTATATAGCTCTTCTCATGAATAAGCCTCAATAATCAAAAGCTCTAATTGGTAACTTTCGGACGGAATGGTTTGTGATTTTGCATATTTTCATCATATGATTTTGA
The DNA here is from genome assembly GCA_964056655.1 of Arabis hirsuta. Lineage (NCBI taxonomy): Eukaryota > Viridiplantae > Streptophyta > Magnoliopsida > Brassicales > Brassicaceae > Arabis > Arabis hirsuta. The sequence continues at coordinate 34,965,435 of OZ053299.1, forward strand.
CAGCTTTTATATATACTCCTTTCTTTATATTGAGGTTTGTTCATCTATGTGGACAACGAGGCACGACCAGCGGTTTATATCGAGTATGTATGACTTTGTTTCTCTCCTTGATAAACTAAATTACTAAGAACAAAACTACATAGCCTTATATGTATTGGAAATACAAAATTGGTATTCTGTTGAAAATTGAATTAATAATAAATGACAGTTATCAACTTACAAAGAGTAGTTACTATCGGTTACAATATTGATATATAAACACAAAATTCATTATTCCGAGAGCTGTATTGGTTTGTACAACATGTAATACCATTTTGTTGAAATTCCAATTTGCATTGATGATTTTTGAGAAATAATGCCATATTTTTTAAAATCTTTGCAAAAATACTATTTTTTAAAAATTATTTATTCATTATATTATTTATGTTCGGGTTAATTATGTTGTATTAGGGTTTAGTTTTGAAGGTTAGAGTTTGTTAGGGGTCAAAATATTTTTTAAGGTTTAAAAATTTTAAACTCTAAGCTTTAAAAATTCATAATTATTGGCATTTTTACAAATAAATAATCCATTATGGCATTTTTGAAAAGTGTCATACCAAAAATGGCATTTTTGCAATTTTCCGTGATTTTTTCCATATTATACTTTTACTCCATTTGCTCGGCTATAATCTTCATTAGCTTTTTTTTTTTTTTTTTTTGAGAAAGATCTTCATTTGCTTTTGGGAATTAGTTTGAAAGGAGAGGAATACCTCTTCATCACCATGGGTTAGTTCTAGATATCTATTTGAACAAAAAGAAACATTTTATATTTAGATCGGAGTCCAAAATTGTAACGCAGCAAAGTTCATTGTTCCAAGTGGACGATCTAGGCCCAGCTCTACCACGTCTCTACTTCCAAGTGTATGGCCTAAACTTTTTACCGATGATAACGATGAGGATCACAAGAAACGATTCTTGAAATTGTAAACGTTACGTTAAAATGTGAACAATTTGCAATTTGACAATGTCAATAACAAACAAACATTCACTTATCACTCTCTTATGCACATCGTTTCTCAGCACTTGAGGGTAAAACAACCAACCGGCCGTAATGACCACAAACGCCGAAACCGCAAGACCCGAGACTGCTCGATGCGGCGGTGGACACAACCGCATCCTCTTCGCCGCTATCTCCGCAGAAGTTACAACCCCATGCAACATAAAGAAACAAGTAACTTCCCAAGTTGGAGATTTACGGATCATATAAAAGTAAATCCTCTCATGCATTAACCCGGAGACAAGAAACGTGGCCAAGACTCCAGCGTGAAAAGCCTGGTTTGGACCGAGAAACTGAGCGGAAAATCGCTGAACCGGGATATGAACGGTTGGACGGAGGACGGCTGGGACCATGAGGTTCCATCTACGGCTCCAAAAGTCTTGTAAAGAAGTAGCTAAGTAAGGCTCATTAAAGACCGGTTCAATTTCAGAACCAAGAAACGTAGAGAGCAAGGCACCGAGGAAGACTAAGATCAGTTCTGTCTCAAGGTAGACATGGATGATCAAGATAGCCAAGAAAGCGAAACGAGGTAAAGTGTTATGGTAATTATTACCGTAGAGATTTAAAATGAAGGAAAGGACCAACACTTTGAAAGCAAGAACCCATTTTGGCATAGGTTTGTTGTAGGTTCGATTTGAAGAAGGGATTTGATTGGTTTTTATGGGAAAACAAGAGAAGCAGAAGAAACGAGAGAAGTTGGAAGGAAGTGGGCTTAAAGGTTCTTGATCAAAAGCGAAGAGAAGGAGCTTGAAATTTGCGAGCCATGAGAGGAAGAAAGCTGAGATGACACTGAAGTGAACAGAAGAAAGGAAGAGAGGAAGAAGAAAGAAGATGATGAAGATGGGAAGAAGAGAGAGGAGACGAGGAAAACCTTTGGAGATTTTAGATGAGATGTAGTAACAGTAAGACATGGAGATTAAGGCACATATCCAAACCTTGATTAAGTTTCGTAGCTCTTCGTCCATTTCTCTGTTTCTCTCTCTCTCTTGGTTATGTTGGTTGCTACTTGTGTGCATGCATCATACATGCGACTTAAATAATAATATCCACAAGGACATAAATGCTGATAAAGCTTTTACATTTGTCAAGATTTGCGTTTTTTTATTTTTGAATTATTTTAACAATATTTCAAATTTGTTATAAAAAAGGATAAACGTTAGTCTTTATTGTTTCGTCTCTTTTATTTTATTTTTCCGGAAAATTAAGTGAAATCTTGTATTATTTAATTAATGATTTTGAAAGAACATAAAAGGATTTTAGCAAATTTTCAAGAATTTCTCTAGTAATAAAAGAAAAAAAAATCTTAGACAAAATCTTTAGTATTTAAAAATCTATATAATATTTCAACATTAAAAAATCGAAGAAACCAAATAGATTTGAAATGTTTTTTTTTTTTTTTTGCTAAACAAATAGATTTGAAATGTTTGTATGAAAAAATCGTAAATCTAGATGTTAGGCTATTTCTTATACATTTTGGACGGTAACACTTATGACAAATCCAAACAAACGTAGGCGGCATAATCGAAGTAGATTTTAGAGCCTCTCCGAGATATGGACATGATCTTCATATACCCTTCTGGATTTTTTTCAATTTTAAGTACCTTTTTTTTAGCAATACCTTTTACGAAAACGCGAATAGAGGGAGGAAGAGTTCGCGGAATCGAGTGTAGAGAGTGGAGAGTGGAGAGTGGGAGGGGGAGAGAGAGAGTGGAGAAGACGGGGAGTGGGATCCTCGTTAAACAGGGGAGGTGTGAGTTAATCCAATTTGTTTTTTGTTCAGGAGATTATATCTGAATTGAAAAAAAGTTAGGAGGGTATACGAGGACATGATCCCCGAGATATCCTTAAAGTATCTCACCAATATAATACTAATATTGTTATTATAATTTAAGTTAAAATTTATTTAAAAACTATATTTATATTAATTTTGATTTATTTTTAATGACTTTTTGGGATACACGTTTCCTTACAAAGTAGATTTTCAAATTTTGCAAACATATTATATAGAAGACAAGTATTTCAAATTTTGCAAACATATTATATAGAAGACAAGTACAAGATAGACTAAAACTTGAACACAAGTTATAATACATCTGTCTAAAAACATGAACTAAGGTAATTAAGTAAAACCAACTTACTCCCTCTGAATCATAGCTATCTTTTTCTTGTGGAAGTCTTTTTTTGTGATCCTCACATGAACAACAATCTCTTCCCAAGGTAATCTCTTACAAATTTCAGCAGCTACACAATAAAAACATTGTTTTCTGTATCTCTGTATAAACTGAAAGAGTAAGTTTCTTTTATAAGAAAACTTGTCTCTTTGCATTAAACCTGTTCAAAATAAGATCTTTAGAATTAAGGATTCTGTAGAAGCTCCTTTGGCCCAGTGGTCGATCAAGGGTTTATTAATGCTTTTACACCAGAAGGTCTGCCAGAAGTTGCGATTTATTAATATATATGCAGATTAATGGAGACAAACTTGTAGGAGATCTTCAGCGTGGGGTAAGGTAAAATCATTTGGCATTGATCAAAGCGGTAGATTTGTCCGTTGTAGAATCGTCGATGTAACAACTATCATAATTTGTAATAGAATAATAATAAAAATTTAGTGTTAAAAAAAAATTAAGGGATTCTACATTATGTATTAATATTGTTGCGCTTGATCCAATTTAATCTGTGTTAAAAATGTCTCTCAACTGGTTGTGTTTCTCACCTTTGATATTACCATAGGAGCTTTCACTTGGACATTAATAATTGTACTAATTTTAGCGCTCTACATGAAATATCAACCAAGGTCCACTAGTTCATGGTTTTTGACCAGGCACACAATACCATATTGCATTGAGACAAGCAAAATGTGTTGTCAAATTCAATTATGAAATCAAAGCTAAGGACTGGACTACACAACGTGTCTCACACTTCTAAATATGGTTCCACGCATTAACGAGACTCTATTTTGTTGCTCTGCTCTTAGTCGTTGTATATTAAAAAAAATGGATCAAGCAGAAAAAATGAACAAGTTGCGTTTGACAAAGTCAATAACTAACAAACATTCATTAATCGCTCTCTCATGAACATTGTTTCTCAGCAGTTGAGGGAGGAATAACCAAACGCCAGTCAGGCTCACAAATGCTAGAACCGCAAGACCCGAAAGAGCCCGGTGCGGTGGTCTCCACAGCAATGTTCTCTTCACCACTATCTCTGTGGCGGTCGCAACACCATGCAACACAAAGAAACAAGTGACCTCCCAAGTTGGAGGCAGACGGATTGCGTAAAAGTAGACCAGCTCGTGCATTAACCCCGAGACAAGGAATGAGGCCATGACCCCGACTAACACAGCTTTGTTTGAATCGAGAAAGCGTGTGGAAAAACGCTGAACCGGAATGTGGACTGTTGAGCGTAAGACGGCTGAAACCATGAGGTTCCATCTGCGGCTCCAGAAGTCTTGTAGAGAGGTGGCTAAGTAAGGCTCATTGAAGACTGGCTCAATGTCACACCCGAGAAGAGTAGATACCACTGCGCCAACGAACACCAGGGCAAGTTCCACCTCAAGGTAGAGATGGAGACAATAGAGTGCCATGACAACGAACTGAGGCCAACCATTGCTGTATTCATAGACATGTAACAAGACGCCAAATACCAAAACTTTGACGGCCAAAACCCATTTAGGCATAGGTTCATTATTACGATGACGATTCTTAATCGAAGGATTTTTTTGTCTGATTTTGATGGGGAAACAAGCAAAGCAGATGAAACGAGGGAGATTTGGGGGAGGTGGGCACAAAGGTCCTTGATCGAAGGCAAAGAGAAGAAGCTTGAAGTTTGCAAGCCATGGGAAAAAAAGAGCTGAAATGCTGCAAAAGTGCACAGAAGATAGGAACAGAGGAAGAACAAGAAACAGAATACAGATGGGAAGAACAGAGAGGAGACGAAGAAGACCTTTAGAGATTTTAGATGATATGTAATAACAATAACAGATGGAGATTAAGGCAAAGATCCATACCTTGATTAAGTTTCTCAACTCTTCTTCTTCCATTTCTCAGATCTGTCCTTTGCTAATTCTGTGGAAGCAGACGTGGTCCAGCATTTAAATATCACCACAAAAATCAATGACATAAAGTTTAAAGACAATAGAAGTTGGCTTTTTAATATTAAACTTAAACAGCCAAAAGGCCCCACTAGCTAGACATGAGTGGTAGAGAAAACTACAGATTTCTTCTTCTAGTCGTCGTCCTACAACTTTAGAGAATAAGATAAAAGATCGACTAAACTACTACTAATGTTGCAAATACAAGGAAAATGAGAGCTGGTTTAGTCGTCAATCCAACCGCCAGATCCACCAGTATAAGGGTAGTTCGGGCCAGGGGCAAAACCCATTGGACTCATCCTAAAGTCTCCAGGTGGTGGCAGTTGCAGCGGAAAGCCAGAAGGATCATAGATACTGTGTCCACTAGGTTGCACTGGAGGCAGAGGTGGGAAAGAGTTCATCCTCTGGTAATTCATCCCATCAAAATGAGGCGCATATCGTTGTTGCATCGGGAATGTATTGTCCATCAGATTTGGAGGAGGAGGTGCTAACACGGGGTCCAACTGACCACTGTACCGCGACAAATACCCTCTTGTATCTATCCCTCTGTTGAAATCAGGGTATCGGTAATCAAACATCTCATTAGGACCATTCCTCATAGCTGGTGCCACTGGAAACTGATCCGGCACTCTGTAGCCTCCACCAAAACCATACTTAGCAGCCAGACCATCGTCGAAATGGGACATGCATTCACCATAAGATGGTTCAAACGCTTCACGTAGTTTCTGACCCGTATTTGCTGGTGATGGACGAACAGTGTAGATATCGTCTCTAGAAGATCTTGAAGAGCCAGGCCTATTCCGCGCCTCTTCAGGTTTCCCAATTCTCTGCAATTTGCTATCGGATTCTCTAACAGCCTTTCCCAACTGACTTTTTGTCCTTGTTATTACAGGCAGAGATGCTTCTACAAACTCCTGAGATCGTTGAGGCGTCATGTTGGAAAGTGATTCACAGACAGCGTATATATCATCAGAAGACCTCACAGGACTCTGCCAATCAGATGTCATCTCGGGGTTTTTTCCTTCAATGCCCTCCAGTCCTCTATTAAACCCTCCTTGATCCTCGTCCATGTCATTGCTCTTCCAATCCACGTCATTAGAATCCACCGACTTCCCAAGCATCCTACCAGAGTAGTCTTTGGTCTTTTCTTCTTTTTCGAGCTGACTTCTCCTTGGCAAGTGATCTGACTCATGATTTACACATGCACCTGTTTCCCGTGCTTCGATTTTCTCAGAGAGCAGAATGTTATTAACACACTCAGCTACATCGAGTTCATCTATTTCCATAGGAACGTCTTCGTTTTCCAATCTGGAATTCTCACCAAAAGGACTATCTCTCGGCATAGAATTAACATCGCATATGCCATCAGAAGCTCCAAGTGGATGCAAAGATGCGTTTGCTACTTCAATTTTCTTTAACTGTGAGCTCCCCACATCCCTAGACAAATGGTAATGCTTTTCTGCTATTTTCTTGTGCTTGGCAGCATAGTCGGACCGACTCCAGAGAGAGAGTGGTGGAGAAACTTTATTCCAGCTATCTGATTTTTTGTCTTCTTCATTGACAGATCCAGGCAGGTAAAATGACTGAAGGGAATAAACAAGAAACAAATTTTAACTGAAAATCAAGAAAGGCTCCACCTCTAAGAACAAGATCAGGGGGGGAAACAAAAAATCGCGAAATAATTTACCTGTCCAGATAGGCATGTCTCATCCTCCCATATAAGCACATAGTCCTTTTTATCTAACCTGTTGAGAAAAGCGTCACAATTAACCAGACAGAGAGAGTACTTATTTTAGTGTTCTGACTCGTATAGACGAGCAGATGATATAAGATGGAAACTGAAACCTTTCAGTCTCGGGAGGAACAATGAGGATGAGAATCTTTGGGCGAAACTGAAGAGCCTTAGTAATAAAATTGTTTGCAAGAGAAGCATTGACTCCAAATGGTGGATTTAGCCCCATAATCTACTCATATTGCCAAATATATAGATAATCAGATACTACTCAAACTATTCTTGCACAAAGTCCAAGTTCAGATTATAAGGAAATTCTCGACATACCAGCCTTGAACCATCTATCAACTCATCTTTCCGTACAGTCATCCAATCTCTTCTCTCAAAATTGAAATCATTCTGAAAGTAAAAGAAATAATTCAATGAGTAATCCAGAAAACTAATAAGTAGAGCAGATCATTATCCAGCATGTTGCTGCTTTGCGTCAATGATAAGACTTTATAGCTCACAACGATAGCAGGTGCACAAGTCATTACCTTCGCTTGAAAAAGATCGTAATTTTTATATGAGCACTTCTTCCCCGTTTCTTCAAGCTTCACTTTCATCAGACAGCTAAAGTCATTAGCACCACAACAGAAGTCGACAATCTGTTGGCAGAGATACCAGAAACCAGGCATTATGAACAGAAATTATCATTAGATAACAAGATCAAGAAGCGATCATTATAATTCATAAGATTAAACTTCAGAAAACTTAAGAAAAGCAAACAAAATGATAAAACTAAACCCTAAAAGATAACGTTTGTGAGCAAGTCTCACCATATCACCATCTTCTGCATACCAATGGAGCCTATCTACAATCTGTATGACAAAGTAATAATAAGGTTTGATCAGGCAACAAGCTTCAGATACATGACTTAGAATGTGACAGATAGCGTAAACCAGTCATGGAGGTGATAACAGATAATAATCCTCAAAGAAGACAGTTTAAGTCGGTCACAGAAGACATTTAACAACTCATTTCTTCTTGACAGCTGTTCTTTCTCAGTTGCTGAGTTCAATTTTTATGTTGGGACCTTAATATTATTTATGCTTCTGAAAGGATAGATTACCTGTTGAAGTTTGTCAGGTTTAGTAAAATGACGACCAAAGGAGGTATAGCGTACACCATGGAGAAAAGGAGCAAGATAAACTTGGAGCTTATCCTGAAGCAAAAGAAACAAACATCTAGAGGATTGGCAAAATGTTGCAAGCAGAGATAAAAAGATGCAGATATCCTTTATTCTAAGGCATAAACACTAGAAACGAATCTACAACTGACAGCTACTGCGATGTCTAAAGAGCTAAGCATATAACCTTCCACTTGAGGATTTGGCTCAGAACCTCTGGCTCACAAACTGCTTTTGCATCCTCAATGTTTCCTCCTTCCTCAAGCTTTTTTAGTGCTGTTCTGACAGCCTGAAGAAAAAAAATTCGAAGAGTCATAAATAAGGCGCTAAGAGTAGCCAGACAGGGATCGGGTTCAGCTTTCTAGCCCACCTGAACTGAGCCCTCTACCTTCCCCATAGTGATCGTCTTGTCCAAAGCATTCTTTGTGGAGTTTGAATACCTATATGGATTCTTATATTTCTTTAAAACAGTTTCCATACTTATTTCTTCTGCAGATTTTTTTATTATTGCCAATAGCCTACATTGGCAAATATAGATACCATGGAAAAAACTTATTATTAGGTCCTCAACAAATTTTAAGGGGAAATGAAAGAAACTGAAATTTCAAACAACAAATATACTAACCTCTTTTGAGAGTCAATGTCTAGTGTAGGAACTTCACTTCCTGGCTCCTTGGAGGCAATTGAGTCGGTCTTATTTTGCTTCCTATCAACTGGAACCACACGCCTCTCACCCAGTGAAACCTTGCTTCTATCATCTTTGCGTGTCTCTTTCACGACCTTGTTTTTTCCAGCTTCACGGGACTCTCCATATTCCATCATCCTCTGGGATTTGTTTCGCTCTAAGTAAGACTTTCTGGATGGATGAATTTCCTTTCGTTTCCTCAAATGATCTGGTACAGACGAGACTAATCCATGCTTCTTTGCGGAGACACCATCTTTTGAAGAAAGAAACGAACTTCTAACTGGTTTTACAGAAGCTTTTCCACAAGTTTCTCGTGAAGCAATCTCATTAGTCTTAGGTCTCGTTTTGTCTCTTCCCACATGTGATTCCAGTATCTTTCTTTTCTGTGCCATTAAAACCTTCTGCTCTTCTTCAAAAGGAAATTTAACATGGTCCCTAACCGGTGTCAGGAGCCCCTCATCTATCTCATGTTCTCTAAGCAAGGGAAATCATTCAAAATAAGTGTCTGAAGGTAAGTCTAATTTTGAATTCCCACAGAAAATACATCACACAGAATTCTTACTGGCAATATATGAGTACACGGTTGTGCAAGAGACCTTCCCATGCCCTTGTAATTATATCCTGGTCATCAATATCTTCAAAAGAAATTAGCCTGGAAACCAACAAGACAATTATTCAAATAGAATTCCAGAGTAGCAATATCAAATGAATGACTAATAAACGAATGTATACCGCGGCAGGCATTTTCTGTGGTAGGACTTTGGACAACGCCGGCATACAGCAAATTGTAAGTTAGGGTCAGTCTTAACCTCTCCATTGCCACAGACACTGCATTTGTGCAATGGGCATGTAAACTCTCCTGCAATGATTTGTCTCTCTAGTGCTTCATCCTCTGCTTTATTTCCTAAACGTAGTTGTTTTGTGACACAACGAGGATGGTAAAAGTAGCCGCAGGTGGCTGACACACATTGGAAAACCTAAGAACATGTTTAAATTAAATGCAAAGCTCATCAATTACTTGACAGACACCATTACTAACCAAATTGGTCTGAACAGCATTCAACATTAGAGATCAACAATTTCATACCTCTGCTTTCCCAGAAGAGTTATCAGAGGAGCCAAGCTTCTTGCAAATATAGCATTGATGTATCTTATGCTCACAGTTTGGGCAATAGTATTTCTGAATTGCCTGGAAAATGATTCATAAACAACAATAACATTAACTCCATGCTACAAACGGCAGGCAAAATTTAACCAAAAGGATTAGATAATTGGACAGGAAAACCAAGCCGTTCAGATATATTCAGAACTCATACGAAAATATATATGACATACCTCCACTCGCATCTTGGTGAAGCCAAGAGAAGCACAAAGTGAATCTTCACCATCTTTTCTGGTAGCATGGAATGATCTCAGGCAGCTTCCTTCACAACTGCACAAAGCAGAAAACAAGAGTTGTGCATCTGATTCAGTGAAATACAGCACATAACATGGAATAACAACAGTGGATCCTTATAAACCTTTTAGGCCATCTCAAATGCCAATTTCTGCATTTGGGTTTGCATGTTTCATATTGTTAAAGCATTCAGTTTAAATATTTTTGCAATAGAAAACGCCAAACGCAAACAGAAGGTATGCTTGAGTTTAAAATTAACAAAGGAATATGTTTCAGACGGTAAAACTTGTAGACCATTTGGAGAAAATACACACTAGATGTTAAAAAAATGCCAACAAAACCTCAAACAACCAATCGAGGCCTTATTGTAATAAAGAAAATAAACTGTGGAAGACTTATTCTGCAAAGAACTTCCAGAGAAAATCAAACTAAAAGATCAATATCCAGTAAGGATACATACCACAAAAGCTCGCCACCATTATCACAAATTGCACAAACAGACTCAAAAAAATCATCGTCTTCATCATCTGATTCATCTTGATCTGAAGCTACAGTTGCATCGTCATCATCTCCGACTATGAAATCATCCTTTGGATTGTCCTAACAAATAATAGCAAAGTTAGCTGACACTAAGACCATGTGAAAGAAAAGGAAAAGGCACATGAGGTAAAAGAGTGCTCAAGAGTAAATAAAAATCGAACCTCATCAGGTAATATCTTCTTGGTAGGCTTCTTCGTAAGAAATGCAAGTATAAACTAGTCACACAAGAAAGCAAAACTCCACATAATTAGAATCATGGTAAGAAGATGATATGTATTAGAGAAATCATTCATCCCAGAAAGCAAACTAAAATTCAGCAAAAAAAAAAAGGAAAGCAAATTCTCCCTACTAACTTTTGATTTCGCCAAATTAACATCTCTTTTAACAGCTTCGGTGATTAGATCAACGTGATCCACCAAATCATTCTGTGATGGCTTCACATCATATGCCCTTAAAAACAACATCAAACCACAATGAGTTCAAAAAACCAAAAGATTGATAATTCCCAGAGATAAGAGCAAAAAACTTCAAAAGTCATCACTCACTTGAAACTCTTAGATAAATGCTCCCAGAGAGATTTATCAGACGCTTGTTGATTCCTCCTAAGAAAATGAAGGGCGTGAACCGTTATCAAAACACTTCTTATCAATCCCTCAAAGCTTTTCCTCGGCTTTTCGAGCTTAATCCACTTATTGTCTTTCGTAAGAACAGAAATCTCCGATCTAAAGTTGTTCAGGTCGAATCTCCACGCCTTGACAAGCCGATGAACAGGCAGAAGACCATTTTCCGCTGTTCCTCGCAAGTAGATACCAGCTGCACTACCATCTACTTTTTCCTTGTCACTCCATTGAATTGGAAGACGAGCGAAGGACACAGGAGTTTTGTCGTCGTCTTCGAGATAATAGCTTGAGGCTGATTGAAGAACAAAGTCTTCATCTTCATCATCATCAATGAAAGCCATCGAATCCCAATTCCCTGAAAAACCTAATCAAATCAAATAAAAAAAACCCAAATTACAATCAATTCGAGAGCTGCTTTCCAAATATAAACGGAAAAGGGGAAAGTTCCAAAAATTAGACCCTAAACCCTAAAGCAAATCGGAATTCAAAATTTGAACTAGGGTTTGTCGTAGGAGGAGACCAATAAACATTAACTGGACAGACAGAAACAGAATCCCCAGAAAAACCGAGAAACGAAGAAGTGAATAGAAGACAAAGACCCGAGAATTTTTTTTTGATTTCCCAATAAATCGTTAGTGCCGCAATACAGAAATCGACACAACGAAATCGAAGAACTGGACGAATCAAAATCACCAATAAGAAGAAGAAGAAGAGGAAAACCTTCGAAATTCCTCTCTATGTTATCTCTGGAACCGACGCAGACGAGAAACGAAAGGGCCAGTCACAGGCTCGCAAATACTGCTGACAAGAGACGACTTATAATTTTTTTTTTTTTTGAAAAAAATCTTCTTGTTACGACTTACTGTATAAATTTTGCATGTACTATTTTCATTCCCGCACGTGTGAACCCTTTTCTTTTCTTTTTTAAAGAGGTAAATTTCCATAATAATAATTCGATAATTGCATACAATTACGAATGAAACCTCAGAATAATATATGTCTTTCCTCTAATTAATCATACGGTTATTTGGTTTCTGATAAGAAAATGTAATATGATATGGTCACTCTCCTAAACCTATAGGAAATTTGTGTTGATGTACCCACTAAATAATGTTCAAAAAAGCGATAGTTGCTAAGCGGGCGGCGACCCTCCGTCTAGCGTCTAGAACGATTAGTCGGGATCTAAGTGATTTTTTAGGCAGTTTAGACGGTTCTTAAATATAAATATATATATATATATATATAATAAACTATTTATTTGTATTATATAAATTATAGAATAAAACATAATGAAATAATCTTAAGAAACATGATCAATAAATAAATAAACTAAAATTTTTTTTCCTTTTTTAAATAAAAAAAAAGAGAAAGAAACTTTTTTTCTTTCTTAAATTAGTCAATACAGCTCCGTTTTATAAATTAAAAAAAAAAATTAAAAAAATTTTAAAGCGAATTTATTCCGCCTAGGCCGCCTAATTTATGTCCAACCCGCTAAATGGCACTTTCCGCCTAATACCTTCGATTAACATAAAATAGAAGCGACTTAGGGATGCCTAGCGCCTACGCGACGCCTAGGCTGTTTTTTTTAACACTGCCACTAAAAAACAAAAAGGGTAAATGTGTTTAGCGTCGCATATATAATAATATTTTTCAAATGATATTTTCTCTTAAGCAATTATAAAATAAAATGACATTTTCTTAAATATATTTCACAAAATGTTTTCCTTTTTCAGTGGTAACAAATATAAAATATAATTTTATTTTATTATTAACACAAACAGAGAAGATGTGTAAAAAAAACTACTCTGTTCCGGCAAGAGATCCAGTCATGTCGCTTTGTTCAATGGCTGCTTCCTCTGAGACGGAGGTGATATCAGACAAAATGTCTGCGTCATTGTCTTCTTCGATGGTTAGGCTCGAGACTTCACCGTTTAAGGAGGAGACTTCGTCTTCTCCTGTGACAGATGGAGCCGGTGAAGCATCAGTGCTTGTGCATGTCGTGGTTGTGCTATGAGTCGATGAAGAATCCGAACTTGAAGTCGAACTATCTGACGATGATGATTGTTTCTGAAGACTCCAATACATTATGCTTGCCGTTAAGATCAATATCATCTTTTGATTCACCTGCATTGCGACATCGAATCCCTCATAAGATTAAAACATCAATAACCTCATCGGATTTTATATTTTGATGTATGTTGTGTCTGAAAGTCAGCTGTTTCATGAGATTTATATTCTGTTTCTTTACCTCGACGATGTCTTCGGGTAACAAGAAAACCGAGCAACCGAGCTTTCTTGCTACGCTGACAATGTATGTAGCATTCAATCTCTTCTCATCGTCTGTGAAAATTTCCATAGCCGCAAAGAACAATATAATTAAGCGAATTGCGGTTTGAACAGAGAGAGCGAGGAGGTAAGTCTAGGTAGAGAGAGAGAGAGAGAGAGAGTAATGGACCTGATTCACCCTTGGTGACAAGATTCCAGTTAACAACTCTTGGCTCAACCGCCCACAGAAGATCGAGGAAGAATAACCCGCTCGATAGACTCTTATCCTATTGAAGTTTATCAAGAGAGATTTGATTCAACATAAAGCTTGTTCAGTGGAATTTTTGTTTGTTTTGATGAAAGTAAAAGATGGAACCTTGAAGCTTTCGATCTGCGATTTCCGTCCCATGATCCTGACTTTCCTGTTTGCCCAGCTCAGGATTTCTGTGTCAGTCATGTCTTTTCCTCGCGTCCGAGTTCGAAGATTCTTGAGAAGTTGGAGCATATGGGTTCTCATCAACTGCCATAAGAAGCCTGAGACATATATATACACATGCAATGTTGTAAAATTTCCAAGGCTATAGAGCATCTTTCTCGAGACAAAACAAATTGTAACTAGCTACGCGGGAAATTACCGAGAATAAGCTTCTTATTCCCTTGAACTATGTCATTTCCAGCTACATTTACAAGCGAGAATCTCATCTCTTTCCCAATCTTCACAACTTGATTGCAATTCTCTACTTTTCTGAAAGGCATTTTAATCGGTGGTCTTGAAGCATGCTTCCAGTTAACTGAGCCAGGATAGATCTTGTCGACAACTTCCAGAAGAATCCATCTGTATCAAAAATTTAAAAGTATAAAGATCTATTCATGATTATTTCTTAAACCATCACATCACTCTCTTTGTTTCTTAAAGAAAACAAAGAGCTTACCCGTTTCTAACATCTTCAAACACATTATTGACGTAACTTTCAATCCCGAGGCTGTTAATCCATAGCCGGTAACATCGTTCATCTCTGCAACTCTGTAGATCTTCAGTCATCATCTCAGCAAAAGAGAACTTGCCATCGGTGCTTAGGCCATTCCTGCAGCAGGTACAGATAAGCTAGTGTAAAAACCACTGTTAAGAACTAAACTGTATTCTATATATGACCTTTTACCGACCTCTCGTGAAATATTTGTGCCACAAATGCAAGATTCAAATACGAAGACCCTTCAACTATCTCTTCTGCAGTCAAATATCTTTTGCAGTTCATTCTCTCTGCGTGTTCAAGGACCATGTTAGCCCTTTCAAGATCATCCTTGGCGTTTAGTGTAGCTGGGTCGCAGTGCTCAGGTGCGAGGACATTGAGTAGATAAGCATAAGCTTGTGCATCCTGCATAATTAACAATCTCAACCATTAAGATTGAGTATAACTTATGGGTGAGGCTTTTGTTTTTCTTATTCAAACTGACATTAGAGAAAATGGTAGTGTGTTACAAACACTTGGCGAATCCATAAAACTCTTGAATAAAGCCTATTGAATGGACAAAAAGGAGTTCCTAGAATTGCTTCTTGGCAAGCAAAATACCTTCAAATCCGAAGAAAAGTTTCCAACAGTTTTCTTGTAACCACCTTTCTTGAGATGGAAGTTCATCCATTTGAGTAAGACTTTCTCGGGGGGTAATCTCAGAAATTCTTCGATATCCTGGAAAAGATGGAAACTTGTTATTACTGTTTACCACATGTATATACTTTGTTCAGAAATTCACAACGAGATTTCGCAGATCATTACGTCGTTGTCCCCCACTAACTCAACAAGCTGAGGCATCTTCTTTAAACTTAGATCAGCGAGCAGTTGAATCTGCAGCTTCCAACATAAGTTAGTAAAAACTAAAATCATCAAGCACAATAACAAAAAAAGATGAACATAGTAAATAAGTGTGGACCTTTATGAGTTGTGAGATCAATCCAAGCACTAGATGAGGCTGCAAAAACAATAAAACCTCCATGGTCAGAATCTTCTATATTCGTCTCGACTGATATTATGGTTTACTGAAAAATAAGCAAAGCAAAAACATACTCGTCCTTCAGCCAGGTCCTGAGTCCCAATATTAACCACACTGCAGCCAACAGCTTTCGCAGAGTTGAGACAAAGAGTGTGATTCTCATTTCTCTCCCATGGATTAAGTACCCTTTTCGTGTTGATTGCTCGTTCATCAATTGTCCCAGGAACTGCTATATTTATTAGCTTACTGTGCCAAAGAGAGCATCAAGTCAAACCCCATAAACCACATAAACTAATGTAAAGATGAAATTCAACACAGAAATTTGCACATTACCATAAAAGTACACCATCTTTCACAAGTTCATATAAATCATTTGAATCCGGATCCAAAGGAAGAAACTGCATCAAAAACGGATCATCTCCTAGATATCTGTTGATATGATGAACAAAAGAACCCTTCTCTGACTGGTTTATAGTATGAAGGGTCGTTGTGCCGGCTTTAAGAAACGAAGATGAGTTCTTATGACCACCAGATTTATCAGCAGCTTTATCTCTCAGGTTTAGATATATCTGCACCATTGTTTATTTTCCTTGTATTAAATCCAAAACCACACATTACACATCACAGTTTCAAAGGGAGAAAGAAAGATCACAAAACTGACCTTTAGAAACGATTCGAAATCAAGATCATTGGTTGCAAGATCAGAACCCAAATCTCCCAAGATTTCCCTGATTTCCTTCTCCTTAAATGTAGAACTAAGTGACTTCACCTTGACTAATACAGGTGGAAGATCCTCTGATGTAATCTTACTGCTCTGATTCTTCAACGACACAAACTAACACAAATCCAAAGTCTCCCTTCAGATTATTGCAATATCATCCACAACGATCCGTAACAATGGAAAGAGAGGATTTACCTTGGAATTGAGACTCCGAAGCTCGACTTGTGTGAGCTGACTTTGTAGCCATGGATCCGACACGATAACACCCTCGAAACCAGACATAGAAACCTCTCGTACTATCTAATCTCTCTGCAAAAGAAATTGGATTGAAAGAAAAGAAACTAAAGATTGTGAAAACAGATTATAACGATACGAAGATTCATACTTTAAATAGCTACAACAAGAATCAACAACAGTTTTTTTCTTCCAGATAGATAAGGAAGCAACATGACATGAATCCGATTACGCAAACAAATAAAAATATCCAGAAATCTAGGAGAAAGAAACAAACCCCAATGTATGGAGATTCGCGTCTAATGTATAAACGATAAAGTTTCTCACTCCTGAAACAGAGGATTTGAAGCAGAAGAAGAAGACGACGACGTTGAAATCACGAGAATCGATACCAATGTGAAGAGGAAGAAGAAGAAGAGAGAGAGAGGATCGTTATTTGCTTCGTGTGAGAGCAAAGCGACGAAGGGAGGAGAGAGAAGGTAAAAAACGAGTTATGGTAGGAGGAAAATTGAATGCTTCGTGCAGAATCGCGAGTAGGGTTCTTGGTTTGTTTATTTATACTCGCTTTAAGATTTTGACACGTGGAGAAACGGTGGACCTCACGGTATTAACGACTTGTGTAAGTGTCATTTCTTCTTAAATGAGACCACAAAAATGTTCTGCATTTTGGACCCAACTATCTTAAATAAATGATATTAACCCTGGATCTCTTAGTTATTTAGCATCTAATTGAATGATTTTTCCAGACAAAAAAATATTTACTATAAATTAACCAAGAAGTTATGGCAACTAACCAGAAATTATGTTAGTTTGTAATCTTTATATTTTTGGGAATATTAAATTTGTTATCAAAACAAAGAAGATCTTGTCGACCGACCTCTTTTCTGTTTTGCAGTTGTCTTTTTAAACCCATGTGTGCTATGCACGTCGGCCTACATTATAAATAATGAAATAAAAACTTCATTCTATAACTAGAAAGTCACGAAAAAACTCGGTAACTCAATACACTCTCCCAAACACAGAACCTAGTTTAAGCCACCAAATTTCCCGATTTCCTTTTCTGGAAAAAGGACTGTCTATAACCTTTCTACTTTTTTGTTTTCTTTATCGGCTCCGAATTTGGTGTTGCTTGATGTTTCTCCTTGCTGGGGTTTTAGATCTACTTCGCATAGAGGCTCGGTGGTGGTGCTCCTCCTCTGATTTCGTTTCTCCGGCGGGTTATGTTCCTCCTTCGTAGCCTTCGTGTGGCTGTGTTGGTGGGTTCTGGTTGTCTTGAGTCCAATGGGTTTGGACTTCTGCTTAGCCGAGAGGTTCGGTTACGGTGCTTCTCCTCGGCTCAGGGCTCGTTTTGGTTTATGGCTCCTCCGTTCTAGCTGCTTGAGGCGGTGGCTTTTGGTTGGGCTTGTGGTTGATTCGTGCCCACACTTGTGTGATGTTGCGTTCTGCCGTTCGATCTTCTCCGTGTTTCTTTGGTTGCTGAGATTGGTTCGTGGTCTTTGCGAGCTCCTCCTTCTCGCTGGTTTGAGGTTTGTCTCTCAGCCTTTGTTTCTTCAGTGTCTATATGTGCTAAGCTGGTTGCTCCCTTTGGTTATGCCTCGTTTTGTACCTGCCAGGTTTGTTTCTCCGTTTGGCTCACCGGTTTCCTTGATGGTTTCTCCGCTTTCGCCTCTCCTTGTTATTTCTTAGTGTTTGGGAACCTTGTTACTCTGACTTGTATGGTTTGGCTAGCTTAAAACCTGCTCGTAAGGGTTTTGTGAGCCTCGGTTTCTCGACTCTTGGATTTGGTTTAGGTTAGGTTTGGCTTTGGTGGATCCTCATTATCATTTGGTGGGTCTTTGTTTTTGTGCGCGTCTCTGGATCCTCATTGTCATCAGCTGGGTCTAGTTTGTTGTAATGGATTGGTTTGTGTGTTCGCTATGGATGGCAGGTCTTTGGAGTTGTTCAGGTCGCTATCGAGGTTTGGTCATTGGCCTCGAGTTAGTGCTTTGGTCTGCTCCTTATCTGTGCCAGGCCTTGTTGGAGTTCTCCCTTCCTTGTCTTGGATCTTTGTCAGTTTGTGACGTTGGCTATTCGGCTCTTGGTGTTGTTCTTATTCTAGTGAAATCAGTGGCTGTCTTTTCTTTGAAGAAGGTGATCATATCCCTCGCCCAGCAGTTAAGCTCTTCTTTGTGACCTGTCTTTTTCCGAATAACTCTTTAAGCGGCGATGTACATCAACAACTTGTCATTTCCTCTTATAGGTTTGGTATTGGGTTGAATTCACACTCGTCGGGTTATTAGTTGGCTTTTCCGTTTGATGGTGTCGTTTTCTTCTACGCTTACATCGCTTCATCTGCCGATCCTTGCGTAGCTCTTGCCTCAATCCCTTGTGGGTTTGGAGGTTTTCTCTAGAGGTTGTATCACTGATGTGTTTTGTGTTATATTGCGTTATTGGCTTTACATTCCGGTTTAGGTTTAATTTGTGTCCTTTGATTTGGTTTTATTATTTTCCAGTAGTTGTTGTTGGCCTTGTTTCTCTTTTTTGGGCTCTTGACTCTTGACAAATTCGTATCCATGCCGTATGGCTACGGATGGGTTAATCCCCAACCGGCCTTGGTCCTCTGTGTAACTTTTGCACCCTTTCACTATTAATCACTAGAATATAGCTTGCACGAATTTTTCTTTTACAATTTTGTTAAATTTAATGACGAAAATAATTTTAGTTAACCTATTATTTTTATATATACAATTAACAAAACAAATAATATTTTATAGATATAAAATAATAATCATTTGAATTGAAATGAAATTAATTGTTTTTCTTAATTGTATTGTATAAAAATATGGAGTAATACTCAATTATTTAAATAACGATAGTTCCTAATTAAAAATTAATATGTTTGTTTGAGTCTTTGTTAGCTATATATATAGTTTTTGTAGTTTTGTAGTTAACCAATCACCATTTTATTAATCATAAATTTTTTTCTATATTTTCTTGAGATGGTTCAATATCTTTAAATGAAATAAGATATCCTCAATCGAGTTACTTTAACATCATTTAATTCTTTTTTTTATTCACTCTTGTCTTGTATTTACATTTTCACTCATTTGCTTTTATATTTATATTTATTTTAAGTATTTTTTAATTTTTGGTAAGATTTTTCACTTTATCTTCTCATCTTTAGTAAGAATTTTCAATATTTTTTTAATGAAATAAGATATCTCTTAATTTAGACTTTTAACATCCTAACAATTAAAAAAATTACGATGTTTCAATAATTATTATTTATTTATTTGTTATTCTCTTATATCGTTTAAAGAAATTTTATAAAATGCCACTTTTTAACAATCTTTGCAAAAATATCACTTTTTCAAAAAAAAATTCATTATATCATTTATGTTTGGGTTAACTATGCTGTATTAGGATTTCGTTTTGAGGGTTTAAGGGGTTTTAGGGGTCAAAACATTTTTTACGGTTTATAATTTTAAAATTTTGGCTTTACAAATCTATAATTAATGGCAATTTTGCAAATAGACACTACTAAATGGCATTCTTGCAAATGTACGCACTAAAAGTGACATTTTTACAATTGCTCCTATCGCTTATATGTTATTAATTTTTTTATATATTCCTTTTTCATGTTTCCAATTTTTTAAAATTAAAATATATAAACATTTATCTTATCATAAACTCATAATAGTTTTATTACTCTCAAATGAAATACAATTTAAATGAAATATATTTTTGTTGTAATTTTCTATTTACAACAATAAAATACTCACATAAATACTCACATATTCTTGTATTTACTACTTTCAATAATTTATTTACATATTTTCATTTTTTATTTAATTTCACTTTCAATAAGTATTCATAAACATGAATTAAATGAACAAGTTAAAACTTAAATATTTTAAAAAATAGTTTTGCCTATATAGACACTCTAGATGGAGAGATAATTCTCTAACTATATAATAGATTATAAGCCACAATAAATATTCATAAACATGAATTAAATAAACATGTTAAAACTTAAATATTTTAAAAAATAGTTTTGCCTATGTGGATACTTTAGATGGAGAGATAACTCTCTAATTGTATAATAGATTTAGATTTTGAGATGGCAAAAAGAAAAAAAAACTAGAAAGTCAGTCGAAAGTCTTTGTGCTATTGAATTTTAAATTAAAGCTAAGTTCTCCAATAAATTTACTGATATAATCCTTGGAAAAAAATAAAATGATACAGTACTAATCTGTTATTGAAAGAGTATACATTTGAAAAAGAAAGTGAAATAGATCGAGTCTAGACCATATATATAGTTTTTACTTGACAAAAAATGTCTATTATTGTTTAACGGTGTGTTAAAAAGCTTATGAATACAAAACAGAAAAAAAAACTTAATGATTTTTATGTAAGAATCCATTGTTGTGGCGTTTGCATATTATAGCTGTAGACTTCCAAGTTCCAAATATAAAACAATATTAGAAGAAGAAAAAAAATAACGCAATCCTTATATTACATTGGTATGTATACACATTTTTCTCCATACATATGGTATGCTTTGGTATATGTATACACACATTCATGATTAATAGTTTCACGTTTCATATTCTTTCAAAACAATCATGAATGTTTCCAAGCATTATAGACTTGGGCTTTATCAAGGATTTCATCCAGCTTTTAAATGTAGATGTGTATTCAATCGACACATTATTTGTGTATTCATACTTATTAAATCTCTATAAATACATCATAAAAATCGATCTTATCTTATTACCAAATAAATAAATAAATAAACTTTTCACTAGTAGCAAAATAGAAGCAAAACAAAATAAAAGTCGATAATTAGTTGATGCATATCAGTAGTACTACTAATAAATGACCCATCCAAAAAAACCAAAACGGACAAAACAAAAGACGACATTCACCGCCCGGAGACTATGCATGTAAATGCAACTAAAGGCTTCACACATTTGTCCGTTTCTTCACACATCTCACACACAAAACACTCGTGATTACATCACCCACACATTACCACCTTACGTTACGCAGTTAATCACTACTACCTTTAACTTACCATTTCAACTTGCTCCTATAACAAGCTCATCATTTGAAGATTTTTTCACAAGTTTTGAGTCTAAGACTAGAAGAGATCGAGGAGATTAGAGATACAAAGCAAGAAAGAAATAAAATGGGTACGAACAATACCAGGATCGTTATGCAATTTGCGGTTCTTGCAATGGTTTTAACCGTTGCAATGATGGTGAAAGAAGCTACGAGCATTCGCATATGTAACATCGACACAAATGATATGCAAAAATGTCGTCCAGCCATCACTGGAATCAACCCGCCGCCTCCTGACAACGACTGCTGTGTAGTGGTCCGAGCCACTAATCTGGAATGCATCTGTAGATTCAAGTCTTATCTCCCAATTTTAGGGGTTGACCCATCTAAAGTCGCGGCTCTTATAGCCAAATGTGGCGTTACAACAATCCCTCGTACTTGCCGAGGTAAAAATGGCCTAATTGCTATTAATTCATGTGACTATCGAATTAGTAGGATCTTTAAAAGTAATTAAACTTACGATTTATCCTCACGCAGCTTGAAGAACTAAGCCGGAGATAGGTCCCTACGTTGGCTACAAACTTCGCTGGTGTCTTGCATCGGATCCAAGTATCTAAAAGGTTACAATGTTTTTTTTTTAGTGTTATGTTCCAAATAAATGACAAAACTTGTAATGATTTCAATTCACCTCGTGTATATAGAAGAACCGTGTTCTATACGTTAATAAACTACCAGTTTTTTTTCCCTTGTCCAACAACCTAACTTCATTACGAGGAAACAGAATAGTTCATAGAACCAAAGACCTATTGTTACATGACTAGAAGACAGTCTTTTGATCTTTACACAGAAAGATATACGACCTCTTTTTATAAAGAAAAGGAAAAAACTAAGAAAACTATACCACTTAAAACAAAACACAACGACCAAAAGACCAAAAGCCATTGGGTCAAGCAAACAGCAAAGAGGACCTGTGACTCATAGACCAGAGACTTATGCATGTGCAAGTAAGGTCTCCACATTTGTCCGTTTGTTCACACATTTTCGACGCAAAAGATAACTTGACTCAAAAGACCCCTGAGTCTCCCCTTTGTCTTAGGCATTTCTATATAATAAGCTCATTAGATTTAAGAGTTTCACAACAAAGTTGAGAGAGAAAAAGAGAGAGAGTCAAGATAAAAAGAGAGAATGGGTAAGAACAATACCAGTATCCTCATGCAATTTGCTATGTTTTTAACCGCAGCAATGCTGGTTAAAGAAGCTATGAGCATTCCCATATGTAACATCAACACAAACGACTTGGAGAAGTGTCGTCCAGCTGTCGCTGGAAACAGACTGCCGCCTCCAGGACCCGACTGCTGCGCAGTGGTCAAAGCCGCTGATCTAGTATGCGCCTGCAGGTACAAGTCTTACCTCGCCAATTATGGGATTAACCCATCTAAAGTCAAGGCTGCTATAGTGAGTTGTGGCGCTAGAATTCCCTCCTGTCTTCAAAGGTAAAATCAAAGTACCACAGCAATTTGCTCTTCTTTCTGTAAAAAGAGGATATAACGTCTTACGTTTGTTTTGCTCTTCTTTTGTAACAAGCAGATTGAAGAACTGAGCTGGAGACAAGCCGGTCTGCCGCAGACTTTACCTCGATATAAAAAGCCTCTTTAAGTTATAATATATGTCTTTTTGGTGTTCTGATTCGAATAAATCACCAACTTTGCAATTATTTTCAGCTACCTTATCTATATAGAAGAACCATGTTCCATAAATTAATGAAAACAATGAAGTACTGGCTTTCCTAAATCCATTGTTTTCTACTTTCTGAAAACTAACTCTTCATACCTCTTCCTGCAAAGAACCCAAATCATAACACCGCAAACAAACAATATAGAGAAAATTTCAGAAACCGAATGATTAGCAAGTTAGTTAGAGTCAAAGATGTAGAGTAAAGAGAGGGGATTCAAAGATTGGTGGTTATTGGGAAATTGGTTGCAATTCTCTAGCACAATTCCACTGAAGAGAAAGATAGATGAGGCTCCTAACATAATGTTAAGAACCGCCCAAAGTGCGCTACGTTGATATTCGGATACTAACTTCATTACCTTAAAACCCCACAGAAGAAAACAGTGAGAATCCAACTAAATGAAAAGAAATCTTATGGGCTCTAAGACCACCTTCCATCCCACATATATTCTCATAGTTTCTTATTTATATTATTTTAATAATTTTATTATAATTTAATTATTTATTTAATTTTTAATTTATTTGAACCACTAATATTTGAACAAGTGGCAATATAGGTTCTTTAAAATTTAGAACTAGTACTTTAAGAACTCCAAATTGTTGTTTCTTATATTTTTGGTATTATTTTCTAATTTAATATTATTAAGAAACCCACCAAAATACACCAATTGAGGTGCTCTAAGAATTTGCATGTTATGGGTTTAAATGATTTTTAAGCCAAGAACATAAACACAATCAAAGAAGAGTTTTTAACATGTTATTGTCTTAAACATAGTGTATTTATTCATCAAAATAAATATAAAAAAGTCTAACAATCAATCTTATTACATTTTTACTAAATTTTAATTTACGAAAATATAAAAAAGAAGGTAATAAATACCATAAGTCTTGGGTGTATTCAATCTAGTATTTCTAGTGATTTGTTATGATTTATCAAATCGTATGTTAATTGGATCACGAATTTAAAAATCTCTATTAAAATCTAGTGTTATTGAACTAGTGATTTGGAAAAATACCTTCAAATCCATTGTTATTGGAAACATACGAATGATTTGTTTTTAATGATTTCAAAGGATTTAAGAGGGATTTGAGAGGATTTCTTTGTTTAAAATACAAAGAACTAAATCCCATGATTTTAGGTGGGATTGTAGAAAATTTTATAATACACCCGTGTTAGTCTCCCACTCTCCCTCATTTGTCCGTTTGCAATTTGCAGACATTTCAACTCAAAAGACTTAGAGAGTCAATGAACCACATCACACGCTCTTTCTAGCTTCCACTTAGCAAACTTGTTATAATAAGCTCATTAGATTTTCAGGATTCCATGGTAGAATCAAGAGAGAGAGGAAGATAAACCAAGAATGGATAAGAACAATACCAGAACCTTTTGAAATATGCAGCTCTTGCGGTTTTAGCCGCCCTGGTGTTGATGAAAGAACCTACGACCATTCCCGTATGTAACACCGACACAAACAGTTTGGAGAAATGTCGTCCAACCGTCACTGGAAACAACCCGCTGCCTCCAGGCAACGAATGCTGCCTAGTCCTCCGAGCCGCTAATCTGGAATGCATCTGCAGACTCAAGTCTTATCTCCCCGTTTTAGCGATTGACCAATCTAAAGTCCAGGCTCTTCTGAGCAAATGTGGCATTACAACAATCCCTCCTGCTTGCCAAGGTAAAATCAAATACCATAAAAATATTGGAAACTAGTGAATTAGCAAGATTCAGATATTAAGAAAAGAAAGAAAGTCTAACGTCTATTTTGCTGTTCTTTCTGTAATGATCAGCTCTGAAGAACTGAGCAAGAGATAAACCACAATACCGCAGACTTTACTCGATCTTGCCCTGTAACTGACCTGGAGTGTCTGAATTAAGATGTATCTTCTGATTCAAATATATCACAAACTTGCAATGATCTCTGATCCTCTTGTGTATATAGATGAACCATGTTTTATACATTAAGGAAGACGTTAAAATACTAGTTTTAGCTACATCAACTATTCTACTTTCTTGACTATCCAAAAAAACTAACTCTTCCTGTCTTCCCCGCGAAGAACCCAAAATCAAAAGCTGCACGCAAAATAAAATTGTTCGCTTATCATGATGAATACATAATTCACAATTCTTGCTTTGAAATCTGAGTAGTAACTTGTGGTAATAGTGGAGGATATACCTAGCATTCTGGTTGATTTTCTCGACGAGGACCACCGAAGATAGGCCTCATGTATGTATCATCGAACTTTCTCCAGTAACGGTGGATGGTGTAAACTGGTTGTTCCATCAGAAGGGAGATGCTATCTTTAGCTCTGTTGAAGTTGGTGGAAGCAGACTCGTCAAACGAAAGAAGAGGAAGCGTCGCATCTTCCCTCGGGGAACCTGGTTCAGTACGTTTATCACTATTTCCAGTGTTGTGGCTCGCGTCATGAGGAAGCAGATAGTTCACAAGTGGCTTTGTGAGGAAACCAAAGACCTGTTTTGTTACATGACAAGAAGACAGTCTTTTGATCTTAACAGAGAAAACTACGATCAGGGCCATATACTAAGGACGTAGTGTTTGTTATACCAGTGTAGTAAAGAGGACAACGACAATGGTGTTGGTGACCATGGCAGCATTCACAGGATCCAATGTAACACCAGAGTACGTGAACTTGGACACATCAAACATATACCCAAATGAGATACAAATTAACGGAAATATTATAAACTGAATACATTACCATAGAGATGGTATGAATGTGCAAAGAGCAAAACCTGTTTGAAAGCCAGAGCAATTGAGACAGCACCTCGCATAAGCCCCGCCCACCAAATGATCACCTATAAAGTACACAGAGGTGAACTTTACGACAACAATTTGCAATCTCAAACCAATAACTTTGAGATTTTGAGTCGAGATGTCGTGCTTCTGATAATGTAACTGAAAAAGCAAAGGCTAAACCTGGTGCTTTAATGTGATAGTCTCGCTTCTTTCAGTGTGTCTATTCATGAAATTTGTTAAGAGGGAGAGTGGAAACACAAAAGCTGCTCGTCCAAGCAATACTAGTAATGTTATGACACTGGAGACACCCAATGTACCCCCAACGCTGCAAAAAGAAGTAGAGACTTCAGCAACTGCATTTTCACCACCATAGCTTAACTAGCAGCTGATTAGGGAGCTAGGGAGAGTCAAGAAAGTAGAAAATATAGAGGATTGAAAAGATTGGTGACTATTGGGTTCGTAAGAGTGGTCTGGAAAAAAAAAATGGTGATCTTCTTTAGGACAAATCCTTTGATTCTAGCTTTGCAAGTCGATTCCATTGCAGAGATTGTGTATTGGCTTTGACGGAATGCGCTTAACGCTCTACCAGATGTTCAGATACGACTTCATACCTTAAGCTGCTTGTTTTCCACTTCGTAAGATCAAGAGCATCTGTTCCAACATATAGAAATATGAATGTCTCCGCGATGAAGGACATCATCGCAAACACATGCCTGCAGAATAGTGATGGACAGTCAGACAAAAGCATTTCTCGCAATTGAGACTTGAGAGAACAAAAATAGCTAACAGAAACAATGCCTGGAAGTGATTCTTGAACTCTCTGTCACGTTATATGATGCATAATGCGACATTAAAACGCCGCAGAAGAAAACAGTGAGGATCCCACTTAATGAGAAGAGCTGCAAAAGATCGACTACATTGAGTTAAAACAGAGAAAATGCCGCATTTATATTTTGTATGGACTCTTTCAAGTAGGAGACAAGTCTATGATGAGTATTATTACCTCAGCCAACATATATGAAAGGTATGCCATTAGAACCATGATCGCGAGTTCGCGTGTAGTTGAGTGTCTGTCAAAAACCATATCATCACCGAGACCAAATTTAAAGGCACATCTTAAGGATGCAACTGAAAACAATAAAGTTAAGGTTGAGATGAAAAAGATGCAAGTTTGGTGTACTTTTTACCTTCCAAAATACAAGGTTTTAAGGACGAAAGACGTTATTAGCCCCACCTGCAAGACATTGACACTGCTAAGAGCACGATATGCTTCAATTAGAGTAAAAGTATATGCCAACTTTATAACTTACAGCGATTCCGAGAATTGTGCTTGTGGAAAAGAGGTACAAAAAGTTTCCAAATACTTGCAGAGCAGTCCAACCGTTGAGGCTTTCAAAGTGAATCTTTTGCACAGCGTTGAACAGCACAACTGAGGTTGCATCATTCACCACCCCTTCTCCAAAGACTAAGCTGTATAGCAACGGAGTTTCATCTTGGTGGAGAATCTGTAAATTTAAGATGCAAAGTAATTAGGAAGCTTATTATATAAACAAGGTTTATAAGAAGGAAATCATGGGACAAATACAATCGTATAAATCAAGAACCTGTAGGGTGCAAACGGTATCAGTTGACGAGAAAATCGTTCCGATAGCTGAATCAAGACAAGAAAACATTCACTCACAATCTGACAAGATAGTCTAAAGGAGATATGAAAAGATACATAGTCTGGTGATAAAAGAAACCTCACCAAGATAGTCTCGAGCACTCAATCCCTTAAATCCCAGCTTGGAAAACAGCCACCAACTGCCTGGTTAAGGTTTATAAAAGAAAATAATGAGATTGCATGGACTCGGATACGATTAACAAGTCAACCAGCATTGATGATAGATTGCTGTTACCAAACGAAATAATGAAAGTGGAGATGAAAACTCCAATCACTCCAAAGGACATGATGGTTAAAAAGTTGTGAAAGAACTTCTTTTTCTTGACCTGGAATCTGCCAACAAAACCAAAAATCTTCAGCATTAAACTTTAATCTCATCGACAAAAAACATGGTCACCGAGCCAGAGCAAGCTTATACCCAGCATTGAAAATAATCGGAGGAAGAAGGTATATGAAGAAGAGTTCCTCATCAAACACCAAAATGTGAGAACTCTTCCCTTTGCTAATAAGCAAGATAACCGTTCCTGATACTGCTCCCTACTTGCAACAGAACAATCAAATAGTGATGACAAATTTGTTCTCAAGAACAGAAACAAATGGGAGGCCACTCTTACGACTAAAATGGCGGTGATGGATTCATTGACCCAACGATTCTCTTCAAGCAAGTGACCAATAATCAAGCAGAGGCAGAGAATGACGATGAACAACGAGATTGGCACCACCTGAGGATGCTCCGCGGCTAAGTGTATCGTCAATAACTCCGTAATTCCAAAACCCATTTCGAGTCGCTTTCGAATCTTCAACAAACCAACCGCAAACCAAGGAGTCTCACAGAGAGAGAGAGAGAGAGATTTGAACACAGAGCTAAACAAGGCGGTGGTTACAGGTGGCGAGAGGAGGCGGAGGACACGTGGACTCATTCAAACGTCACCAGACTGAGTAAACGTTAGCCTTTTTGGGCTTAAACTGCATCATGGCCTTAGGCCCAAGAAACTTAATTAGATTCATTAATCAAATGGAAAAATAAGTCGCATATAAATTATTGGGGAAAAAACGAGTCATGACAAGATCTTAGTGGCTGGTCTGGATTGCTACATACTGCCAAGATTGGCCGCACGCAAAACCTGACCGGTCTTCTGGTCGGCTTCGAGTCAAGTGACCAATCTTGCCACGTGTGAAATAGAGATGACCATGTTGTGGGACCTGACCTGTTCTTATGGCTCGAAAAATTCATACATTAGCTGGAAAAAAAAGAAAAGAAAAGGATTTTTACCCAAAAAAACAGAAAAATGAAAATATACTAATCCTAACAAAACAAAATAAACCAGACCACGAATATCACACGAGAAATATAGTTATCGTACTTATAACAAAAGAAAAAAAGACTTGTTATAAAAAAACACCCGGATCATAGCTATTTTAGTAAAAAATGTTTGCTACCTTTGCATGCATCATAGTAGTACATGCTTAAAGTTTTGAAGGTTTTGGAAATAAGTAGTTCGTAATAAATGCGAAATGACCTACCAATATAAACGTAATAAATGTAAACCAAAAGGAAAAACATGTAAATATATGTAGACACCTTTTCCGACCAAAAAATAAAAATATGCAGACACAAACATGCTTAACAGACTTTTCTACAATATAATGGCATGAATTTAACACATCTAGATATGTGCAAGCACAATCTTTTTTTTCTTTCTAATTTTTCAAAAAAAAAAAAATTGTTTTTTCCAGTCATTCTACATATTTTTCTTTCTACCAACTAATTAGAGAATTTATTAGTGAAATTGAGTGAGTGAATATTATTTTTCTTTTAGTGGAGAGTGTGTCAAACCAACATGTAAAAAATGCAACTTTTTTTGGTTACCTTTTAAATAATTAACGATCATATATAAATTAGAAGAATCCCACAAACCAAAAAGCTCTCTCTATCTCTTCTTTCTCTCTCAGCAAATCTCGTTGGGTCTCCAAGAACAACGAAGTCAGTGAAGTCGCCGCCGGGATAAACTCCGATGACATACATGCAAGATAATCCGACAATGCTTTGGTTAAAGTTTCTACTTTTTCCTCTCATTTGGATCCACTTGCTACCTACTCAGCTCGTTGCTCAAAGATCTAAAACTCCATGGCAGACACTCACTGGTACAATGCTCTCTTTCTTCATCTCCTTTGATTTTTTTCCGATTCCTTTCACTGTGAATTGATAAAAGCACAAGCAAAACGAGTCCCGGCCTCGTGCTTCCGATTCGTAGATGTGTTGTAGAATTTGGGGATTGAACATGGAAAAATCGAAGCTTTTATTGCTGGGTCTTTTTTGTTTTCAGAGTTTTAGCCATTGAAGGAAAGTTTCCAATAAAAGGATTACACAGATTTTGTTTCTATTTCAGTCTCTGTTTTGCTTAAATTAGCTTTCTTGATTATTGTGTGTGTGTGTAGGAGATGCTCCTCTTGTCATTGCTCGTGGTGGGTTTTCTGGGTTGTTACCAGATTCGAGTCTGGATGCTTACAGTTTTGTATCTCAGACAAGTGTGCCCGATGCTGTTCTGTGGTGTGATGTGCAACTAGCCAAGGATGGAACTGGGATTTGCTTCCCTGATTTGACAATGATGAATGCTTCTAATATCCAAGATGCTTACCCTAAACGGAAAAACTCTTACCTTGTTAATGGAGTCCCTACTCAGGATGGTTCACCATTGATTTCACCTTCAAGGATCTCAGTAGCGTTTTCTGTAAGTTCAAGCTCACTGCCTTTTTGCTGCTTGAATCTTTGTGAATAGGAACAATTTGGGGTTTTTGCTACATTTCAATCCAATATGTGTATTTTGATTTTGAGTAGGGAGCAATGTACTTTGTTTGCTTGCTGCTGTTCATTTAGTGGTCACTTGCTTTTATTTTTCTTACAAATCTTTTTCAAACTGTGCAGTGATCCGAGGAATATTATCACGGTCAGATGCATTCGACGACAACAGATACACGATTTCGACAGTTCAAGATGTAGCTACGCAGTTGAAACCTGTGGGTTTTTGGTTAAATGTTCAGGTAATTGTTATTTCAGTGCTACTATGTTCCCTTTTTTGTTGCAGTGAAAAGATCTCGGCTCACTCTAACACGGCTGCTCTTTATTCAGCACGACGTGTTCTATGCGCAACACAATCTGAGCATGAGTACCTTTCTACTATCAGCTTCCAAAAATGTGACTATTGACTATCTCTCTTCCCCTGAGGTGAATTTCTTTCGGAATATTGGTAGCCGTTTTGGAAAAAAGGGGCCAAAGTTTGTGTTCCGGTTTCTCGAGAAAGATGATGTTGAGGTGTCAACTAACCAAACTTATGGATCTCTCATGAAAAACTTAACTTTCGTCAAGACGTTTGCTTCAGGAGTTCTTGTTCCCAAATCTTACATATGGCCGGTCGAAAGCCAATACTTGCTTCCCCATACATCCTTTGTTCAAGATGCTCACAAAGCAGGATTAGAAGTATATGCATCAGGTTTTGCAAATGATTTCGATATTGCATACAACTACAGTTTTGACCCGTTGGCCGAGTACTTATCCTTCGTGGACAACGGGGATTTCTCCGTGGATGGCGTGCTATCTGATTTTCCACTAACTGCATCTTCGGCTGTTGGTAAGCAAATATCTCTTCTTCTGTATCACATCTGCATATCGTATATCTTTTTTAAACATCGCTTGAGAAACCTAAAACCATGCAAGTGAAACCATTTTTCACTTTTCCTTAAAAGTCTAAACTTTTCTTATTCCTCAGACTGCTTCTCCCATCTTGGAAGTAATGCTTCAACACAAGGTATGTGAGTTATTCATCTTGGCTACATTATCAATGCTATGTCACAATAACTAACGGTATAAAGTTTCATTTCTATATGGCTCCGTGTCACAGTGGATTTTCTTGTTATATCCAAAAATGGAGCAAGTGGAGACTACCCTGGCTGCACTGACTTGGCCTATTCAAAGGCTATCAAAGACGGTGCTGATATTATCGATTGCTCTCTTCAAATGTCATCAGATGGGATTCCGTTTTGCTTAAGCTCAATTGATCTTGGAGAGAGCATGAACATTATCCAAAGTCAATTCAGAAACCGTTCAGCAACTGTTCCTGAGATCGGCTCACTTGATGGATTATACAGCTTTAGTCTGTCATGGTTTGAGATTCAGACCTTGAGACGTAAGTTGCCCATACAACCTTCTAAGACTTGTCTTTCTTTTTTGGCATTCTTATTACTCTAGGCATTATTGTGCATGAATACGTATGTTCCTATTGTACTAGATAGACATAGTAAGACTGAGGAGCTCCTAAATGCGTTGTTATGATAACCGAGTTTAGCTGCGTGATGCTTCTTCTTTCAGGGTGTCATTTGCAGCTTATATTTCAAGTTCTAGTTATTTAGAGATTAGCAATAGATGCAAAATATTTTGTCTTGCAATTTCATATGGCTCTTACCTGATAATAAAAATATGCTTGGTCTGTTGATATATATGCGTCTATCTCACAGCCGGTTTATCTGTTAGATGTCATTTTAGTAAGCCTTTTTTTTTCCCATCCGTTTGCAGCGGCTATTACGAACCCCTACAACAGGGATTTCACCTTGTTTAGGAATCCGAGGGAGAAAAATTCCGGGAAGCTTGTTTCACTTTCTGATTTCCTGAACTTGGCAAAAAACTCCAGCTCTCTCACTGGTGTTTTGATCAGCGTGGAGGTAGGTTCTACTCTCACTTAAACTAAGACTTTTGTAACAAAATTAGCAGAAAGAGATGTTGCGCATTACGGATGTTAATGGTGACAACGTCGATGTTTTGTTTACTTCAGAATGCAGCATACCTGAGAGAGAAGCAAGGGCTTGACGTTGTTAAAGCAGTTCTCGATACACTCACGAAAACTGGTTTCGGCAATGCTACAACAACAACCACAAAGGTTATGATTCAGTCTACTAACAGCTCAGTCTTAGTTGACTTCAAGAAACAGAGCCGGTACGAGACAGTATACAAAGTTGAAGAAACAATCCGTGATATCCTCGACTCTGCAATCGAAGACATTAAGAAATTCGCTGACGCTGTTGTCATCAGTAAAAAATCAGTCTTCCCCGTCAGCGCAAGCTTCACCACCAGACAAACCAATTTAGTGGAGAGGCTACAGAAGTTTCAGCTTCCGGTTTATGTTGAACTGTTCCGGAACGAGTTTGTTTCTCAACCATGGGATTTCTTCGCTGATGCAACCGTCGAGATAAACTCGCATGTTACTGGAGCTGGTATCAATGGAACCATCACCGAGTTCCCTCTCACAGCCGCGAGATACAAAAGTAAGTGAAAGCCAAAAGGTTTTCTGTTTTCAACAACGGTTTAGAATATTTTTTTATTGTTTTTGATGTTCTTTCTTAGGGAACCAATGCTTGACCCGCAAAGAGTCGCCTCCTTACATGATCCCAGTTCAGCCCGGTGGCCTCTTAACCATCGTGAGTCCTACTTCTTTACCTCCAGCTGAAGCACCAAACCCGGTTTTCACAGATGCTGATGTCACTGAACCACCACTACCTCCGGTTATAGCCAGATCCCCAACCGCAAGCCCTGGGCCCTTATCAACGGGTGAAAAATCTCCCAATGGACAAACCCGAGTCGCTCTGTCTCTTCTTCTTTCTGCGTTTTCTACGATTATCGCCTCTCTTCTCCTAATGTGGTCACATTGATCCGCCGGTAGGATTTCTTTGTTCTGAAAATTTTCCCTCCCGACAGTTCTTGGGATTCTTTGCAGGGATGAGTTTCTGTTGGAGTTTTGTTTGTTCATATTAATTCTTCGTTACCTTTTGTGTGGAAGAAAAACAGGTAAATTCTTGGACGTAAATTTGTATTCATTTGTTGTTGTAACATTATTTACTGTAATGTTTTTTAAAACTCTTGTATGCTTTATAGTATTTATGCGACTATATCTTCAGTCTTCTTTGAGTTTTTAAAAGAAATGGAAAAAAGTAGAGAGTATTACTCGTTTTTTGCGACAGTCTCATAGTTTTACTATGGTATTCGGTTCTTAATTACAGAGATATCCTAGAAACAACAACGAGATAGTTGGCCCCAACAAATACTAATAATTCTTATAAGAGAAATATGATTTATACATTTTTCCGTATGCAAAAAAGAGCAATCATATGATTAGCGTCTGATGATATCGAGAAGCCACTTTCATTCTTCGTTCATGTATACATGTCACATGTGAATCAATGGGTGTGCATGATCACATGACGTACTCATCATGAAACATGCAGAACCTTAATCCTACCAATCGCAATAGGACAGTGTCATCATACCAATCACGTGAGGAATAGAAATATAAAACAGTTTAGAGTTTTGTTATCCATTTATCCTAAATATTGTAAGAAAAAGTTGATCTTAGACATTTCTTTAGTCACCTTTTTCAATATTTTGTATGGGTTTGAAACTATATTTATTTAAAAAAACTTATTTAAAAGCTCCCATGTTTAAAGTCGTCTTAAGTATCAATAAATTTTGGCACAAATTATTAGGCTATAAAAATTTTTTCACAAAAATAAATCTCAGTCAAAACTGCATAGGAATAATGTGGTAGTGTAGAAGTTTGTAACTTTTACATTGGTTTTCAAATTGAAAAATTATGAATCTATACGATCTGTACTATCAAACTGGCACAAATTATTAGGCTCTAATAGATAAAAAAAATATTAACAATTTAGTTTGTAACTTTTACATTGGTTTTCAAATTGGAAAATTATGAATCTATACGATCTAACATTATCAAACTGGTACATACAATATATATATATACGACAATTAAAAAAAAACCAACATACAAAAAAAAAAGAAGTAAAAACATATATCGAGCGGTCTTGAGTCTTTTCATGTAGACCAAAGCAGTTATTCCTAATGAAAGAATTGAGAAAAAAATACCGGTGACATTAGTTTATCATTTTTTGCTTCGCCAGTAAAACAAATGGAATACCGTATCACACTTGAAATATTATTCTTAACTTTAACAATTCACATTGCATCCAAACCACACATTTATCGCACTGCAATCACATGTAAATCACACGACCATTCAGTTAATCAGCCAGTTCGTTGACGATAAATTTAAATTATCGAGCAAAAGAAAAAAAAACTGGATGAATTCGTAAAAGAAATGGAAGTAATGAGAAAATCAAAGAAGTTTTATAAACATCATTGCATCTCTATTTTCAGCATTTAACATGTCGTTACAAACACCATCCGATTCACATGTTAGATGCTAAATAAAAGTATATAGATGTATGAAAATTACTCAAAAAAATTTATTCAAATAAAAGGGTTGATTACTATTATAGGCACTTTGCGAAAAATTATATTTTATACAGACATTTTTCACTATCGAGATACTTTCTCATGTGTTCTTTGTATTTGGACAAAAATACCCTTCACTTTTATTCTATGTGATTTGTTTTTTGGTTTCTTTTTATTGATATAAAATTCAACTTTATTCTTTCTTTCTTTTCTATTTTAACAAAAACAAAATATAGATCTGAAAACTTTTAAATTCATTAATAATCTATAAAGATCTTCAATTATTTGGCCAGATCTCGATGGATTTCTTTGTGCTCTATAGTATCATGGATATGTTAACGTAGACATACCAGTGTGGACATATGAATGTGGACAGATCGTCATGGACACTTAGGGTATTCATTGGGTGACAAAAACATGTTCATGACATAATGTCCATGAATGTTCTTGGAAGTTCTCTACTAAGAAAATGAAACATATGATAATCCACAAGAATCACCATGAGTATTGAATTGATAGGTACATGAAATGAAATGATTACAAACTATGAATATCAATTTTTAAATCACTTAAAATCGGTGAGTAGTCTATAGTCTATAATCTTGTCCACGATTTAGTAACCATTTACTATTGACCATATGTGTGATGGTAATATGGACATTGTTCAGATGCGAATATGTACATAATATTAAGTGGTATTTAACCATAGAATGTTGACCATATTTTATTATCTATATGGATAAATATATTTGTAAAAACGCACTACTTTTTGGTGTAAGATATCTAAATTTTGAATAATTCAAACTAATAAGGAAACTAACAATATCTTTGAAGCAGGTTTGGTTTCTTGTTTGATAGTGTTGATAGATTTGTTTTCTCTTTTTTTTTGATGAATTGGGATTTAACTTCAAAAAAAAAAATTAAAATAATGTTGTTGAAAGTATTATGAGAGAAAGAAAATGAGAATCTGTTATAAAAAAAAAATATTATGAAGCATAAGAAGAAAAAATGAAGAAAGAAGAAAGAAAGAGAGAGAAAGGTAAGAAAAAATATGAAGAAAATAAAGTAAAAAGAGAAAAAGGATAAATATGTTTTTTATACCCATAAAATTGTTTCAATAGTGGAAAGCGTCTATATAGGCTAATACTTTACTAGAAAGTGTCTATATAAGTAATTATTCCTAAGTAAAAGTACATAGATGTATGCTAAATAAAATGCACGACAACATTTAACACGTCGTTACGAACACCATCCACATGTAGATATGTTGGAAATTCGAGTTACAACGGTTACGTACCTGAGATTCTATTTGAGTATGACAGCTTACTATTTTCATGACCATGTCTCGGGTTCCATCGTTATAAACCATGGGTGTCTGTGAGAAGCAAAGGAGGAAAGATGAAGTTGGAAAATATCATATCCTCTTACGGAATCACTAATTTCTTTGGAAGGAGCGATTCCAGACTCCATTGGCATGTTAAAGTTGGTCAATATGCTGAATTTATCTGGAAACAATTTCAAATGTCGTATTCCATTATCTTTGGCAAATCTTACAAGGCTCGAGTCATTTGACCTATTTCGAAAGCAAATTTTTGGAAGCATTCCACAAGAATTATCTACCCTCGCATTCTTGGCTTACATTAACCTATCTCATAATCATCTTAGAGGCCAAATAGGTACATAATTTACAAGGCAACCTAAATCTCATTTTGAAGGGAACATCAATCTTTGTGGTCTTCCTCTTCAAGCAAACTGCTCTAGGGAAAATATACACTACAACAAAATTTAGAGAACAAACATCAGTTGTTTGGCTGGAAATTAGTGACAGTAGGTTTGAAATTTTTTTATTGGAAAGTTACTATGTTAAACATTTTTCTTTTTAATGAATGTAAAATTGTTATTCAACCAAAAAAACCGTTTTTACAATAGATGTTATTGGAATTCGAAGGTTTTGAAAAATGTTCTAAAATTCTCCTATGTTAAACTCACTTTAAGTATCTATGAATTTTGGCACAAATTAAATTATTATCACATGCAAATAACTTGTCTCGAACTACTCTCCATGACCTCAGTTGGGAGTTCAACTCCAAAGTTTACCAACTAGATCCAAACTTGGATCAAGATCCCATATTCCGACTTTATTAGTTTGGTCAAAGTGAAATAAATGAAGTAGAAATGTATTAGAAGTAATCAGAGATGCTTCATTTTTTTTGTAAGCAAAAAATGTATTAGAAGCAAACCAAATGAGATACAGTATTTGTTTTAGTACTTGTGGGCCCGGTGGGATCCAAACTCAATCGAATGGGCTTTTTATTCTAAAACAAAAAGATTAGTGAAATTAGTTTTGTCTGAACCTGAAAATATATTTGAGGACGACGGAGTTGTTCTGGGGATATTTCTTCGTGATCTTTGGTTCCGTTTCCTTGTTCGGCTTCTTCCTCGCGTCGAATTTGTTACCGCTTTCTGAAAATCCGTTAATCGAAGCTATGGAGAATGATAGGTACTACTACTGCTTCTTGCTTCCCTTGACTCTTGCAGTTATTATGGTTGCTGTCTATTTTCATTGGCTTAGCATGAAGATCTTCAAGCACGCCTGATACTACATTCCATCACCAGTTTTGAGGATCTATCGTATCGTTCAGGTTGCGATTTCAATGTCAATTTCATTTTCAATTGAGAATTTTTTTTGCATATGGCGAATGGATTTTCCTTCCCCTTGAAGGAGAATTTTCGACAAGTTGCATTTGATGAGTGTATCTTGCATTCTAGAGTTTCATCTACTCTGATCCAATTAGATTTTGTTTAGTCTCGGTGATTACTGCAGAATTTATAAATTAGATTTTTTTTATAAATTATATGCTTGGTTAGTATTTGCTTCCCCAAGCATCATCATCATGTGTTCAAGCAAGACTACTAGTATGGTCTCAGGGTTTATAACAAAAAGACTATAAAACAGCATACAATTATAATTTTGATCCAGTCTTTTGTAGACAATGTCAAGTCTCCTTAGACGGTATGCAGTCAGAGAATTGCTGGCTATCGCGGACGGAAATTATACAATCTTCTAGTCATTGATGAAGTGGAAACCGGATTTTCCTTGATCACTTGTGCAATTTTGTAATCAGGATCTCCAAGATTGTCATCGTCGTCGGTTAAATCTGTATCAATCCAAGATGTCCAATCCACCTCGCTCTCCGTATCTTCATCCCACGAGATCTCTCTCTTGCTTTGCATGTTGTTAACCTTGTCAACCAATCTTAATAGAATCTGGTGGTTTAGTACTTCATAGTCTCTGCATTACAGTCAAGAGCATGGATCAGCTTCTGAGTTCTGGTTTGTCCTAAGATATCCATTTTTGAATTTGATCAGATACCTGTAGGTAATAGCAGCATGAAGAAGCTGAGCTGAAGCAAGAACAGCAAATAAAGACCTGACAATGTTTATAATCCATGCTCGGTGTTCTGCATCATTCACGAAACGCAAACTTGCCACTTCTAATGCCAAGGTAACGCACAAACCTGCATCAGCGAAATGGAAAAGATCTGGTAAGCAAGTGGATTCTACTGTTATTAAGCATGCTATAAGAGAAAGATATGGAATTTGATACTTACCAATGTAAAGCCTTGGCCTTATGGTATAAGTTTGTTTGGTACTTGTAAACATGTAGATGACAAAGATCGACAAGAAGTAGATGAAGAACGCTTTGATCACCCTGGACTCGAGAAGCATCGCATTGTGCAAAGCAAATAGCTTATCCAGAGCTACAAACATGCTTGCCTGTTTTGCCTCAAACGCTTCCTGCAAAACAGATTGTTAAGTAGTTGGTTTTATATGATCTTGCTTCTGCTGTTTTTGAAATTTGTGAAGGGGTTAGGGTGACTGACCTGAGCTTCCAACATTGATTTTGAATTTTCAAACAGGTGATCATGAACCTGTTGAAGCTGTTCTTGCCGCTTTGCAAGATTTTCCTGTTGTTCTTGACTAAAATCCGCCAAACGTTTCAAGTTACTCCTACAAAGTTGCAGCAAGAAAAAGACCAGGTAAGAAACGTATTGTCTTTGAATTTTACTTGCTCTCTTGTCTTTGAAACTTACCTACTCTCTTGCAGTGCCTCAGTCTGAAACCGGGTAAGAAACTGAAGATTATCGAGAGCTGCCGATTGCCCGTCTAAAAGCTTCTGCTGTTTATCCAATGAACTACCGGTCATAGTTCCGATGATATCAGTTTTATTCTCCAAATCATTCATTTTCGATGATATTGAATTCCCAAGTACGCTTATCTCCCCCTCAATCTGCTTTGTATTGTTTTTCAACTTATCTACTCCTTCCTCGATGTTAGTAACTGCATCATTGAACATCTCCACTCCAGCTTTCAACGTTTCTCCCATCTTCTCTTGACCTTCCCTTAGCACTAACTGTGATTCTGCAATGCTCTTTTGCTCTTGATAGATTTCTTTGGTTTGTTGAGAGACTCCACTCATATGAGTTTCTATGGTGTTTGTAATCTGAGCCACGTTCTGAACCCGAACATCTATTGACCCTAAAGAATCATGAATCATGCTCGAACTCTGCAGTAGAACATCAGATTTACTCTCCAAGATATCCAATTTATCTTCTGTATCTTGAGCTGACCTCCTCAACTCAGTCACAAGCCTCTCTATTTCATTCTTGAATGCATAACTCCTGCCACAAAAAGTAATTATGAATAGTCGCAATCAAAAGCTCGAAGAACGAACTAGAAATACCGATATTCTTACTGTAATTGTTGGCAGATGGTGTTGGTTTCAAGCATGAATTCGAGATAGATCTTATGTTCATGATCATCTAGCTTCTTGAGGCAACTCATCATTGTTGATTCATCATTGCAGGTGGGAAAAGCCGGTCTTCCCGAGTCCTTGAGAAAGCAATCACTCAAGTGCCAAGCAAATCTCTTCCTCTTTTCTTCTGTTGCAACAGTTTCCTTGCAGCCAGCGAAGAGGTAACTATACGCATTTTGCCAACAACTGTTTGGACCAACAAGCTTGTTTTTGGCGTCTTCAACGACTCGAACCGCCTTCTGGTTACCGAAAACTTCCATGGAGAAGTCTGGATTGGATTTGTGAGACCGAGAGAAAGAAGAAGAGTCTGTATTTTCTGTAGAAGAAGAAGAGAACCATCCCCAACTGTTGCATATTATTGGAGAATCTAAGAGAATGATCAATATAAATAGAATAAATCTTCTGTTAAAACGATCCATTTAATCGGGTTTAAAGGTTTTTTCTCTCTTTTCTGTGTGCCCTTTCAA
Organism: Arabis hirsuta; assembly: GCA_964056655.1. NCBI lineage: Eukaryota > Viridiplantae > Streptophyta > Magnoliopsida > Brassicales > Brassicaceae > Arabis > Arabis hirsuta. Next base: position 35,005,684 of record OZ053299.1, read on the forward strand.
TCTTCTTCTTCTTCCTCTCGAGGAGATGGTGATTGATTTGCCTTCAACGGAAAAAGAGAGAAATTGTTACGTTCTGAAAATTTATACATATATATACACAAATATCCGAAACTTAGAGCGCAAGCAAAAGGAAACCCCTTGGACTTCCACATGTGAAAAAATGGCAGTTTTTTTTTTCTTGTTTGGTATCGTCATTACTAAAGTTAACAAATAAAAAAGATTATTAACAAATCAGTTTTTGCAGATTAAAAAGAAGAAAATAAAACGCATTAAATTTTCGTTGAGGGTTTATAGAAAAGAAAAAAAGGAAGAATCTGTACCACTTTCCTTTTCGTCTTCTGAGATAAATACATGCATTTTAAGTCGTATCAAGAAAGTTAAAAACAAAAACAAATACTAGAAACTAAGATCGAAGAATAATGGTCTTAAACACACAAGAAAACTTGAATCATTTTTTCTCTCGGTACAAAGAACAAAAGAACTACATGCATGAAAAGGTTAGATTCAGACGATATTGGGAGAGAAACAAAAGAAAAATAAATCTAAAAATAGTTATAATCCCTTTAATCAAAGAAGAATATCTATGTTTATGTCAGTCAAATTCATTACAGAGAGGCGAAACAAATTAAGTACGAAAATAAACAAGAAAAACAAATTTGCTTCTAACAAAATAATTTCTCTCAAAACGTACGTATACAACTTTTCATGAATCTAAACAGAAAATTTTACTTCAAGCATAAGTTTCCACACAATAATTACAATTTAAAAAGTGATACAAAAAAGTAGTTCTTACCGGAACTGAGAAAATTGCAGATTTTGAGTCGGCGATTATATTATTATGTTATAAAAGACGGGTTCTGTCACTGTGAAAGCGACACGTGTCCTTTTTTTACGACATCAAGTTTGCAATTCGTTAGTTTTGGCCAGATTGTTCCTTTTCAATTTCGTCTCTTTTGGCCATAGACTCCTTTCCAATAGATGCGTTATGGCGGTTTAAAAGTTCATTCTCAACCTATTCTAATTACATATAAGAGATTCCATAGATCTATTTTACATACGAATCATGGATTTACAGTGAACCATTTATTTATTTCCTTCTAACAAATTGTAAACTCAAAATCACTGTTTTCGTCTCTTTTGGCCAAAAGACACGTCTTTTTTTAGCAAAAAAAAAAACATCTATTATTTATTCCACCTTTCCAATCGAATTTAACCTATTTCCAAAATTCATTGTATATGAATGTGGAAAATAGTAGACGATGGTATTAATAAATTCCATGGAAAAAATGTTGGATGAAATGTAGGTGAGTCGGTGAAGGAAACAAAAGCGAGGGAAAACAAAAACAGATCGACAAAGCCGATCACGAATAAAACCATCTATTTGAAACTCCCATCGTCAATTATTTTGAATATAATACATCTGCAATCCTCTTTTGAGTTTGGACTTTGGGGCTTCTATTTCTCTATATTACATAATAAGCCAAGCGATCTACTGTTGTTCGTATCTACGTCAGATGTTATGAGATCTTCTTCTGTTTGTACATAGGTAAGATGTTGTGTTGTCTTTTCATTTTTACAAAATTCCTATTTCACAAGAAACCTCTGACGTATATTCATCACAACGATTTACTGAAAGTGAACTCACAAGAATATCCGCTAAGATGTCGTTGTTGTTTCTAAATTGGATATTAGTGATCTTAGATTGATAGATGATTTTTTGCTGAGAATTAATTTCTTTGCGCTTTCATCCACAAAAGTGGCATCCTAAAACGCACAAAGTCTATTGTTCTCGAAGAGTTTATTATTACTGTCTTCATCTTATTGTTCACGTACTCTCCATCTCTGCCTTTCTTAATTATGTTTTTCGTTTGCCTTTCTGCTTGAGAGAAATCATCTCTTATGTTCTGGTTTGTTAACACATGATAATTTGATAGAAAACAATCTCGTCTTTCTCTAACCATGTCTTGAATCATTTGATTTCTTACTATTAATTACCTTCTTCTTTCTCTTTGGCAGTGCTAATGGACTATGTTATGGTTATAGTTACGAGATTTACCAGTATACTTTACGGATATGTGAATCTATTTGCCTTTTGGGTTTTACAAATCAAGATTCTTTACATTCGGAAAACCATGGTATCTAGGTTTAACTGATTTTTATGACCAAAGCTATAGTTATAAATAAAACAACCTCACGCTTGTGTGATACTTGTCAGTTGGGAAAAACGTGCAAACTTCCTTTTTCTAGTTCTGATTTTGTCTCTACAATACCTCTTGAACGCATTCATTGTGATTTATTTCTGCTCAAGGATTTCAGTATTACGTTATTTTTATAGACAACTTCTCAAGATTTACTTGGTTTTATCCACTCAAGTTGAAATCTGATTTCTACTCTATGTTTTTGTTGTTCAAAAAACTTTTTGAAAACCAATTTCAATAGAAGATAAGCATTTTTCAGTGTGATGGTGGTGGTGAATTCACTAGTACTCGGTTTATCTTATATCTAGCAAGCTGTGGCATTAAGCAACTTATCTCATGTCCGCATACGCCTCAACAAAATGGTCTTGCGGAACGTAAACACAGACATATAACCGAGTTGGGATTGTCAATGATGTTTCAAGGAAAAGTGCCTTCGCAGTTGTGGGTTGAAGCCTTCTTTACTGCCAACTTCCTAGGTAATCTCTTACCGTCTTCTGTTCTAACTGATAACAAGAGCCCTTACGAGAAGCTAACAGGTAAATCACCATGTTACACTGCTTTGCGGGTCTTTGGTTGTGCTTGTTATCCATATCTCAGGCCCTATGCACGGAATAAGTTTGATCCTAAGTCTCTTTGTTGTGTTTTCTTGGGGTACAATAATAAATACAAAGGGTACCGTTGCCTTTATCCTCCTACAGGCAAAGTATATATCAGTCGTCATGTGTTGTTTGATGAGCTTCGCTTTCCTTATGCTGATCAGTACCGTGTTTATCACACTGCTGCTGTCTCTCCTCTCTTATCAGCTTGGCAACTCAGTATTTGGTCTACTCCTTTGACAAAAACTGCAGAAAACTCCCCAAAAAGTGCAGAAACTGCAGAAAACTCCTCAAAAAATGCAGAAACTGCAGACATCTCTCTTGAAACTGCAGGAAACTCTCCTGAAACTGCAGAACACTCTCCAGAAACTGCAGACAACTCCCTTGAAGTTGCAGAAACTGCAGAAACTACAGAAAATTCACTTGAAACTGCAGAAAACTTTAGAAAACTTTTTTGAAACTGCAGTAGACTCCCATACAACTGCAGAAAACTCTCCTGAAAATACAGAACACTCACTAGCCTCAATGACTAATTCTGAAGTCAATCACACATCTTCAGTAGATTTCTCATCACCAGAATCAACCTCTGAGCCGCTGCAACATACAACCACTGCTCATCCTATGACTACAAGGGCTAAAGTAGGTGTAATCAAGCCTAACCCTCGCTATGCTTTACTCACTGTTAAGAACAACTATCCATAACCCAAAACAGTCAAAGCTGCTCTAAAGGATGAGGGTTGGAACAATGCAATGGGTGAAGAATACGACACTCTTATGGTTATTGAAACATGGGATTTAGTACCTCCAGATGATGATATTCACCCTTTGGGATGTAAGTGGGTTTACCGTACTAAACTGAACGCTAATGGGTCTTTGGATAAGCTCAACGCTCGAATGGTAGCAAAAGGATATGAACAGGAGGAAGGAATTGACTATGTCAAGACCTATAGTCCGGTTGTTAGAATTGCAACAGTCCGAGCTGTGCTACATGTTGCCACTGTCAAGAAATGGGAAATTAAGCAACTTGACGTTAAAAATGCTTTCTTACATGGGGATTTAAAAGAAACTCTTTACATGATTCAACCTCCTGGTTTTGAGGATCCAGAGAGACCTGATTACATCTGCAAATTAAAGAAAGCTATCTACGGGTTAAAACAGGCTCCTCGCGCTTGGTTTGACAAGTTTAGCTCATATCCCCTTGAGTTTGGCTTCATCTGCAGTCTATCTGATCCATCTCTCTTTGTGTACCATCACGATCAAGACATAATGTACCTTCTTCTTTATGTGGATGACATGGCTTTAACGGGTAACAATCCTACCTTGGTTGAAAAGCTCCTTGATTCACTTAATCTGCATTTCATTATTTTCTTGGCATTCAAGCTCATTTTCATGACGGTGGTCTCTTTCTTAGCCAAGAAAAGTATATCTCTGATCTTCTTGTCACTGTAGGTATGGCTGAGTCTTAGGCGGTAGCGTCGGTGAATCTTCGTCTTATGTTGGAGACTCACCGTATGAACTGAAGTTATCATCTTCAGATGAAGCACCATCCGAGTCGTCGAACATATCAAATCGGCTTTCAAATTCATCATCTTCTTCGTCTTGTTCGCCTACTTCGGATTCTCCGCCTACTTCGTATTCTTCACCTTCCATTTTACTTGCGCAATCCATGTCTTCATCGTCGCGTTTATCTTCGTATTTTGTTTCAACACCAGGACAATTATCATTACTTAAACCACTGTAATCTTTGTATGTAGATTCTACTTTTGAGCCATAACTGAATAACCTTTTCTTCTTCTCTCTCACTTCGTCATTCCGACTAATTTCGCTCTCCTTTTCCTCCGTAATCTCTACACAGAGACGTATCTGTTCGAATTTCCTTAGGCTTAGAAAACCTATCAACTGTCGAGTATTGGAGATGTAAACTGGTGGAGTATCGTGCGCCATTATTTTCAAAGTTTTATTCGAGAACATGTAGCTCAGCTGAATATGATGGCTCGACTCGTTTAATCCGTAATCATCGAGTACAGACTTCACAAGTTCGTCGTGTGTTGTTTCATCATTTAAATACAGAACTCTACACCCTCTACCGTCGGCGTTGAATACGTATATGTTTTTCTTGACCCAGTTACCAGAAACAATAATTACCGGATCCATAAGATCTCGAACAAAGATCAATGAAAAAAAATAATGAGGAAGGAAAATAGATGAAGAGGGTGACGATTAAGTTTCTGGGTATCAGATGATAAAAAAGGTAAATAGATGAAGAAGAAGAAGACACGGCGTCACAACATAAAACTCTAACAATAACATGGAAAATAGGAGCTGATGACATGGAAAATCGGATTTGATGTCATTAATTTTTTGCTTATATGGCAAGTGAACTACAAAACGAATACGTAAATCAGCCTAACTAAATCAGTCATCAAATGCAAATGTAAGTCAGTTGCAACGTGAATACTATTTCAGTAATAAAAACAACAAAAATCGGGTTCGAAAAGAGGCCATAAAAGGGCGTAAATCAGCTGGAAAATATTATGTCAGCTGTATCGTCCAATAAATCAGCCGTCAAATGAATGCTATTGTAGTAATTAATCTTTCGCTAATAAATCAGACGTAATAAGGCCGAGTTTACTATTAATCAAGCTAAACACGGCTGATTTACGCTAATTATACTTAAATCAGCCGTAACTACCTTTCATAGGTAAGCCGTCCGTTTAGTAACACAGCCAATCGATGACCATTCCATCATCGTGAGAAAAATATCTCAACCAGACGATATACAAATCAGCCGTCATATATGTACGTAAGTCAGCCATTAGCTCATAAATCAGGCAGATTTTTGTAAACTCAGCCATCACATAAATCTTAAGTCAGCCTAAAGATCTTAAATCAGCCACGTTTTGTAACTCAGCCGTAACGTTTGGCTTATTTGTATATGTAAATCACCCAATTTTTTTAAGTCAGCCACATCGTGTATATAACTCAGTCGTCAATACCGCCATAATGCTTTACGGTTGAGTTCATTAATACACGTCAGCGATTTCCTATGTGGCGCCGGATTTTATCTGGCGTGGCACTCAAAAGTAATGGCATTCTTGTAATTAGGTTTTTTTGTTAGAACGTAATTACAAGGGCACGCTGGACATTTAAAATAAATCAGTAATAAAAAAAAGTTTTATATACTTCTAGTAATATTACCTAATTTATGTGCCGTTTAAGTTAAGTTCCCTTGATTTATCCATCTATTCTCTAACAGATCTTAGGTCGAACTTATGTGCTAGACATATCTATTTCTTCCACTTAGATGGCACCAAATGTGTAAGCTGAATTCCGCATTGAGTATTTGTATGTGAATTCAAAGAAGAAACTTTGGTCTTAAGAAATATCTATAAGCTCAACGATTAAAAAAAGAGTAGAGCGGAGCTGGATTTATATTGATATGAATCGAATATACAATAAGATCTCAAGATTTTATAGCTCAAATCAGCTCCTCGATCCAGCTCCACGTATCCAGGGTGTTTCCGCGTATCTTAGGCATGTTCTTGGCATATTCCCCACAAATCTCGCTCATAAGACTGTGCTAACCGCCCTGTTGACTCTTTCCTAACTTGTTATCTATGCATCTGTTGATCCAGCGCTTTCAGACTTGGGCTTTTGACAAAATTCTGTCTTATTTTCTAAGGCTGGGCCGCAGATCAAAATGAAATAAATGAAAAGTTTTGATCTAGACTTCCGGATTCGGTGAATCCAACCTCAACATATAGGGAACCAATCTTTTTGATCGATTGACCATTCTTCATTTTCAATTACATTTTAACGATTCTATAAAGAATATTCTATTTTCGAATCATCAATTAAGTTAGGAAAAATTTGTTTTGAAACATTTCTATACCGTTGTAATTTTTCGGTTATTGATGGTGGTGACACGTGTCTTCACTTTTAACGTTACTACTTACGGTCGCGAGTTAATGCTTCTTTTTGGCGAAAAATCATGTTTCTTATCAACCGATGCATCCGTTGGGGAGATTATCCACCCTTCTTATTATATTTAAGCAACTTTTAGAAAATTCATTCTATATGTTATTGTAGCTGCTGCTTCCAATTAATGTGACATTCGACGATGGTTATTGGGCAATTATACTCCGGCGAAAATATCCGAGTCCAACCCTGTTATAAACCTAACCACGTGTAGCACCGTCTTTGATGCAGGCAGATTCACCGTCGACGGTGATGCTATGGATTTACATGTCAAGGATGATTATGAAAAGAGGTAGAAACGCCTTCATAGCCATGAATTCAAGTTCCATGTGTAATTTTAGAGATTTGGTGTAAACGGCGACGACATTAGTAACCTTTATCACGGTTTCAGTTCAATTTCACGGTTCAATATTAAATCCTTAGCAACAATATTGTTGACCATCTTCAAATTTCAGAATCACACAAACTCTCGACACGCGCGCATCGGATCCGGCTCGAACCTGTTGAATCAAACATATGTGGTCCACATAAATCAAAAGCTAAGGTGTTTGTAAAATGAGAAATTCAATTGTCAGTGAGTGACAATAAAACAACCATGTGCAGATTTGTGAGGAATATAGACATAATTTCTTGGAACCATGTATCTAAAAGAGGTTTTTTTTATGTTTTAGGTCTTCAGATCCCCATTAAAAAGAAAGAAAAGCTCTTAATTACAACGAAAGGTAAACAAAACTCATCACCGTTGGCCCATTTACTTTATGGCTATTCCTCTACTAAAGATTTTACTGAATATTATCTCAATAATCATCAGTGTTGTTACATGGCCAATGGATGCAGTGAGCCCTCCAACAGATCTTTTTTTTTTTTAACCACCTCCAACAGTTTCTAAAAATTCATTTCTATTATATACGATTATTCCAAATCTAGGTGAGTTTTAAAATAGATAATTGGTTTCAAAAAAATATGGTAAAACCATTGGATTAATTAAAAAATTTATTTTATTGTTTTATTGTATATAAGTTGAAACATGAGAAGCAAAAACATTTTGATTAAAAAATACAACAAATATTTTTATACATAATGATGTACGCAAACAAAACATATCTGATCATTTTAGGATGCATTATGGTAAAGGAGATGATTTTGGGTTTACATAGTCTTCGGAGCCTATAAGACATGATATGTGAGGGATCATATGAACGACATTGATCATAGACTACGATAAAAATGAACTCTTCCAAAACTAGCTATATTGATCATAGAAGCCGGCAATCTTCTTTATGCGTGCGAAGGGTGTATATGGCTATGTTTGGTCCTATTACAAAGGTGACCACTTGAAAGAATATGCAGCAAAAATTGTCATACGGTAACCATTGTGAAAATTGATTAGAGATAATAAGCTAATGCATTACATTTTTGCAATTCTTGAATACAACATATCTTGAGATGGATCATGGGTGGGTCGAAAGATTTATCAATGTGAAGATGCCCACTTCTCCGTTCAGTTTCGTTAACACAAAGGAATAAGAAAACGGTAACTATAGTTATAAAATTAGATTCATGTCTAGAAAGAGAGAATAATCATGAATAATTTGTAAATGCAATGTATAAAATTGCTGAACAATAAAAATGGAAATAGTTAACCATGGATAATATGATTAAAAAAACAAACACGTAAACTTTATAAGTTTTTACCGAAAAAATGTAAGTATGAATTCATGTTTATTTTATCAAAACATAATTCATTTTAAAACAAATAAAATTTTACTACATATTATAGTTTTTTTTTTTTTTGTCGTCAAATATTTCATTTCACCAACAAAATGTTACACTGGCCATTTTACAATGTAGGGTTGAGAATGAATTCGTGATTGCTTAGCTAAATGATAAGAGTAAGCATTTGCTTTTCTAGATATCCAAAAGAACGTAAAGTTACAAAGGTGAGCAATCCTAATAATATCATGCAGTTGGATAATGTAAGGAAGAAACCTTATATCGTTGGATTGCAAGTCCAAATCACTTCGCTGGAGCAACTGATACACCTTCTGCAAATCCCCACATAAAGTGACGTTCCTATAACCTAGCCGTTGCAATTCCAGTACTGTCATTCTCAATGCTTATACTTCTGCAAATTCTGATGACTGTGTAAGAGGAAAGGATCATGAACCAATAAACACCTGTTGATGATGACAATTATATAAACTCCAGCCAATACCAATATTTTCAAAATGTGAAGTCCAAAAAGCATCCACAAGGCAGCAACTTTGGTGACATCTCTGAAACAACTGCTTGAGAGGCTTGCATATTATAGTTTTCGTAGCAAAACTAATTTTATATAATTAAATGGACACATTTATACAAAAACGACCGCGCATGCGCGGACCGATACTCTAGTGGAATTAAATAGTAACTGGATGTGTTTAACGAAAAGAAGGAAAAGTTTGGTTTAAATCCCGGTTTGACTTGATTTTGGGTTTAGATTTAAATTATTTTTGTTGCCTTCGGTTCAATATATTAGATTAGTCAAAAGAGTGAATTTGGCCAATATTAATAGTTGACTGAAAAAATTAAATGGGTAAAGAATTCATGTTGGTAGATTAGGTAGTAAGTAATTTCGTGACAAAAACCAAAAAGATTAGGTAGTAAAGCTGTAAAGAGAGAGGAGTTGTTTTGTTTTGTTAAGCTTTCATTATTTGCGCGAGATAATAAATAAGTTAACAAGATAAATATATTAAAGGATATTGGTAGTTTGGACTTCGAAAATGTTGGATTCTAACGTCAATTCCGATTGTATAAACATTTCTAGCCAAACCAAACTAAATATTCAGACTCGAAGACAAATATAAATAGTGGCGGATCCAAAAATATTTTTTATCGAAAGCAAAAATGAAATTCAAAATAATATTTCGAAACAACAAAGAAAAAAACAAAGATTTAAGACAATTTAACATAAATTTTATGAGAAATTGTTGCAATTTTCTGATAAAAATAATCTAGGAAGGCAAAATAGTTATTATCAATGGGGGCAATACTTAACTACCCTTACAAATTAAACTAATTATAAAAAATTTATGGGCGGCAGCTGCCCCCTCTACTCCCACCATGCCTCCGCCCCTGAATATAAAGGGTTCAAGATGGATATCGTTATCCTAGGAGTATACTACGTAATCCGAATTTTCTTATTAAAAATTCGTAAGATAAAAAGTATCTTAACATCATGATATATTTGATTCCCTCATTAGTTTAAACATTTGAATTCTCAAGCAAATGGTAAAAGCATTTTTATCTATGCATGTTAGGAAAAAAAAACAAGTGACATATGCTGAAAAAGACGATTAATACTTAAAGAAATTGATTTTGAGGATACACCCCAACGTCTGATCTAGCGTGTCAGATGTTGCAAGCAATATGAGAAGTCAGGTGAAGCATAGCAGAGTTGTATGATCAGTCAAGCGGTACCAAAAAACAAGAAAAGTAGGTGGAAAGCAATCGGGTGTACCGTACTTATCTAGATTCGAAGACCCGAACCATCTAATGGTTGCAAAGCCTGGTATCCGAGTCCGGACATGTAACTGCCTATAAATACTCTTCTATGTACTCCATAATGAGAATCTGAACTTTGGACTAAGAATTCATACATTGAGCCCATTTATTTTTAGAGCTCAAAGCATATCCTCTTTCCGGGTGGTTAGCGCCTCACTCACAGACTTTTTCTGTTCTCCTGGCCGGTTTTGACCACGCTTAGGTCGGAACTACCTAAACACATTTTCTCATTGTTTCTCTCTCTCACCGCTAAATTTCTTACCCAAACTCTCAGATACTCTGTGGACCTTCCCAGTTCGGCACGAAATCACCACTTTCCTACTCTTATTTTTCGAGTCTTCGTTATATGACTCTCCACGATTCACCGTAGTCTTTCTCTTTCTCTCTCGACCCGTATTTTTGCTTGAGCGGCGAAGCAGGTCGAAAAACATTCGCTCATCGTGTTTTCGAGGCTTTCTAATGTTTATTGATTGTGCTACTCTGAAACAATTGCTAGAACATGTAAATTCAATTTTTTCAGTTAACATGATATAAATTTGTTACACACATTTTTTGTTTTATGAACATGTAACTGAAGAATTTTTTTTTTTTTTTTTTTTTATAAAGGCAGTATAAAACAGTAAATAACGTGTAATATGAAATGATAAAAATATATAAATTTTGAAAAGGGTGTAACTTTGAGTTTAACGTGTTAAATACTTAAATCAGTTCCCCATACCAAGACCATATACAGGAAACGGCCACTCCTCACCAAAACAATCGGCATCATCATTGCTTCCCTTTGCAAATCAGCAAACCTTTTAGTAAAACATGATAGTTTTGTTTGCTGTCATCTCAAAATAAGTATTAGATATAAGAGAAACCAAGCAAAGATACAAGAGTGAAGGACAACAACAACGAAGAAGAACCAAAAAAACAAGGCGAAAAACCTAACACAACAAGCTTCTAAATCAAACACTTAACAATGCCAGAACCGAACCATGAAACCTCTGATAGCGAATAAGATCTACCTCTCTAGTCAACATAGGCTTCAAATTAGGGGAAGAAGGAATACAAACAAGTACCCCAAACTTCCAAACACAGTGAAAATAAAAACAACACCTAGACAGAAACCTCCTAAACCGAAAACAGATTCCAAAACGATCTGAACAATAGAGACAAGAGCGAATACAAACTTCACCCGAAGAAGAAAAGCGACATAATCGGAGCCGGCGAACAATCGAACAGGGACAAAATTTGTTTCTCTTTTTTACAAACTGAAGAAAATTATAAAAATACATCACTCATATTAACTTAATAATAATAATAATTAAATTATTCGTTACTAGGAAATGCAATTACTCTAGTCAAAAAGCGAACATGAGGAATTTCGGACTGATGGAATTTTCTGGTTTTTTTAATTAGTTTCGCACTTTTCTCAAAATTCCGATTCTTCTTCACGTTTGAAGAATAATTGTTTTTCCGGCGGAAACATCCGATAAGTTTTCTCCAGGATCCTTCGCCGGCGATTTGATTTTTCTTCAGAAACGATAGAAAGCTCCAGCTTCTCCATCTCTCTCTCTCCTGCAAGAGATTTTTCAAATTCTCTCTCAGAGAGAAACGCAAATCAAGGAGATGAGTAAACGGAATCCACGGATTCTGAAGATATTCCTCTATATGCTGCTTCTCAACTCTCTCTTCCTCTGCTTCTACTTCGCTTTTCACTCATCGTCTCCGTCTCCGGAACCACATCCTCACTTGCCTTTGCGATTTCATCTAGTCTCCGTGAATAATCAGTCGGCGATTCAGAAACCGTGGCCGATCCTACCTTCCTACCTTCCATGGCTGCCGCAGAGGAATCTACCCAGTGGCTCCTGCGAAGGTTACTTCGGGAATGGATTCACTCGGAGAATTGATTTCCTCAGACCCAAAGGAGGAGAAGGAAGCTGGTTTCGATGCTTCTACAGTGAGACCCTACAGAGTTCGATATGCGAAGGAAGGAATCTGAGAATGGTTCCCGATCGGATCGTAATGTCGAAAGGTGGTGAGAAGCTAGAGGAAGTCATGGGGAGGAAAGAGGAAGAGGAGCTTCCGAAGTTTCGAGAAGGTGCGTTTGAGGTAGTGGAAGAGGTTTCACGGTTAGGTTTCAATAGAAACCGTCGAATTGGCGGCGGAGGAGGAAGCGTGAGTTCTCGGCGGCTGGTGGCTGATGAGATGCTGAATGAATATATTCAAGAAGGTGGCATTGATAGACATACAATGAGGGATTTGGTGGCTTCAATTCGTGCTATTGGCAATGAAGATTTCCTCTGTGAAGAGGTTTGTGCATCTTAATATGTTCTTCTTCTTATTGATCTGGTGATTGAACAAGATTGTTTTTGGTAAACTATTCTTGAGGAATTTGAGCTCTTTCATTGTTCGTATTAGGTTGTGGTATTTGAGATTCTTGAAACATATGTATGTAATGTCTTTGATTTTGCTTGGCCTCAGTGGGTGGAGGAACCAACTTTGCTTGTCACTCGATTCGAGTATGCAAATCTCTTCCATACCGTGACAGATTGGTACAGCGCTTATGTTTCCTCTAGAGTTACCGGTTTGCCTAATCGACCACACGTTGTTTTCATTGATGGACACTGCACGGTATGCTCCTCTTCTATTTCATTGTCATATGATTCCTCAGTAAGACCCAACTATGTTTAGACTTGCAGTTACTCTTGATTATAGGCTTGGACTTAGCTGTGTTTTCATGGTTTCGGTTTAACTCCATTGATGAATAAAAATGAATTTACTAGGAGTTTCATGACCATGTTGTGAACCTTTTTGCAGACGCAGCTAGAAGAAACATGGACAGCTTTGTTTTCCGGGATCAGATACGCAAAGAATTTTAGCAAACCGGTTTGTTTCCGCCACGCCATTCTTTCACCATTGGGATATGAAACCGCGCTTTTCAAGGGACTGATGGGAGAAATTGATTGCAAAGGAGAGCCAGCTCACAATCTGTGGCAAAACCCGGACAATAAGAAAACCGCGAGGCTATCAGAGTTTGGCGAAATGATCAGATCAGCTTTCGGATTTCCTGTCAACCGACACCGCTCAGCAGAAAAACCGCCATCATCATCATCGACAACCTCTGTTCACAACGTTCTCTTTGTCCGCCGTGAAGATTACTTAGCCCACCCTCGTCACGGCGGTAAAGTCCAGTCTCGGCTCATCAACGAGGAAGAAGTGTTCGACTCGTTGCGCCATTGGGTTGCATCTGGCTCCACCGGTCTGAGGAAATGCGGGATTAATCTTGTGAATGGATTGTTTGCGCACATGTCGATGAAAGATCAAGTCCGAGCCATCCAAGACGCTTCAGTGATCATAGGAGCTCACGGAGCAGGACTGACTCACATAGTGTCTGCAACACCAAACACAACGATATTTGAGATTGTGAGCGTCGAGTTTCAGAGACCTCACTTTGAACTTATAGCTAAGTGGAAAGGTTTGGAGTATCATGCGATGCATCTGGCGAATTCACGGGCGGATCCAACGGCTGTGATTGAGAAGCTAAAAGAGATAATGAAGAGCCTTGGCTGCTGAAAAATGGAATCGGAATAGTGAGTGAGTTCGAACCTTAGCGGCCTCGGTATGTTTTGATAATTTTTCTTCTTTCAAATTTTAGGTGGGGGGGGGTTAGTGATGTAAGTGCTGTAAATTGGCTTCTGCTTTTTGTACCAACCAGGCTTATTAATTTATTAATATCAATCGATTTATAAATTATTACTAGATTAAGAGCAATGTAAGTAAATAAACCAACGGTTCACTATTGAAAACAAAATCTAAATCATAGAATAAAAAAAAAATTATATAAGAGAGGATGCTGGCGCTAGACATGTAGGCAAACCAATACACTATGGCACTAAATGGCTAATTAACGACGTGCGTCTCCTACCAAAATCCTCTTCATAAGATCCTGCATTGTGACTCGCCGGTGACGCCGTCTCGCGTCGGTAACTGCGGCGGTGGAGAATAAAGCACATCCGGTCCGTAATACGGATAATAGTAATAAGGATACGCGACAGGAGGTTCTTCGATGTACGGATTTTGACGGTAGTAAGTATACTGGCTCATCGGAGACGGCTGCTGAAACATCGGCGCTTGATAATTGAAACCAATAGGTACGTTTTCAAATGGATTTGGAAAGGGAGGAGGAGGAGGAACGTGACCATAATCCATGTGGATTAACTCAGCATGTTTCTTGGCTTTACGAATCCTCAGAATAATGTCAGGGCTGATTTTGCCGGATATCTAAGCTAATCCTCTTGTCGCGTCGATTGTGTATGTCACATCTGTTCATAGTCACACCCACACAACAGCATATTTAGAAGAATAGTTTTATAAAACAAAGTGAGCAAGAATTAAAAAAAAAAGAGACAAGAACCTCGAATGCCTTTAAAAAGCTTATGCATAGACTTGTCCCATCCACTAGTTTGAGTATCCAGCCTTAGAACGCAAGTCTGCGAGAAAAAGAAACAAGTCATGATAATGAGTAATGATGATGAGAGACAAAGAGAAAGAAGAGAGAGAGAGAGAGAGAGAGAGGCTGACCATTTGTGAAGAGGAAGGAGGATCCATGACTGTGTTTTCAAAGCATTTTGGTTAGAACCAAAGGACTGTTATATAAGAGCATCAAAAGGTTTTGATTCAATGGATGAAAGATATTTTCTTCGATTTTATGTTTACGGTAATAATTAGATAAATAGTATTAAATCCAGGTACTAATTGTTATAATCTGGATTTGCAGTATACAAACTATACCATTTATAAAAAAAATTGATTTCTTACTGCATCTGTCTTCACAAATATCTCCACTGGTTTTTGTTTTGTTTGTTAACTCAACACTACTTCTTGTGGTCACTGAGAAATGTATATGGAAAACCGGTGAACCATGATTTTAAGTATTCCACCAATGTTTTTTTGATTGCTCTACGGTTTGCGGTCAGACCAATTCGATTAGCCGGTCTGATCCGGTTTTTAAAATATTGTTTGGAAATGATCCAAAGGGCCTAATGGTAAAAATACCAATGACCTCTAACTACCATCAAAGACAATATTGAGAATACAATTTTTCAACTAACATTTGCAAAATTAATCCAAGAAACTTGGTTTTGAGAACAAACAAAAAGGCAGACACCTTTTTTCTCATTGGCTCATGGAGCAAAACCAATTTCATCTGTTTTCAACATCTACACAGGGGCAAAGAAGAAAAAGAAGTTGGAAAAAAGTTAACGTGAACGGGGAAATGCGAGCTTCTTGGGTTTTGTTAAGGAGTTGCAGAAAGAAGAGAAAGCTCCTTTGATTTCATGTGGAATTGGGAGAGCCAAAGAGAGTGGTAAATCATCTTGGAGATTTCTCGTTTGGTGTCTCAAGGAGACGGAGTGAGCCAAAGCCGTTTGCCTTTTGTTGAGTCCCTCAAGGATGAAAGAGAAGGCACCAAAAGTGAGACAGCTTTGTAGCATTGCTTGTGGTGCACCTGCAAACACATGATCATAGCGAGTTGTTAGCTCGCCTATGCATCTTCAACATGAAGTTATCGCTTTCCTAAGTTTTAAGTCATAGCCTGATAGAAGCCAATGTCTTTAGTGGCATAAAGACAGAGAGAGACGACTGTGAAACAAGTTGAGTAACATTTAAAACAAAGGTCAAAGTGAATGTGAAGGTCCATCATCAAATTCCTAGAGAACTCTGTCAAATGTAAATGCCGATAAAAAATCGCAAATACGGGGATATGAATTCGGAAATATAATGTTCTTACCAGGGAAACTAAGAGCAAGGCCAGTGCAGCACCCAGCAACTCCAACATTAATGGCTGTGAAAAGGAGATCATGCAAACATAAAGATAAGATACACTGAGACTTCATTTAGACTATGCATGTATGCAAGAAATATATCGAAGGAGTGAGAACGAAAAAAGAGGGAGAAATGTTAAAGAGTCTCAACCATCATCTTTCCCTCGTATTTGCTTCAGAAGGCAAACAACCAAACTGTGTACTCCGGATAAAACCGCAAAAGTCTTTGCAGACTGACCCGCATCCACAAATGATCCTTTGAAGCCTTTCTTCTTAAACAATCCAGAACCTGAACCAAACATATATCATAAATCTAAACTTTATCAAGACAGGAACTAAAGGCTTCAAACACATATGGTTGATCAATCCTTAACTCAAGCAATATCTAGTCTTTCCTCTAGTCAGTGGTTAGAGTCACCTTCCAACAAAGTCTAAGCTAAACCAAACCGCAAAATAAAAAATCACAAGTTGAGGAATTGTTTGAAATCATGGATAAGTCTCTTCGAACAAGTACAATTCTGAATGAAATCAAACAAAAATTCACTCACGAGGAAGACAAACACATACACATACACAAGGAGCACATAAGACATATAAAATGAAGAAATGAAGAGAAATGAAAATTGATCATCACCATATCCGAATATAGAGCCCATGACGGCGCCACTAGCAGCATCTCCGGCGAAACGGACGAGACAAACGGCGGGAGAAGGGATTGTCAATGACTTGGAAGAGTCGTGATTGGTCACTTCATTACCGTTAGGGTTTGAATCGGAATCGGAATCGGAATCGAGGCTCGTGTCGACGTCGATGGCGTTTGAAGAATTCTCGGCCGCCATTGCTGAAGCTCAAGAAGGTACACTTTCGATTTCTACCTAATCTTGAAAATATTATTTCCTGAGTAACCAAAAAAAAAAAACACAGATCCATTCATTATGGGCCTTTATTGGGCTTAGAATAAACCCACTTGTGTCTCTAGAAAACCCAATAAAGGCCCTTAATTTGAAAACAGAGGAAGAAGATAAAAAACATCATCATTTTGGTGAACTAATGATACTCAGATTACAAGGGAGCTGATTCAACAGTTACACATCTAGTGCCCATACAACCAATGAAAGATGATGTAAAGACAACAAGGTAAACAAGACAGACTAGGAATTATGAGGCAACATAAGATGACCCAAGATGGGTCTTGTCTGAAACAAAAGAGCCTGATTAAAGTTTTTGTTCTTGCAATGAAATGATGGGTTCAATTAGTAAGGGTCTTGGTCTTGATATATGGCTCCAAACTCTGCTCTCCATGCCTGATCGTCTGCATAATCGTCATAACTCACCACACCGGTTCTGTGTTTTGATACATGTTCTTCTTCTTCTTCTTCCTCTTGCTCATTCTCCTTGAACCATGGCTCTAATGCAGACCCTGGTAACTTGCTTTCTGCAAGATATTGCTTCATTGTGCTCATTTCTGTTTTGTGCTTACTCTTTAACTTCTCCATTTGCCTCTTCATCTCCTCATTCTCCTCTTCTATCAACCTGAAACGTTCCTGCAACACAAGAATCCACACTTGTTTGGACTAATCATTCAAGAATCTATGTTTCCAATAGGCTATTTATAGCTGCTGAAAATAAAAAAAGTTACCTCAGAGGATTGTACATATTGCTCAGCTTCTCGGAGTCTGATAAGTAATTCTCCAGCAGCTTGAACAGCTTCAGCGGTATCTCGCAGCTGAATTTTAAGGCCCTTGTTCTCCTTCTTCAAGAACTCTCTTTCTATCTCTTTCTCAGCTCTAATGGCAGTAAGCTCAGCTGAAAAAGCTTTCGCAAAACGTTTCCCATGGCGACCTTTCACAGCAGCTTTAGCCGCTGCTTTCTTCACATCAACTATTCCTGCCATAGTCACACGATGCCTCTCAGCTAATTCATCATACTTCTCCTGCAGTTCTGTGTACTGCTCGATGAATCTACTGTGACCAAACATGGCTCTACTAAGAGCATCATTTAACTCCTCTGTCGCCATTTTCTCCTTTTTGAGCTCTATCTCCAGATCCTCTGCGTGTCTGCGATGGCTATCAATATCCATTCTTAGATCATCTGTTAAAGATATCCACTCACTCTCCATTTCTGTCCATCTTTCACGTTCTTCCTCTAGGACAGCATTGTTGTTCTCAGCGTTCCTGGTAAGATCAGTGCTTTTCCTCATTTGAAAGGACCGTAACAGCAAAGATGATCTCAGATTATCTGTTGATTTTGTAGGCTGAAGCTTGTTCTTAAGCTCTGCAATCTCCTTTAAAAGAGCTTCCTTTTCACTGAGATCAATCCTTATGTTCCCAAAATCTTCACCAAGTTGGTTTGTCTCCTTCACGACCTCGGTCTCTTCTCCTCCGTCATTGGATTTCATTAGCTGCACAACATACAAGCATAGTTAGAGTTGTGAATGCCCATGTCTTCAAAACAATAAGAGCATAGTTCTTTGAAATGTAACTTGTTGGCTTACCTTATTTGGTTCTTGAACAGTGTTCTTTTTGTATTGGTCTAACTGAAGAATTCATAAAACAATTCTGTCAGAAAACTCAAATCCAACCTTTAACATTCAGTAATCTCATCATAAGTGGTTTTATAAGATTTATACCAGACAAGTTAGCTGCTCAATTTTGGTAGCCTGCTCCATACACATGTTCTTGAGATGCTTCTCGTCCACGCAAGCTTCTTCTGTTGCCTTGAATCCTCCCTAGTAATAAAAGACATAAGTTTCAAAACGAATACTCTAATAAAAACTGAAATGAATGCATCCCAAGTTTTCTAGACATACTTCAGCTTCATGGTCAAGTTTCTGTCTGCAAGAAAAGCAGAGGAGAATCGATGATCCACCTTCTTTTGGTCTATCTTCCTGCAACAATTTAACCGAAGCACAAAGATTATCGGCTTCATCGGTAGGCTTCAGAGACAGATGACCAAACGAGAAGGAAACAGAAGATCTGTTTGACAGCGAGCTCCGTTGGTGACAGTCTATAATCTGTAGTCCTCTCTGGAGACTTGCAGCTAGAGAATCTGTAGGACTCAAAGGCTTCTTGGAAACAGAAGGGCCAATGTTGCTGCTCTCGGTTACATTCCTAGGACATGCCTGAAACTTTGTCGAGGCAGCCACGCTCTTGCGAAAATTCCTAATCTTTGGAGATTCTGACAAAGTTGGCTCTTCAAGAACACGAGTTTGATGAGGTAAACTGATTGAAATCACAGTGGTTGGATCAGAATCAGCAAAGGAACAATCTTTGTGTATCTCTACATCTTCAGAGCAGATCTCATCTCCACTCATTGACTCTGCTTCACAACACGAAGCACTTGCGAAAGAGGATTGCATAGAATCTCTCAAGTCATCAGCATCACTATAACTGTGAAACTTCTCAATGTGTTTATTCAATTCCATTACATCATCATTATCATTATCATCTTCTTCTTTGTTTCCACACGACATAACTAAAGACTTGTTGATGCTCATTCTCAACTGACTCAAGCTCTCCTTCACAAAGTAACCATTCTTGATTCCATCAGGTTTGTACCCATCAGACTTGGTTCTTACTAAATCCTCCTACAAACCAAAAAAAAAAAAAAAAAACATTATACAATTGTGCATAATCACACAACAAATACTCAACCGATAAGTCACGAAAAAAGAGACCTTTAGTTCACGAATTTGGTCACCCAATGAGTCATCATCTTCCTCTGTAATCTCATGAGCCGTTGAGTAAGTTCTAGTGGCTAGTACACTCCTGGCTCCAAACTGTTGTAATTCAATTGATGAATCTTAGAGACTGTAACAATAACCTCAAATCGGAAAAAGGTATCAACTTTGAAGCAGGCTAATATAGAAAGTTGTTGGATTTACCTGAGTATGTTGTTGAGGGAGAATCTGGGTCGATGAGGGACATAGTTTCTGAGGCGATTTGTTGTTCAAGTGAAGATGAGTCTGTATGTTTGGGTCGCGAGGAGGAGCGTTCTCGTCGTTGGATCTGAGACTCTTTGATTCGGAGTTTCGAATTGATTTCTGCTTCGCGTAGATGGATCTGGGAAGCAGATTTCGGATAGATGAAGTCGAAATGTTTCCTAAGAACCGACTCTCTCCGATCTTCGCAGGGGACTTCATCGTTTTTGAAGATTTTCTAGAGAGAGAGAGAGAGAATATGAACGTTAAGTGAGAGAGAGAGAAGGGAAAGACGATAGTTAATGAATGATTTGTTTGAATGTTAGAGAGATTGATTCGACCGTTGGAATTCGAAATATTTGTTTTTTTTTTAACATTTATTTTTCAAAAATAAAAAGGGAAAATACAAACGAGAAATTACTATGTGGGACCTACCCGAAGTCGTTTTGGAAATGGGCTTTAAATATTGGGCTATATATATATGGATCTTTTATTTGGTTACCTACAAGGCCTTATTTTCTGGATACGAAATAAAAGTTGAGGATGTAGATACAATTTTTTTTTTTTGCCCTTACCGTAACAATTTATGTAATGAAATAGTTAGTGGTCATGTAACTGAATTTCACCGTCCATTATCAATTTCAGTTTTTTTTTCTATACTAACGATTTGTATGATTACAACCAGTAACTAGTTGATTTGGTTTTTTTCCTTCTTATAATAAGATGAAATCATATTTGAGGGGGAGAATAATTAAACAATAATTTGGAGTTGGGAGAAAAAGTTGATTTGTACGTTAATAAATGGAATATAAGATTTTAAGCAACTAAAAGGAAGAGAGTAGGCATTGAGATGATAGTGACATTTTTTTTATGTTATAATGTCAGCAATTATAGTTTGAAAATTTTGGCATGGAAGCATATATAACCAATAATTGTCAAAAGAAAAAAGAATAAAACAATGATATTTATTTTACACATGAATAATGACAATATATAAAACTAAAAATCAGCACTTTTTGGATCTTTTTATCATTTCAGCTTTGTTGTGGTTCTACACATCTTCATTTTTTCCACACTTTTTATGTCATATCTAACTTTAATTTATGTAGTCATGCATTCATATCCACTCATTTTTTTTTATAGAGAAAATAGTATTTTGTTAAATGATTGAAGAAATATATACACTTTTTATTTCAGAAATTCCATAAGTAAGATAAAATTCCATAACTATGCTAGGAGATTAAAAAATCACTATTTCTGTATAAGTACAAAGAATTTTTCGTATTTAATTTTTTTTTGACAATACATAAATTAATTATGTCACTTAAATTGTTTCGAGTCAACGTAGCTCGACAATTATCGATTCAGTTCGGATTAAGTATTTGGATTTTGGATATCTCGATATTATAGATTTAGACATTGATTATATAATTATGAATTTGGGTTCAATATTTTTCTAGTTTGGTTCATTTCGAAAATTTGTTTGGAGAACAATTTTTTTTTTTTGAGGTGGGTCCATTATTTTGTATCCGTACTTATTCAAATGTATTTGAAGTATCACTAAATACTCAAAAATATCTATAATAACTAAAACAATAATAAAAAATTGTAAAACTAAATAATATATCTAAATTAGTTATTTTTATCTGAATATATTTAATAATATTCGAACTAATCGAAATAACCAAAAAAAAAAATTGATAAAAAAACTTTCGGTTCTTTTTCTCGCAGAAATATATAAAAACATTTGCATATACATTATTTTAATTGGTATGGAATTTTCCTTCTTGTTAATGTGGTTTGCAAATTGATATTTTCAACAAAAAAGAAAAAGAAAAAGAATAAAAAAGATCATGTGATAAATCACTTGAGTTGCTTTGCCAAAAACTGACGAGTGGACCCCAAAGCCCATTAACTCCGAATAAGAAAAAGTTAAAAAATTGAAATGAAAACGCTCTCTTCTCTATCTTTCTTTTTTCTTTTCTTTTTTGGCGATAAATTTTGGCAATTTACAAAACCAGCAAGACTCCATTAACGACGCCTTTTGCCAGCCAAAAAAGCTCACATCTTTCCTTCCTCCAAACAGCTCTGTAAGTAATTTTCATCGGCGTGAATTATTATTGTAAAGCTTTTTTTTTTTTATGGTCATTGAAAAGATTTAAAGCTTATAGCTTTCAATATCCTTTTCTTTTTTCCTCACAGCCGAAACAGTTGAAAATTGTCTATATGACTATGCCCCACTATTAGTGGTCCGCCATTGAAGTGACTCTGCAAAACCCTAATCTTCTCTCTCTCTCTTTCCGCCGACCCCTAAAATTCCATTCCTTTTTTTCAACTTACGAACAGTTTGCATTTAAACCCACCACATGCTTCTTCTTCTTCTTCTTCTTTCAATCATCTTCTTACACGACTACGACTTTGTCTTTCTACACTTTTTTTTTGTTTTTAAGTTTCTCTTTTGTGGGTTTGTTGATGTTAGAGTAATCAGCTGACTTTCTCTTCTTACCTTGGGTTTTGTAGTTGCGGATCAGAGCTTGGTTTTGGATTTAAGGCAAGTTTTCTTTAGTAAATTACCTCCTTTTTCTGTGTGTTATGTGCGAGTTGTGGTAGGATTCTGAGTTAGTTTTTTTTTTATTGGATCGAGCAAGAAATTTTGGAACTTTTCAGTTAGGTTATCAGTTGTTGTCTTCACTAAGACAAAGTCGATTCCTTTCTTGTATGAAACCGCTCATGAATCGTTTGACTTGGTCAGACAAATCCACCTCTACCTAATAATCATGACTCTAGTTAGACTGGTTTCGAGATTTCTTTGTTGTTGAATGTGTGATCTGAACTTGATCTGTGGATTTTGGCCATTCTTGAATTTCGAGTGATTTTATTATGAGTTGGAATCTCAGGGAGTAGAGTTCGTTCTCTAGTTTTGCTCTGCACAAACTCTCCTTTTGGTTGGTGTTTGATCTTTCAGTTTGTGGTTCTTTTCCAGGATATTATTCGGTTGCGAAATCAGTAAACATTTTCTCATAAAGAAATGACTAGTAGTCTTCAGAAACTGTTTATCTACATTTTTTATTATGTTTAGTTAAAATTCTAGGTGTTTTTCTTTCCCGAGTCTATATTTTAAGACTTAATCTTTCGGTTACATTACATAGTGATCTGTTATCATGAGGTCCCATAAACACGTTATTTCTGGGTTGTGTTTAGGCTGTTCGACACAGTTAAGCAAAGCATAAAATTCTGTTTGGCTTGCATTTATGTGCATTGGAAATTATGGTATAACCTTTTGCATGCTAAAGAAATATTCAAACACTGGTGAAAAAATTGCTCACCTTGGTGTTGTTCTTACTGATCACAAATACTTAGTTCACTTTTGAGAGTCACATGTCTTTTGGATGTGCAAGTTGCCTAGAAAGATGAGACCATTTTACAAATACTGATGCTGATTGGCTTTTATTTTTGCAGGATTGTTTCTTAGCTTTTGCAATGGACTCCCCACAATCTGTTGTTTCACCATTCAAGATTGGTGAATCAGAGAATGAGAACTCAACTTCTGTGCAAAGCTCTGGAAACCGATCAAATGGCATAAAATCCAATGGAAAAGATTCTATCAGTTGTGGCCGGCAAGACCTTGTTGGTATGCTTGAGGTTTACGTGCATCAGGCAAGGGATATCCATAACATTTGTATATACCACAAGCAAGATGTTTATGCCAAGCTTTGCCTTACAAGTGATCCTGAAAAGACTGTCTCGACCAAAATCATCAATGGTGGTGGGAGGAATCCGGTTTTCGATGACAATGTTAAGCTTGATGTCAGGGTTTTGGACACTTCCCTCAAATGTGAGATTTACATGATGAGTAGGGTGAAAAATTATCTTGAAGACCAGCTGCTTGGCTTTACTCTGGTTCCTATGTCCGAACTGCTCTTCAATAATGGGAAACTCGAGAAAGAGTTCTCTCTTTCTTCCACTGATCTGTACCATTCGCCAGCTGGTTTTGTTCAGTTGTCTCTCTCCTACAATGGATCCTACCCTGAAGTGATGGCTATTCCCACTATGCCTTCATCTGTTTCTGTTGATGAAACTACCAAGAATCCCGATGGGTCGGAATCAGTTCCGGATGAGTTTGATAAGTTAGAGTTTCCAGATCCTAATGTCGCAAATGAAAATGAGAAAATGGTATCCGAGTATTTTGGTATCTCCTGTTCCACTATTGACTCAGAAACTTCTGACAGCTTGGTTACTTCTGATACTAAGAATCATGTAACCAATTCTGTCACTTCTGTACTGAAGCATGATTCACCTGAGAGCAGCAATGCAACAAATGGAGCTGCTTCTCCTCATGCTTCAGCTCACTCGGCCACAGAAACACCAAACCATGAAATTCTCTCTCTTGTGAACTCCAAAACGAATTCCCAGGAGTCAGAGAGCGAGGCTTCAGGTGAGACATCCGAGGAGAAGTTTGTGAAACCCATCTTCACTGCAAAGGTTGAGCCAGAGTCAAAGGTGGTGCAGCAGGATATAGTCGACATGTACATGAAAAGCATGCAACAGTTTACTGATTCACTGGCTAAAATGAAGCTTCCTCTGGAAATTGATAGCCCTACAAAATCAGAGAATTCAAGCTCTGATTCTCAGAAGCTGCCAACTCCAAAGAGTAACAACGGATCCCGTGTGTTCTACGGGAGCAGGGCTTTCTTTTGAGCATATGTTTACTAAGTTCAGAGGAAGAACGCAGGTCACTTCTAGACTTTTCTAATGAAGAAAGACTAATCCTAATGATGTAATTCTGTAATGTACTGTTTGATGCTGCATCTCCCATCTGGTCAGCTTGATGCTTTAGTTGATGTGAAGTTATGATGATGTATCTCTAGCCTTTGCTCTATTAGAACTATGTTCGAATTATATGAACCTCTGCTGCCTAATCATCTTTGTTTTTCCAGAATTACTGATTTTTACATCCAAAAGAATCTCTAAAGCATAGTGATCAATGCTAAGATTGCTTAATTATTTGTACAATCATTATGTGGTGTGATTGTCAGTCTCTGGACCCACTTTGTCTTTGTGACCATCAAGAGGAGGTCCCATGGGTGGGAAGAGAGAGGCAAAGGATCCAATGATTCAGCTTTCTGAAAAAAATCTTGAGAACAAATGTTTGGATGTTCTTTGGTTAGTTGAAGTGTCTTTTTCATAGGATCTTGAGAGGTTGCTTTTCTGTCTTTATACCATTGTGGTAATAAGGATAAAGGATCCAACAGTAAATCGGTAAAGATTCAAAGCATTATCATATGGTAACAGAGACTTTAATGAAAATGGTCTTGACTATATTACACTACTTTCTCAATGTCTATTTGTAGCTAGCAACCAAGAATCAGAGAGGAACTTGGATCACTTCATTGGCTCTGGTGATCATATGCCGTTTGCAGATCCATGCGATAGACCCATCGTCTCTGTATCTAACTCGCCACAAGCCAAATTTTTCTGCAATGTCCCTCCCACTTGAACAATTCTGTTCCCTCAAGTAATCGATGAGCCACTGTTGAGCTGCTCTTTGGTCTTGCTCCTGAATATCTCTATCTCTGCCTCGGTTCCTACCCAATGCAGCAGCGACCCCTACGGCTCCTGCAGCTCCGGCTGCTCCAGCCATGACAGATGGGTTGGCTAGGTGAGCGATTGCGTGGCCCAAGTCAGGTATCATGTGTCCCATCCCAGCTGCCCAGTTTGCTCCTATCCTCAGTGCAAAAGTCACCAGTTTCATGAAGTTTGTCATGTATGGAGCCAAGCACTTCACTGCTTGGTTGTCTATCTGCATCACATCGCATCCAAGCTGATCTTCTACAACGTGTATTTCCCGTCTAAATTCGCATAACATGTGTATCCTTAGAGCAACCATGCCAGGAACCATCGCTGTGATCAGTCTTCTCCCGTAGTTCTCTGCTCTGATGAAGTAAAACATGTTTGGAACTTTTCTTTCATCCATCTGGACATTGTAGTTGACAAGGTAATTCACTTTGTGATGAAGCTGGATCAGAAGTCTGTGCTCGTAGTATCTCAGTCCTTGGATCTCTTGCTTCAGGTCTCGTATCTCTTGCTCGATAATCTTCAGCCTCTGAAGTACTGCTTCTACACCCTTAGCGATTCCACCGAAGCTAGGATCGACTTTTTCCAGCTCATTGGTCACTGGTACATGATCGTCGGGGTTGTCCTCGGTGGGAACTTGTAGTTCTTGTGCTAAGTTGTACAGATCATGGTACCTTCTTTGCAATACTTCTCGGAAATCATCATCAGAGAGGAGGTCGCGAGCTAAATCAAACCCAGCTCTTAGAACAGTCTTACCAGAATCTAGAACAGAGTCCCAGGTGTGTTGATAGTCATACATAGTCTCTGCAGGAACTGATGATAATGCTTCTTTTAGTCTCTGGAGGGAAACAGACTGACTTTGTCGGAAGCGCGGTGGAGTGAAGTCCTGGACGCATTGTGGTCTTATGATGTGCTCAAGGAGGATTACACCGTGGCAACTATTCTGGATGGCCGGAATGATTAACTGGTGAATGAGCCTCAAAGTTTCTGTCAAGCTCTTTGTTGAACAAGCAAGAACATCAATGTAATTTCCCAACTGTCCGCCAAGCTCCACTCTAATATTAATGCCTTGGATTGTTATAGCAATGAGGTACTTCTCAAGGCTATAAGTCGCCCCGTGTTGGTTCTTCAGTTCCATGATTCTATTGTGAAGATGCACCTGTGCAGGCAATATGAACGATCAGTAAGGTTTGAGTTCTAAGGAGATGAAATAAACAGAGTTTTATTGAGCCCTTGCCTGTAAACGAGGGAAGAATCCAGCTGTGAGGAACATGTGACTTGAATCATCGCACTGGAGATGCCGGCCTGAATAAACACAGTCGTGTGTGTTTATCTGCCATTTCTGAGTCTTTCCTCTCCCTTCTTCAAGAATTGATGGGACTAACAATGAAGAATCTGGATTGGAAGGATCTTGTTCGTAGCAAAGTTCTACTTTCTTCATCATCCTCACAAGGTCACACGCATTGAAATGCTCAAGTACCTTTGAGGTCATCCCTGGAATCGGACTCTGCAAACTACTTTCCAAAATCTTCTCGAGCTCTTTCCTGCTGACAAAACCGTTTCTTTCCCCGGTGCTTTGCTTTCTTACATCAAGCTTTATCAACTGAGCAAGAACCTCCCCACAAAACCATTCTAAGTCAAGTATCAAAAATCCCAACTCATCAAAGTATATTACCTCTCCTATTTGGTGAAGACATGTAGCTACAGCTCGCCGCCTGGTCTCCACAATCTCAATGTTCTCATTGCGAGACTTTATTCTCAGGGAAGGAACTTTATATTGGCAAAGGTCTCCAAAGGCTTTCCATCTCATAATAGGTTTGCTTGAATTCTCTGATCTCCAGTCTGATAAGAGCGGTAAGATATCATTGCAAAGCTGATAAACCCGAGGAACTCTTTGAAGGATGGCTTTGCTTGTCATCCGAATATGATGTGTGAGTTTACTAACTGAGGGAGATGATCTTGCATCAACTGTGAATACAGTCGGATAGAAATCCACTAAAGCTTGAAACTTATCTCTTAGTCTCTGAATGGAACCCACAGTTGCCTGAAAGCTTTCGGATTGCTGATTGATTTTTTCGGAGTGTGTGAGAACAACTGTGACATTTGGTTTCATGCATTGTTGAACCGCTTTTCTCGAGTTGGAAACGATGAATCTAAACCAGTATTGAAGCTCTTCCTCTACTTCTGCTGGCGTTTTGGGTTCTTTATTGCTCGGTGTCCTAAACAAGCTCAATATGATCAAGAAGAGACATGGGCTGGGGAACATAAGATCATGAAGAGCGTAGAACTCGTGCTGCCCCGCGAGATTCCACATGGAGATCTTTGTTTCCTCATCCTTGAATGTCTTTATTTTCATCCCACTAACTGTTTTAACAGCTTGCTCCACAGGATTTATCAAAGTTCTCACATTCTCCACATAAGGAAAACCAGAAGAAGAGAAACTTTGCAGTATAGAGTTGCAGAGCGTTGTCTTGCCTGCGTAGTCTTGTCCACAGAGGAAAGCTCTAACGCTCTTCGGCTCAGTAAGTGGCATATCCTTAAGTGAATCCGCCTCTGCCTCATCTATATCCCTACCATTGTGTCCCAACTTCTGATAAATCTCATCTGCTTTCCCTGAATCTTGAAGCGGAGTTCTAGCTAAATCAATCTCCTCAATCAATGGATTAATCTGCAATGTCTCTGTGATTGCCTCCAATACTCTATCACCTCTTACCCCTTTGCAGCCTTGTAACGAAAACCGTCTTAAAGATGCGTTCTTCTGCAAGCACTTAAAGATCTGTATGATATCACCAGGTCCCATATTCGCATCGTCGTGAATCCCGAGATGAACCACAGTCTCGTTTGTTTCCACCATCTTTAAAATCGAGGTAAGTCCATCTCTTCCAATCTTTGTCCTGGAACCTCCAAACACAACTGACTTGAGCGTGATGTTGGCTTGTAATTGCAGAGCAGAGAATCTACTCAATGGACAAAGCAAATCCTCGACACCAACGCTCCCAAACCGATTTCCATCAACATACAAACTCTGCAAGCTCTTGTTCTTAAAAAGTCCAGCTGCAACATACACAGCCGCTTTGTCTTTAAGACCGGTTTTCGAAAGTTTCACTTCTCTAAGAGTCTTGTTCTGCTCAAGAACCCATCTAAACTCTTTCGCCCACCGCGAATTCAGCTTCGCACCCGTCAAGTCTAGTGACCTTACGGTTGTGTTCATCCCCAATGCTGCAGCGACTCTGCAAGAACCAGAAATGTCAATCTGGTAAATCCTAAGAGTGTTGCTCTCAGGCAAGAACTCAACAACCTTTGAGCTTCTGTCTCGTTTGTGATCTCCACTCCATACATGAACCTCCATTTCTCTGTTCATACCCAAAACGGCAGATATCAAAGGCGTCGCAGTGAAGGGACTGGAGTCAAATACGGAGAAAAGTTTCAAACTTGAGTTTGTTTCAATCATCTTAGAGAGCTCTTCTGCTCCTTTAGACCCAATTGAGTCTTCCCAAATCTGCAATTCCTCTAACGAGTCGTTCACTTGGAGAGCCGACCCGAGAAACGTAGCTCCTCTGCATCCAATCCTCGACTCTAAGAAGACAATCTCTCTGATCGAACTGTTTCTTTTCAAAATCACTGAGAGCTCACTCAGACATTGTTCACTGAACCTGTTCTTTCTGAAAGCAAGATGCTTTATCTTGGATGTGTTGTCGAGCAACAAACCAAGGCTCTGCAATAGCTCGATTTCCCACGAGATTCCTTCGAATTCCAAGTTCCTGAGAGATGTATGCGTCTCTAGAGATGTTGCTAGCTCGATGAAGATCTGGGAAAGTGACGTGAGGTTGTCTCTGCTGACGTTGATGTTCATGGAGTTGTCTGTTGGTAGCTGACAATGCGTGGCTTTTCCGGACAAGGAGAAGGAAAGGGTTTGGAGATTGAAGAAATTTTGTTGTGGGTCTTTGATTGATTGAAGAAACCATGAAAGGTCTATGAAGCTTTGGTCTGTCTCTGACGCCATCTTTAGGGAGAGAGAGAGAGGAGAAAGGTAAAGTTGGAAAACTAAATATATTGTCAATTGATTTTCTTGCAAATGAGATTTTGTTTCTTTATTGAGGTACTTTTTTTTTTTGAAAATTTAATGGACAAGTTTGAAAATGTTGGGTGACTAATATAAGACTATATTATTGATTTACTAAATTACTAGTACAAGAATTTTGACAAGTACTGTAGTTCTCTTTTAATGTTTGGATAAATACATATCAACTAGTGCACATTATGAACATGGTAATTTAGTGGGTGCATATAAGAAACAAATTAACAAAAATGGCTTATTATAAGGAAATTTGTTTGTTGAGCACTAATTTTTTTTTAAAAAACACATATTAATTAATAAAGCATATTCAAAAGTATAACAAAACCAAATAATATGGATATGTGCATCTTTCATAGATATCTCTTCCACAAATAATAAACATAGGAAAAAAAAACTAAAAGGAAAAATTTAAAAAAAAAAAACCAAAGTAAATATATCTCAGTAGGGATATATGCAACAAAATAGTCATATGATCCCTGTCTTACACAATATTTTCTCCCACGCTAATTCAAAAATAAAATAAAAACCACAGTTTCATGAACAATTCGATTCGAAAAAAAGAAATTAAAATTACAAAACAGAGTACAGAACCCTGAAGAATCTTGATCGAAAATTCTACGATCTTTGTTTTTGGTTATTTCTATGAAGAAAAAAAAAACCCTTTTGAGAAGAACTTTGAAATCAAATCTTCATCCATATTTCTTGTATCTTTGGCTCCTACGATCTGATCTTTTATGTAATAAGAAAACAACAAAAAAAAAATCTGTTCTTGTTTTGTTGGTTTGGTCTAACAAAGAGAAAGAAAACCAGATAATCTTTGGCAAAGTTGGTTTCTTTGTCATTGAAATTGAGATTGAAATTGGTTGCTTTCAATCTACAAATCTCTCACCTTTTCTTTTCTTGGTTGTTTGATAACCTATGCCGCAATACCTAGTAAACAAACACACAGATCAGAACATTTCGACCAGATGTATCAAACTTGTGAAGTCTTTTGAGAACAAGAAAGTTAAAATAGTGTTGTCACCTCTATTAGTTTGTCTATTTCCAACATTGTAACTTCCATTGTAAGCTTCTGACTCATTTGCAGATGGGTCTGAACCTATATTGTCAATGTCATAACCGTAAGAGCGAGACAAAGTGTCCAACTCATGAGAAGACTGAGGTGGTAGCTGCTGCTGCTGTTGCCATGTTGAGTCGCTGTATACCGAGCTGCCCCTGTACAATTCCCCTATAGAACCTTCGAAACCGTTATATGGGGATGCGGAAAGTCCAGAATTTGTCCCAAAGTTTCTTCCGTAACCATTGTTATCATTACCAACAGCAGAAGAAGGAAGTCCCCAGTTCCCTCTGTTGTTTTCAGTTGAGACATTTAAGTTCCAACCGGGACCTGCAGCATCGGTTCTGTTCCCCCACAAATCTCTATTGTTTGAATTGTAAGGAGATTCGGTTCTATTGTGCCCGATTGGCGAGGTGTAACGGTTTGGGGAGGCGCCGTTGAAGTAAGGGTTGCTTGGAACCCGGTTATACCCAAATGTAGAAGTTATTCCATCATACCTTGGATTCAAATTCAAACCCAATTCATGATTCAAACCGAGGCCGAAACCAGAAACCGGATTTCTACCGCTACCAATAATAGGACTAAAGCGGCCAGCAGCAGAGCCTAGATTGTTATAATAACCAGGACCAGGAGCAAAGTTATTGAAGTAGCTATTAGCAGACATCCTATTAGATCCACTTCCATAGTTACTACCAAAACCAGCACCAGGTAGCGGGGTTCGGGTATTAGAAACGGGAGAAATCTCCTTAGGAACAGCTCTTTTGACCTCGACTAGTTTCCCATTGAGCTCATGGAAAGTCTTATGGAGAACCCTATCAACAGCATCATCTGAATCAAATGTAATGAAGCCAAACCCTCTTGGCCTCTGGGTGTTATGATCATACATTACCACAACATCAGCAATTGTACCAAACTGATCAAAGTAGTTCTTGAATTCTGCCTCGGTAATGCTAGACGGTAAACCTCCAACAAAGATCTTCTTTGTCCTGCCACCACCACCACCACCACCAAGGACTGGTGACATAAGGTGGATAGGACTAGCGTGTCGTTTGAGCACCTGCTGGTCATCTCGAGGCACGGCCTTCTTCGCCTCAACCTGAAAATACAAATTGATCCTTAACAATCTAAAAACACTTGCAAAGTTCCCAAATCAACAAACAAACCAAATCAGATGATTCAAAAAGCAAATGCAGCTGCATTTTCCTCCTCCAAGATCTAAGCTTTTTGTTGGGGAAAATTAAGAGGGGATTGGTATAACTAACCGTGCGGCCATCGATGATGTGTTTCTCCATGATGACTCTCTCTGCAACACAAGGATCTGCAAAGACGATGAATCCGAAGCCACGAGCACGTCCTGTGGCACGATCTCTCATGATCACAGCTTCAACAACATCACCGTACTTGCTAAAATAATCTCTTAGCCTTTCTTCATCTGTGTCCCACGAAATCCCACCAATGAAGAGCTTCCCCAGATCCGATTCCATCTCTTAAACAATAATAATAAAATAAATAAACCAAACTTTAATCTCAGCGATGAGTCGTTTGAATAATCAAAGACGATGGAACGTACTTTTTGCTTGTCTGAAAATCTAGACGGAATCCGATCTTTTGTTGCTGTTGTCCTGATCAAATAGCGAATTTGGGTGATCTTCAAATCTGAGAAAAAAATGTATCATCAAAATCATAAAACCAAAAACCCAGAAAAACAAAAAGAAAACATTATTAAGAAGAAAAACGGCAATTAATTGAGGGGCAATGACTAAACTCTAGATTAATTAAACAAGGGGAAAAATAAACATTTGAACTTTAAGAAAGAAAGAAAGAAATTTTTTTTACCATTTTTGGAGATGACCCAGATGAGGAAATGTGGAGAATAGAGAAACAGAGGATGATGTTTTGTTCATCCTATAAAGAACAACATCTTCTCTCTCTCTCTCTCAAGCTTATTAAAAACTTTTTTTTCTTCTGTTGATCTCTGTTAATGGTTTTCTTTCTTTAATAATCCATTAAGAAGAGTTCTTCGGTAATAATTAAAAAAAAAAAAAAAGAGAGAGAGAGAGAACGATATAGTGTCACATTATAATAATAGGGCAAAAGATTTGAGATTTAGCTTTCTTATGGTTTAAGCATCTTTTTTTGGAGGGGATTGTGTAAGAGAGAGGTCCTAAAGAGAAATGACAGAAGATGATGACGACCTTTTTTATTTTATTTTTTATAAAAAAATTCAAATATATGTGTTTGGTCGGAATTTTCGAATCTAAATATAGAAAGAAATAAATGCAAAAATTTTATAAAAAAGCTCGGCACATTATTTAAGCCTAAACTTTATGGAATTCAATTGAGATAGTTGAGATTATCTATTTTTGAGTTTAGACTAAACTATTGCTATCGTGGAGACCAATAATATCATGTATATATGTGACCTAATTTTTTAAATAAAATAATAGAAAATTTTGAGATTTTATTTTAGTTAATTGTTTAAACATTTAACAATATTGTTTAAGAAGACTTGTTATTCTAAATTTTTGGGGTAAAGTTGTTTTTTTTTTCCTTCTAAGGTCTAACAATCTCTTTCTAATATTCAAACAAGGTATTACGAACACCAATTCTAACTATAGACTAAACGTCATATTAATTATCATTCTTCCATTTAGTAGAGCATAAGAAAAAAATTCTTTCATATTTTTAATATTCTTCCTGAATAATGTTTCTCTAACTTTACCATTCTATTGGTGTGACTCAATTAAAGAAATAAAACTAAAAAGAGAAGAAAAATTATTATGATCAATTAGCTGAATATTACTTTTGAGGGAAGAAATTAGATAACTAACATATTCAAAAAAATATTCAAGTAAGTAACAAGAGAATAAAAAATATGACATAACTCCTCCTACAATTGTAATTAAAGAAAATACAAAAAAAATCCATAAAATTTTTTTCTTAATTCTATCTCTGAAAAATTGTTCATATAATTGTTTATCTAAAAAAGTAAATATGTGTCTTGCCCAACTACTCTAAAAACAAAAATTAGGTTAGAAAATGACCAAAAAAAAAAATATGAACAATTAATTATTTAATAACATAGTTAACTATTTTTGAAACTATCTATTTAAGTGATCTTATAATATAGTTAACTACATCACATTATTTGTAACTATCTAACATAACTAACTATTTTTAGAAAATAGTTACGAATTTAAAAATATAGTTAACTATTTTGAGAGCATAGTGATATAGTATACTGATTTCATGACATATATAGTTGACTACATGAAAGTAGTGTTATTTAAACAAACATAGTTGACTACGTTGAGAACATATATAGTTAACTATTATTAGAAACATATTATAATGAAAAAAGTAATATACACAATTAACTATTATCAGAAACATACATAGTTAACTATTATCATAAACATACATAGTTACATATCATAATGGAAAAAATACCATACATAGTTAACTGGTAATAGAAACATATGTAATTACCTACTATATTGATTTCCGAATATAGTTAACTATGTCGATCTCAGCGGCTGTTCAGTTTGACGAAGAGAAGGGAGTTTAACGGGTGAGAAAAACATCATCTTGAATAGTGATTAGAGATTTCAATTCATAGTGACGAGTTAAAATAAAAAAATAAAATATTTGACAGAAAAGAAGCAAATTGAAAAATTGAATATAAACAAGAAAGGGGAGAAAAAGAATGATAAAAGAAGATGCAAAATTGAATATAAAGAAGAAGGAGAAGAAGAAGAATGATAGTGCAAAGTTGAAGAAGAAGAAGATTAGGGGAAGAAGAAGCGTGAAGAAGATGAGATTAGGGAAGAAGAAGAGATTAGGGAGACGTGAATTAGATGTGATTAAGGTTTGGATTTTTTTTTTTAATGTAAAAAAAACTATATAATTATGTAAGGGCAAGATTGAAATTTTATGTGGATTAATTGCTAGTCACTATATTTTGATTTATATATTGTTAGATAGTAAATTATGGATGAAAAGACTAATATACAACCTAATTTTCCAAATTACTATTAGAAAAAAAATTTATTTTTTACTGTGATTGGTGAGAGAAGAACATAAAATAATTTTTCTGAATCTATTTAAAAACAAAAGCAATTTGAGTAATTTTTTATTCTTCTAGGTACACTACAAAAAAAGGTGTTCTGCATCACATAAATATAGTGCCGTGCCTAGATTTTTAGGGCCATGAGGAACTTAAAAATATTTTTTTTACATATAATATTTTAACCACAATTATAATTTAATTTCAGATGATTGTTAGAGTGTCAATAAAAAGTTAATAAGATATTAAATAAGCTTTTATTTTAGCTATCAAAATGGTTTTGAATTTGGGATAAAAGTCTTAAAAATTGTTCTCACCATATTTTTATCATTATACTATAATTAATCTTTAGAATATAGACCTTAAATTATACAAAATTATCAGGATCTCCAAGACGAATGTCTCTTTAATATTAAAGGAGACATGACCTTGCATAAATAGTATTAAAAACTAAATGATACTATGGACAAAAAGTTAAGTGTTTGAATACAATTTTTTTTATACCTATTCATGGTGGATTCAGAAAAAATCACAGTAAAAATTTATTTTTTATTGTTCCCAGCCTTTATCTCAATTTTGTAGAAGAGAATTCTCTTAGTTGTCTCTTGTTTTTTTTTACTTTTATAAGAAATCAGAATATAAATATTTTTATTTGATCGGTTTAAGCATGAGAAAAAATGATTTTTCTATTTTGTTTTCTTAAAGGAAGTCTCCCAATCAGAGACCTACTATATTATTTCTTAAACAATGGTGTACATACATATGAGTAAATATAACTGTGAGTAAATGTAGTAATATAAACCAAATGTAGTAATAGTTGGGCACCTTAGGACACCTCAATGGATTCTTAAATATATTATTTTAATAATTTTCAATTAGTTTTATTATTTATTTAACTAATACACTATAAAAAATAGTGAACTAATAATGTAAAGACACGTGGCAGATAAAACTCTTAAATGGTAAGATACGGTTATTGGCAGAGAAACGTCTCTCTCCTCTTTCTTGTTTCTTTGTTATTTTTTAATATTAAATTGTTTAGATACTACACAAGATACCACCATTGTGGGTGGCCTTAATTTAATTTGATGGTGTAAGAGAATCTGACTGGTATGACATTTTTTTTTGTCATCCAATTTCATTATTTCATGAAAAGGCTAAAAATCCAATACTAAACAGATGGAAAACAGAAATTACATAACATTTTAGGCCCAATCCTATTCTATCAAGTTGATAATGATCAAGACATGTTAGCCACGTGTGTGACGCGTGTTGTCTCGTCGTTGATGAAGAAAGCAACTCCGACAAAGCTGAACCACCATCAAATCAACCTTCGGTGACCATCAAGGTTAACGCTTGCTCGTCCTCGCCAAATCACCAACTCCGAGTTTTTGATTCCACCGTCTGCAATTCCTTCCCCCAGATAACCGAAAAGAACCCTTGAATGGAAAAACTTACCAACTTATAAAAAACAGAGAATCATCAAAAGAGGACACAAGCCTCGGGCGAAAACGCCGCACAAGGAATTGCATCGGATCTCCTTGAAGATTGATATAATGCGTTTTTGGCGCATTCTAACATTTGTTTTGTAGGTTTTTATCGAGTCTTTCACTCTACTTTGAGTCATTTTAGATCTAAAATGCGGCTGGAATGGAGGATTGGAACTTGCAATTGGATTTGGTGAAAAAGGAAGGAATCTGGATCTTTTTGGATATTCTGAAGAAAAGGAGCAGCCGCTCCAGAAGAGGGAGCACCTGCTCCCAAGAGATCCAATTTTGGAAATATTCATTAAACCTAATTTTCGCAACTCTATTTTTTCCAGCCGTCGTGGGCTTATAAAAGGGGAGTTTTTTTACCCTTTTGAGCCACAGAGAGACACAACACAGCAGAGAAGAGAAAACACAAGTGAGAGAGAGATTTGATACTTGTTTTTAGAGTTGTAAGCTTGAGGATTGCCTTCCACGTTTTGGAGAAGATTTCTAAACTCTTATCTTTTTTATTTTCAATGAAGTTTCTTATCTTATTCGCTGCCGTTGTTTGTTTAATTATGTGCGAGTAATATCCCTTGTTAGGTTGAGGGTTCGATGAGGTTAGAGAATCATAACTAAGCATAAATAGATTTTGAAACATCATTTGATATCTCCGTCTATAATCGATCGTATTGCCTAGACTAGATTGATCACCTAGCCTTTGATTTTAGGTTAAATTTACTCATCAAAAGTGTTGTGAATTGCTTGAATTGACATAGATGGACGAGTTGTGCTTAGCCAATGACAGTTGAAGTTAAGGCAACTCGTGACCAAATCAGTCCTATACGTTTAATGCCCATCATTCTTTGTAGCCTCAAACGATAGTTTAGGGTGTTAGATTGATTGTTGAAGTAGTTGATGCCACGACAGTGGGTCCTCTTGAATCTATGGTTGAGTTCTAGATTGGTTCATAACTTGATAACCTAAATAATTGCTTGGTTTTGATGTCCTAATCCCAGAGATATACCCCTTGACCTAACGCTTTCCCATCAATTGTTTACAACTGAAATTTATATTTGTTTGCTTCTTAATTCGTGACACTTAAAACAACTTTGAATTACTTAGCTGAATTTGTATCCCATAAGATTAGAGTGTATTGCTGGTCCCTTGAACGAACCTATATACTATTTCTACATCGGATTAGTGAATCTAGGTTTCATCTCATAAACCGGGAAAAACTTTTTCATCAAAGATTCCCAAAACCATGAAGCTCAAATCCGCAAGAGGCACTCCGCCTAAACCTTCCAGAGGCCCAATCATGGAGGCCGAAGATTTATGCTCCTCGAAAAAGAGTTCTCGCACAGGTGGAAAAGGCTCTAACTCAAGAGACTACCGAAATCGACATGAAACCACAGAGGAAAAAGACAAACTCCGACTAATGTCGGAAAAGATATCCGGGTATAACCGGAAAGACTAATCCGGATTGAATCCAGAAACTAAGATCCGGACATGCCAGATTTATATACAACAACAAAAAATCCGGTCTCGCCGGACAAAGATTTTCGATACACCGGAAAACGTATCTCTCTCTTGAAAAGATATGTAAGAGAGACGAGAGAGATTATTCTGCTTTGTTTCTTTTTTTACTGGTATGACATCTCGAATACAAATTTCTGTACAATTCAAATAAAAAGAATATTAAATAGAAACAAACTTTTATTTTTTGGAGAATTAATTGGACATAGGAGAAAATATTTGACCCAAAAAAAAATAGTATAAATAATATAAAGTAACAATCGTTCATTGGAGGAAGAATATAGGGACCTAAATACAACTTGTCTTGTGTATAGGCAAAGTCTAGCCTAAAAGATCATGGCATAATGATGTTTATGGAGTATCTAAAGGATGCATTAATATTTATAAACAATAATCAACACTTGCAACATTTGGAGTTCTTCATACTAGTCTTATACACAACTCACTTGGAGTTCTTCATACTAGTCTCATACTAGTTCCAATCAATCAATCACAATTCCCTACACGCTTCTCGCAATGATATTGGTTCAAGTTCTTAAGATTGATCTAGATTCAATTACAGTTGGTTAAACTAGCAATTGAGTATGATGTACAAGTATAGATGAAAACTCTACTAGACTCCTAAGCATGAACATATCTTATTTATCGATCCATGAATAACTCCTTTAGAAGAACCCCCTTAAACCCAACAAAGGAACAACTCAGACATAGCAAAACAATCCATAAAAATACTTGTATTCATTAAGAGCAAAAGCGAGAAACTTCTCTAAGGGTTACAAAGAGGGTGAGAATCCTTCTCCCAAAATCCAAACGAGCAAAGTAACAAGTAAAGAGAGATGAATACTTTTAGAACTTGTGAAGAACTAAAAACTTTGAGGTGATAATGATGGTGAGGGTGTTGTCTTTCTCTTGAGGCTGATGAGTCTCCTTTTATAAGTCTTAAGGTCGGCTAGGGCTTCTTCCAAAAGATTTAGGAGATAATCTTCAAAAAAGAAAAAATTTCAATCTTCTCGGATGGGGCGATCGATCGATCACAGTGTTAATGCATATGTCCGTCAAAAATAGTGAGTTCGTGATCGGTCAATCGCATGTGATGATCGGTCGATCGTAGGTGAATATCCTGGATTGCCTTTAGCTTGATCCTCACTTGAACAGATTTTCTTAAATCAAGATATTTCAATATCTAACCGTCGGATTGAGGCGAACAAATATCCGATTTGAAGCTGAGGACCTCCTCTATCTCATGGTGAAATATGAGCTTGATCTAACAGTGAGAAGATTTTCATCTGGAGCAAAACATCTGATAGTCAATATTTATCTTTCCTTGAAAAGGCTTGATTTCACTCTTTTTTTGCCCAAAATGCTCCAAAAGCTTGTATGGACTCCAAAACCCACGAAAATACTAAAAGTAGTACGTTAAGTCTAAAAAGTATTCATTTATTTATTAAATACATATTAAAAATAATAGAAAATAGGTAAAATATCGTATATATCAACTCCCCCAGACTTAAACATTTGTTTGTCCTAAAAAAAACTCAAGCGTAAGTATAGAGAAGAGGGTTGAAAATCACAGGAACTCACTTATCTTGGGAACATTACCTCGCCCCATTAACTTGTGACATACAAACAAAATTGTCCCAAGGTGTTTTTCGCCGAATTCTGCCAAGACCATCGCAAGTTTGTCCATGAACCTCAACCTGCAAAAATTCCAACTTCACAACATCCAACTGTCTACAATGATCAAGTGATAATGGAATCTCTCTAAAGGATATCAATTGGGGTAGACGACGCTAGGTTTTAAAGACTTTTTAAGGGTGAAATTAAGAGTGTTAAAGGATACTAGACAATCCGAAGGACACAAACATTATGCAAAATTGCAAGAGAGAACGGTCATGTTGATGCCCACAATTTTCAATCACCCTATGATACTCCCCCAGACTTAGATTCTTCTATGGAATCTCTACGAATCTCTGAAATGTTACTGGAAATTTCTGAAGATCATATCCAACTCTCCTCTTTGATCCATGTTTTTCCTGAGACTCATAAGTGTGATCAATATCCTAACCCATTTTCTTTTTCTTTTTTTTCGAAGGGGAAATTGATCTTATGATGATGAGAGTCTCAAGAGCACGAAAATTACCATGATATTGTAAAAATCTCAAGGGATAACCAAGCTCTTAATGTATCTCCATGTACCCGTCAAATAACCTTGAACCTCCTCGCATATGAGATGATTGAAAACTGTGTCGGTCCTCTTTCTCTCCGACGTTTTTACACATGTCTGCACATATGACAATGAAGAACAAGAATGCATGGGGTTTGAAAAGAGGTAATGGGTAAAAGGTGGGTACCAACTAAAAATGACATGGCCATTCAGGATTCAGAGAGTGGTAAAAAAGATTAAAAAATCATGAATGTTGGTTTGTATGCCTGATCTAACCTCTTTAGAGAGAAATAGTGAGATGGAAGATCAATGTATCAAGCCAGAATCAATTCCATCGAAACTTCGCGAGGCAAGATCTTCTAGGGATTCTTCCGATCATGGGGTTTCCAACTAGTCCATCCTAAAGAATATGTCGCAGTGGTGGCAAGTCGTTGAGACTAAGCGTTCCTAGAAATGTCATCATTCCCTACAAGTTTTGACTCAATAAAACAGTTTTTGAAATTTCTTGAAAAATGCCAAAAGAAACCAAACACCGTTAGTAAAGGATGAATCCCCCCAGATTTAAATCACACCATCCCGGTGTGAATTCAACTCGAAGAGGGGTTACAATCAATTGATAAAAATGAAAAGTAAAGTTTGAAGATTATACCAAGGTATTTGTCGTCCATGGTTAATATATATATATATATATATATATATATATATATATATATTTTACAGAATCAGGAAGAAAATGGAGTACAAACCTGATGGCGATCGATCGATCATAGATCGATCAGTTGAGGTGATCGATCGATCGTGAGCTGCTGGAAATCGTCCGAATTTGATTTTGATTGGTGATCGATCGATCACTGCGTTTTTGCAGTTTCTAGAATCCGTCTGAGGATCGATCGATCATGTATGGTGTCCGATCGATCAGCAAGCCTATGGAATTGTCTGAACTTCTGATTTTCTCTACAATCGAGCGATCGTGATGGTGATCGATCAATCACTTTGCCTTACGTGCTGAATTCTGTTTTTCTTCCTGAAACACTAAGTAAAAAGATCAAAAATAAAAGAAAGCTAAAAGAAAAAGACTAGAC
Organism: Arabis hirsuta; assembly: GCA_964056655.1. Lineage (NCBI taxonomy): Eukaryota > Viridiplantae > Streptophyta > Magnoliopsida > Brassicales > Brassicaceae > Arabis > Arabis hirsuta. Next base: position 35,046,754 of record OZ053299.1, read on the forward strand.
TCTTACTAGTGGGTGCCTCCCACTAAACGCTTTTATTTAAAGTCGTTTAGCTCGACTTGGTTGGATTAGTTTCAAGCAAGAGAGGGAGAGGTTGGAAGGAATGTTTCTTCCATCTCTTCTCGTTTCCTCTTTTTTTCTCGCCTCGGATAAGGTTGTTGCCTTCAACCAATCACACCTAGGATACCCTTTGCATTTGAAACTCCAATTTGCATAATAGGGCCTCTCTCTATCCACGCTTGTTAGGATCATCCTCTTCTTTGGCAAATCAAATATTGCACCGACGGTTGCAAGGAAAGATCTTCCTAGCAGGGTTGAATTATGTGATGTATTCTCCATTATGAGAAAATTCGTGGAAATGAACGTATTTCTCATTTGCACGTTGAGGTTGTAAACGATTCCCATGATCTTGGGTGAAGAGGAGTCTACCATCTTTACTGAGAGCTTGGTTGGATGGCTGTCTAATATCTCTAAGGTATCTGCATCGGCTCGTGTCATCACACTCATACAAGCCCCGCTATCACATATCGCATTTTCAAAGTTAACTTCCTGAATTGAAAAAGAGAGAAGAAATTTCCCTGGATCATCTTCCTTGGCTATTTTCATCATAGCTGGCTTAGTTGCTCTTCTTATTTTGAGAAAAGTCTTTTTGATCTCCCCCTAGTCTCGTCCGTTGAGTAGAAGAATTCCTCCAAAGGGTATGTGACCCATGCATCATCGAAATATACGTCCGGAGGAATCCTCCTAATCAGTCTCTCGAATTTCCGGAGAGTTTCTTGATCAATGTGCTTCTTGGCTTTCTTTTTCTTCTTTTCATTTTTTCCTGCATCACTATCATCAGAATCACAAGAAAAAGTAAACTCTTTATCGGGAATCCAATCAATCACATTTAAACCAATAGTTGGTTTATGCTCGGTAAGCTCCTTGACATCCTTCATGAGCTTTGCGAGGGAGACTTTCAACTCGTTCTTGTGTTTTCCCAACGTGTTGATTGCCTTCCCGGTTGAAGTGAATTTCCCTATGATGTCTTGGTACATCCCATCCACCTTGAAACCCAAGTCCGAAACATCCTTTGTGTTGATTGAGGTTTTGACCTCCACTTATCTACCCGAGTTGAGAGCTCCGAAATGGTTTCCCCGGCTGCATCAATCTTGTGCTCCAGCTGAGCATGGCTAGTGAGTGTGTCCATCCCAACTCTAAATATGCTCTCGTTGTTTCGAAGACTGTTTGCAGCATTTAGTTTGACTTTTTCTTTGATGAATCGGATCTTATGGTCGCATCTGTGCAGGTGGGATGTGAGATCGTCTAGCTTGCATTCTAGATCCAAGCAAAACTCGTCCATTCTCGCATTTAGGTCAGCATTCATCATTTGCTAAAAGTCTAGGTACTCTCCGAGCATCTTTTCGATCCATCGCTCGTAGGGAGGTTGAGTAGGGTTATGGTTTTGTTGTTTCTGGTATTGTTGATTAGGTAACCGGTGGAAAGGAGGTTTGTATGGCATCATAGTTGAAGATGGAAGAGCTTGTGGAGGATTGATGGCGAATGGTCGAGTAATCCCTACTGCTCTAGCTAGTACATGTGGCATTGTGATCTTCTCAGAGTTCGGTGGCATGTCAGAATCTCCCATGTTTTATTTCCTAAAACACAAGAAAATAAAAGAAAAATTGAAGTTAGTAAAAGGTAGACTTGGTCGAAATTCTCAGTTGAGAGCTAATGGTGCTTGCTAGTTCCCCGACAACGGCGCCAAAAACTTGATGAGTAATAAAGTTTTACCCAATGTAAAACAACCTAGGCTGCAAGTGTACAACCAATCAATTGTAGTACTTACGGATCGAATCCACAGAGAATTAGAAACACTCAATAGCAATATGAATTAAGAACTTCGCTAAGTCGAGCAAGTGGTTTTTAGAGAGAGATCAAACGGTGTATCAAATTTAGTTTTAAATAATAATAAAGAAACATTGGGCAGCATGGGTATCTATGGGTTCACAGAGCAATTTATTCAAGTGTTTATGCGAGTAAATCTTGCAATGCGGGATTCCTAACTCAAATTCACTTAACAATATAGTCAACAAACTTTCGTAAAGATGACTAATATATGTATCAACCTAATACTCAACTCTCGCAAAGTAACAAGATGGATAAATATGCATAACAGAGATCAAGATTCAATATGTTAACCTAAACTTTAACACAACTCTCGAAAGATAAAGTTCAAACTCGTCTATACTAGTTCCAATCAATCAATCACAATTTTCTACACGACTCTCGCAATGATATTGGTTCAAGTTCTTAAGATTGATCTAGATTCAATTACAGTTGGTTAAACTAACAATTGAGTATGATGTGCAAGTATAGATGAAGACTTTACTAAACTCCTAAGCATGAACATATCCTAATTATCGATCCATGAATAACTCCCTTAGAAGAACCCTTTTAAACCCAACAAAGGAACTACTCAGACATAGCAAAATAATCCGTAAAAATATTTGTATTCATTAAGATCAAAAGAAAGAGGGTTCGAGAAACTTCTCTAAGGGTTACAAAGAGGGTGAGAATCCTTCTCCCAAAATCAAAACGAGCAAAGTAACAAGTAAAGAGAGATGAATATTTTTAGAACTTGTGAAGAACTAAAAACTTTGAGGTGATAATGATGGTGAGGGTGTTGTCTTTCTCTTGAGGCTGATGAGTCTCCTTTTATAAGTCTTAAGGTCGGCTAGGGCTTCTCCCAAAAGATTTAGGAGATAATCTTCAAAAAATAAAAAATTTTAATCTTCTCGGATAGGGCGATCAATCGATCGATCGCAGTGTTAATGCGTCTGTTCATCGAAAATAGTGAGTTTGTGATCAGTCGATCGCCTGTGGTGATCGGTCGATGGCAGGTGAATAGGGGTGGGCATAATTCCCGTCCCGTCCCATCCCGTCCCGTAACCGTTCCCGAATTCCCGTACCGTATAATTCCCGTATTCCCATATGAGATAATTTTTCAATTCCCAATTGGGAACGGAAGAGGACGAGACGGGACGGAAATTTCCAAAATCCCGTTTAAGATAAATACATATTAGATTATATCTTATATATATTTATTATAGATCATGTATTACATAAATATTTAACTTCCTTATTGATACCACGATTATTTTCATAGGAAGACAAGCTCTACGATGCTTACTTTCATGAAGATGATACTCCAACAAAAAAATATTCATGAAGATGCTAATTTGTCAGCAAAAATGAGAGTTGGGCCACCATTGAACAAAGATTGGGATAATGCTCGTGTGATGGTAAAATTCCTAAATATCTTTTATGATTATACTTTAACATTTTCTGCTTCGACAAAAGTGACTTCCAATAGGTGTTTTAATGAGATTTGCAAGCTTGAAAGAGTCTTGAAAACAGTTTTCGAAAGTTCTAATTATGATCCTCTTTTAAAAGCCACTACACGTGGTATGAAGTATGAAAAATTTGATAAGTATAGGGAAGGTTTTGAGAAGATTAACAATCTCTTGATTGTTGTTGTTGTTCTTGATCCCCATTGTAAGATGGGACTTGTGTTGCTTTGCTTTGAGAAGTTATATGGGAAAGGTAATAGAAAAAATTGTAGAAATGAAAGCACAAATTGAGAGCTTGTTGCGTAAGCTTTACGAAGTGTATAATGCATCTTACAAAACCTCAGCAGAATCAGCCAAAGTTAGTGGTAATCAAGATGCTTCCATAACGGTTCTTGATGCAAGTATAGATGAGTTAGATGAAGAGTTTGATTTAAGTGACGTGGGGGTTGAAGAAAAAAAAGAGGAAGACCCGTTTGAAGAATGGGGTCAAATGGCTTATGAGAAAGCAGGTGTTGATGGATCAACAAATGAGTTAGATCTTTATCTAATGGAGAAGATTGATAATTCAAAAGCCAATAATTTGGGTGCCAAATATGATATCTTGAGTTGGTGGAAAGTGAATAGCACAAAATATCCAGTTTTAGCAAGATTAGCAAAAGATGTTTTGGCGATTCCGGTTCATCCGAATATGCATTTAGTAGTGGAGGTCGTATCTTGGATGAGTATAGGAGTTTCCTAGCATCTTCTATGGTAGAAGCACTGATTTTAACACAGAATTGGTTACGATCTTCACCACAATGTAGGAGAAACCGTAAAGCAAGTGATGGAAGAGCATGCATTTATGGATGAAGTTGCAGAAGGTTATGTTTAAGTAATACATTTTTTTACCTCTTTTGACATCACCCACCCGTTGATATTTTCAGCACCAACATATTAGTTTTATTAATTAATTACTACGTTTGTTTGTTTTTTTCTTGTATAGAACTCCAAAAGCAATCATTTGCAGTGGCTCGAGAATGATACAGGAGAGAAGAATAACAACCTACTTTTAGAAAAACTTATAATATTTGATTTATGGTTTGATTTGAAATATTTAAGTAGTTTACATTATATTTGGTTTATTTTGATTCGACTATGTCATTATTTTATGGGAATTCCCATACCGTTCCCGTTCTATCCCATTCTCTTCCCAAATTTTGAATGGGATACAAATGGGACATATTTTCCTAGTCCCGAAAATCTCGTTCCTGTCCCGTTCCCGTGAAATCCCGTCCCACATTCCCGTATGCCCACCCCTACAGGTGAATATCCTGGATTACCTTTAGCTTGATCCTCACTCGAACAGATTTCCTTAAATTAAAGATATCTCAAGATCTAACCGTCGGATTGAGGCGAACGAATATCCGATTTGAAGCTGAGATCCTTCTCTATCTCGTGGTGAAATATGAGCTTGATACAACAATGGGAAGATCTTGATCTAGAGCAAAACATCTAATGGTAAAGATTTGTCCTTCTTTGAAAAGACTTGATTTCACTCTTTTTTGGCCCAAAATGCTCCAAAAGCCTGTATGGACTCCAAAACCCACGAAAATACTAAAAATAGCATGTTAAGTCAAAAAAGTATTCATTTTTTTCATTAAATACATATTAAAAATAATAGAAAATAGGTAAAATATCGTATATATCACCAGGCCACTTTTGCACTTTTATTTCCATCAATGTTGCCGGACTAAAGAAATCTCTTTGGCAATAAGAAAGTGGAAGACCAGAAATTTATAATTCCATATATGAGTGATGAAATAAGCTGAACTCTACCAGTAAAAGAGAGAGTCTTAACTGTCCATTTCTTGAAAGGTGCATACTTAGAGATACGGAGTTTTCTGGACATCAATGGCAGCCCCAAGTATCTAATGGGAAATTGCCTTTGGGAAAACCATAACTAGCAACATAATGGGTTTCACTATCATCCACACCTGCTAGAAAGAGGGTTGTTTTTGTCTTTGTTCACCTCCAATCCCGACCAAGTTGCAAAATCAGACAAAGTTTTCATAATTCCATGGAGAGATGAGCAACTAGCATCAAAGAAAATCATCACATAATCAGCAAACATCAGGTGAGTAGACAGATCAGAAGTCCTTGGATGATGATGAATATAACCAGCCTGGAATCTAGCCTTTAAGAGACTAGAGAAAACCTCCATCCCTAGCACGAACAAATTGGGGGACAAAGGATCCCCTTGTCTCAAGCCTGTGGTACTCTTAAAGAATCTCTCACTACAACCATTAACTGAAATAGAGAAGGTAGGGGTTGAGATACACTGATGGATCCAGTTGATGTACTTCTCTGGAATAGCTAAAGCCTTCAGAGTCGATAAGATAAAATCCCAGTTTACCGAATCGAAAGCCTTTCTCAGATCAACCTTTTGCATGCCTCTTGGCCCAATGTTTGACCAATTACACCACTGAACCAGTTCAGAAGCTAAGAGCATATTTTCAGCAAGTAATCTACCTGGCAAGAAAGCCGATTGGGAAGGAGATATGACCTGATTCAGAAGATTTTTCAGTCTTGAAGTAAGCAGCTTGGCAACTACCTTATAGACCATATTCAACCATTATATAGGCCTAAAATTCATTGTCATTGAAGCATTTGTAGTTTTGGGAATTAGCACAAGAGAGGTTGCATTCCATTGTGTTAACATTCGGCCTGAGATGAAGAATTCTGATGAAAAACCATCAGGACCCGAGGTCTTGTTTCTTGGCAAAGAATGAAAAGCCTCCTTAATCTCTGCCCTAGTGAATAAGAGTTCCATTTCTCTAGCTTGACTGGAAGAGCATCTGAAATAGAGGAATGGATTCATGTCCTCCTCGATCAGCATATGAGGGAGTAGAAATCTCCCCTCCAACCCCCCCCCCCCCCCCCGCCCCAACAGATTAGAAAAATACTCCACACAACAGTTCCAGAATCATCAAACATGAACTGGATATGATTGATAGAGTTCCGACAGTCATCCATTATGTGGAAATATCTAGTGTTGCCATCCCTATCTTTCAGCCATATGACTCTCGACCTCTGCCAGAAAAACTCTCCTCAGCTTTGAGTAGCTCCATCCACTGTTTTTGGGCCACCAACTCCAGAGCCGCATTAAAATTGCATACCATTATCTCTCATTCTGCATCATTTAGGACTCCTTTAGCCTTAGTTTAGCATAGATTCGCATCTTAGGGTTAGGTTAGTGTTTGTACATATTCTTCTTCTTTAATCCTTTTTCAGGTGGGTTCTAAGCTAAAATGAAATTATCTGGTTATCAAGAGCCTAGAAGATTAAAGCGGAATACTGAGGAGTGGAAGCATGGACATAATTGAATTTGAAAGCTTGGAGATGGAAGCAGGGGAGCAGCTATCGGTCATCGCATACCAGATATGACCGATAAACCAGACCTGGAACGGCGGGAAGATGGAGTCTCATCAGACACAATAAAGTTCGTGACTTGGGTTGAGAATCAAGATATCGCTTGCCACCAAAAACTAGCACATCGATATCCTAGATTATCCCCTTGTCACGGTGAAGCATCAAGACTCTTAAATCGTTGGATCAGACGCAGCATATCGACTGAAATCGATAGTGAAGACGTCGATATCCCCTGATATCGACACTAGCCGATGAAGAAGACCGATAATTTACGCCTAACGAGGATGCAATGTTGCGATACGACAGTTAGATGAAGCACTAGAACGGCACCGGATATCGGTCACTTCCCTGATATAGGAGTGACCGATCCTTATCATATTTTGTTGACTTTTCTGGGTCGACCGTTGACTTTTGCTGGGTGATTTTGTTTGCTTCGGGTCGACCCGAGTACTGTTATGCGGGGCTATAAATATGTTTTTAACCCTTGAAAAAATCTAAGTTTTCTTATCTTGCTATTTTTTTAGAAGCATTCCTTTTACGTTTTTTTAGTTGTAATCACCTTTTAGAGCATTAATCTCTTGATGTTCTAAGTACTCATCTTTATAAAGTTTTAGTCTTTTCCTTAAAGTTTGAATCTTTGAGCTTAAATCGCTTGTGTTTATGCATTTATGTTTCACGCATCGCCCTAGCTCGGTCATGGCTTGTTCCGTAGCCATGAGCGTGTAGTCTCTTTGTTGAGCTATGGGTTAGTTGATTTATGGGCTTTAGAAAGTGACTACCATCGTCTCGGATCATCTGTGAAGTATTCTCAAGCTTAGGTTGAGCTTATAACTCAGTTTTTGAATCATTATCGAATCGTGTTGATAGGCGTTCCCGTGCCCAAAAAGTGTTTGTGGGAATGCCTGAACGACCTTTTGCTTGGCTTAGTAATCCTTGACCACAAAAGTTGTTGTTGAGGCGCTAAGTGAGCTTATTGGACTAAACCGGTCATGCTTGGAGAGTATCTACATCTAACAGCGAAAGTTAGTTAAATCTAGGTACTCAACAAAGTAATTAGTGCTACGAAAGTGGACTAATTTGATTACGTGTTCCATGCTTGTAAACTGAACCTTCAATTCAAGACCCTTAGCTTTGTTAGCCATGATTTACTGCCCCCTTTATCAGTTGCTAACTCGTTGCTCAATACTTTCCATATCAATGCATTTTAATACGATCTTTGCTTATTTGCCTCGTTATTACATTTTGGTCTAGCTCAATTCACACCATCCAACATTTGCTTATACTTTAGCTTAATGAAAATTCTCCATGGTTTAGTACCTTTATATCCTAGTCTTCCTTGTGTTTGAACCCTGTACTTGCTACAATTGAATCATAAGTTAGGTTATTAGCTTGCTAAGTTCTATTTGATAGGTTTGCATGCTAATGTTGAACTTGAAAAACCTCTCATCAAATTGGCACCGTTTCCGGGGAAGCTTGCGTATTTAGATATTAGATCTCAAGGGTTAAGAATCCTACAGTCCATTATGCCCTGAGGCTCTTGGGTCACACTATGTACGCAAGGCCGCAGCCGTGTGAGGCTAAAGAAGAAGAGCTGATAATGGTATATGGAGCAACTCAAAGATGGCTCTACAACAAGCATGGCAGGTAGATTAACCACACATTTATGAGACCAAAAGTAGGGTCCTGGCTCCTTAAGCAGTTTATCGGAGTAAAACATGAAACCATGGCAAATATGGATTATCAAATCTGTATTGGTGGGTTGCTGACTCTTTTCTTCACAGCAAGCGGGATAGATCTAAGCCTACACAGGTACTTCTAGAACATTCCAAGGATGGACTACGAGTATCTAGTAAACACTCATACTCTGGCCAGATAACTGCATCCGAATACCCTAGTCTATCGCTACATGGAAGTTGAGGATACACCCTTGCTATGTTTTCTCCCTCAACACAAATATACGGGAGCAGACTGTGTCAGAAATCTACAATTTTCACTACCAAGGGATCAAGTGATAATCCCTCCTCCTCCTCAAGACATTACTCTTCAATACTATTGAAAGGTACCACCTACCTCTGTATATACTAGTTTAGCTTTTCTTTAGTTTTATTTTGTTTAAATTTCTTCTCTTTTTTTAGTGTGTGTATGTGTGTGCTTCTTAGCTCATTGCTTTGTTTTCTTTCTCACTAGGACAGTGAGAACCAAGTCTGGGGGAGGGAACACACACACGAACTATAGTTACTAATGTATTGTTTTATTTCTTTTATCTCCTTCCTCTAATTGCATTTACATTGTGTCCTGCATCTTTACATTCCCTTGCACTACATAATTTTTTTTTTTTTTCAAAAACAAAACAAAAATGCATCTAGCTTCATTCTGTATCTGCATTTTCCTGTTTGTTTCTTCATTTGGGATTAATTCCAGGCATTATAGTGTGCATTTGCATTAGGGACAGTAGCAGTTTCCTTTGTTGAGTCTCATTTTAGGACTCACACTTGCTGCCCTTACTATAACTGTTTCGATGCATTAACATATCAGAAATAGAGAACCAACCATGCTTTGATCTCTCACTTTGAAAGTCCCTACTCATTTGAAACTTGTTTGATCTACTCTCAACTCTGTTTATTTGAACTTTAATTGAATTAATCTCTCTCACTTTTGGGTCTTGAATCATAACCATGGATAAACACCTGACATTCAAATCATGTTTACCTCATTTTTACAATTCTCTTCTTGATTTGAATGGCCATCCCGATCCAAGTTCATCTTTTGGATGAGGATGATACCACACCCTTTAAACCCAAACCTATTTTTCAGACCCTTGCATATGTTCTTGAGTGAGGCCTTTTTCTTAAATGTTGCATTAGTAAAATCTTGCAAGCATTAGAGACGACAAGACAAAGCTTCCAATAGGCTAGTTTCTTGTGTTTAAGACTAGCTTTAGGTGGGGAAATGAAAATAAAATAGGTTGTGCTTTATTGTTTAATTTTCTGGGGTAGTGGTTGAGTGAAAAAAAAAGGAAAAAGATTGGAGATAAAGAAAAAGACAAGCCTGGGAGGAGAGTTTAAAAAAAGTAAAAATAGCTCTAGTGTAAAATCAAAAGAAAGTTTAGCCTTTTCATAGATCAAATCAAAAAGGAAAAGTAAAAATATATATGAGGGGATAAATTGGGTACTGAAAGGAATGAATAGAGCTAGGCAAATCAAAAAGAAAACTCCCTAGGTCTTGAAACAAAGAAAAAGAGAAGAAAACAGAGTCTGGTTTAAAAAAAAATAGTACTTGGCCAAAAACGGTCAGTAGTTAACTTGGACAGTGAAGAAGAGAGTGAGAGATTGCATCAAAGAGAAAATGGGTAGACGTTGGATTTTTAGTCTTGTATGCATCAATTGTTTATTTTTTTCTTGCTTTTACATTGTGTGACACTTGTTTTTGAGAGTTAGCCACCACAAAAGACTTTGAACATTCTTTTTATTTTATTTTCCAGCCTTTTTCACCTAGCCAAAGGGTAATGATTCAATTTCCAATTGTGAGACTGAACCAAACACATTAATGAATGTTAAAGAGTTGAGTTGCTAGCTGATGTAAGGATTTCCTTTGAGTCTCGGGATTAAGAGTAAAAGATTGAGTTGTGATGAGTATGGGAACGCTTTCTTAAGTAGGACCTGTTGTGCATCGATTTAGTTCTCTTGAGGATACACTTGTGAGTACCTTTGATATTTCTTCTGGAATTGTTTTCCCACTTTGAAACCTCTCATTCAGGGTAGTCTTTGTTAGTTTGCTTGCAGACAAGCAAAAAGCAAGTCTAGGAGAGTTGATATATTTATATCTTTACACTTTCTATGTATATAATTGCATACCATTATCTTTCATTCTGCATCATTCTGCATCATTTAGGACTCCTTTAGCCTTAGTTTAGCTTAGATTCGCATTTTAGGGTTCTAGGTTAGTGTTTGTACATATTCTTCTTTTTTTACTCTTTTTCAAGTGGTATCTAAGTTAAAATGGAGTTATCTGGTTATCAAGAGCCTGGAGGATTAAAGGGGAATACGGAGGAGTGGAAGCAGGGACAAAATTGAGTTTGAAAGCTTGAAGATGGAAGTAGGGGAGTAGTTATCGGTCATCGCATACCAGATATCACTGATATACCACACCTGGAACGGCGGGAAGATAGAGTCTCATCAGACACACTAAAGTTCATGACTTGGATAGAGAATCAGGATATCGGTTGCCACTAAAAACTAGCATACCGATATCCCAGGTTATCCCCTTGTCACGGTGAAGTATCAAGACTCTCCAATCGTTAGATCAGGCGCAACATATCGACTGAACCTGATGGTGAAGACGTCGATATCCCCTGATATCGATACAAGCAATTAAAAAAGACCGATAATCTGCGCCTAACGAGGATGCAATGTCGGGATATGACAGCTGGATGAAGCATTGGAACGACACTAGATATCGGTCACTTCCCCGATATAGGAGTGACCGATCCTCATCATATTTTGTTGACTTTTCTGGATCAACCGTTGACTTTTACTGGATGATCTGGTTCGCTTCGGATTGACCCGGATACTGTTATGCGGGGCTATAAATATGTCTTAGCTCTGAAAAAACCTAAGTTTTCTTATCTTGCTTTTTTTTTAAGTTTTCCTTTTACATTTTTTTTAGTTGTAATCACCCTTTAGATCATTAATCTCTTGATGTTCTAAGTACTCATCTTTATAAAGTTTTAGTCTTTTCCTTAAAGTTTGAATCTTTGAGCTTGAATCGCTTTCGTTAATGCATTTACATTCACGCATCACCCTAGCTCGGTCATGGCTTGTTCCGTAGCCATGAGCGAGTAGTCTCTTCGTTGAGCTATGGGTTAGTAGATTTAGGAGCTTTAGAAAGTGGCTAACATCGCCTCGGGTCATCTGTGAAGTGTTCTCAAGCTTAGGTTGAGCTTAAAGCTCGGTATTTGAATCATTTTTTGAATCGTGTTGATAGGCGCTAAGTGAGCTTATTGGACTTAACCGGTCATGCTTGGAGAGTACCTAAATCTAGCAGCAAAAGTTAGTTAGATCTATGTACTTAATAAAGTAATTAGTGCCACGAAAGTAGACTAATTTGATTCCATGTTCTATGCTTGTAAACTGAACCTTCAACTCGAGACCCTTAGTTTTGTTAGCCATGATTTACTGCCCCCTTTATCAGTTGCTAACCCATTGCTCAATACTTTCCATATCAATCATTTTAATCCGATCTTTGCTTATTTGCCTTGTTATTACATTTTGGTCTAGCTCAATTCACACCACCCAACATTTGCTTATACTTTAGCTTAATAAAAATTCTCCATGGTTTAGTACTCTAAATTCTAATCTTCCTTGTGTTCGAACCCTGTGCTTGCTACAATTGAATCATGAGTTAGGTTGTTAGCTTGCTAGGTTTTATTTTATAGGTTTACATGCTAATGTTGAACTTGAAAAACCTTTCATCAAATTGGCGCCGTTGCCGGGGAAGCTTGCGCATTTAGATATTAGATTTGAGCATGGAATGGGAAGATGACTTCATAAGATATATGGTCTGAAAAATCAGGATCACCAAACTGAGCAGTAAACGTAGGAAAAGTAGCACAGCAATGATCATTTACCAAGACTCTATCAAGTTTCTTTGCCATCGGATTGGTGCTGCTTTTATTCCAGCAAGTGTGGCTATTTCCCTTGAAAACCAAGTCAGACAACTATGATTCGATTAAGCATTCTCTAAATTCCCTTATCCTCCTATTGACATTAAGATTTCTGTTTTTGGAGTGCACTCCTGGGTTTAGAACTTGATTAAAATCCCCCAAAACCATCCATGGTTTGTTACCAACTCTTGGATCAACAACAAGCTCAACCTATTCTTTCCATAACAATTTTCTCTCATTGTACTCAATTGAAGCATACACCACTGAAATAATACTCCAGACATCTGTATCAGGAAGCAAGACCTGACAAGTAATCATTTGTAATGATTTTTTTACAACCACAACCTTAACAGAAGGGTGCCATAAAACCCAAATCCTTCCCAATCTTGAATAACCGTAGTTCTCTTCAAAATACCAACCTGGAAAGAGCTCAGCTATAAACTTCCTCTCCTTCGGTTGTTGCACATGCGTTTCTACTAAACCTCCCAAAAGTGGTTGCCTATCCTTAAACCATTTCTTAAATCCACTTCTATGGCTATATATATTGAAACCACGGACATTCCAACAAAAGATTTTTGTACACATATTTAAAGAAATGCTTCAAGGCTCTTGCCTCTCTGGCCTTTTTGCTGTCTCTTGGAAAGCTTATGTAAGATTTCATCCTCTTCTCCATTACTTGACATAACATCAGAAGAATCCCTCTCTAGATCTGAGCACGTATTCGGGTCTGATAAATTGTCACTACTTTCACTCTGAGTAATTGGGAAATTCTTAGTAACACTCTCCTTAGCTCCCTCAATCGCCCTACTTGTCTTTCCCTGAAACTGATTCTTAGGGTCACCAAGTGACGCACCCACTGACTGGATCAATGTAGAAGAAGCAGACTGATCTGGTGTAGCTGTCTTCTTAGGAAGAAGGAAGCATTTCACTGCCCACTGACCAGACTTTTGAACTGGACCATTAAGAGTCTTTGATCTTCTCCTACGGTGGTTCTGGTTCTGCTTAGGACCATTTGGTTTTGTCTTTGGGCACTTCTCATATGTGTGAGTAGTAACACGACATTGACCAAAGGTGATTGGAGCCTTTTTGCAGTGTCTCAGGCTGTGTCCAATCTCTTTACAGTGAGAGCAATCCGGCGGTATCCATGAACTAGAAACATTTATTCTCCTGACTTCTCAATTGTCAAATTGAACATTGACAGTTTCAGGAAAGAGGCTTTCTTGGATCTATGATTGTGTAGACTTTTGCCTCATCCAGAATAGTCTTGTTAGCAGTTTGGATGCAGAAATTTAGGATCTACCACCAGTCCTGCTATTTGTTCTAAGCCATCCTCGTTGAAGAACTAATAAGGAACATTCCTGAGCTCAAGCCAAATCGGAGCAGAGGTCAGTTCTGGCTTCTCTAGAGTAATTTCAGGTTCCCATTTGGCTACAAACATTGTTTGTCCCTCAATTTGCCATAAACGTTGGCTGAGAACACTATTCCTGGTGAAAGCATTAGGAATTCGAAACAGGAATGCATTACCTTAAATTCTCAAAACCACGACGTCTCTCATCTGCTTACTCCAAATTCCATTAACGATGTTATGTATTATTCCTTGAGATGGAGAATCAGAGTAGAACTGGCCCAGAACGAAGCAGTCCCAAGCTTTCTTGTTTCTCTCAATGACCGCATTTGGGATCTTGACGCAAGCTTCACCTAAGTCCAAAGTGAACGCTTCCCTTTTCTTCTTAAGCGGCATGCCTGAGCCCTTGAAAAGGTTTGCCTACGAGTCCTTCCCTGGAGAGGTTAAACACTTGTCGAATTGGTCAATTTAGGGTTTATTGTGTGAGTAACAGTCTGTGGGGCTTGAGCCACCTCTTCAACCCTTGCAGAAGTTGTCGGAACTGGAACCGTCGTGGGCACGACCAATTCAGTAGCGATTTTTTTTAGATCTGGTTCGCATGAAACGTCCGTCAAATCTACATCGGATTCACTGACCAAGAATGTCTGAGGGACTATCAATTGGTTAGTACATGTCGTTAGGACATTCACAGAGCTAGGGATCTCCACGGCTTGGCCGGAAATCAACCTAGGTCCTGTCGGAGACTCAGGAATTATAGTAGAGACCGCACAGACTTTCATCTCTGGTTTGGCTTTTGACTGGGATTTGGTTTGGTCATTTCGATGGGGTGGTGGTTTGGGGGGTTTTCTCCTACTCATAAGGTGAGGAAGGCCTGAAAATGTCGCTGAAAGAGGATTCCGACACCTAAAAAATCATTGGAGAACGTCGAAAAAGAAAACCACTTTATTGCTTTTTTGAAAGAAAAAATATCAAAAAATCAAATTTAGGGAAGTGTTTTTTTTAATAAATAATTTGGGTTGAGGACAATGCATTTCCACTATATATAATCACAAATTAATAGGAAAATTTTTGAGTATAGCCTGTGGCTAATATGTGGATACTAACTAAGTAATTAATAATTAATTTGGAAGAAGATGTTCTATTAAATTATATTTTTATATAATTTAGATTGAAACAACTGTTTTCTTGGTGTAACAGGATCGTGGTGGTGGTGCTGTGTGACTATGCGAGAAGGACAACAACTTTTTGGAATTTTAACTTTTCATGCAAAGTTGTCGTTTTAAAGATTATAAAATATCGTTTCTCTTTTATTTTCTTTTTGTGTTCTTTAAAATTGTTGCAAGCTTTATCAACTTGCAAAAACAACTTCTTAAGCTTATTCAAGATTTCCTTCTTACCTAATTTTGTTATGATACACCACATACTTTCCTACCGGTCAATAATAAAATAAAATATCATTTGACCCAACATTAACTTAACTACTTAGCTCTATAATAAAATATCATTTGGGTATATTATGGTATTCTATCGGGACTTGGATAGGAACTGGGATAAAAGTAACATAACCGAACTGGATATTTTGGATCGGTTACATGTTCGTATCTTCGAGTCCAGTTTTTATGTTCATGACTAATTATTTTTCAGTCATTTGAAATATATATTAAAATCGAAACCAAAACCACATTTTACAAGGATAAAACGCACAGATTCTAGCTAACATAGCCTACAATCTCAAGAACCAAAAGTCCACAGATTCCGAATATATTAGCCCGAAATCTCAGGAACCAAAAGATGATGACAATGAAAACATAAACCAATAAAGATTAGATCAAACGCGTTAAAATGGAATTAAACAAACCGTTTGTAATTTAACCAGTTTAAACCTAAAACAAAACGATAGCAGACATCACCGGAGATCCGTCAAAACCTATTCGTAGTTTCAACTCTTCATGTTCTCTCTTGATGTGTGTAAACTTCAGAAATTTTAACAACTACGAGACAATAGAATGGCTTAACGGTGTTTTGGACCGTTGCAAAATAATCAAGATCGGATAAGTTAAAATCCAGTTAACAATGTACCGATAAATTGGACGTAACAAACCAAAAAAGTCCATGATGCTACGGAAAGAAATCTAAAGTTGTTAATGGCTCAAGCGGTCGTTTATCTTCTCTGGAAGCAGAGAAATGATCGTATCTTCAAGAACAATTGTCTCCCTGCTGAGATGTTGTTCAAGAGGATTGATAGAGGAGTTCGCGACGCATGTTTGGTTCTAAAGGACAAACAAAGTTTCTCGGACTGTTTTGGATTATGGTTTAGGGGACACTCATCCAATTGGTTTTCATCTTTTCCTTCTTTCTCTTTCTTTTCCTTCATGGTTTAAGACCGAAGGTTCTTTCTTCCTTTTCTTAACTTTGTAACTCTTATTTCCGTAATAAATCCAGAAAATTTAGAAGAAAAAAAAAGTCCATGACTAATTTATATAGGGAAAATGGACTCAATAGCACCAATTTTTTTATTATTTGAAACCTAACCATTTACCCTAATTATAATAGATTTAATTAAGCCACATTAGCTAGTTGGTTAATTATTATTATTATTTTTGGTTAATTATTATTATTATTATTTATTTTTTGTTATTCTTGTAATTGACCCATTTATATAAGTGGGTTTTTATAAAAAAAAAAATTTGCCTACAACATCACGTGTCAATTGTCGGGCCGTCAATTATCACCGGCTGAATTGCGTGACAAAATACAAAGCGAAGATGAGATTAACGGCGATATTGGTAACAGTTGCTGTTCCTTGGAGCTCCTATGATCAGATCTTCCCAGCTCATCTATGTTTTTTATATCACTTGCTCTCGAAACTAGATCTGCTTCCCAGCTGGTTGGTTCGATTAAGGGAGTGAATGAAGAAGATTCGAGATCGGGTCTGCATTATCATAATGCTGTAAACAGTTGGAACATTCAGTCGGAAACCAAAGTACAAGACTGAGTACGCAGCAGCTTTTCGCCAGGTAATTCACTAGATTCTGTATCTGATCTGAATGTTTTGTTTGGTCGTGGGTTTTGATCTAATAACTGTCGTACGTTAGTCGTTTTTAGGTAGATAATCTTGAATCTATGGGGTTATGGCTATTAATGCTTTTGGTAGCGTCAGTGGACTTTTTGTTAAAATCTAAGTGACAAAAAAAGTCATGTACAATTTAGCATTTTGTGTTTTTTTTTTGGATCGGCAACTATATTCCTGATGAACCATTTGAATCAAAAGGATGGATATTCAAAAGAACTGAGAGAAATCACACAAAAAAAAAAAAAAATGACAGAAAGTTTCCGTCCTTGTTACATGTTCCTTTTCTTTTCTCTTTTTTCCACTTCCTTGAGCTATCTTCAAGATAACTCTCTGTCATGGACAGAATCCTTAAAGGTCTCTAGCAACCTCACCATTGTGTCTCCTAATGGTGTCTTCGTGCTTGGTTTCTTCAAACCTGATACAAGTTCCCAGCGTTGGTATCTTGGGATTTGGTTCAGAAATATGCCTGATAGTCTCTATGTTTGGGTTGCAAACAGAGACAATCCTCTCACCAAACCTCTCGGAACCCTCCGAATTTCTAATTCAAACCTCGTCCTCTTCGACCAATCCAATACCTCTGTTTGGTCAACAGACCTGACGAAAGAAAGCCGGATATCTTCACAGCTGCTCGTTGATGGGAATCAAACGCATCTCATGTGGGAATTGTTATGGTCTTCACCACCTGTATTTTGCGGGTTTTACAACTACTGCGGTCCCAACGGTTACTGTGACATGAACATGTCGCCGCCGTTGTGTAGCTGTAAAAACTCTCGGGCATGGAAGTCAGGTAACTTTGGAGATGGGTGCAAGAGGTTGACTGAACTGACCTGTAGGAAAGACACGTTTGTTCGGCTCACAGAAATAAATTTGCCTGATACTATCAACGCCACTGTGGACTCAGGAATGGCTTATGAAGAATGTCAGCAAAGGTGTGTAAGGGATTGCAACTGCACATCTTTTGCCATGTCTAACTGTGATAGTTGTGTGATCTGGACTGGAGAACTCTGGGATGTTGAAAAATACAGCAATGGTGGTCAAGTGCTTTATATCCGAATTCGGGGTACAAACAACTCTCTTCAGAGAACGACAAACCCAAAACCAACCTGATCCCATCTTTGACCGCCGGAATCATAGGATGTATAGTCATTTTTGTGCCGTATTTTGCTGTTGGAGATCGGAAAAAAAACCAAGCCAGAGCTAGAGAAGCAGTGGCTGAGACATCTAACGGAGAATCTGGAATTGCCATTGTTTAGTTTCCAAACAATATCCGTAGCCACGAATAGCTTCAGCGATTCCAACAAGCTTGGAACAGGAGGGTTCGGTTCTGTTTACAGGGTAGAATTTTCTGTTTTAAAAAAAAAAAAAAGCCTTATCACAAGCATAGAATCTATCACTAGTTTGTGTACTAATAAAACAAGTTATGAAATGTGTGGTAGCAGGGAATACTTGACGGTCAGGATGTTGCTGTAAAAAGACTATCACAAGCATCAGGTCAAGGATTTCATGAATTTAGAAACGAGCTGGGACTGATCACCAAAGTTAGACACAATAATCTTGTTCAGCTTCTTGGTTATTGTGTTCATGGAGATGAAAAACTGCTTGTCTATGAATACTTGGAGAATCGGAGCCTTGATCTTTATCTCTTCGGTGGTCTAGTGCAATTTAAGTTGTAAGAAGAATAGTTTTAATTGTACAAATAACCTCAGATTTTCTCATAAGCTACAAAAACATTTGAATTGTGTAATTGAGATTCTAAAACTATATTAAACTTTTCGACCAAAAAAATAAATATATATATATATATATTAAACTCACACAAATACCATCCACACACACGATCATCCATAATTTACAATCCATCATAACCAATAACCATATACAATGCATAATATCATCCATACACACCCACAAATTGATTCCATGGTATCGTAATTCTCTCTATCGTTTAGACTAGACAAAACATGTGAGGCAAATATCTATTTTAAAAGAGAGTTTTACGATGTGAAAATTGGATTGTATACCCTAAATCTTATTGAAAATTTGAAACATTTACCAAATTTATTAAAACTTGAAAAGTACCTTATTTTGTTATTTGAAATGACAATTTTATCCTTAGTTAAAGAAAAAGTTAGAAAAAGAAAATGATTTGATTTTTCCAATTTTTATTTAAAAATTGATTTATAATATTTAAAACTAATATATCATCTATTAATAACCAACCTTTATCATGCATAGAAGAAGGTAATTTAAATCGACAAGCCAAGGTACTCTGGCTTCAAATACCATGTATATACCATATTGATGTTTGATTATATTTTGGACCGTTTTAGATAATAAGATTTCATGTGAAAATACATGATATTCAAATTTATGTCGATTTAGGTAATGTAATTTGAATTAATTTTGCATCATTATTTTTAAAACATTTTGGTGTTTTAGAGTTCAGTTGTTTGTAATATGTAAATGATATATATTGAGTAAAACTATATAAACAGAAAATACAAGTGTTGAGTTATTAATACTAAGTTAAGATACTATAAAAGATAAATGATGAACTATTTATAACATTTGAACAAATAAAGAAGATAACTACAAAAATCATTAAAGTAACATATATGTCAAACAACACCAGTATGTAGTACTATCTAAAGATCTAACTAAAAATATTACTTGATATATTTAACAAAAACCTAATAATTATTAAACTCGCACAATAAAAATCTAATAAATTAACAAAGCAAGTAAAAATGATGTATTAAGTATCATTGGTAACCAATTTATTTTCTATATTTACATTGAGACATTTTTCAGTCGTACATTTTAATTATAGTTTCAGTTTCAATGGTAATTTAATATTTAAAAAATAAAATTTATTATAATTTTCACCTCAAATTTAGAGAATCCGCGCATAGCAAATTTTATATTTTTATTTTTAAGAAAATCAATGTATTATTAAAAAAAGCAAAATGGAATATATGGATAATTAAAGCTAAAAGCAAATTGGAAATATTAAATTTTACTTGACAATCTTAACATCAAATAGCGTCAAATTTTATTAGTAAGAAAAAGGTTGAAGCTATTTGATGCCAAGGTGATCCACATAAGATTTTAACAACCAATAACTATCACCCACCTCAATATTTAGAATTAATTTAATTTAATTTTTGTTGTTAATAGAAAACTTTCATTTTTTAAAACATTTAATATAAGTTAATTTTTTTTGTTGTTAATTGAATTTCTTTTAAGGTTTATTTGTTCTATTTTCTTAAGCTTTTCCATTTAGTTCTTAAACACGTAAAATGAAAAAAAAATATTAAAGTTAAAAGCAAATTGGAAATATTTTATTAAGATTATAAAGCAAGCATAATGACAAATTTAATGGCTTGAAGTTGAAAGTGAAGAAAGATAGAGAGTAGTTGAGAGATTGTTGATAGGGCAAAGATGACAATAGGTTGATGAGCAAATATGTCAAACTATAAATGTTAGAATTTTGTTGTCTTAATAAAGGTATAATAATAGAATAATAGAAAAAATTGCACATTGATTGATTGGTGTCTGCATTGTGATTTGAATAGTTTGATTGATATAAAATTAACCAAAAAATCAATGAATTTAGTCTTGCATGCTTTAGTCTATGAACTAGAGATTCAATGGATTATTGCAAACAAAAAAGGATAATGAGAGGTCATTCAAAGTTTGGGAGGAAAACAAAGAGATTATAATTTAATTATAAAGCAATCGGACCATGTGCTAGAGAGGTTTTGTGTGTGGTTGGATCATCAAAGTGTTTCACAGACACTAATTTCTCAAGTTTAAAAGTCTTTAAAAATTTTCTGGACATATAGTGGAAACAAAGCTAATTTTCTGTGAGTTAAAGGATAACTAAAATCAGATGTGAGGCACAACTAAATTGTGTACTTATTTTGTTATATATTTCATATGAATAAATTCTGAATTTTGAAACAACACAAACACTTGAAATAAAATAGATCAATTATATATTTGATAAACCTACAAATTTCTATTAGATCCAAAAAATCACAAAAGCTTTCATGATAACATATTAATCATACTAAAATAGCAAACAAATCTATAAACAACATACCCGGGCGTAGTCCATGTTATTTTCTAGTTATACTAACTAAAAATGACTATTTGAAGCTCCTTAAGCTAGCTACAACAGCAAAAAAAAAAAAAAAATACTACTCTAAGACATTGCCATGTCAGCATCGAATGCAAATCGTTGAATCTTACATCTTCTTTAATCTCCTAATTATTACCCCATCAAAACTATATACACAAAGTTGTTGCTTATCAAAACCATAAGGGTCATAGCTTATCAAAAGCACCATAAGGCCCACAGCTTATGTATGTATATATAACGTGAAGCCTAAACGTTAAGCCCTAACTATTATACTAACTAACTAAAACATCGTCTTCCTCGCCTCACACGATTGCCCTTCCGAGTTCCGAACCTTAGAAAACTCAGCCACCGTTAACAATCACTTACGATTCCTCTTCTCGGATAAGGATTATGAGTCATTGCATCCGATAAGGATTCAAACAATAAAATCTGCAATTTCTGATCTACCTATACAAAAAGAGGTAAGACCATACACTTTGTAAAAGAAAAGATTTATTCAAGTCTTCAACGACTCTTCGTGGAAATTATAGGGAGAAGAGGTTGATTATAGAGGTGTCCTTCACCGTGAAGGTTCTGTTTTGGTGTCGATTTCTCTGGATCAGCTAAAGGTGAGTATTTACAAATACTCTTCTCTTCTTCTTCTCTTCTTCTTCTATATCTTAACACAAAATCTGTAAAGGATCATTATGTTTCCACTCAATATTTTGCTTTCTTTTCCCTTTTACATATTTAGCATTCCATCTCTCAGTATATATAAGAATGTAACCTTTATTCTCTTTGTTATGTTTCAGCGGCTGCAATGGAGCATGAGATGTGCCATGGAGATGGTGGACTCATTCGAGACATCAAATAAGAGTAAATATTTGTTGTTCATGATGATCAAAGGTGTAATATAATTCGTAAGAGATTTATTTTTCTTATGATCTGAGCCGTTCAAGACTTCAATAAAAAGTAAAAAAAGTCTTACTCAGGATTTAGGAGCACCAATTTTCCCGTACCATTAAGGATCTGTAAGTCCAACGCTTATGTACCAAACGTAAGCATTGATTGCAAGCTCATAAGTGGGAAGTAAGTAAGATTATGCACATTTTTAGGTAAAATTGGCAAGAAGCAAGGGACCGGTGGTTGTAAAACAACTTCATAAACAAATGAATTGGGAAGTGAACCATCTTATCGACCTTCATTTGCTCTCTTATATAGAAGTATGAACAAAATTATTCATCAGGTGATCTCCATGCACTACAAGAAAGAGGGTATTTTTCAGAAGGATTTTCCGACGAAAAATTTTCCCTCGGAAATTTCCGATGGAATTCCGACGGAATTTAGAGGAATTTCCGAAGAAAACTTATCCCTCGGAAATCCCCCTGAAATTTCCGACGGATCCCCGTCCGTCGGAAAGTTGTCAGACTTTTTTTGAATTTTCCGAGGGATTTCCGAGGAATTTCCCAGGACTGTCGGCAACATAGCCGTTAATGTATCCGTTAATGTATCCGTTGGAGGAGCCGTTGAAATTTACAAGTCCTCGGAAATCCCTCGGAAATTTCGTCTATATATTCTCCATCTCCCATTCACATGTAATGAAACAAAAACTACAAACAATACCAACAATAATGTCTTCCGATCCTTATAATTATTTTCGTTCATGGATGGACAAACCTAGATACAATGAAGAGACAGGCAAACTTACAGAAGAGTTCAAGGAAGGGCTTAGGCAATTCATGTCATTCGCCTCAAACCAGGATATAACACTAGAAACAGGTATTATGTTATGTCCTTGTCCAAAATGTCGGAATTATAGAAATCTTGATATTACTTTAGTTAGGAAGCACTTGTTTAAGAATGGATTTATGCCGGGTTACAAGATATGGTATGCACATGGAGAGAGTGAGCCAATGCTAGATTTTGGTAGTACTAGTCAACAATATATTCCGGATAGTGTAGAGGAACCATCAGTAGAAGTAGACGTAGGTACATTTCAGATGGTGAACGATGCGTTTAGGGAAAATGCACCGTCATTTGTTCAGGATGGAGATAGAGCAAAGCAACCAAATTTAGAAGCCCGGAGATTCTTTGATATGTTAGATGCAGCTAATATGTCGTTGTACGATGGTTGTAAGAAAGGTCATTCACCATTATCAGCTGCAACTAGATTGATGGGCATAAAGACGGATTGGAACTTGTCTGAGGGTTGTGTTGATGCGATTACTGATTTTGTGAAAGAAATTTTACCGGAAGATAATCTTTCACCAGCTTCGTACTATGAGGTGCAGAAACTTGTAGCTGGACTTGGCTTGCCGTATCAAGTCATAGATGTATGCAGTGATAATTGTATGATATATTAGAGGGAGGACGAAGGGCGCACTTCATGTCGGTTTTGTCGTAAACCTCGGTATCAAGACACCAGTGGAAGAGTTCCAATTCCATTTAAACGGATGTGGTATTTGCCCTTAGCAGAGAGGTTGAAGAGGTTGTATCAATCAGAGCGTACAGCGGGATCAATGAGATGGCATGCAGAACATACATCAGACGGTGTAATTGCGCACTCTTTGGATGCAGAAGCATGGAAAAATTTTCAATCAGTGTATCCAAGCTTTGCCTATGAGCCAAAGAACGTTTATCTTGGTTTGTCTACAGATGGTTTCAATCCTTTTGGGAAGCATGGGAGGCAATACTCATTATGGCCAGTTATCGTAACACCTTATAATTTGCCGCCATCATTGTGTATGAAACGAGAGTTTCTTTTTCTCACCATTCTTGTTCCTGGGCCAGATCATCCTAAGAAAGCACTTGATGTGTTTCTGCAGCCATTGATTTATGAGTTACAAATGTTATGGGAACATGGTGTAGAAGCGTTTGATGTTTCAACTAACCAAAATTTCAACATGCGGGCGGTGCTTATGTGGACTATAAGCGATTTCCCAGCCTATGGTATGTTATCGGGATGGACAACGCACGGCCGGTTATCTTGTCCGCATTGTGGAGATAACACTGACGCGTTTCAGCTGAAACATGGACGTAAAACGTGTTGGTTTGATTGTCATAGACGATGGCTACCTGAAGATCATCCTTATCGTTGGAACACCACATTATTTACGAAAAACAAACAAGTCTTTGACAGTCCACCTCCTGAGTATAGTGGCGAGGATATTTTGACCCAGTTACGTGATTTTGGTGCTGAGAAGACAGCGGTGTGCGGTGGTAATGGGTATGAAGTCGTTGATGGATATGGCGATCTTCACAACTGGCACAAGAAGAGTATTTTCTGGGATTTGCCATATTGGAAGGATCTTTTGTTGAGGCACAATCTAGATGTCATGCATACGGAGAAAAACTTTTTTGATAATCTCATGAACACCGTTCTTAATGTTCAAGGAAAGACAAAAGACAATTTAAAGTCTAGATTGGACTTACCTGATATATGTTCTCGAAGAAAGCTTCATGTCATGCCAAATGGAAAAGCACCAATCCCTCTATTCCGATTAGATGCACCTTCGAAAGAAGTGTTCTTAGAGTGGATTATGAAGGAAGTCAAATTTTCGGATGGATATGCATCTAATCTCCGTAACTGTGTGAATATGGGAGAGGGGAAGTTTCAAGGATTGAAAAGCCACGATTGTCATGTCATTATGCAGTGCCTCCTTCCATTTGCTTTTGAGCGTCTTCTACCACAAAACGTACACAAAGCAATTGCAAGGTATATTATTACATAATTTAATTTTCTAAATATGTAATTTAATTACTATTTAGTTACCATCTATCTTAACAATTTTTTTTTATAATACGCAGCAATAAGTGTGTTTTTCGAGATTTATGCACAAGAACACTAACGGCAGAAGGTATACAAAACTTGGAGAAAAATATACCGGTCATCCTATGTAACCTTGAGAAGATTTTCCCACCGTCTTTTTTTTATGTTATGGAACATCTTCCAATTCATCTACCCCGAGAATTAGCGCTTGGCGGTCCCGTTCAATATCGATGGATGTATCCTTTCGAGCGTTACATGGGTACTCTCAAGAAGAAAGTGAAAAATTTGGCAAGAGTCGAAGGTTCTATTGTACCTCAGAGCATCAAAGAAGAAACGACACACTTCTCCGAATATTATTTCCCAAAACATGTCCAAACAAAGACCCAGAAACCTGCTCGACACGATGACGGTGGTGAGAGACCTTTTTACGCAGTAGAAGTTCCTAATTTATTTTCACAAATTGGTCGATTAAGTGGAAAATCGAAGAAGCGAAGGCTAACGGAGGAGGAGCATCAACACTTGCACATGTACCTAGTGACAAACTGTGAAGAGCTTATAGATTATGAGAGGTATTATTTTCGAGCAAGAATGTTAATTTTAAACTTTTAATTTACATTTGACTTTTGATTATTTTCAAATTATTTAATTTTCAGGATTTACTTGGATCAAGTACGCCTCGCATATCCATTAATGATGGAGGATGACGTTCAAAAACTTAAGCAGAATGAATTTTCTCATTGGTTGAAATTCTACGTAAGTTTCTTCTTTTTTAATATTCATGAATAATAAATTTGTAATTATATTGTTAGTTTATATTTACACAATTTAAATTACTTTGTACAGGTTACAACAATGTCTTCTAAAGGTCAATCATTCCCTACGTGGTTAGTCGAATTTGTTAATGGACCGTTATATGTTGCGGATTCGTATCCTATGTATTGTACTCGTGGTTACGCTTTCAAGATTCTTCGACCCAAGAAGTCTAGGCCAACTTGTGATTATGGTGTATCGGCACAATCTGGTGATGTTGTATACTACGGTCTCCTTCGCGAAATTTTGGAGGTGCAACCGAAGTTGATGATCCTTGGATCACAGTGATGTCAGTAAATCCTAGAGGAAGGATTGTTGGAATTTTCGAGGATAGTGACCATGACCCTATGCAACAAAACAGTCGACCACTCACTAGCGGTAGATCTTGTTGTTGATTTCACACTTTATGCAGATGATGAGATTTTTTATGATTCTGAGGAAGATGGAGACGAATTTGAGGATGCTTCTCAGTCCGACAATGAAGAAGACGAAGAATAAATTACATAAGTTTGTATAAATTATTTTGAACACTTTATTAAATAATGTTTTGAACACTTTATTTTATGAATAAATGGTATATTTTAAATTATGTATTTTAAATTATGTAACTTAAATTATGTATTTTAAGATTATGTATTTTAAATATTTTAAATTATGTATTTTAATTTAAATGTATTTTAAATAATGTATCCGTTTATATTTTATTAAAATATTCTAAATATCCGAGGGATTTCCGTGGGAATGAATTTCCGACGGATTTCTGAGGAAATCAAAATTTCCGACCACTTTCCGACGGAGTCCTCGGAAATCCGTCGGACATTTCCGAGGGATTTTCGAGGACTTAGATTTAAATATCAAAAGTTTCATATATTATGAATATATAGTGTTTGTCTAACACTCGAATATACCATATTTGGCAATACTAATATATTATAGAGTAGATAATATTCAAAAATTCAAAATTTGGGTAATCGCATCATCACCGTAGTTAAGTGTTTATGATAGGATATGTACGATATAGTTTGTACTTATAGAAAGTTATGAGATTATTAAAACATTTGTGTTTATTGTTCTAATATGATCTCTGCAATCTTTATATTGACAAATATGGCTTGTTAAAGTATTAGGCAACATTAGATATCAATCAAATCAGCAAAAATAGAAATATTATAAATGTCATCGGAAATCCCTCAGAAATTTCCGACGGATTTCCGACGGATTTCTGAGGACATTTATAATATTTCTATTTTTATAAATATACATTAAATCCGCCGTTATATATATTTCTAATATATATACATGCAATTTATATTCGGTTTCCTCGGAAATCCGTCGGAAATTTCCGAGGGATTTCCGAGGACTTGTGTGCGAAAATTAATTTACCCGCATTTTTCTCGATTTAGCGCTAAACCCAAAAAATTTCCCACCGATTTCAGACCGATATCCGACGGATTTCCGACGGAAAGTTCCCTCGGAAAATTTGTTTTATAAACACATAACACAGACCGACAAACACAAACACGATAAGACACAAACACGACTTCTGATCCGATTCCCGATCAGCCGGATTGTGCAGAAACCCCCGTCGCCGGTTTCCCCCACCCCCGTCGCCGGTTTCCCCCATCCCCGTCACCCGTTTCACCCACTCCCGTCGCCGGTTTCCCCCGCGATTTTGTCGCCAGTTGCCCCCGCGAAATCCCCTTCCAATTCCTCTCACAAACCATGTAAGAACACTAATTCCCTTCCATGTAAGATTTGGAATTGATTCAATCGATTGTATAAATCGATTGATTTGGAATTGATTCAATCGATTGTATAGTTTAGGAATTAGTTTTGGAATTATATAAATCGATTGATTTGTAATTAGATGGTTATTTTTTGGAATTATATAAAAGAAATTTGGAATTATATAAAATTATTGGAATTAGATTGTTACTTTTTTAATTATATAAAATTATTTTGAAATTATATTGTTACTTTTTGAATTATATAAGATTATTTTTTTAATTATATAAAATTATTTTGAAATTATATTGTTAATTTAAATAACATTTCAAATTTTATTAAAATTATAATAAGTATTTTGTAAATCAATTCTTCAATTTTAAATACTAGTACATTTACAATTTTGCAATGTAGGTCTTATTCGGAGTTCCATGGTGCATCGTCTAACCGGTCAAGGAGAGCACAGAGTGTTTCGGGAACACCGACATAATCTCCAACAGGCGTTCCTAAGACACCTTCTGCATCGCCACAGGTGATGACGATGGAGGAGTTTGTTACGCAACCGGGACGACATCTTCTCCCGATGCTCCACCCGCATGAAGAAAACGGAGCAACTTGGTAATTAATTTCATTTTAATATTTATATTCATTTGATGTTAATTTTTATTTTATTAATTTTATTATTTATTTATATTAATTTTATTTTACATGTTTTAGGTTCGGATTAGAAAATGACATAACAAAGTCAATTCTTAAGATTTTCAAGACGCAGCTCAGACAACCTTGGCCAATATACGGAGATGTCAATCCAGAAACCAAATTGATTTGGTTCAAGACTTTTGCGGTAAGTTATAATTTTTATTATTTTTTACAGAATTTGTTTAATTAACTTATTTATAGATTAATGAATGTATAATTTCTTTTCTATTTTGCAGCAAGACTTTAATTGGGAACCCAGTCTTTGTCAAATTGTGCGGCGTCACTTTGACATTCAAGTTAATGCATCGTACCAGAATCATATGTACGAGTGGAAGAAAAAGTGGAAGAAGGGTAAGTCAAAGCCGAAGGATATGGACGAAGGCGTTTGGGAGGGATTTATTCGCTACTGGAGTA
Source organism: Arabis hirsuta (assembly GCA_964056655.1). Taxonomy (NCBI): domain Eukaryota; kingdom Viridiplantae; phylum Streptophyta; class Magnoliopsida; order Brassicales; family Brassicaceae; genus Arabis; species Arabis hirsuta. The sequence continues at coordinate 35,075,111 of OZ053299.1, forward strand.
TGGAGAGTACGCAAGCGATTTCTTCACAAAACTCGAAGAATCGTCTGAGCGAGCGAGGTGGAAAAGGAATGGCGACCCATAATACGGGTTCTATTTCTTTTAGAAGACACGAAAGGAGAATGGTAAATTTTTTAAACTATTACTTTTTTTTAATAAGTTTTTTGATTTAAAACATTTTTGTGTAGGCGAAAAAGAAGGGAGTTGAACCGGATTGGCTAGATGTGATGGAAGAAACGCATACTAGCAAGCAAACCGGACAAATTCAAGATGCGGTTGTCCAAGAGCGGATCGAGAAGATCAAGCTTCGGAAGATGGAGCGGCTTACGCAACTCTCCCAAGATGGCTCATCGGATTCAGTCGATTTACCCCGCGACGAAATCAACCGTTTGTGTCTTGAGGTAATTTTTAATTTTTTAAAACGTTTTATTAATTTATGTTTTAAATATTTATATACTAAATTTCTTTTTTCTTATGTAGGAAATTCCCTTAATCAAGGGTCGCAGACCCGGTTTAGGAAGCTTGCCGTCTGGAGACGGGAGTGTGTCTTCGGTGTTTCCCCGAGATGTTGAACTTATTCAACAAGTTCAAAATCTCAACCGGGTCGTTCAAGAAAAAGACGCACAATTTCAAGAACTTAAGCAAGAAAATGTCCAGCTTAAGGAGGATTTTGCCGAGACCCGAGCGACGCTCTCCCAACTCCAATCTTTTCTCGCGTCTCAATATCCGGGATCGTTTCCGCCTTAACTTTGATTTGTTTTAGTTTCTTTTTTTAATTATGTTTTGTAATTTAAAAACAATTACTTTATGATTTAAATAATGTTTTACTAAATTTTATTATAACTTATTTATAATTATTATGAAATTTATAAATTATTAATATATATAAATTATTAAATTAAATTATTAAATTAACAAATCATTAATATATATAAATTAGTAAATAAAACTATTAAATTAAAATTATCCGGGTCCTCGGAAATCCGTCGGAATATCTTTCCCTCTGAAATCCGTCGTATAGACAAACCCTTGGAAGTCCGTCGGAAACATGTCCTCGGAATCCGTCGGAAACATGTCCTCGGAATCCGCCGGACATTAATACTCACGGAAATCCGTCGGAAATGTAGGCCCTCAGAAATCCGTCGGAAAAATTATACCCACGGAAATCCGTCGAAAATTTTCGAGGAATTTCCGTGGGATTTTAATTTTCGACCATCTCAAACTGACGACTATTTTCCCTCAGAAATCCGTCGGAAAGGGGCTTTTCCGAGGGCTTTCCGACGGATTCTTCCCTGGGAAATAGCCTGTTTTCTTGTAGTGATGTTTTTAATGATTTTGTGGATCTCTACTTTCTTTAAGATGAAAAAGAAGTAGAAAGTTAAATGTAAGTACATTAATTCAAGAAGTAAGTCTCCTATAAATTACCAAATGTTACTAAGAAAGAAGCATTAGGAAGACCAAAAAGAAGTGGAGAAGAATGTGAAGGAAAAAGTGTGATGAATTTGTCAATTTGGTTATGGACTTAATTGAGATTGGTTGCAAATGAAAAAAACAAGCTTGCTTTGTGCATTTTCATTGATCCAAAGTTTGGTTCAAGCGAAAAGGAAAAATGTGATTATTCAAATGCTTACGTATATATATTTCATGAGTCTTATTACTTTAGTATGGTATGGAATCTGTATTCGAAGTTGAGTCTTAATATTCAGCATAGTCAAATCTTTACATAACTATGTTGTCTTCTTGAAAGTATGAAACTTGTAGTTACACGGAAAATAATGGACTATAGCTCTGTCATAAACATGAAAAGCGTATGATCTTTTAAGCTAAGCGAGTAGGTTTTAAATGTTACGTTCATCTAAATATATGTTCATAGCTATTTTTGTTTTCATGTCTTGCTTCATTTGGGATTTGGGATACATCCATCGAGGTAAAAAAGAAAAAGTCAAAGTTAAGTGAATAGGAAATATAGCTAGCTACAATTAATTTTGTTTTGGATCCAAAAAATACACTACCATGACACAATTTTATTCAAACCAAATTTATAAATAATATATCCGGGCGTAGCCCAGGACATCTCCTGGTATATATAATAACTCTTCTCGGATACGTCAAATGTGATATTCTCCGTCTTTGTTTCTCTCTCATTTGACCTTTGTGGCTAGTGACTAAAGTCACAAAATATATAAATAATAATTTGTTTCTCTCTCATTCGACTTCTATTCTTACTTGGGCGTCAAAGCTTCGTTGGAAAACATTCTATACCCATCGTGTTTTCTGAAACCTTCACGTGATTGCTGACGTGCAAGAGCTGGACCTCCAATTGTGTAAGAGCTAGACCTCCAATTGGTTGTTTTAAGAGACTAAAATCCGCAAAAACAGTTAGCATATTGTATTTTTATATAAATAAGAATCTCAGGGTATTACTAATTATTTGTTGAATGTCTAATTATGATTTTATTTTATTTTAACGATGATAAATACTATCAAAGGCTCTATGCATCATCCGTTTGTTGCAAATTTTGGAATCAATTATGTGGAGGAAATCTTTTTAAGATTTGCAGTTTTAATTTTAAAGATTGCAACAAAAGCTACCGAGTTTCTGTCCCCAAATTTCTGATAAGATTTAATGAAAAAATGTATGTTAATAATTTTAAATTTAAATCAACTTATTTGTGTATATATATGTTTATCAATTTTTTTGGGTGTAATCGGTATATTAAATTCAAATATGATTTTGTAAGATCAATAAATCTAATTCAAATAGAAATGTGAAGTTTAATCGTCAATATTTTTAAAAAATAGATATATGAAATAGGAATTTGCAGAATTAATTATTTGAAAATATTTGATAAATGTGATTGAAACTCAAATAATATAACAAAGATAAGAAAGTCAAAATAATTAACTAACGGTTACCTTTTTCTATAAGTAGTTTTTTTTTTATGACCAAGAAGTTTAGGGCTCTGAACATTCCCTAGAACCGGATTCATACCATGTAATTTAATTTTTTTGAGAGAACAAACTCCTTTCGACGTGAATTAAACCTGTGACCTCATACGTCTTTGCGCTTTCGGTAACCTAGGAGATTAACCAGTAAGCCAACTCATCGTTGGTCTCTATTAGTAGTTTCATCGACATTTTGAAACTCGTTTTGTTTATTTTGAAGATGATATGATTTTATTTTTCATTTTTTGCGTTTTGTTTTTCTTCATGTGTTTTATAATATTACAATTTTAAAACTAAAATAGAAATATGATAATCAATACAACAAATTAGATATAAGTAAAAAAAGGAAAAGTAAATCTAATTCGAATAGGAATAAAAACCATGATTATTTGAAAAGATGTGATAAAATATAATTGAAAAGAATAACAAATGTTAGGCTTCTCGATTAGTGGTTTAACATTAGCGTTCTCAATTTCATTTTATTTACTTTCACAATAGTTAGATTTTTTCTAATTTTTGGTGTTTATATTTTTTTTACGATTCATAAAGTATTTTACTATATACTAGGTAAAGGACTCCTATTATATGCGGGTTTATGATCAAATATTTTATAACTCATGAAAAAATCGAATTCAAAAAGATAAAAAAAAAATGAATAAATCACCCATGAAAATAAACATAATAAAACCAAAAATGAAGATATAAAATAATTTAACAGTTACTTATTTTATCTTTGTTGTCTTTCATATTTAATTTCCAAGTAATTCTTAAATTTTATCACGTAATTAGTTTTTTTTATTCATGTATGAAGTAATTTAATTTTTATTACTTCACTACTCTACTTTTTATAAAAATTTGAATTAATTACTAATTTTCCTATTTAAATTTTTCAATTTTATAAATATCTTATAATCTTTGAAAAGAGAAAAAAACTGAAAAAAGTGCAAGACAATTAATAAAGAAGTCTCACCGTTATTAAGTTGTTTTGACTCTTTTTATTATATTATTTTTTTAATTTAAATTTGTCAAATATTTTCAAATTATTATTTTTTCTATTCCTAATTGAATTAGGTGATTTTTTATATACCTATTTTTCCAAAATTTTGATGAATTACTCATATTTTTAGTTACAAACTAAAATTGAAATTTTAATAAGATTTTTTTCACATAATTGATTTCCAAATTTTGCAAGAAGCGAATAATGCACAAAGTTTTAGCTTGCAATTTGAAGAAAGCGGATGAAAATACTACAATTAGATCGTCGTAATCTATCTCACCTATCGAATGATGTTATTTTCTAATGAAAAAGTTGAAATAAAATTCGTCGAAGAGATTATCAAAGTTTAGAATTATTTGGTGAGCAGATTAAGAGAGCACAAACGCTTATTATATAAAAACAAAATATTATAATCCATGACGATTTGGGTATGTAAACCTAAGTCTATTTGAACTAAAAAGTTTTTACACATGTATTATTATTATTGAAGAATAATCTTGATATATATATTGATTTTTATAGTCTAATTGATAAATACAAATATATAAGTTTAAAAAGAAATAAGATTTGCATGATATATATGACAAAATTTTAATTAGAATTTTTTTTAACATGTGTCAAAATTTAATCGATCGACTGACACGTGTCACGATCTTGTTAATTATCAAGTTTGACGCATCAAGTTGTATATAATAAGATGCGAATCTTAAATTTAGTTTGTTATACTATGTAATTAGGGGATCGCCCACGATACTCGTGGGTGTGAAATCAATTTTAAATTACACTGTAAAATATAAAAAAATTTTAATTAGCTAGGTAAAGATTTATATATATGGTCCACGTACTAACTAATTTTAAAAAACATTAAATCTAGTATGACAGTTTTAAATACATAATCAAAATATTATTTAAATTTTTAAATATCAAATCAATTATAAACTTTATTTAATGGTTAAAAGATTTTTAATTGTCATCCTGAATATTCATTGGTTAAATCGTGTGAACTTCTAAAATAAAATATAACCTACTGTGTATAATTGCATTTTAATCAACATATCGTTTTCCCCAATAAATGGCTTAGGTTTTTTTCAGGGGGCATTTGCAAAAATACCACAAATCAAAACACACTTTGCAAGTGTACCACCTCTGTGTGTGCTTTTGCAAATCTGCCACCTTTTTGTCTAAAAAAGATAATTTTGACTATTAAAGAAATATAACTTTTCTCTTTCCTTTTTTCTCTTTCTCTTTCTCTCTCCACGAAACCAAATCTGATTTTTTTTCTTTTCTCTCTCTTTTCTCTCCAAAAGTAGATCTAGATTTACCATCTCTCTCTCTCTCTCTCAAGCTTTTCAATGGTGGTTATGGTGTTGAAGAAAAAAACAAACATAGCTAGATTTGAATCTCTCTCTCTCATATAGATCTAGATCCCGATTTCATATTTTTTTTTTTGCAAATCTGGGTTTGTTTGATTTGTGTTGTAGATCTGAGTTTTTAGTTCGTTTTGGGTTACAAATCTAAGGTTTTTTATTCGATTTGGCTTATAGATCTGAGTTTTTTGATTATTTCTGGGTTAGTTTTGTTTTTGATGTTTTTCTTACTCATCTGGTATTTTGACTTTTTTATAAAGTTTTTTTAACAGTTTTTCAAAGGCTTATAAAATTTATAAGGTTAATAAAGTTTTTAAAAGGTTTTTAAACACATTAAAAAAAAAGAGTTAAATAATCTGGATTAATTTGTTCTTGATGTTTTTCTAACTAATCTAAGATTTTGATGTTTTTATGAACTTTTTAAACAATTTATAAGAGTTATGTATATGATTTTAAAACTGAACAATTAAAATAATAATTTATAAGGTTTTTAAAAGGTTTATAAGAGTTTTTTACAAAATTTATAAAGGTTTTTAAAAGGTTTATAAAGATTTTTTAAGGTTTATAAGAGTTTTTACAAAGTTTATTAAAGTTTTTAAAAGGTTTATAAAGGTTTTTTACAAAATTTATAAGATTTTCATAAGGTTTTTTACAAAATTTATAAGGTTTTTATAAGTGTTTTTTACAAAATTTATAAGGTTTTTATAAGTGGTTTTATAAGGGTTTTTTATAAAATGTATAAGGTTTTTATAAAAGTTTTTAACAAAGTTTATAAAGTTTTTAAAAAGTTTTGTAAGACAGTTTAAAAACTTTATAAACTGTTTAAAAAAAATATCTACAGATATTTTAGAGAACTTCAATCTCAGATTTTTTTTTTTCTTCTCCTCCTCCTTTTTCTTTTTCTTCTCAATTCACAAAATTCAATCTCAGATCTTAAGTTTTTTTTTGTAAAATTCAAATTCATGTTTTTAATATAGTTTTGAGAGAAAGAGATGAAATTTAGTTCAAAAAGTAGAGAAACGGGATCTGAGAAAAATGTTTTGAGATTTGGAAAAAAAAAATTGAATCTGCTATAAAATAATGAAAAAAAAAACTGAAATCTGGAAACAAAAACGGACAGAAAAAAAAACTGAAAAAGTCAAATTAAATGAGTCAAAGGACAATATGGGAATACTGAAAAAGAAGGGTGGCATGTTTGCAAAGATTTTCAAACAGTGGCATAATTGAAAAGTGGCTTTAAACATGTGGCATATCTTAAAATTTCTCTTTTTTCAGTTAGATTCAATACTAATTTGGGCCTTTAGATTAAATATTTTTATGTAAATTATAAAAATACTCACATTGATATTTTATCAATTGTGTATCACTTTATATATAAAATATGAAATTTAATAAATAAATATAAATTTTCCAAAACAATAGTATAAAGAATATTTATTTGTTTGATAAATATGTTTAAGTCATATTTATTTGAATTGTATGATAAGTATAAATTATAAACTATAACCCTAGTATGGATTTTATGTAAGTTATTACAAATTTTCTTGATGTGAAAAAGTCATTTTCTCTTTACTTTGTAAATTCTAGAATTTTTTATTTTAGACTAAACTTTTTATAGTGATTTTTTATTAAACATTATATATAATATGACAATGTTAAACAATACTTTTTCAAATGTTAAAGTTTTATATTAGCTTTTTAAATGTTAGCATGTAAAAATATGTAACTATTGATTTTAAAAACGAAATATAAATATATTTAATATGAGGATATAAGATTTATATTAAATATATCTTAAATATTTTGTTGTTTTTGAATTGTGTTGCGTTAGAGGAAATTTTAAAAAGATTGGAATTGTGTTACTCTAATTTCAGATCCTCTCCATATCTTTAATGGAAATGTAAACATTAATAATTTGCAAATCTTGGTTTTGTAGAGGTTTGTTTAAATATTTCCATATTATAGAAGATTGGAATTGATGTGCTAAAATTTCGGATGTGTGGGCTAAAAAAAAAATGTGTGAGCTAAATGTTTGATTAGGTTGATTAGTGGGCTAATTACCAAATGTTAGTGGGCTCACTACGAATATTTTTTTAACAGGAAGAGGTTCTAGATTAAGAACCGATTCTCATATTTGAAGATACTCACACTCCACTTGTTCTCATCTAATTGGTTCAATATTTGAATTGTGATTTAATATTTAAATAATAATAAAATTATATTAAAATAATATATATATAAGATATTTGGAGAGTATCTAGTCCATGAGCATGATATGTCACAATTAATTTTAGGAGAGTGAATTTGAAGAAGACATCTAAGTTTTTTTTTTAATAATCATTTCCCAAATAAGAAATTTTAAATCAAATCATGAAAAATAGTCTTTTCAAATATCAAAACAATTAGTTTTCAAAATTAAAAAGAGTGTATTTTTTAAATTCCTAAACATATAAAATAGGGTATTTAAAAAAAACCCAAAACATAATTTAAAAAAATCATTTTAACACTTATGATTTTTACACATCTAGAAATCCATTTGGCTATATGTATCTACAAAGTGCATTTATTTTTTTCGTGACTCACTTTGACATAACTCTAGAGTTAAATATGTTTGAGTTAGAGTAATTTAAGAACTAGTGACTTATTCTGAAGTTATTTCGAGTACCTTGTGAATGAGGACAAAACATAGAAAAAGATTTCGTAGTGATTTTTTTAATTAGTAAACAAGTGTTTCGAGCCTCTAGGACTAATACACCAGCCATCGGACAAAGATGGGTCCACGGACCATATATGGAGTCTACCGATAGTGGTGGTTGGACCGTTACAATCATGATTATATTTAAAAGGAAAAAAAAGGATGAAGAATCCAAACCGGATGCAAGTCTTCAATAGCATATGTAATTTTTTCCCTTTTTCTTACCTTCCAAAATCAGATAGGATCGTGTATAAAATTTTGGCTCTAAGTAACATCTCTATGATCATGTATTAAAGTTTGCAAGTTAAAAAATCCAAACAATCTTTGTCAATGGAGTATCCTTCAACAGAGAAACCATAGTTCTGCAAAATATAAGACTATAAAACAATGTTTTATTTACAAAACTTTCTCAAAGATTACAGATTCTGTTTCATGTTTGGAATCAGGTATAAACTAAAAGGAAAAAGTCGGTAATTTCCAAGAACATGTGCAATCAAAAGTTTATGTACAAAAAAGAACAAATTGGCAATGAGAAAAACGAAACAATGCCTCCCAAAATGTAAAAAACTAAACTGAGAAGACAAGACAAAAACAAATTAGTCACTGTGTATCCCATCATCAAGAAACAATGCGACGAGCTCCATTACTGTCATTGTTTTCTTCTTCTTCTTCTTCTTCTTCTTCATCTAGTATCCCGTCAAAGAACGGGTCACAAAGGAGCTCAGAAGCAGAAGGTCTAGCCTTGGATTGCGCAATGCACTTGTCAATAAAAGCCTTAGCTTCCGGATCCTTCACTTTGTCCAGAGCCTCTGGTTTGATTCCACTACTCACCCTTTTGTAAATCTTGGCTACGCTATCGCATTCGCTGTACGGAATCTCGAGTGAGACAAGCTCCAAAACGCACATACCGTAAGAGTAAATATCAACCATCTCCGTGTAATTCTCCTCGTATAGCTCAGGAGCCATGAACTCTGGTGTCCCGAGTATGGAGTGAGCTAAATGATTCTTACCCACGATTGCAGCTAAACCAAGATCACCGATTTTCACCTGGTTTTCAATCAACAACAAAACACTCAAATGACTACCAAACATAGCCAGGAATCAAATCATCAAAGGTAGGTACCTACCTGGCCGATGTTTCCATTGACGAAGACATTGCTGCAGTTGAGATCTCTATGAATGATGCAAGGATCGTGTGTATGGAGATAATCCAAGCCTTTGAGTATCTGCTTGGACCACTTCTTCAAAGCCATCATAGAGACGTGTCTATGCTTCTTCCGGTACTCTCTCAAATTCCCAGATGTACAAATCTCAGTGATGAAATTCAACGTGTTGTTCCTCTCGTCTCTCCACACTTTATACAAGGAGATGATGTTATTGTTCTTAAGGCTCTTAAGCAACCTAACCTCAGAGTAAAGCCTCTCGATCATAGCTGGATCGTCCGAGAAACATCTCAGTTTCACTTGGTTCCAAGCAACTTCTATGCCTTCTTCTTGGTCAAATGCTCTATACACTTTTTTCACCGCGCCGGAACCCAGAAGCTCGTCGTACCGACCGTATCTACCAGTCGGATCAACATCCACGAACGGCTCCGAGTCTTTATCCAACGGATCCGAACTCGCACAAGGCATCTGTTTAACCAAACCAAAAACAGAGTCAGATCGAACAACCACAAAAACCCTAATATACCCCAAACAGAACAAAATCCCCCGATTACAGGGAGTTTCAGAAGCCGAAACTAACGAAAATTGAACAAGATACCATCAAAATCGCTTGAATCGGAGAGAACGATGATCGATTTCGCTTGAGCTTCCGATTTCGATTTGGTGAAGGAAGCAAATCGCAGAGAGGAGGTTTTGAAGACGGAAGAAGCGGAAGAGATTGTGGGCGATTTTCTAATTTTTATATAGTGAAAGATTTTATTTTATTTTTAATTATTTGACTCCAGAAAGTATTTAGGGGATTTATCACGGAAAAGTTCAATAAAACATAATAATAAAATCTTATACTACCGAATTAAGGAAATCCTGATTTTATTATAGTCGTAGTTGAAATAGATTTTTTGTGTTTAAACGTGGTCAAATTTATGTCCATACTTAAAAAAAGGTACTATAAGAATATGATTTATTTATTTCGTAGACTTTACAGAATTATATAAAGTCAAACTTTCGGCGCCTGAACAGAGATCTGGACCGTCGAGTTTTCTTTTTATTATCATGAGTGTTTTTGGTCGCCACTTGGACGACTGAGATGAACTTAGAGAATGTTGTGGGTTTCTTCTGAATATGTCAAAAGCACGGAAGGCGGCTCTAGAGTCAGGGGATATGTTTGACTTTCTGAAAACAAATATTCTGACTCTTATCAAATTTCGAAATTTTACAATTTTTACAGATTCTTCAACTCTGTTTAGGAATGATTATAAAGAATAGATCACATCTCTATATGAATATTCATCTAGAGGATTATCATTCTTTTTTAATGTTTTCAAAATGAGTATATATAGTTGAATCCTCTGTAGATTTTGTTCGTATATATACTGTTTTAGATAAACATCAATCGGTTCAAGATTTTGCTCCGAAACAAATTTTACCTTTTCTATTTTAAATATATTTGTTAATTGAATATATAAGATCTCAGTATATTTCACCAAGGTATGGAATGGACGTATATATCAAAATTTATAAATTGTTTTTTCGTATACTTACTTACTTTTTTTTTTTTTCCTAAAAATTCAAACGTATACTTACTTACTTTATACTCACAAATGTACATTTATTTCGAATGACTTTGCTTGAAAAACGTGGTATCTGCCTTATAGACTTATAGCCTAAGTGATGTCTGTGACAAGAGCAAAGCTGCATGTGATTAGCTTCCTTTGTTCACGTTAACTCCCATATTAAAGGTTTTTGGCCAACTTGTTTTCTCTTGCTTCTATTTATTTCAAATGCATGTATATTTATGTCTTGCATGTGAACAAACCAATTTTTTTCGTAGTTTTCTTACCAAATCTGTTAAAAATATATATCTATTTTGATATTTTTCGAATATATATATTTTTTATTAGTTTTCACCTTTTTGTTATGGAAAATTATCCTTTTACGCACTAGGGTGTATAGAGACTTCTTCCGGATGTTTTTTTGTTTAAAATACGCTTCAGAATGGAATTCTATTTTTCAACGTGATAAAACGTTGTTGAAATGCAATGAAAGTGTTTCAATTTTGTTTTAGAAACGATCTTGCATTGTAATGTAAAACGTTATAAAATAATAGTTTAAAAATATAGAAATATATTTGATATACTCATAACTTTAAAAATAACACTAAACAAATTAGATTTCAAAAAATATGAATCATTCACATTTTTTACGTTTAGTTAAGTTACGTAATATTTTTTACAAATAAATATGGTTTGATGTTTGGTGTTCTATTACATAATATATTTTTGTTATACATATTTAATATAATTTATTATATATATATATATATTATTTAATTATTTATATGCGCTTCAAAATGCATCCTTCAGTTCGTTTAAATCACTCCTACCGTTTAACATAGGTGATTGTGTTGAAAAGAAAAGGTCACTCCCATGTTTCCAAATGTTTCAGCTCCACGTACACACTTGGATTCCATGCCATCTAAGTTAGGCATTTGCCAATTACACCTATAGTTAGCATCTAATAAATACTGTAGATCCGTTCGAAAATAGTTAATGTGAGTTTTTTTTTAATTTCATTAAACAAACGAATTGCTTTTTCTATGGCACCTTTTCGGTGGCATGGAACAAAGAACATATAAGGTTAAAAAAAAAAAAACAAAGAACATATAGTTTAAAACGCACAAATTATTGGTTGGCAGAAGACCGAATCAGTCATTTTCGGATTTAGAAATTCATGTTATCCTTGAGACCTCTGGCTAAGATTCTCATAGGTTGCGAGATAGGGGATTGTACATTCACAAGCTTTTGGTCTGATAGTTAGACCCATCATAGACCTTTAATAGGGTTTATTGGGACTGATGTATGGTTCGTGAAAATTGGGTATTCTAATCGAGACAAAGTTACCTCAACACAAGTGTCTCTCAAGGATGAAGATTATCATCCGTCAGATCCAAAATTACTGGAAGTACGGCTCTTCGTAACAACCTTCTCTTGATTCAACCAACCTCCACAACTTTCAAAAGGTCCTGACACATAATCTTGAAGTTTGGAAGAAAATCGAATCAATTGGACACTACAAGAAAACTGTAATTTAGCGTCGAAATTTAGCGTCGGAATTGGTTCGACGCTAATATAGCGTCGAAATTGCGTCGAAGTTGTGTCGTTATAAATATTCGACGCTAATTCGACGCTAATTAGGGTCGAATCAATTCGACGCTAATTCGATGCTAATTTGCGTCGATTTAGCGTCGAAATTCCAGTTAAAGACTGAATTCGACGCTAAATCGATGCAACATTAGCATCGATTTAGCGTCGATCACGTAGCGTCGAATATAGCGTCGAATTAGCCTCAAATTGGTAGGTAGAAGACACATTAAACACGGGTTTACCTACCTGGGTGCACACTCGACGCTAATTCGATGCTAAATCGACCCTAAAATATTCGATGCTAATTCGATGCTATATATTCGATGCAAAATCGATGCTAAATCGCTGCTAAATTCTCCTATATATACCCACCCACCTTCCTCGCAATAATCATTCAGCTTTTATTTTAAAAAAAAAATTCGGAAAAAAAAAAAAATTACAAAATTTATAAAAAAAAAAAAAAATTTTACAAAATTTAGAAAAAAAATGGGCGATATATACGAACTCAGAAGCTGGATGTATCAACGTAAAGATGCAAATGGAGGGCTTTCAGAAGAGTTCCTCAACGGCATTGAAATTTTCATGGCTCAAGCGAGTAGTGTGCCTACAATTCAACGAACCGGAGTGATGGTGTGCCCTTGTCGCAAGTGCAAAAATTCGAGGCCGCAGACAATTGATACAGTTGGTACGCATTTATTTAATAGAGGGTTTACACCTGAATATTATGTTTGGTTTTATCATGGAGAGGGATATGAAGATGAAACTTCGGGTAGTACTAGTTACCAACCTATGGATCAGGGTTATTCGAATGAGCAATATGATCAGCATCAATTTGTTATAGAAAATGATCATGATGTCGGGTTTGAACATAATAGGTTCGAAGAAATGGTAACCGATGCATTTCCTGGAGTTATGTCTACTCCTGATGTTGCTGAGGAACCCAATGCAGATGCTAAAAAATTTTATGATATGCTTGATTCTGCAAACCAACCAATCTATGAAGGTTGTAGGGAAGGTCTGTCTAAATTATCATTGGCATCTAGGATGATGACAATAAAGTCTGATCATAATCAATCTGAGAGTTGCATGGATGATTGGGCAGCTCTTCTAAAAGAATATTTGCCAGAGGGTAATCAAGCTGCTGAGTCATACTACGACATACAAAAACTAGTCTCTAGTTTAGGATTGCCCTCGCAGATGATAGATGTTTGCATTGACAATTGCATGATATTTTGGAAAGATGATGAAGATCTGCAGGAATGTCGATTTTGCCACAAACCAAGATTTAAGCCCCAAGGAGCTGGTAGAAGTAAAGTGCCGTGGCAGAGAATGTGGTACCTGCCCATAACAGATAGGCTACAAAGGCTATACCATTCGGAACGAACAGCTGCATCAATGAGGTGGCATGCGGAACATTCAACTATTGAAGGAGAAGTTCATCATCCTTCTGATGCAAAAGCTTGGAAACACTTCAAATCGGTACACTCTAATTTTGCTAAAGAGAAGCGCAATGTTTATCTTGGCCTATGTACAGATGGTTTTAGTCCGTTCGGTATGTCTGGCAGGCAATATTCTTTGTGGCCGGTTATATTGACACCTTATAACCTTCCGCCTGATATGTGCATGCAGAGGGAATTTCTGTTTTTGAGTATTTTAATCCCTGGTCCGAAGCATCCAAGAAGATCTATTGATATGTTTTTACAGCCGCTGATTGACGAGTTGAACTTGTTGTGGTCTCATGGGGTTCGTACTTTTGATTACTCCAGGCGGAAGAATTTTACCATGCGAGCAGTGCTTATGTGGACGATAAGCGATTTTCCAGCATACGGAATGTTATCTGGTTGGACAACACATGGTAGGTTATCATGTCCGTATTGCCAAAATGAAACAGATGCATTCCAACTTAAAAATGGTAGAAAATCTTGTTGGTTTGATTGTCACCGGAGGTTTCTCCCTATGAACCATCCGTACCGGGGGAACAAAAGACTATTCACAAAGGGCAAACGTGTACGTATCCCCCCACCTCCATATCTTTCAGGAGAGCAAATTGAAGGTCAACTTGATTATTGGGGAGCTCAGGACACAGCAAAACGTGGTGGTAACTGGCTTAACATCCCGACCAATCTCCCAGATGGATACCTTGTCGAACATAATTGGCATAAGAAGAGCATTTTCTGGGATCTACCGTACTGGAAGGATCATCTATTGCGCCACAATCTTGATGTCATGCACATTGAGAAAAACTTTTTCGATAACATCATGCACACCATCTTAAACGTTTCAGGCAAGTCTAAAGACAACTTGAAGTCTAGATTGGATTTGCCTCTTATATGTTCTAGAGTTGAGTTACATCTCACGGGAGATGGGAGAGCTCCAGTGCCTATCTTTAGATTGTCAAGCGAAGGCAAATCAACATTCTTCAACTGGGTTACCACCGAAGTTAAGTTCCCAGATGGATACGTGTCAAAACTCTCTAAGTCTGTGGAGCAAGGGAAAAAATTCTCTGGTATGAAGAGTCATGATTGTCATGTGTTTATGGAGAGATTATTGCCTTTCGCATTTGCAGAGCTTTTACCAACGAACGTGCATGAATCACTTGCAGGTATATTTTCTATAACGATATATAAATATCTAAACAAATGATGCGTGAAAAATTACATTTGTGTTTTTGTTGATATTGGACTATGGTTTTAGGTGTTGGCGCATTTTTTCGAGATCTGTGTGTGCGAACTCTGACGGAGGATGGAATTCAACAACTAAACAATAACATCGCTATATTGTTGTGCAACTTAGAGAAGATATTCCCTCCGTCATTCTTTGACGTTATGGAGCATCTTCCTGTCCATCTTCCTCACGAAGCCGATTTAGGAGGGCCCGTTCAGTTTCGTTGGATGTATCCTTTTGAGAGATTCATGAAACACTTAAAAGGAAAGGCAAAAAACCTGGCTAGGGTTGAGGGATCAATTGTTGCGGGAAGTATAACCGAAGAAACCTCTCATTTTAGCTCATATTACTTCTTCTCCAACTGTCCGGACACGAAAAAGAGCTCCACGTAGGTACGACGATGGTGGCATCGCGCAAACGTATCCAGTTTCTGATGTCCCAGATATATTCTGTGCAGTTGGTAGGCATGCCGGAATCACAAGAGAGGAAGACTGGTTCTCATACGAAGACTACAATTGCGCACACACATATATTCTCTTACAATGCGACGAAGTCAGCCCATTTTTGAGGTACATATTATAGTTACCAACTATGGATTGAAGTAAGGGTTATTTTTGTACTTATATATGTTTTGAAAACATTTGTTATAACTATATTTTGTATTAGTGAATTCATTCGCCAAGTTAACGAGGCTTTCCCAAATGCTTCCGCCGGTGAGATTGAAAAACGTAAAGATCTACACTTTGCTAAATGGTTGAGAACTCAGGTACGTTCAAAACAAATTATATATATTCAGGTCATCTGTAAAAACATATATATAAATGTGTATACTATATTTACAATGTGTATACTGTATTTGCTAGGTTGCTTATGGAGACACATCATACCCTGTATGGTTTAGAGAGTTGATCCAAGGTCCGTTGGGGAAAATTACGTCATCTCCAATGTATTTTACACGAGGTTATGTGTTTCATACGTTTGAACGTGGAAAAAATAGAGCAACTGCAAACTATGGTGTGGTAGTTCGAGCCGGGGACACAGATTTTTATGGCATTATACAAGACATTGTTCAAGTGCAATTCCCTGGTTTGGTTAACTTAAAGTGCACCCTTTTCAAATGCGAGTGGTTTGATCCAGTTCTCGGGCGAGGGGTTCGAGTAGGAAAGTTTGGTGTCATCGATGTTAACGGATCGCGTTCTTATGCAAAGTACGATCCATTTGTCCTTGCATCACAAGCGGATCAAGTTTGTTTCATTCCATATCCACGTGTCAGAAAAACAGGGATCTCATGGTTATCTGTGCTTAAAATAGCTCCCAGAGGAATGATAGTTGAATCTGACGACGCTCCTATGCAATATGAAAATGCCGTGGATCTAACAACTCCAGAACAAGATATAGACAACATCATTCTTACAGATCCGCAAAATCGAGAAGCTGAAATACTTCCGGATGCTACCGATGCAGAAAACCCCGAAGACGATTTCGCAAACGAGAGTGGAGAAAGTACCGATGAGGATGACGAGAACTCAAATGACGATTCAGAATGAATCATATATTACTTTGTCTTTTTATTTCATTTGTATAACAACATTTTTATTTGTATGCTGGATAATTTAAATTTGCAAATTTTTCGAATTTTTAGAATATTTTAATGATATAAAAATTTTAATTTTAAATAAATCATATAAGCATTTTTATTTGTATGCCGGATAATTTAAATTTGCAAACCTATACATTTTCGAATTTTTCTAATACGTAAAATAATTTTAATTTATAAAAAATTTAATATAAAAAAATATGTAAGAAGCGTGGTTCGGAGATTAGCGTCGAATTTGCGTCGAATCCATCATTCTGGGCTAGTTCGACGCTAATTCGACGCTAAATTAGCGTCGAATTAGCGTCGTATTGACCCCATATGAAGGAATCGACGCTAATTCGACGCTATTCCTGCACCAAAACCCCTAAATTAGGGTATATGGTAAAAAATTTATCATCAGAGTGAAGCATATTTAGTTACGATTGAATCTTAGTAGCGAATACATAAGAATTTATTCATAATTAAATTAGTTAGATGTAATATATCAAGATTTCAAATAACTATATAGTTTTACATATAAGTTCATACCTTATATGAACTCATATAAATAAGTACGAAAAATTTCAAAATTTAAAAATATTCGGAAACAACAAAGAATGAAATGACAAATAGTGTGTTCATATCAGTGACGGTTTCGTTACCCTATATCAAAAACAAAGTGCTTACACTTAGCGTCGATCTAGAGTCGAATTAGCATCGAAGGGGCAAATTTCGACGCTAATTCGACGCTATAAGCGTCAAATTAGCGTCGACATTTTAATTTTCCGATGCTAATTCGACACTAAATCAACAAATTTGGCACTTAGGGTTTAGGGTTTAGAACGTAAACCGCATCGAATTTTTGGTTTTGACGCAAAATCGACGCTATATTGAATTAATTTGATTTAACCAATGGCGGTAAACCAAAAAATTTCAAACAGATTTGGTCAAACCGATTGAAAATTTTTAAACCATTCGACGCTAAGTCGACGCTAATTAGCGTCGAATTAGCGTCGGATCACGGTTTTATTTTAATCGAACAGACCTTCTTCTTCTTCTTCCTCACTTCCGCAGCCATCCACCGCGATTCCTCACTTCCTCAACGCCACCGTCTCTTCTTCTTCCTTACTTCCGCCGGAACAGCTCTCTCTCTCCCTCTCACCACCGCGCATCTCTCCTTCTCTCTCTCCCCTCTCTCCACCGCCGGCTAGATCTCTCTCTCCCTCCCACCACCGCGGCTGCCTCTCTCTCTCTCCCTCCCACCACCGCGATTCTCTCTCTCTCTCTCTCCCTCCCACCACCGTCGACTGCCTCTCTCTCTCTCGGCCTCCCACCACCACCGCGATTCCTATGGTAATATTTTTTTTTTTTTTTATAATTTTTATATATATTGGTAATTTTTTATATATAATTGGTAATTAAATTTGATTTTAATTTGATATAAAATAGATTTAGGAAATATATAGGAATTAAATTTTAGGATGTTTGATATGAAATAGATTTTAATCAATATATAGGAAATATATTTTAGGAAATTTGATATTAAATAGGTTTTAGGAAATATATAGCAAATATTTTTTAGGAAATTTGATATTAAATTTAGGAAATATATAGGAAATAAATTTTAGACAACTTTGATATGAAATATATTTTAAGAAATATATACGAAAAATATTTTAGGAAATTTGATATGATATATATATTTTAGGAAATTTTGATATGAACAAAGTTGATTTTAAATAGATTTTAGGAAATATGTAGAAAATAAATTTAGATTTGATAAGTTACTAATTTATAAATTTGGCAAAAATAAAATCGAATTTATGAATTTATATTTTATGAAATTTATTTATGTAAAGTAAAATAAAAGAATTTATCAATTTTTTGAAAATTATGGATTTATGGATTTATGTGTTTGTATTTATAAAATTTAAGAATTTATGAATTGTTCTACAAAATTTCTATAACAATTGTTTTAATTTATTTATGAATTTATATTTTACATGTTTTAATTTAATAATTTTGTTTTATTTTATAGGCGGATCGAGCACCTCTTTCATACGGCCAGTTATTTGGCGACGATGTTACGGTTCCCGGATCCGATGCTCGACGCGGATCCGGATCAGCGTCGGGGTCCGGTTCGCAGGCTGCGAACTATCGTCCTCGGGCTCCGCCACGGGCTCCGCCCCGGGCTCCGACACGAGCTCCGCCACGGGCTTCGCCACCGCCACCGCCACCGCCACCGCCTCAGCCAGAGACACAGCCAGAAGAAGACGAAGCACACCCTTCCGATGAGCACTCTGAGCCGCCACCGGCAAACGCGCCTCTGATTATGCGGATTACCGAGCTTCTCCGCCAACCTGGACGAGAGACACGGGTCCAGAGTCTCCATCCGATGAGGCCTCCTGGTACATTATGGTATGATTACATCTTTTACAATATTACTAATTGAAAAACGCTAATTTTGGTTATTTAATTTTTAATTAGAAATTATAATTAAATCATTGTAATTTTTTTTAACAGGTTTAGCGATAACAAGGTATCGCGTTCGGTCACCAAGGCCATCGCTGCCTATTTCACGATGCCCCACGCTAATTGGAGCCAGACCCCGCAGCATGTTCGGGATATTTGGTTCGAGTCATGGGCGGTAAGTCATTTTGTATTATTTATTTTTATTAATTAAAGTATTTAATTTTAAATATATTTCTAACATTATTCGTATTTTTGTAGCAAGGGTGGCACTGGGAGGAATTCCGTACTTTCGACGTGCGAGCGGAGTTCGAGCGTAAGGCGCTAAAGCGTCTAAACGGCTACGTCGGGAACTTGAAGAAAGCGTGGCGCGCGAAAGGCGATGCGGGGAGGCCGATAGGGATGGATCCCGATGTTTGGTCGGGACTAGTGCGGTTTTGGGAGGACCCCCATTCAGTGATTAGAGCGGGGAAGTGTTCTGCAGCTCGTCTTACGCCGGTGGCCGAAGGAGATGGACCTTCAAAGCATTGTGCGGGTCAATCATCATACGCCACAGTACGCATCAACATGGTAATATTTTAATTAACTTAATTTATTTAATTTATTTTAAATATTTATTTATTATATATTATAATTTTTTATATGTTTATTTTTGTTTAACAGGCTGCCGGCGGTGATCTTCCTCCGATGCACAAAGTGATGGAGAAAACTCATCGGAAGAAGGATGGGACGTTTGTTACCGCTCAAGCGGAACAAACGTTCAACGAGTACAACGCACGACTGGCAGAGCTAGACGAATCTGTCCAGTCTACGATGGGTGTCGAAGATTTGGATAGACTATACGAGGAGGTAATTTTTTAGATTCTTATAATATATTTAAAATTATTTTTTATTACAATATTTTGTATAACATTTTTATTTTATAGGTTGCACCGAAGAAGAAAGGACGAACGATGGGTGTTGGATCCATCAGGGATGTCCCAGCAGCTTCTACGTCTGCTCGATTTTCCTACACGTCGGGTCCGTCTCAGCCGGAATTGACGAGACAGTTGGATGCTGCTAACAGTAGGATTTCGCAGCTAGAGACGCATATAGAGACTAGACTCGGAGCATTGACGAGTCTTTTCAACATCATCGCAGAGGATCATCCGTCATTAGCAACTGCCATGCAAGGGTTGCAGTTTCCTCCACCGCCTCCTCCACCTGACGGTCCATCGCAGTTCGAGCAGGAATCCGAACAGATGATCCGAGACGATGTCATCAACCTAAGGACCCAACAACCGCCTCCTCATTAGCGTTTTAATTTTTTTTTTTCGGATAATTTAATTTTTGTAATATTATTATTTTTAATATATTTTATAATTTAAAAAAAAAATTTTAATATTTTATAATTTAATTTTTATTATATTTTATAATTTATAATTTAAATTTTTTTAAAAAAAATGTTAATAACGACGCTAATTCGACGCAAATTAGCGTCGAATTAGCGGCGTCTACAAGAAAGAAATCGACGCTAATTCGACGCAAATTAGCGTCGAATTAGCGTCGTTAGCTTTGCATCGACCTTGATCGATGCTAATCCGACGCAAATTAGCGTCGAATTAGCGTCGAATAATAGCGTCGTTTTAGCGTCGAATTTTTTTCCGCCGCTAATATAGCGTCGAATTAGCGTTGAAAATGGTTTAGCATCGACGGTTTAGCGTCGAAACGTACTTCGACGCTAAAACGACGCTAAGCCGTTTTAGCGTCGTTTTAGCGTCGAATACTGCCGACGCTAAAGTGCTGTTTTTTTGTAGTGGGATATTTCTCAACCAAGAAAGTTTCTTAGACTTTTGGTCTAGGCAATCATTTGGACAAAAGGTTATATGACTAAAATATTGTTTCATTGAATTGACCGTACGATTCATGACAACCTCCGAGCCAGCTTCTCCCGCAAGCGCTGCCAAAGTTTACACTCTCATTGGTTCATCATCCACTTTAACTCTTTAACTCTTTAACACTCACTAGCTTTATCCTCACTTTTTGAGTTTTTGTTTTATTTTTTGGCCATGGAAGCTTCTTGTCTTTCCATTTGTTAATATATTCACATTTTATTATGATTTTTTTAAAAGTATATTTATTTCCTTTTTTTTAGTAGGAAATGTATTAAATTAAAACATAAAACGATAGTTTCTTAGAAATAAACGCTATAGTTTTTTTCATTTACTAAGAGCATAATCAATGGTAGTGTTTAGAAGTTTTTATTAGGGGTTCTAAAAGATTAAAAACAATTAAATAATACATAAAATACTTAAAACCCCAATAAAAAGTTCTAATTTTAGAAATTTAGAACTCCAAAAATTATTTATAATAAAAAATTATTTATACTTAACACCCCAAATTAAGAAAATACCATTGATTATGTTCTAAGATATATGTTCAAAATACAATGGTTTTGTGATTTACTACTGGTTCTTTAACAAACAAAAAAATGATTTACCATTGATTTGATTCGTAGCATATAAATCTAAAAATAAAACAGTCATAATAATGTGTATATTCAAATAATGAACAAAAATTCATGTTTTTCGTAAGATCAAATCTTCTTATAAATCTATTTATATAAGGGAATATAATAAGTTGACAAAATCAGCAGGGAATACGCGAATAGAGTTTGTAAGAAATGAGAAGTGGAGTGGAATACACGAATGATGATGATGAAAGCATTTATTTTTTATTTCTTCAAATTTGTGACAGCTAAAAGTGGCAAGAAAGCTGATTCCGACAACGCCCAGAACCATCGTAGATTAAATTGGATCAAGTTGAATGATAACCAAGTTGTCCATTTTATTTTACGAGCAACTCAAGCGGAATTTTTTTCTTCTGAAACTCAAATAGTTGAGGAATAAAAATGATACATTGATTAAAGAAAAATTTGGCTCAATAATTATAAAAAAAAATATAACCCACTATATAATCAATTTTCCTCCATCCAATAGTCACAATATTGCCACACATACCATTTTTGTTAGCTTTTGAATTATATATATATTTTTTTGGATTATTCACCAAATTGATTTTTGATTTTTTTTAATCGTCTAGATTTATAAATTATTAAAAATTATGAGAACAATTACGCAGATGATTATATAACGAATAATTTTAGCCTTGACATATGGAATTAGCCCAGACGACTCTACTTGTACGACGCTGAAAATCTTTTGTAAAAAAAATTTACAAAAAAGTTAAATAACCGTTTTCCTCCCTCCACTCAGCAAGTACTCATACATGGTGTATATGATATCATTTGGTTGACACATCAAGAAATCAAATGGGTATAATTAAAAATAAGTAAATGGAAAGTTAAGTTAAAATGAATTATGTAAAAGTAGAAAGTCAATTAATGAACCCCATTTTCATTAGTTTAGTTTTTAGATGGATGTCAGTCAAGTCTTGTTCAAGGATTTTTTAGGTGATAAACATTATGTTTTTTCAAATGTCGTAGTTCTAACCGGAAAATTATCCTCAATCGAAACATATGTTTTAAAATAGCATAAATTTATAGTGAAATTCCAACCTTAACTCAAAATGTTTATGTGTCGTAGAAAACACTAAATGTTTATATTTTGAGTTTTGAAAAATTTAAGTTGATAAAATACAGTTACACCAATCGGTATACTAATTTGGATAATTTAAAAGAAAATAAGCAAAATGTTTACTAATTTTATACTCAAAATGTTTTTTCAAATTACGTCTAACTATACTCAAAATGTTTATGTGTCGTAGAAAATACTAAATGTTTATATTTTGAGTTTTGAAAAATTTAAGTTGATAAAATACAGTTAACTAGTATACCGATTAAATGGTGTAACTGTATTTTATTTTCAATGGTCATCCGTTTTTCAAAATGGTCATATAAAACACAGTTAAACATTCATTATTTTACATTTTAACTGTATTTCCACCTGATGATTAACTAATGAATGACCATTTAAAAGAAAATAAGCAAAATGTTCATATACAAGATTACTCTTAGACGTACCGTAAGTTTTGATCTTCAATAATTAGGGTTTTGTTGCAAACAACAAGCCATTCGGTCTAAGATATGCCCAATACAAATGGGCTTGGTTGACATTTGTTACCCAATACAACCGAATTCATTTCACACTCTATTAGGTTTTTTTTTTTTTTTTTATCGACAAACCTTTCCATTGATAAAACATTAACAGAACACCCATACAACATATCATTAGCACCAAGAGATTACATAGTATAGAAGTTGTGTTCTAGCATATTTGGACAAAAGATCAGCTTCAACATTATGCTCTCTTTTGATAAAATTGACCCGATAGTCTTTACTTGAGAGCAACATCAAACATATATCCTTCATATACATTACTAACTCATGATGATTCCACAAGTGAGATGATCCTCTAGAGTTCTTATCCTGAAGATTTCCATATACCTCTTTTGCGTCTCCGTAGAAACAAACATTATGATATCCCAACCGCTTCATTTGACATATAGCTTCTCGGAGCGCAAAAGCTTCAGCCTCCATAGATGATAGTACTGGATCTATTGGAGCACAGCCACGCACAATTTCTTGTCCTTGAGGATCCTTCAAAATCCAACCAAAGCCTGCTCTGTCTTCTGTAGATATCCAGGAGGCATCTACAAAACATGAAAATTGGTTAGGAAAACTCCCTGCAGAATTGGCAACTGGTTGTATTTGTTTTCCTAAACCATCCGATTCATTATCATTAGTATTAGCTTTCCACCACAAGCGATGCTCCTGCAGTGCCTTATTTATAATACTTGGGATCGACCACCTAATGTTTCGGAAAATAAGATCATTCCGAGCTTTCCATAGTCTCCAACCAATATAAGGAATTAGCAATGAATCTTCCACTTTATTAGAACAAACTGCTAGACACCCTTCTACATTCATTTTGAGATCATGTGAATCTATGTTCCTCTTAATGCTAAGACCATCATTATCCATGAGATTTGGTGGGTATCATTAGATATAAAATTATTAAAACACACATTCTCTCTTCCTTTTACTCAACTTTATACATTCTCTTTCATCTTTTTATTCAACTTTTATTAATTTTATATTTAAACACACTCCAACTAAAGTTTAAACTCTCTCCGAAAGTATCAACCCATTGATACAAAGACACTTTCTCTCCAAAAGTATCAACTTATCTCCTCTTTTTACTCAACTTTTATTAATTTTATATTTCAATACACTCCATTATTTCAACCAAAAACACTCTCTTTCTTCTTTTTACTCAAATTTTAATAATTTTATATCTAATGATATCCACCAAATCTCATGGATAATGATGCTCTAACATTGACAGGTGAATGTTCCCAAATTTCCTTTGAAAACCTGCATTTGAATAGCAAATGATTGATGCTCTCCTCGTGCTCACCACAGAACACACAATCCGCATCAACCATAAGCTTTCGTTTCCTTAAATTTGCCAACACTGGAAACCCATTATGAAGAACTTTCCACCAAAAGTGCTTTACTTTTGGGGAAATATGTAAATTCCATAACCTTTGGAATGAACTTGAATTCTGTTCCGGAACGAAATCATGAACTAAAAGGTATCCAGATTTAACAGAGTAATTCCTAGACCTAGTATATATCCAGCTAATAGTATCTTTAACACCCATCATACTAGGCCTTATCTTCTTAATGATATGATAATCCTCTTGGCTCACTACCTGTCTAAGCTTAACATCGTCCCAAAGTGTTGTTCCTTGAATAAACAGGTCTGAACCAACATATTCTGATCTATATCATTAACACTTCCATTTGGTTTCGGAGGTCTAGGAGGTTTTACAGGGAGCCAACTATCTTTCCAAATTCTAATCATCGTCCCATCACCAACTATCCATTTTATACCCTTAGATAAAAGAGAATTACCTTGAAGGATGCTTTTCCATGCGTAGCTAGGACGATGGCCTTTCTTTGCTTCTAACAATGTTGAATTTGAAAAGTACTTCGCCTTATATACTCTTGCAAGTAAGGAATTTGGATTTTGCATGATTCTCCAGCTTTGCTTTGCTAAAAGAGCTGTATTAAAATCTGATAAATCCCGAAATCCTAACCCTCCTTCTCTTTTAGAATTTGTGCATTTCCTCCATGCAATCCAAGGTATTTTACGCTTGTCTTTCTCCGCTGACCACCAAAAATGCCTAATAGCTCTGGTAAGTTGTCCTATTAATTTTGCAGGAAGAATAAAACAAGACATACAGTAGGTTGGTAAAGAGGTAGGTACTGCTTTAATTAAAATCTCTTTACCCGCTGGACTTAACAACTTGGCATACCAACTTTCTAATTTCTTTAAAACCCTCTGCCTTACAAACGCAAATGTATCAGATTTATTTCGCCCAATTATTTCTGGCAATCCTAAATATCTTCCAAAACCTCCTATCTTAGTTATTCCAGTTAACTGAATAATTCTATTCACTAAATTCTCTGGAATTCCCTTACCAAATGTAATTGCTGATTTCTGGAAATTAACTTGTTGGCCTGATGCTTTTGCATAAGTATGAAGGATATCTAGCATTGTTCTACAATCCTCCTCCTCTGCTTTGCAAAAGACTAAGGAATCATCAGCAAACAAAATATGAGAAATCGGAGGGCCAAATCTACTAGCTTTGAAACCAACCAACTTATTTTCCTGCATTTTCTTGCTAATCAAAGCAGAAAATCCTTCTGCACAAATCAAATAGAGATATGGTGAAATTGGATCACCTTGCCTTATGCCGCGGGTTGGAATGATGTTTCCAGCAGGTGATCCATTTATAAGTATTGAGTATGTCACTGATTTGACACACTTCATAATCCAGTTACACCATATATCTGCAAAACCCAACTTTCTCATTAGAGATTCCACAAACACCCATTCTACCTTATCAAAAGCCTTTGCAATATCTAATTTCACAGCCACGTAAGGTACTTTTATGGTCTTGGTTTGAAGAGAATGCAGTAATTCATGAGCAATTAGAACATTATCAGTGATAATTCTTCCAGGAATAAAAGCTGATTGGTTTTCCGATATAACACTATGCAACCATGGCTTAAGACGCTCAGCCAAAATTTTAGAAACAATCTTATAGGCTACATTACATAAACTAATGGGCCTATAATCTTTAACTTCTAATGGTGCCTCAATCTTAGGGATCAAACAAATGTGAGTACAATTGATTTCAGGATTTAGATCACCTGTTTGGAAGAAATGAGTGACAAAGCGTACCAGACCCTCCTTCACTGCCTTCCAGTGCTGCCTGTAAAACCCAACATTTAATCCATCTAGGCCTGGAGCTTTATTCTCATTCATAAGCTTTACCGCCTGATAAATTTCATCTTCAGTGATAGGGCGCGTAAGGTAAGCATTCATCTCTAAAGACACCTTTGGCTGAATTGCATCCAGAATTGGATCCATATCCAAGCTCCCCTCAGATTTATACAGTTTTGAGAAATAAGAAATTATCACCCTCTTCACATTCTCTTCATCAAACCAGTTACGACCCTCTTCATCCATGATTGAAGATATTCTATTGAATGATCTCCTTTGTTTCGTCTTCTCATGAAAGTAGCGTGTATTCCTATCACCAGCTCTTAGCCATTGAATCCTTCTCCTATCCCTCCAAAACTCTTCTTCCATCCTATAATTGTAACTGAGTTCCTCTTTTAAACTATGTATATATGAAAGATCTAAGGATGGAGAGTTATACGCTGAGTGAAGCATTGCCTTGAGTTCCTGGATTCGCTTCTGAGAATTACAATTTGCTCTTGATTTCCAATCAGCAATCTTACGTCTGCATATCTTCAAGGCTGTTGGAAACTGTTCTGGTGGAACTTTAACACACTCCGCTTGCCAAGATTTCAGAAGTAACTGCTCAAGCTCCTTATTATTCCTCCATCTATTATCATACTTGAACAATTTTAATCCCTTCCATGTTTCTTTGACAGTATGCAACATCAGAGGCCTATGATCAGATCCATTCCAATTCAAAGCTTCAACATAGGCCCCTGGGAACATCTCCTTCCAATCTGGATTTGCTAGAACCCTATCCAATTTTGCTTTTACAGTATGCTGATATCGATTCCCAACCCATGTGAACTTTCCCCCTAGCATCTTTATCTCTTGAAGAGCCGATACACAAAGCATACTTCTAAACAAAGCAAAAGAGTACTCCGGTCTCATCCTTCCTCCCTGTTTTTCCTCATTAGTTGCTATATCATTCAAATCTCCTATGATGACTCTGGGCTTACCATCATAGATTCCTGCCTTAGTCATATCTATCACTCTTTCCCACTGCAAATTGCTCTGCTTCCTTCTTGGGTTCCCATAGATATAAGATAGCCAAAAACTACTTTCTCCATGTGATATATAAACATCCGTATAATCCATAGACGGAGTACCAACTATTTCACAAGTTACTACATCATCCCATAAAATACCTAAACCTCCGCTATGACCTTGGGAAGGTATGATAAAACTGCGAGGATATCCTAATCGGCGGCTTATGCTTTGTACATATTCCATACTCTGCATAGTCTCTATGAGTAACAAGATATTAGGTTTGTACTTTTTTCCTAATAACTTCCAATTAATATCAACTGTAACCCTAACCCAGACTTCTGCGGGACTACTATTACTGGGTATTAGGTTTTTTTTTTATTTTGTTATTGGTAGTGGCTTGTTTGAATTCATGCTGTAAATGATTTAATTATTTTGTGTTTTTTTCTTCTATTTTAGTTTTCATTCAAATCAGATTTAATGTTAAGAAAACCAGCAAGTATATACATAATTGGCACCTTACAATCTCTTTATTCATAAAAACTAAAAAGGTTTTTAGAGCATATATATTTTTATAAAAGATAAATTCTTTAGGATACCATATTTTGAAGTTGTATTTCTAAAAGTACTACCATTTCTCAAATGTTCTACAAATACCACAACACTATAAGAAAATACAGTTTTAACATCGGCAAAATTCAATGCTAATTCGACGCTAAGTCCCTTTAGCG
Organism: Arabis hirsuta; assembly: GCA_964056655.1. NCBI lineage: Eukaryota > Viridiplantae > Streptophyta > Magnoliopsida > Brassicales > Brassicaceae > Arabis > Arabis hirsuta. The sequence continues at coordinate 35,103,162 of OZ053299.1, forward strand.
TCGTTTTAGCGTTGAATTATGATTCGATTCTAAAACGTCGACGCAAATTCGATGCTAAATTTGCGACGTATAAAATTTCGATGCAAATTCGACTCCTACTTGTTCGACGCTAATTTGACGCTAATTTAGCGTCGAATTAGCGTTGACCAACGATGTTTACCGACTCTAATTCGACGCTATATTTCAGATGCATTGCATCGATTTAGCGTCGAATTGAGTGTTTTTTAAAAAATAAATAATTTTTTTTTGAAATCCGAAAATCAATTATAAAAATTTAAATATAAATCCAAAAATTTAAATTTAAATTGTCTAAAAACAATAAAATAGAAATGCAAATGTAAATTTAATGTTGGACTCTTAGGTTAACGGTATCTTGTTAAATCATAGCTTCGGCTTCTTCCTCGAACTGCGTTGGACCGGTAGGTGGAGGAGGCAGTGGAGAACGCGACATGTTTTCCAAGGCAGCTGCTAAAGCCGGGTTACTCACTGCAATAATATCCATGAGATTGGTCAATGTCGAGAGTTGGCCTTGCATCGAGGTGTTGGTGCTCCGAAGATCCGCTTGTTCCGTCTTTTCGCTCAATCTCAGCATTAGCAGCGGTCAACTGCGTTACCAACTGCAGCTCAGAAGAACTCGGAGTATAAGTATACCGAGCGGTCGAAGAAGCTGCTGAACATCCCTGATGGATCCAACACCTATCGTCCGTCCTATCTTCTTTGGTGCAACCTATAAAATAAAAATGTTATACAATCAAATTGTTAAAATTGTAATAAAAAATAAGTTATAATATCATATAGAAACCAAAAAAATTACCTCCTCGTAAATTCTATCCAGATCTTCGAGACCTAATGTAGATTAGACATAACTACCATCCTAATCTAGCTCTGCGTTGTAGTCGTTGAACGTTTGTTCCGCTTGAGCGGTAACAAACGTCCCATCTTTGCGTCGATGGGTTTCTTCATCACTTTAATAATCGGAGGAAGATCACCACCATTAGCCTGTTAAACAAAAATAAACATGTATAAAAATAAAATATAGAGTAAATAAATATATAAAATACATAAATCAAATAATCTAATAAACTTATTTAATTAAGATAATACCATATCCAATCGTATTGTGGCGTATGATGATTGACCCACACAATGCTTAGAAGGTCCATCTCCTTCGGCCACCGGCGTTAGACGAGATGCAGAACACTTCTCCGAAATAACCACCGAACGAGGATCCTCCCAATACCATACTTGTAACCACCGCGAACCAAATTTTGTGATTTTGGTGCGTACGTTGATCGACACAAGGTGAGTGTGTCGATCGACGCAAGGTTAAATTGAACCGGTTGGTTTGATTTAATTCGGGGGTTTATGGGTCGGTTTAGGGGAAATCCTAGGGCTTTCCTATAAATAGGGTTGTAGCCGCATATTTGGAGATTTAGAGTTTCCAGAAAGTTTCCAGAGAGTTTCAGAGAGGATTGAGTGTTGTGAAGAATCATTGTTGATTTCTTCGCGTTCTTGATCCTGAAAGCTTGTGAGTGTGAGTGTGAGGCTTAGGATTGGTTATTTGGATCCGTTTCTTCGCGAAGGAAGAAGAGATCTCGAATTTGGGGAGTCGTTCTTCGTGTTCTTCGCTGTTTTCTTCCTTTTTCTTTCTAGAACCAAAGTGTGTGCGTGACCATGGCTTATATGGGTAAATGAATTGATAGGATATGATTGTTTGTTGTTATTGGTTGGATTTCATGTTGTTTAGGTGAGGTTTCGTGCAGGAGATCGATGAGATGCGTTCAAGAATCGATCCGTGAGAGGATGGATTCGATTCCTGGAAATCTACATCATGCGTCGATCGACACAGATGCTCTGTGTCAATCGACACAGTGTGCATCGATCGACACAAGGTGGTTGTGTCGATCGACGCATGGCTTGTTTGGGCGAACTTGCGGTTGATTTTTTGTGTTTTTATTGTTGATTGCTCATCCTGGTATTGTATCTTTGTTTATGCATGTGTGTATAGCCAAGTAGATGGGATGACCGTCTCACTAGGTATTTATAATACCCAGTGAGACGGTCATCCCATCTACTTGGTATTTATGTTAATACTCACGCATCTCTTTGAACCATGTGATGCAGGTAGAGATAAAGTTTCATCGTAGAATCATGGCCGGAAAGAGGAGATGATCTAGTATCTCGGTTTCTTGGATGTGTTGTTAGAATTGCTAGGTTGCTAGTGAATTTTGGAAGTGTTGTTTGTCGTTATTGGTTATTGATGTGAATTGAAATTGGTTAGTGTTTCAATAAAGTATAAGATTTATTGGATGGTGTTGTTGATTAATTTATTGTGAGTTCCGGATGTTTGTGTTTTGACCGTTGAGGATTATTATTTGTGATAATAATAATACGAGTTTGGAAAATTTTAAATTTTTACGGGTTGGGTCCTTTCAGTTTGGTATTAGAGCCCTTATGGTTCTAGGGTGGGCGCACCTGACTGATTGATTATGTGAGTTAGTTGATTGATTGCTGTGTGGGTTTGGAGTCCTATATCATCTTCTTCGAGCCTTCAATGAGATTCCACGATGTGTGTTTTTGTGACTTTCTGTTTTTTCTAGTTGCTTAATTTTCTGCTATGGGTAGTGAAGAGTGAGATTACTAGAGGTACTAGAGGCAGAGGTCGTGGGGGCCGTGGAGGCCGAGGTTATCGTACTGAGCATGGGCGCGGGCGGGGACTTGAGAGTGAGTCTGTCGCCGCGAGTGTTGCCGAGGAGACCACGCAGGAGCAGGTGGCTGATTCAAAGGCGTATCAAGAGGGGTCCGTGGGTGTGGCCACTATGAGTACCAGTGTGAGGACTGGTAGGACGGTGTGGGTCCCAGTGCGGCAGGCCCAGGTGGGGGTGTTGCTGCTGGTGGAGCCCAGGATCGAGATGATCGTCTGGCGGGTCTGCTACAGTTGATCTTGGAGTAGTTGCCAAGTGGGGTGCCGACTCAGGATCAGGCTCCGAGAGTGCAGCCAGATGTGGCTGGTGTGCAGCCAGGTGTGGCTGGACTGCAGTTGGGTGTGGCTGGTGTTCAGCTAGGTGTGGCTGGAGTGCAGCTAGGTGTAGCTGGTGTGCAGCCGGGTAAGGCTGGGGTCTAGCCGGGTATGGCTAGGGTTTTGCCGGGTATGGCTGGTGTGCAGCTAGGTGTGGCAGTTACGATGGAGCTCCCATCCTATCTTAGGATGATGGAGCAGATGCAGAGGATTGGTACGAGATTTTTCTCGGGAGGTGCCAAGCCTGAGGAGGCCGATGAGTGGTGTTTGAGACTGGAGTATAACTTTTGCTCTATCAGGTGTCCAGAGGGATATCGAGTTAATCTACCGGTTCATTACCTAGAGGGTGATGCGCATCTCTGGTGGATAGGTGTTGAGGCCACGAGGGTGCAGGCAGATGGATCGATTGGAGTCGAAGTTTCTGGAGTTGACTCAGGGTGATCGGTCTGTGAGGGAGTTCAACCCGGACTTCAGTCAACTTCTTTTTCATGCGAGCAGAGGCGTGGAGGGCAAGCAGGCCCAGGTGAAGAGATTCTTGAGAGGACTTTGATCGGACTTGAGGACTCGTTGTAGAGTGAGTAGGTTCGCCACGAAGGTGGGGTTGGTGGAGATTGCTGCGGCAATTAAGAAGGACCTGAAGGAGCAGGTGGTGGTGGTTAGTCTGCATGTTCAGCAGAGGAGGTCACAGCAGGAGGTGGGTCTTAGCAAGGGCGGCAAGCCTGCGTTAGAACAGAAGAGGAAGTGGGAGAGCACTTCCGAATCGAGTCAGGGCGGTCAAGGTGGTTCAGGATGCTTTGGGTGTGGAAGCATGGATCACCAGGTGGTGAGTTGTCCAAAGAGGAACGAGCCTCGGGTGTGTTTTCACTGCAGAGAGCCGGGGCACATCAAGCCGAGGTGTCCCAAGCTGCAGCAGATGGCGGTGGTGGCAGTTCAGCCAGTGGCTCAGGTTGCAGCGGCACCGCGGGTGTTCACTTCGGTGGAGGCGGATGGTTCTAGCGCCAGACCGATCACATGTAATTTTTGAACTTGACTTATTAAATTCTAATGTGGTTGAATTGAGTCTGTTTTAAAATTTGTGAGTATGTGCTAGAATATTAGGGTTCTTAGGCACATGAAATTTGTGCAGGGACCTTCGTAGTGGGCGGTTGTGAGTCTAATATACTTTTTTATTATAGAGCTACGAATTGCTTGATTAATCTGGAGTGTGCGGAGGGCAGCGGAATCCAGAGCGATTCCGATGAGCTATCGAGAGTAGTTAAGGTTACTGGTGGCAAATTTTTGGCTACTTTCGGGCGGGCTCGTGGTGTGGATATTCAGGTGGCGAGAGAGTTGATGCCAGCAGATTTGATTATTAGTTCGTGGAATTGTATGATGTCATTCTGGGTATGGATTGGCTGAACCGGTACAGAGTTCACCTGGAATGTCATCGAGGACGAGTTGTGTTTGAGCGGGAGGCAGAGAGGTTGGTTTATCAGGGAATGAGGCCGACTTCAGGGAGCCTCGTGATTTCGGCGATTCAGGCCGAGCAGCTAATTGAGAAGGGCTGCGAGGCGTACTTGACGACAGTTTTAATGGCAGAGGCTGTTGAAGAGGTTGCAGTTGGGGATATTCGAGTTGTTCAGGACTTCCAAGATGTTTTCCAGTCGTTGCACGGATTACCACTGTCTCAGTCGGATCCTTTTTCGATTGAGTTGGAGCCTGGGACGACTCCGATATCTAAGGCGCCTTACCGTATGGCTCCAAAAGAGATGGCAGAGCTGAAGAAGCAGCTGGATAATTTTTGGGGAAAGGATTTATCCGACCTAGTAGTTCACCGTAGGGTGCACCGGTGTTGTTTGTGAAGAAAAAGAATGGGAGTTTTCGGTTATGCATCGATTACGGGGACTTAACCGAGTCACTGTAAAAAACAAATATCCTTTACCGCGGATTGATGAGTTGTTGGATGAGTTGCGAGGGGCTACTTGGTTCTCCAAGATGGATTTGGTTTCAAGTTGCCATCAGATTCCAATCGATGAGGCAGATGTTAGGAAGACTGCTTTTAAGACGAGGTATGGGCACTATGAGTTTGTGGTGATGCCTTTCGGGTTGACGAATGCACCAGCATCGTTCATGAGGCTGATAAACGGAGTTTTCCAAGAGTATTTAGACGAGTTTGTGATCATCTTTATCGATGATATTCTGGTGTATTCGAGGCGTCCTGAGAAGCATGAGGCTCATCTGAGAGTGGGTTTAGAGAAGCTGCGGGAGCAGAAGCTGTACGCGAAGTTGAGCAAGTGTAGTTTTTGACAGCGAGAGATGAGTTTTCTCGGTCATGTGGGTTCGGCAGATGGAGTTTCTATGGATCCGGCAAAGATAGAGGCAATCAGGGGATGGCCTAGACCGAGGAATGCCACTGAGATCAGGAGTTTTCTTGGTTTGGCGGGTTACTACAGGAGGTTTGTCAAGGGATTTGCAAGTATGGCGCAATCGATGACGAAGCTGACAAGGAAAGATGTCTTTTTTGTGTGGTCTTCAACTTGCAAGGAGAATTTCGGGAAGCTGAAGAAGATGCTGACTAGTACACCGGTGTTGGCGTTATCCGAGTCGGGTGAGCCTTACGTGGTGTATACGGATGCATCGGGAGTTGGTCTAGGTTGCGTGCTAATGAAACAGGGGAAGGTAATTGCATATGATTCGAGGTAGTTAAGGAAGCACGAGTGCAACTACCCCACTCATGATTTAGAGTTGGCTGCAGTGATTTTTGCTCTAAAGATTTGGCGATCTTATCTTTATGGCGGAAAGGTGCAGGTGTTCACAGACCATAAGAGCCTGAAGTATTTCTTTACGCAGCCAGAGCTGAACCAGAGACAGAGGCTGGATGGAGTTGGTAGCAGATTATGATCTGGAGATTGGGTACCATCTGGAAAAGGCGAATCTGGTTGCAGATGTGTTGAGTCGGAAGAGAGTTGTTTCGGCTCAAGAGTGGGGTATGGAGGCTTTATCTCACAGGAGCTGTTGGGGTTAGATGTAGCTAACCAGGAAGATTTGTTGAGCAGGATTCGAGTAGCTCAGGAGAAGGATCAAGGTTTGATTGATGCTTCTCAGGTGGCAGGTTCAGAGTATTAAGTCTCGGAAAAATGTGACAATACTTGTGAACGGACGGGTTTATGTACCCAAGGATGAGGATCTGAGGCAAGAGATTCTGAGGGAGGCTCATTCGAGCATTTTGTCTATTCATTTGGGGGCGACCAAGATGTACAAGGATTTGAAACGGTATTATTACTGGGTCGAAATGAAGAGGGATGTCGTTAACTGGGTTGTAGCATGCAATGTGTGCCAGTTAGTGAAGGCGGAGCATCAAATTCTGAGCGGTTTGTTGCAGAGTTTACCCATTTCGGAGTGGAAGTGGAACATGATTACTATGGACATTGTGACTTGGTTGCCGGTTTCGCGGACGTATGATGTTATTTGGGTGATTGTGGATCGTCTGACTAAGTCAGCATATTTTCTTACCATTAAGAAGACCGATGGAGCATCGGTGTTGGCTAAGAAGTATGTGCGAGAGATAGTGAAGCTGCACGGGGTGCCAGCGAGTATCATGTCAGACAGGGATCCTAGGTTTACTTTAGAGTTCTGGAGGACATTCCAGGCTGAGATGGGCACTAAAGTGCATATGAGTACAGCTTATCATCCTCAGACGGATGGGCAGTCCAAAAAAGACGATTCAAACAGTTGAGGATTTGTTGAGGATATGTGTGCTGGATTACGGTGGTCATTGGGTAGATCACCTGAACCTGGTAGAGTTTGCGTATAACAACAGCTATCAGACGAGTATTAGGATGGCTCCATATGAGACTCTGTATGGGAGGCCATGTCTGACACCATTATTCTGGATTCAAGTGGGGGAGAAGAGCATGTTTGGTGCAGATTTCGTTAAGGAGACAAGGGAGAAGATCCGTATCTTGAGGTTGAACATGAAGGAGGCTCAAGATCGGTAGAAGAGTTATGCCGATAAGAGTAGGAAAGAGCTAGAGTTTGAGCTGGGAGATCTGGGGTATCTCAAGGCAGCGATGTTGAGGGGTCCTAACATATCCATTTCAGAGAATAAACTAAGTCCGAGGTTTATGGGTCCGTTCAAGGTTGTGAAATGGGTTAGGCCATTAGCTTATCGGTTGGAGTTACCTCAGAGTATGAAGGCTTTTTATAAGGTCTTCCATGTGTCAATGCTATGGAAGTGTTTACATGAGTCTGAGGAGGTGTTGGCTAGGATTCCGGAGGATCTTCAGCCCAACATGACATTGGAGGCGAGACATGTGACGATTCTCGAGAGGAAAGTCTAGGTTCTGCGCTGGAAGAAGATACCGTTAGTGAGAGTCGTGTGGGACTTTGATGGTGTCGAAGAGGAGACTTGGGAACCAGAAGCGAGGATGACTGCAAAGTTCTCAAAGTGGTTCGAGAAGCAAGTGGAGACCTGAGTTGTCTTTTTCTAGTTTTCAGTGTCTGTGATAGCACGTGGCTATGAGTTATTTATGTATTTTTCGTTTGGTGATGTAACGATTTATACATTGTTGAGATTTAATGAGATAGGTTTCTTATTAAATGTGTTTATAAGACAGGAGTTCTTATGATATGACGGGTGTGTTATGAGGTTGGTGTGGAGAGCTAGAGATAGAAGTTCTATGTGAGTTAGAACATGTCTATCTTATAGAGAGACTATGAATATAAGTTCTATGTGAGTTAGGACTTGTCTATTTCCTAGGGAGGGCCGGGAATAGAAGTTTTATGTGAGTTAGAACTTGTCTATTCCTGGGGAGAGTCTGGAGACGGTGTTGCATGATTCTAGGTCGAATCTGTGTTAGTGGGGGAGAGTTGTAACGACCGCGAACCAAATTTTGTGATTTTGGTGCGTGCGTCAATCGACATAAGGTGATTGTGTCGATCGATGCAAGGTTAAATTGAACCGGTTGGTTCGATTTAAGTCGGCGGTTTCTGGGCCGATTTAGGGGAAACCCTAGGGCTTCCCTATAAATAGAGCTGTGACCGTATTTTTGGAGATTTAGAGTTTCCAGAAAGTTTCCAGAGAGTTTCCAGAGAGTTTCCATAGAGGATTGAGTGTTATGAAGAATCATTGTTGATTTTTTAGCGTTCTTGATCCTGAAAGCTTGTGAGTGTAAGTATGAGGCTTTGGATTGGTGATTTGGATCCGTTTCTTCGCGAAGGAAGAAGTGATCTCGGATTTGGGGAGTTGTTCTTCGCTGTTTTCTTCCTTTTTCTTTCCAAAACCAAAGTGAGTTCTTGATCATGGCTTATTTGGGTAAAGTAATTGATAGGATACGATTGTTTGTTGTTATTGGTTGGATTTCGTGTTGTTTGGGTGAGTATTTTTGGAGGAGATCAATGATATGCGTTTAGGAATCGATTCTTCCCAGTCAGCTTCGTCATCGACTATGCCATACTCGCAAATTCCTTGATGAACCTCCGATAATAATCCGCCAACCCGAGAAAACTCTGGATCTCAGTGGCATTACTCGGTCTAGGCCACCATCTGATAGCCTCAATCTTAGCCGGATCCACAGAAACTCCCTCTGCAGACACCATATGGCCATGGAAAATCATCTCTCGCTGCCAGAAACTGCACTTACTCAACTTCGCGTACAGCATCTGTTCCCACAGCTTCTCCAGAACCACTCTCAAATGAACCTCATGCTCTTCAAGACTCCACGAATACGCCAAAATATCATCAATGAAGATGATCACGAACACATCCAGATACTCCTGGAACACCCCGTTCATCAACCTCATGAACGGTGCTGGCGCATTTGTCAACCTGAAAGGCATCACCACGAACTCATAATGCCCATACCTCATCCTGAAAGCAGTCTTCCTAACATCTACCTCGTCGATAAGAATCTGATGGTAACCTGAAGCCAAATCGATCTTGGAGAACCAGGTAGCCCCCGCAACTGATCCAATAACTCATCAATCCGCGGTAAAGGATGCATGTTCTTCACAGTCACTCGGTTAAGTCCCCGGTAATCGATGCATAACCGGAAACTCCCATCCTTCTTCTTCACGAACAATACCAGCGCTCCCTAGGGTGAAACACTAGGCCGGATAAATCCTTTCCCTAAAAGATCATCCAGCTGCTTTTTTAGCTCTGCCATCTCTGCTGAAGCCATACGGTAAGGCGCCTTAGATATGGGAGTCGTCCCAGGCTCCAACTCGATCGTAAAAGGATCAGACCGCGGCGGCGATAATCCCTACAACGACTGGAAAACATCCTGGAAGTCTTTAACAACTCGAATATCCCCAACTGCAACCTCTCCAACAATCTCTGGCATCACTATCGTCGCCAAATACGCTTTGCAGCCCCTCTCAATCAGCTGCTCAGCCTGAATCGCCGAAATCACCAGACGCCCGGAAGTCAGCCTCACTCTATGGTAAACCAACCTCCCCGCCTCAAACACCACTCATCCTCGACGACAGTTCAGATGGACTCTGTACCGATCCAGCCAATCCCTCCTGAGAATGACATCGTACAATTCCACCTAACTAATGATCAAATCTGCTGGCATCAATTCTCCCGCAACCAGAATATCCACGCCACGAGCCCACTCGAAAGTAGCCAAGGACTTGCCGCTCGCAACCTTTACTATTCTAGGCTGCTCACCGAAATCGCTCCAGATTCCGCTGATCTCCGCACACTCCGGAGTAATTAAGCTATTCGTAGCTCCAGAATCAAACAAAACATGGGACTCACATCCGCCTACTACTAAGGTCCCTGTACAAATCCCATGTGCTTAAGAACCCTAACACTCTAGCACAAACTCAAAATTTGCAAACATACTAAATTCAAACACCATAATAATTTAAGAACTCAAGTCCGTAAATTACCTATAATCATTCTGGTGCTAGAACCACCCACCTTTGCCGAAGTGAACACCCGCGGTGCTGCTACAATCTGAGCCAATGGCTACACCACCGCCACTGCCATCTGCTGCAGCTTAGGACACCTGGCTTGATATGCCCCAGCTTCCTGCAGTGATAGCACACTTGAGGTCCCCGTGACTCGCTCCTCTTCGGGCAGCTCGCTACCCGGTGATCCATGCTACCACACCTGAAGCATCCCGAACCACCCTGACCGCCCTGACTCGGTCTCGAAATGCTCTCGCACTTCCTCTTCTGTCCCTGAGCAGGCCTGCCGCCCCCTGCTCGGACTCACCTGCTGCTGCACCGGTGGGCTAACCACCACAGCCTGTTCTCTCAGATCCTCCTTAATCGCAGCAGCTGTCTCAACCAACTCCACCCTTGTGGTGAACCTGCTCGCTCTACAGCGAGTCCTCGGATCTGGTCGAAGTCCCCTCAAGAACCTATTCACCTAGGCCTGCTCGCCCTCTAGATCCCAACCAGCATGCACCAGAAGTCGACCGAACTCCTCATCGAACTCCCGGACCGACCGGCTACCCTGAGTCAACTCCAAGAATCGCAACTCCAAGCGATCCACCACCGCCTACGGAAAGTACTTGGCGTTGAACTCCACCATAAAATTCTCCCAGGCCATACGCGCTTACGCTCTCCTAGCCACCACACCTCGCCACCAGAGATGTACATCACCGTCAAGGTAATAAACCGCAAGGTCCACCCGGTATCCCTCTACACACCTCAAAGACTGGAAGTTACGCTCTAATCTACTCGTCCACAAGTCCGCCTCCTCAGGCTTTGCACCACCAGAGAAAAACCCGGTGCCAATCCTTTGCATCTGCTCCATCATCCTAAGGTAGGATGGAAGCTCCTCAGCAACCACCACACCCGACTGTACACCAGCCCTCACCAGCTGAACACCGGCCACACCTGACTGCACACCAGCCACACCTGGCTGCACTCCCGGAGCTTGACCCGGAACCGGTACCCCACCTGGTAACCGCTCCAGAATCAACTGTAGTAGACTCGCCAGACGATCATCTCGATCCTGGATAAAACCTGCGGCAGCACCCCCACCTGGGCCCATCGCATGATCGGCCACACTGGGACCCACACCAGCCCTCACACTGTTACTCATGGCGGCCACACCCACGGACCCCTCCTGAAAAATCTGCGAATCCGCCACCTGCTCTTTCATGGTTTCCTGGGCAACACTCGCGGTAGAAGACTCACTCTCAAGTTCCCGCCCGCGCCCACGTCCACCACGACCACCTCATCCTCCACGGCCTCCACGACCTGTGCCTCTAGCAACTCTAGCCATCTCTCTCTACACTATCCAGCATAACACTAAATACTAAAAGCTCAGAGAAGATGATCTAGGACTCCAAACCCATACAATAATCAATCGACTAACTCACATAATTAGTCAATCACTACACCCGCCCTAGAACCGTAAGGGCTCTGATACCAAAATGAAACAACCTAACCCGTAAATTTAAAATTTTTTCCTTTCGGATTATTATTATCACAAATAATATTCCTCAACGGGTCAACAACACAACTACAGAAACAATACAATCGATACCCAATAACAACATTCAATAAATCTCATATTTATTGAAAACCCACTAAACCAATTCAATCCATAAACCATAATCCAACGAACATTCAGCAACACAAACCAAATAACAATCCAGCACAATTTTCGAATTACTAACACCCTAGCGATTCTAACAACAATAACCACTCAAACGAGTCCCTAGACCATCTCCTCTTCCTCGCCACGATCCCACGATCACAGCTTGTCTTTACCTGCATCAGATGGTTATACGAGATGCCACAAATACTCAGTGAGACGGTCATCCCATCTACTAGGCTATACACACATGCGTAAGAGAATGATACAATACCACAAACTGCACGTGCGTCGATCGACACAAGCACCATGTGTCGATCGATGCATGATATATCATAGTTTTTACCAGTTTTTTACCATGATATAAGTCCTTTTTATAAAGTCTTTTTGGTATTTTCGCGTCTTTTGGAGTCTTTGTAAGCTAATGGGCGATTGGAGCTTAATGGGAGCTTTTGGAGCATTTTGGAGCATTGTGAAAAGAAGAGCCAAAGTAACCAAGTCGGAGACAAATTTTGGAGCTTGGGTCGATCAACACAAGCCATGTGTGTCGATCGACACGCATGTCTGATACGAGAAGAAGTTGAGTTTTTAAGTTGTGTCGATCAACACAGAGACTGTGTGTCGATCGACACGCTCATGCCCAACGTGAAGATTGAAGAATTTCCTCTTTTGCCCAAGAAGCCCAGAAGTTTGCAGAAAAGCCCAATCCGACTTTTAAACATTGTATATAGTTTTTATTTAGGTTTTCATGTTTAGATCTTGTTTTTAATTGAGACTTGGAGATAGAGAGATTTGGAGAGCTTTTGGGAGAGATTTCTAGACTTCAGACCTTCATCGATTTTGAACCCCTTTGTATCTCTAGCTCTATCATTTTATGCAAATTATTTATCTCATGATGTTTTCTTCATCTATGTCTAAGTAGTTTGCTTGTTAGGTTTTAGGGAATTCGAGGGTTTGATGAGAAATTGTTAGGATTGAAACTCTGTTAGGATATATTTTTTTGTTTTTCATATAGATTGCTTTAACTCTGATTTTAGGATTGATCAACTCAAATTGGAAACCCTAGGTTGATTTAATAGATGCGAAAGTATTATTAACAACCTGACATAATCTTAGATGAGCAAAATTATCTATTCGTAAAAAAATTTGGCTTAGTAATTTTGTGAACAATTGAACTTGAACTTAATGCTTGATTTTATTCACTAAGTTTGCAAAGAAATTTAGAATTTAGGGATTTAGTCATAGATAATCTCTTCAACGAAAGTTGATTGGTTTTATATTCGTGTTTGAGTTATAGAATTGCGCTTAATCAAATCCTGACAGTCTTTTATCCTTGATTTTGATTCATTCCTGCGAATTACTCATAGCCTAACCCTTTGTCTCATTGATTACTAGAACCTAAATCTCAATCTGCTTGTTTTGCTTTGCTATTTTTATTTCATTCATACATATTTACTTAGCATAATTTGAATTTATTAGCCTTTTGTATGAACCGATTCCATATGGATTCGATCCATAAGTATTACGACGATCTCTTAATTTGAGGGAGTAGCTCAAAGAAATTTGAGCATATCAAATTTTGGGGCCGTTGCCGGGGACTCGATTTCACCAGTCGATTTTTGATATTAGAATTTTGTTTAAGTTTTTTTTTTTTTGTTACTTACTTGTTCTTTTCTCTTTGTTTTGTGTGTTTCAATTTTATGCCTAATCGCATTACCAGAAACAACCGGAACGATGAGCTAGTTGATCTCAATCTTGAGATTGGAAAGTTAGAGCGAGCTAACCAAGCAGCGAGAAAGATAGCCAAGATGAATCTGATAGTTCTTATTAGAGGTGAAGATGGGTTTCTTCAAGATGCTGAGGGTCACAGACGCAATGCTCAGGGTCAGAGGCTAGATGAGAATGGAGTTGTGATTGTGGAGGAACCTGAGCGAAATGTTATGCAGCGCTAAGAGCCAGCTGGGTGTGGACACACTCTAGGAGAGTACAACAGACCTGGCGAGTTCTATGCCAATAGGGCAGCGATTCGTCCTCCTATTTTTCCAAGGAATGATTTTGAGCTGAAGCCTGCTTACTTCTCACTTGTGGCTTAGCACCCGTTCTATGGTCTTTCTTCTGAGCACCCCATGGACCACATTGAGAGGTTTGAGGGCTTAACATCTAGCATTAAGCCCAATTGAGTGTCTAGCAATTACCTCTACTGCAAGCTTTTCTCCTACTCTCTTAGTGGAGAACCAGCTTACTGGTTGAAGTAGTTGGAGCTGGGATCACTGACTACTTTGGAGGACACCAAGAATGCTTTCCCTAACAACCTCTTTAATGAGGCAAGATCCGAGGATTTGAGGACTAAGAGCTCTACTTTCAAGCAAGGACCGACTGAGGCATTCAAGGCTTCCTGGGTGAGATTCAAGGCCTATCAGAGAGATTGTCCACATCATGGGTTCAGTGATGTGCAGTTGTTGGGTATCTTCTTCAGAGGTATTGATTGGAGGTATCAGATGGCTCTAGATTCTGCTAGCAATGGGAACTTCAACACTAGATATCCGGAGGATGCACTGGTGCTTATTGATAACTTGGCTTCTAGCAATAGTACCAAGAACGCAGACTTCGAGAGGAAGAAGTTTGGTGGGAACGTGGATGGAAGTCAGATTGCTGAAGTGAAAGCCAAGATAGATTTTGTGCATAACCTTCTAATGGGGAAGAAGACTGTTCAGTTTGCTCAAGAGGTAGAGACTTTTATTCAAGAGGAAGAGCAGGATGAAGAGGATGTCAACTACATCAGTGAGACTGGTTTTCAGGGTTAGAGGTTTGATAATCAGAAGCCTTTCCAGAGCAACTACACTAGGAACTATGGTTCTTCTTCTTATCAAACACCTCCTGCTCAGTCATCGGAGAGCGAGATGAAGTCTATGCTAGAGCAGATTTTGGAGGGTCAACAGAAGATTACGGTAAGCTTTAACGGGAAGATGGATGCTATGTACCAAGACTTGAATGGGAAATTCGAAGCTTTGAACACCCATGTCAAGAAATTAGATACTCAGTTTGCTCAGACCGCAGGGAATTCAAGGAGGCAAGAAGGGTTTCTTCCATCTAGGACGGAGGCAAATCCAAAGCATAGTGTTACTGCCATCACCACAAGGAGTAGAAAGACACCTGGGGAGCCAGTAGTGAAGAAAGGACTTAGTGCAGAGTAGCTTGTGGAGATTGAAGATGAAGAGATTTTCGCTCCAGACCCCGTGTCGATCGACACAGGTCAAAAATCTCGATTCTGGAAATTACGTAATCGGTGATTTTTCACCCAAGGTCGACACGAGGTCGACGCAGAAAACTCATGTCGATCGACAAAGGAGTGTGTCGATCGACATGGGTCCCAGTTTCACCCAACCTCTTCGAAACCTTCGGCCATTGCAGAGGAGAGAGTGTATAAGCCTAAGATACCCTATCCTAAGAACCAGAAGAAGTCTAAGCAAGACCTAGAGGATGCTAGGTACAAGGCTATCATGGATAAGCTAGTTGTAGAGCTTCCTTTGATTGATGCTATTAGGACTAGTCCGGTGATCCGACGTTATGTGAAGAGGATGGTTACAAAGAATTTGGGTCTTGAGGAAGGAGTTGCAATGATTTCTGAACAGGTCAGTGCAGTGATTCAGAACAGCGTTCCAGAGAAGCTCACGGATCCGGAAAGCTTTGTGTTGGATTGTTTGATCTTCAAAGAGAGGTTTCCGAGGTCTATTTTTGATTTGGGATCTGGTGTCAACCTAATGCCACACTCAATAGTTGTTGTTTTTGGAATGACTGATTTCCAACCTACTAGGATCTCTGTTATCCTCGTAAACCGGCCAGTAAGGATCCCAGAGGGTGTTTTGGAGGATGTTCCAATCAAGGTTGGGGATTGCTTGATCCAAAGATCCTCTTATTTTGGGTAGAGCGTTCTTAGCTATAGATGGTGTTATGATTGATTGCAAGGGAGGTAGTATTACGTTGAATGTGGGAGATTTAGAGATGAAGTTTCAGATGGACAAGCTGATGAGGAGACCTACCATAGATGGCCTGACATTCTATGTAGACACACTCACCGACATTGCACAAGAAGTCTTCAATGAGATGCATCCCATTTATTCTTTGGAAAGAACTTTGGTAAACTCTGTGACAGTTGAAGGACAGCTTGATGAGGTTGCTAAGGGGTATGCGAAGATGATGGATGCTAGTAAGAAAGTGATGCAGTTGGTTGGTAATGTGGAGTTGGTTAGAACTTCAGTGAAAGCTACAAAGATCAGTGATTGGAGTGAACAAAAAGCTCCAAAGATCGAACTCAAACCACTCCCAGCCGGGCTAAGGTACGCTTTTCTTGGTCCTAATTCCACATATCCAGTCATTGTCAGTGCTTCTTTGAACAATGCAGAGCTCACTTTACTACTAAGTAAACTGCGCAAGTTTCACAAAGCTCTTGGCTATTCTCTTGATGATATTTCAGGGATCTCTCCGGACTTGTGCATGCATAGGATTCACCTTGAGGATGAGACTAAGTCATCGATTGAGCATCAGAGGAAGCTAAATCCAAATATGCAAGAGATTGTCAAGAAGGAGATCTTGAAACTTTTGGAGGCTGGGATAATCTATCATATTTCGAACAGTTAGTCCGGTTCATGTGGTTCCTAAGAAAGGAGGAGTCACAGTGGTGAAGAATGAAAGGAACGAGCTGATTCCTACAAGGATAGTGACGGGGCATAGGATGTGCATTAACTACCGGAAGCTCAACGCGGCCACCAAGACATACCACTTCCCTTTGCCTTTCATTGATCAGATGTTGGAGAGACTGGCGAATCATCCCTACTACTGTTTCCTCGATGGGTACTCCGATTTCTTCCAAATCCCCATCCATCCAGAAGACCAGGAGAAGACCACATTTACTTGTCCCTATGACACTTTTGCATACCTTAGAATGCCCTTTGGACTATGTAATGCTCTTGCGATGTTCCAGTGGTGTATGATGTATATCTTCACAGACATGATTGAGGATTACATGGAGATCTTCATGGATGACTTCTCAGTCTACGGTTCTTCCTTCCTAGACCATCTCCTCTTCCTCGCCATGATCCCACAATTACACCTTGTCTTTACCTGCATCACATGGTTATACGAGATGCGTGAGTATTATCACAAATACTTAGTGAGACGGTCATCCCTTCTACTAGGCTATACACACAGGTATAAGAGAATGATACAATACCAGGTGAACACTCAACGAGACATAGCACGAGCAATCAAACAAGAATTGCACAAACTGCACGTGCGTCGATCGACACAAGCACCTTGTGTCGATCGACACTCAACCCTGGTGTCGATCGATGCACTGTTACGTCCCAAGAATCGAGCCGATTCTCACATGACTCGACTCTTGGTCACATCACATCGATTTCCTGCACAAATCCACTAAAAAACAACACGAAATACACCTAATAACAGCAAACAAACGCATCCTATCAATCCTTTTACCCAGATAAGTCATGGTCACGCACTCACCTTGGATCTGGAAGGAAAAAGGATGAAAAGAGGATGAAAAACGCGAAGAACTACTCCCCAACACCGAGATCTACACTACACTCACGAGAAATCACTCCAAGAACGATCTCCCAAGCCTCTCAGACGAATCTCCTCTCACAAATCTCTCTGGAAACTCTCTGGAATTTTTCTGGAAACTTTCTGGAAACCAAAAGTCACCGAAAACGTGGCCAACTCCTATTTATAGGGAAACCCTAGGGTTTCACCCTAAACTGGGTCGCAAACCAACACTTAAATCGAACCGATCCGGTTTGATTTAACTTTGCGTCGATCGATGCACGACCAAAAATCACAATTTTGGTTCGCGGTCGTTACATTCCAGAGGTTACTGTGACTTGTATGGACGTGGGGCATATCAAGAAGACACTTAAGTTTGCTCTCTTATGCACAAAGGGAAACGCTTTAGAGAGACCAACAATGCTTGAAGTGTCTAGGATTCTGAGATATGGATACTCTAGTACTGCTCTCTAGTAATTACCAACAGCGCAAACTACGAAATCAGAAGCAACTTCAATGCGAAAGACGATTTTTGATTCATCCATTATTTTAATGGATTTGGTGGAGTTCTAAAACCACACAAATTCCACCAAATTAGAAACTCCACCAAATCCACTAAAATTCCACATTTAATACATCCCCTTAGTGTGTTAAACAAAAGCATTATCTAATAATCCATTTTTATATCTATGTTATCACTTCAACGGATGGTTGAATATCAATTTGGTCATTCCTTACGGTTATGGAGCAACAAAATCAGAGAAAGAAGCAAATCAATTTCAATTTAGATATTCGGTTCGGTTACAGACTTACAATTCATTAAAACCGGAACAAATCATTCATCAAACCAAGAGAATCAAAAGTGTGCTACCTTGATAGATGAATATAGTTACCTAATAAAACTTTTAGATAGTTGATTATATTCGTAAATATTAACCATGTAGTTACATAGTTGATTTTATTTACATCTACATAGTTTTTACTATATACATAGATAATTAAATGTATATTTACATTATTATGTTATCAGCATAAATATTTCTAAATTATTTTCAAAATAAGTTATCATAAACAATTAAATATATAGTAAACTATGTTGCTCAATATAATAAAAAATGTTGCTCAATATATTCAACAAATATATAGTTAACTAGTGTAGTACCCGCACCGTGCGCGGGAAAGTATTATTGAAAAGATTTTTAAAAAATATTACATCTAGTATTACGTAATGTATATAAGTTTTTTTCAAAAAACAGTGTATATATCACAATTTAGATTTAAGAAATTAGTAGATATTGGCAATACTCGTAAAACATTATATTGGCAATATAAACCAAGTGTTTACTATTGCCATTGCGAAAGAAATAATTAACATATTTGAGATTGTGATCGACTGTATTTAAGTAGGTATTATTTTCAATTATAAATTTAAACTATAATCATATAATTAAAGTAGACACATGCATAATGTACATGTGAATTTAATTAATCGTGTTATGTGAGCATTTTGGATTGTTAGAATGTTTAAATGATATTAAAAAAAATTAAGAAGATGATGCCACTTATACCATGTTAATAAATTTTTAATTCATTATTCGATTTTCAATTTCTAAATCTAATTTTAGAAATCAATATTTATTTATACATTTTATCAATATTTTGTTTGAACCAAACGTTTAAAATTATTCATCAACATTATGCTATCAATATTTTTGAAAATTAACGAGTACTAAATCCTAACATGGGAGTTTGGTGCCGGTAACATTAACCGTAGCATCAAAGCCTTTATCCATTGAATAATAAACCATAGCTCGCTCGATTCGTAACCATTAACGTAAAGAGAGCCATGTTGATTTATTACCTCAAATAGTTTTAAAATGATACAATTAAGACAAAGAAACTAAAAATAAACATATAATAAAAGAGATACGATACTTTTTTCGTGAACAAAACGTAAACTCTCAACTCTAGCACCAAAACCTAAATTTATATACAAACCCGTAAATTTTGATATTATCATAGAAGAACTCGATCAATGAGTTTGCACTTGAATGTTTTTATTCTTTTCTCTAGACTAATGTTCGAATTAAAAAAAACAAGATTTTGTAAAAAAATAACATGTTTTGTCTTTTTTCTCGGTAGAGAAAGTGACTTTTCCTTTCTTTAGCGCTAATTATTTAGATTAGATTTTGGATTCTTCGTGCGGGATCGTATATGCCTAGTGTAAAATCTTGGAGTATCATATGGAAATAGTTGTAGATTTTCAAGTAAAAATTTAGTCCTCTTGTAACTAACATTCCATTCACGGAACTAAAGTTAACAAAAATCTCATAGTTGTTAATTCATGTTAATTTTGGATAACCGGAATATGTTTTATTTTTTCTTTCGGTAGAGTATCTGGTCTTTCCTCTTTTTAGCTCTAATTGTTTGGATCGGATTTCAGATCCACCATACGGGATCATATCTTTCATCTCTTATCGATGATATATTGTATTTTTTGTTGAATTTTTTTGTCATAGTCCGACCGAGACAATAAAATGCTCAAAACAAAACCTTTTGATCCCACTATCATTACATGATTTACTATTTTCTCATGGAAAACAACAACAATGTCATTAAAAGCATAGACAAACAGAAATCAATGAAATTGGAAATATAAAAGGCATCAAGACTCCTAAATCAAGATTCGAGTTAACATCATTTGAAGTGTACCACGAACCTAGCATTTATCAAATCTCTCAAACGCATTATTCACATGATCCATCTTCACAATTTCAATTATCAACTCAAACCCTTTTCTGTACAAAAATCAAGCATCTCTTCTCGGCTTTGTCTCTTCACACATCCTAGCGTTTGAAGCCTCTCTCACTATGTTGTTGCTGCTTCATTTCCCACCTCCTCAATTTTCGCCTATGTGTTATGTCTCTTTTGCAGTTACATCTTCGATCAATTCATTATGCTGCAGCTACTTTGCTTCCCACCTCCTATGTTTTTACCTCTGTTTCTGTCTCTTTCATAGTGACATTAGTTACAGAGTTTGTTGTGTTCATGACGTCAATTGGCACGGATCACCATAACAATGGCAACGAGTATTGCATATGCGGGTAGCTTCCAGTATCCAATGGCAATGGTAAGAGTAGAAACGTTTTTGATGTTACCTTTGTCGAGCTCCTTGAAAAATTCATGGTAAGAGTGGATCTTCTTCAAGGTACCCAACATACGATGAGAGATCTTCAGAGAGATTAGGTATGCATGGATCTTCTTCAAGGTATGAAGCAACATCCCTACCAAATTGTTAAAATAGAAGTAAGTAATAAATTATAGCATAAGTCTATAGTCAGAATTTGCTTTTAGATCTCAGGTGGAACCAAATAGTAAACAATGAGATTAATTATATCGAATGATCTAGGGTTTCTATCCGGATATAAACGGAAACATGTGTACACATTACCTTTAGTAAAGTATATGTGAGCCTCCCATTATATGGGAGAGCTACTTGGAGATTGTACAGACCCAATCATCTTCAGGTCTAACATTTTTGACAAACCCATATAGGAGTCTTTTGTTTTAATTTTCAAACAATCCACAACGTTCTTAGATAAAATTCAAGTTTGCATATATGGATTTACGCTCTGATGCAAGAGAAGTTGGTTTGACTGCCATGTATAGAACAATCTTCCTGCAAGAAATAAAAGAATTAAAAATTTATATGAATCTGATAACATAAACATAGAAAAAAAAACTTTTATTCTTATCTCTTTCAATAATTGTAATCGTTTGATCTCTTTTATTCATCGTTCGGAAAATATTGTACAATCCCTTATATATTAATTGGAGAGTGATTTTTTGAAAAGAGCTTATGTGTTTTCATCAAAATCATTCTCCAACTTTTAATTTGACATGACATTATCAAAAATATAACATGACATTCTCTAATTTAGTCCATTCTCTCTAATTTATTTAGCTCAAATTCAATACAAAATTTAGCCCAAACTCAAGCAAAAAAATCGGCCAAAACCAATTATTAGCCTAATTTCATAAGCACAATAAAACCTAGCAAATAATCTTTACTATATAAGGGATACATCACGACCAAAAATTTTTTGATATCAATTCAATCGACTGATTTTCACGGCCTCTAAAGATTTTTTTTGGGATATCATTGCCTTCTAATAATTTTGTTTTTGGTAGTTTTGACTTCTTTTTAATATATAGAGGATATTATTTCAGGGATATTCAACCCAAACAATTTCTAAGAAGACAATGTTCAAATATCATGATATAGAATGGTGTAACTAAATTCGCTCTATCAAGTACCTCTTCAAATACATTAATAAGGGAAAAGATCTCTTATATATTAATTGGATAGTGATTTGTGAGAAAATTCTTATGTGTCATCTCTACAATCACTCTCACCAAAACAATTGTGATATGGTTTGTAAAAATTGTGACATAACAATTTTGAATCAATAATAAAATTTTCAACAACTAAATTTGTAATTACTACCATAAATAAATCAAATTTAATCAATATATTATATTGTAATAATAAAATTATAGAACATTTTATAGAATATATATTCTTTTTAAAAATAATAATAAAGATTTACCAAATTTTTAGAAGAGATTTTGATATGTTTGTGAAAAAAACTTTCCAAGTTTATAACAACAAATATAATTATTCTTTTGAAATATTTTTTTAACGCAAAACAATTTGAAAATAATAAAAAAAAATTTTAATTGAAAAGCAACAATTCTTTTTTAATCTATGTTTCATTTATAAAACTTATTATTATATATTTTAATGTTTTAAAATATTAAATGATTTATTTTTATTCTAAATTCTACTTAAGATATCTGGCAAAGCTAAATTTAACATGTATTTTTTTTTTAACTCTAATGTATTAAATTATTATACATTTTGATTTGACACATTTATATATATAAAATTATTAAATGAAAAACTAAATTTCTGAAATTCATATTATTAATAAAAACTATATTATTGACCAAAAAAATTAACAACAAAATAGTCAACAACAATATCTATAATAAAACTCAAAACAACTACATATTCTCAATTTTTAAAGACTAAAATTAAAAACAAAATTATATAAATAATTTATCCGCGTGTAACCGGGAGAATCACCTAGTCTTGTATAAATTCGAAGTAAGAAACGTGATCTCTTTCGATGAGACATCTAAGCATGACCATCTTTTTTATAACAAATCTAAGCATAATCTTGAATTATTCATATATTCTTCTCCAACGTATGTAAAGACTCTAGACATTACAAAACAATTGAAATCTTCTCAACTATTTTGTTTTTAGATTTAGACCATTAATAATATTTGTTTTGAAAGGTAGATTAATATATATTGGTAGCTTACCAATATTCGTATGT
Organism: Arabis hirsuta; assembly: GCA_964056655.1. NCBI lineage: Eukaryota > Viridiplantae > Streptophyta > Magnoliopsida > Brassicales > Brassicaceae > Arabis > Arabis hirsuta. The sequence goes on from OZ053299.1 coordinate 35,125,681, forward strand.
TGTGTTATGTATTTTTAAATGTGTAGATTAATCTTAGAGGACTTTAAGTCAATCAGTGGCCATGTTAATTACGTTATGAGCTACAAAAGTAAAACACAAAAAATGTGTTACACAAAAAATCCATTGTTTGAAAACCTAAAATGAAACCGAGGGAGTAAAAACGAAAAGAAACCACTACTCTACTTGATCACTACCACCACACGTGTAAAAGACTTTAAAATCCAGATTAAAAAGGTGTAAAATAGGTTATATCACAAAATACAACGAACAAACCTTTTGGAATAATCCTATTCAGCCTCTTGTTTCAATATTTTGATCTCCATAAAATAAAGCAAACAATCACTACATTAGACATCAAGATATAGTTTCCTTAGAATAATAGTTACGGAGAGTTCTAGGGCCTTTTTCGCTACAGTGCGAGTTGCTTCCGACGATAGTTTCGGTCATTTTCACCAAATTTGAGCTTCAAAATTACCTCAAATCTTTTTAATTTTCTCAAATTTAATATTTTTAGTAGCTAGTGGTAATGGAGAGAGAAGTTTGGCGTGCTTTCCATCAACTAAGTTTGGGGGTAGAACAACTTCCGATTCAACTCCCGGCGGAAACTAGAAGCAGAACGGAGCTTAATAGTGAGAGGAGTTTGGTGGTTCGATGTTTAAATCCGCAATATCAAAAACCCAAGTGGTTGAAGAACACACTTCCTGTAGCTTGGAGGATGGAAGGGCGTGTTACGGGTCAGGTGAATGATGATGGGACGGTTCAATTTTTCTTCAATACAGAACATCACCCTATGTCAGTTTTAGAAGACGGACCATGGTCCTTTAAGGAGTGGGTGGTGGCTGTAGATCGATGGACAAATCGGCATCGCCCAAATTATTTAAAGGAAATCTCATTCTGGGTTCAGATTTGCAACCTACCCAACGAACACAGAAATGCTCAAACAGTGCTTGATATTGGCAAATACTTGGGCAGAGCTGAAGAAGTCAATATTAAAGAGCCTACAAGAGAGGATCCAGCTGAAGTTTGGGTGAGAATCACAATGGAGGTAAATCGTAAGTTGATATTTGCCAGATATTTAGATCTCCAAGATGGTTCTGAACCCATTCTCTTTCGGTTTATTTATGATAAATTGAGGAAGTTCTGCAAGAGGTGCGGATCTTTAACGCATGACAATTCAGTTTGTAGTGAGATCAATGTTCAGCCTATTCTACCCATTGTGGAGTATTCGCTTCCAATGAATAGAGTCTCGCCTGAAATGCATAATGATGAAATGGATGAATCTGCAGAACACAATGACAGGGAGGAGTATGTTGGGATAGAGGATGATGCAACAATGCACATTGTTGATGAGGAGCAACGTCAAATTGAAGCAATTTCAGAATTTAATAGAATTCTGGCTTCAAGGGACACTCAAACTCCACAAATAGAAAGTGGCAGTGACCTTCCGCTTGTGGTAAGAGAAGTTGGTTCTTCAAGTAGGAATACGAAGCGTAAGGCTGAGGAGCATGATATTGATGATCAAAGTCCTACAAGCAAAGCTAGAACTCAAGGCCAATGGACATAAACGGGTTTGGTGGTTTCTCCAAAACCACCAAACTGGAATTGTCAGGGGTTGGGGAACCCTCTGACAATTCCATACTTGAAGGATATCAGGAAACAATATAATCCTGATATCTTGTTCCTCATAGAGACCAAAAAGCATGTTAGGTATATGGAACAATTAGGTGCGGAGCTAGGATATGCCCACAATTTTGTTATACCGGCTTGTGGGCAGAGTGGAGGTTTAGCTATCTTTTGGAATACTGCTGTGAAGTGTAGTTTTGTACATAAGCTTACTTTACACCTCACGCAGATATATATAGAGGAGGGAAGAGTAGATTATATGCTGTTATATGTTTATGGGAATCCAGAAAGGAAGTTCAGGAATCAACAGTGGCAGAGATTAATTAGTCTTGCAGAAGATGGCTTGATTATGGATCAGCCAACGATTTTGATTGGGGATTTAAATGATATTATGTGCAATGATGAAAAATTGGGAGGGCCAAGGAGATCGAAGAATTCATTTGCCCTTTTTAGAATATTGTTGAGTGTTCTAGGTCTTCATGAATTGAAAGCGATAAGAGGAAGATACACTTGGCTTGGTAGACGGTATAAGCATGACATTAAGACTAAGATTGATAGGGCTTGTGCAAATGCGGCTTGGCATGATTTATTTCCAAGAGCCTATGTGAAAGTTCTTAATTGGCTAGGATCTGATCATAGGCCATTGGTAATATATACCGAGGAACAAAAGTGGAAAGGGAAGAAGTTATTTCGGTATGATAACCGATGGAGATTTAATCCTCAGTTTCAGGACTTTGTAAAGGAAATCTGGAGTTTGGAGTGTGAATCTTTTCCTCCAGAAAAATTTCATGAAGCAATTAGAAAATGCAGACATAGAATTGCAGAGTGGAAATCCAATCAAATTTACTAATTCTCAGAGACGAATAAAGAAATTGAAGGAAACTCTTCATGAATCGTATGATTCTCACCCCATGGATTATGATTATATTAAAACTTTAAAAGCTTATTTGAACAGTGCAATACAGACTGGAAGAGGAGTATTGGAGGACAAAGAGCCGTATGCTTTGGCTTAGAGCTGGAGATCAAAACACAAGGTATTTTCATGAAAAAGCCAAACAAAGAAGAAGTTGTAATAGAATTATTTCAATAAATGATGATAAGGGCAGAATTTTTTGTACTGAGGAGGAAATAAGTAAAGTCATAGTATCCTATTTTGATAAGCTATATACTTCTGAGTGCAGTGATGAAATAGAAGCATTTCTTCAGCCTCTGAAGCCGAAAGCCACCTCTGAAATGAATCATCACTTAACTAAGCCAGTCACGGAGGAAGAGATATATGCTGCATTACAACAAATGAACATCGACAAAGCACCAGGCCCTGATGGTATGAATGTAGGGTTCTATAAACATAATTGGGGAATTATTAAGCATGAAGTGATAGAGTATGTCAAGCATTTTTTATCCATGGAACCTTTGATCAGGAAGTTAATCGCACTCATATATGTCTTATTCCTAAGATAAATAATCCAATGCAGGTTAAAGATTATAGGCCTATTAGCTTGTGTAATGTAGCATATAAGATTATATCTAAGGTGTTAGCAGAAAGATTGAAGCCATGGTTGGGGCATATTATATCAGAAAATCAGTCTGCATTCATACCAAGAAGATTAATTACTGATAATATTCTCATTGCTCATGAACTTTTGCATTCTTTGCAAACTAAGAAGCTCAAAACGCCATACATGGCTTTGAAGCTCGATATAGCTAAAGCTTTTGACAATTTAGAGTGGAAATATATTGAGGCAATAATGAAAAAGTTGGGTTTTGCAGAGAAATGGTGTAACTGGATTATGGCATGTGTCTCTTCAGTGAGTTATTCAGTGCTGATTAATGGATTGTCAGTGGGGCATATTATACCATCAAGAGGAATCTGGCAAGGTGATCCAATCTCTCCTTATTTATACCTACTAAGTACTGAAGGGCTATCTGCTAATCTTTATAATTGTGCACAAGAAAAAAGAATTACGGGGTTTAAAGCTAGTAGAGGAGGACCTTTAATTACACATATGTTCTTTGCGGATGACTCGCTTGTTTTCTGTAAAGCTATGGAATCTGATTGTAAAAGTTTGTTGGCAGTTCTGGATAGGTATGCAAGAGCATCAGGACAAGCGGTCAACTTCCAGAAATCTGCCATTATGTTTTGAAAAGGAGTTAGTGCAGATGCTAAATGTGTTATCTCCCAGCTAACACAAATCCAAAAACCAGGAGCATTCGGCATGTATCTTGGATTGCCTAACATGATAGGAAGGAGTAAAAATGATACCTTTTCATTCATCAAACAAAGAGTTATGCATAAGGTGGAAAACTGGTATTCTAAACTGCTTTCTCCTGCGGGTAAAGAAGTCTTAATTAAAGTAGTAGCCACAGCCCTACCTACATATTGTATGTCATGCTTTCTTCTCCCTGCAGGTATGGCTAATCAAATAACAGTAGCCATAAGGAAATTATGGTGGTCAGGGAGTAAAGATAAACGTAAGATTCCTTGGATCGATTGGAAGAAGATTACAGAATCTAAAGTTGTTGGAGGGCTTGGTTTTAGGGATATTAGAGATTTTAATATAGCCTTGCTTGCTAAACAGACATGGAGAATATTGAACAATCCCAAATCACTTCTAGCTAGGGTCTACAAGGCGAAATATTTTAGGAACACGAATATTCTAGAAGCAGCAAGAGGAAGCAAGTCGAGTTATGCATGGAAGAGTATTTATCAGGCTACTCAAACTGTTTCTAAAGGAATAAGATGGGTGGTTGGGAATGGACAACAGATTAAGGCATGGAGAGATAATTGGCTGAATGTGGGTAATCAACCAAAACCAGCAAGGTGCAAGCAGAGCAATGTCTCCCCTGAAATGAGAGTTTCTGAATTGATGCATCCAGGTGTCGCAGAATGGGACAACAATAGGTTGAGGCAATTGGTGGAGGATGAGGATATCCCTAGGATCAAGCTAATCAAACCAAGCATTTGCGGAGGAGCAGATCATATTTAATGGCATTATACAAAGGATGGTGAATATAATGTCAAATCTGGATATCATTTCACGCACTCATTAAGAAACAATCCGGCTTCTCAAGAGAAGAAGAAGATTTTCCAGACATTATGGGCTCTTAAAATTCCACCAAAGATAAGGCATTTCTGGTGGAAAGCTATCCACAATGGACTACCAGTAGTAGAGAATTTTAAAAAAAGAGGGTTGAGACTGGATAGCTCTTGTCAAGTATGTGGAGAGTATGAGGAGACAGTTAATCATATGTTGTTTCATTGTCGCGTAGCAAATGAAACATGGGAGCTACCACCAATAGTATCCATCACAGAGGAAGGTAATCCTGTCTCTACTAATCATCCCTCATTTAATATTGGAAGGCTAATGGAACTCAATATGCAAAATGTCCTTATTTCCCTTTATTGGTTGGAGAATTTGGAAGTCAAGGAATAATTTAGTTTTTAATGGGAAGCGGGATTTGATCCCTAATATTATAACTAAAGCTTTAGAGGATCATAAACAATGGATAGAAGCACAAAAGGAGGTTGATGATTACTAGGAGAATAAACATTTACAAGTTAGGAAGAGGTCAGAACCGCAATCTATGGAGGATTTGTTTAGATTGTCTCATACTTGGTTTTGTAGTGTGGACAACTCATGGGAATCAGAGCAGGCTAAAGCAGGTATAGGCTGGAAATTGTTGGATAATGCAGGTTCATGTGTTATTATGGGTTCTTCATCTATTGAACCGACTGCAAGTGCATTGGAATCAGAAGCTTTTGCACTTAAGGATGCAGTACATCAGGTGAGGAGACATGGTTATGTGAATGTTGCATTTGTAGGTGACTCTGAAATTTTAATTAACACGTTAAGAAGATGCATTGATGGTGACTTAAGGGGTCAAAATCAACAAGTTATCACCTACTGTGAAGATGTTAGGAAAATGCTTAGGGCTACTAATGACATTCATTTCAAATTCTACTTTGTTCCCCGTTCTGTTGTACATGTACATGATGCAGATATTTTGGCTAAGAAAGCAAGGTTGTTATGCTGTAACTATATTATCAAATGGTCTCTTATATAATTATAACATTGTAAAATTCTCATTAGTAATATAAAGTATTGTCGACAAAAAAACAAAAAAAAGACATCAAGATATAACCATGCTCAGTAATCACGAAAACCAAATATTTCATAACCTACAATTATATTTTTGTTTGTCAAAGATCGTACAAAATTATACACAGCAAGATAAAAAATTTAGAATCGAACTATCCTTGTTATACCTTGGTGCATATTTTCTTCTTCTCGACCCCTGCTGCTTAAAATCCACTCCAACGTATCGTAAAATCAGAAGATTATGTTTAGAGCTAGAACGATACATAAATAACAATAAACATAATGTATCATTGTTTTTTAACAATAAACGACTGACCACCTACAATATACAGCAACACATCCAAACAAATGCTCATTGTTAAAGCTTAAACGAAATCAATATTAAAGAAAATAAGAGTAAAAAAACATCCAAGTCAAAACAAATAGAATAACTCAATGAATAATAAATTAAAAACTGATAAACCCTAGTCTAGTAATATAATAATAACACTAATAACTATTATATTTATGTGGTTCATATACCTATATCTCAAACTTTCCTACCTATTAATATGAATCTAACCCGAGCTAGACTTAAACTACTTGCTCTTGAAGAGCCAAAGGTTTATCTGACAAATCTTCACAGTAAAGCTCATACTATACGCTTTGGTTCAATGAAATCTCAAAAAATAATCATAATTAGCATTGTATAGCATGAAGAAAATTAACCTCTTTAAAACCATTAGTACGTAGCATGAATTAACACAAGAGGAAAGCTGCATTGCAATCGTATATCCCAAAAAAAAATGTACATGTGTATCCCACCAATCTTATGCAATAAATCTAGCATCTCAATTGTTGAAGATTCATTCAAAACCAAAACTCTAATAATTCCCTCCTCTTCTTCTGTCATACTTCCGGAAGTAGATCCCCCAATTGAAAATCTAGATCTCACGGGCCATGACTATACGATGAGTAGCTTTCAGACATCAACAGGGACACTTACAGGTTGAACTCCACAAGTTGTATGCCATATTTTTTGTATGGACGGTTAAAGGCGAATTCATAGAGAGCTCTATCAAAGTTATAACCATACGTCTCCATTAAAGCTGTATTAACAATGATGATACCAATAGAAGTGACAACATCGAACACCTCCAAATTTCCCAAATAACTCATAGAGAAAACCGTTACTTGCAATCACAGAAGTTTATGCACATAGCTTCGTTAATACACATCTCTCATCAAACAAAACCCAAGGCAACAAAATACACAAAATCCTCATCTGTATCATCGCTCTACACAAAACCAACCAAACACAGTTTCTCATCAAAACAAAAAGGAAGAACCAAGAACACACATTCAGAAATCGCTATCGCCGTCAAGAGCCTAGGCTTTCTTTTATGCTGAAATTTTAAGTATCGGATTTATTTATAAGATTTCATTAGGGTTTCATGGGTATTTTAGATCAATATAAATGGGCCTGAAATAAATTTTTACAAAACCCCAATATAATACTAACAAATTAAATCGTCATAAAACATAGATGGCAAATGGTGTAATTTTGAGATTCATTAAGGATATTTTCGGCAGACCAAATCTTAAACTCGTTCTCGAGACGACATATAAGCAAATCGACTTCTCAAATATAAGTATAGATATGCTAAAAATTTAAACCAAGAATACAATTGATATGTTAAATACTAAACACATAATCAACCGCAAAATAAAAAATTCCTTCTTTAATTTTTTTGTTTTTTTTTTCTTTCTTCTGAAAAGTTATTCTCAAGTTGACACATAAACAAATCTTTTATAGATATAGATAATATCTATATAGGTAATATACTCGACAAAAGATAATCGTTGATATATATGGAAAATATCTATATAATAGGTAATCATATATATTATGAGAATATCCTAAACATTAAGTAATAATACAATAATAACATATATCTTAAAATTTTAAGATTTTATAGTATATGATAATCAATACGATCTCAAATGTATTGATAGATATATTTAACCGTAGATATCCTAGCTGCATTAATGTTTATGTAAAAATCCTTTAGTACAATAATAAATACTGAACCGCCCATTTTCGTTAAAACGAAATAATAAGTCCATCATCGATTTTGTTTTGGTTTATGAAAACCAAGTCGCAAATTAAACGATTGGTATACTTTCATGTTTTTTATCCATTTAATATAATAAAACGATTTTGTATCAATATTTTTTTAGAAAGTTGTTGAAATAACCTCAAATTTGAGGTAAATTGCAAATGTAACCTCTTCTTTCTCTTTTCTTAAAATTTGAAATAACCAACCATAAAATTCAACTTATTCACGGAAATGCCATTATATTTGAATTAATTTTTTTTTTTTTAAATCAGACATTCTAAACTATAAAATAAACAACCAGATATATTAACTTATTTACAAAAATACCATTATCATCAATATTTCCAACCACCATGAACAACCAAAATGAAGCTCTAAATGCTTCCCCAACTAATTAGGAAAGGATAACAGCTTTATTTGTGAGCTCATAACTTCTTCCTTACCCATTTCCTCTCTAATTTCATCTAAAAAACTAACTAAATTTGGTTTTCAAAATTCTTTCTCTCATAATCTATCGATTTTTAATAGTTCTTTCATAAATGACGGCTGGGCTTCTTTGTTAACGGTCATATTATAAGTTTCAGGTGCTTGAAAGAGCTGAAAACCGAGCTCTACGTGTGAAAAAGAACAAAAAACCGTGTTTTTCGATTTTGTAGACTGCACCAGAAGTCTACTAGTCAACGAAAGGTTAGATTTGCAATTGACCTTTTTTAAAAATATTCAAAGTAGACTGCTCGTGAAGTCTACCTGTTTTCCTTTGATAAAAAAAAAACACTCGTAGACTTCATGTACAGTCTACTTGAAAATGAGTTAGTTTTGTATTTGACGAAAACTTTGGCTTTAAAGAGTAGACTTCTCCATAGACTTCTCCAGTAGACTTCTCCAGTAGACTGCAAATAGAGTCTACTGCAAGGTTATTTCTGGCATTGACCACATTGTTGACTTTTTGTGTAGACTGCATCAGAAGTCTGTTATGTACGGACGGGTTAGTTTTGCGTTTGACCAAAATCTCAGACATTGACCAGGAAAAACATTTATCAGTAGACTTCTTATGCAGTCTACTACTTATTAAATAAATCAGTAGACTTCTTAAATAAATCAGTAGACTTCTTAAATTAGTAGTAGACTGCATGAGAAGTCTGCCGATAAATGTTTGGTCAAACACAAAACTAACCTTTTTTAGAGTAGACTTCTGGAGAAGTCTACTCAAGAAGTCAACAATATGGTCAACTGCAAATGTAACCCGACCTTTTGAGTAGACTTCAGAATGAAGTCTACTAAATAAAGTCAAACTTTAGTCAATTGCAGAAATAACCTTTTTATTCAGTAGACTTCTCTAAGAAGTCTATTTGAAAAAGTCAAATTCTAGTCAAATTCTGGTCAAATGCAAAAGTAACCTAATAGACTGCTGCTGAAGTCTACTAGCGTTTGTCGTAATTGTAAAAATAATCCATTACGTAGACTTCTCGATGAAGTCTACTGGTAGACTTCTCTAACTTCATAGACTTCTCGATGCTGAGAATGATGCTTCATGGCAATGGTTTTTTACCAAATTGAGAGGTTGTATTTCTGATCAATACTCGTTGAGCATAGTTTCAGACAGGCACGCGTCCATTAAGAAGGCATGCGAGACGGTTTTCCCTTGGGCAACCCGAGGTATATGTTACTACCATCTTCAGTGTAACATTGTCACAAATTTTAGGGGAAAACAGCTCATGTACTTGGTCAAAGGCGTTGCGTATGCGTATACGCTTGATGAGTATGACCGATACATGGATTTGATAAGAAGTGTGAAGCCAGAAATTGCAACATACTTGGAGGAAGCGGATCCAAAGCTATGGTCACGAGTTCACTTCGAGGGAGATAGATATAACATAAAGACAAGCAACATTGCTGAATCTATCAATGCCGCACTTAAGGTAGCTCGAGGATTTCCCATAACATTTCTTTTGGAATTTATCCGTGAGAAGCTAGGAAGGTGGTTTCGTATAAGGCGAGAAGATGCTCTACGTCTAACAACACGCCATACTCGGGCAGTTGAATACTTGTTGGCGGTTCGTGATGATTACGCGTCTCGGATGAAAGTGGGACGCATTAATAATCTTCAATTTCATGTGAAGGGAGGAGCACGTGACTGTATTGTTTATTTGGGCCAAAACAAATGTACATGTGGTGTCTTCAACATCGAAAAGATACCTTGCACGCATGCTATTGCCGCTTTGGTAGAGAGTAAACAAGATGTCGGTACCGGTGTTTGCCCGACTTATGGAAGGGATTCTTTGTACTGGGCCTATGGGGAAAGAATTTTCTCGACAAACCCAGTCGGTGAATGTATAACATCAACCCCATGTCTGCCTCCTGACGTGAAGACTCGTCCGGGTCGGAAGAAGAAATCAAGGTGGCAAACTTGGTTAGAAATCGCAAGGATGAAAGGTACTAAACAACGGAAGATTCATGCTCAATACAATTGTTCAAAGTGCAACCAACCGGGGTATACAAAGCCGAATTGTGGTACTTAGCTGTTTTCAGTAGTACTTACATGTTGTTTGTTCACTTCTCCATGAAGTCGACTGGTAGACTTCTCTAAACAAGTCTACCAGTAGACTTCATAGAGAAGTCTACTGATTTAATTTTCTTATGGTAGCATTTCAAACTTATTTATAATGAATTTTTTAGTTTTTCTTTCTCCCAAATGTGTGTTATATAATTGTTTGCCTCCTGTATGATTTTGACATATTTAGGTTCAATATTTATTGTATAAATCAAATTTCCTGTTTTCAGTAGTACTTACATGTTGTTAGTAGACTTCTCCATGAAGTCGACTGGTAGACTTCTCGAAACAAGTCTACCAGTAGACTTCATAGAGAAGTCTACTGATTTAATTTTCTTATGGTAGCATTTCAAACTTATTTATAAAAATATTCCATTATGAGAAGTACCAAATAACGCCAATACAAGTGAAAACAAACTCCATAATGATATTTTTTAACAAATAAATACAATGAAATCCTATTTAGTAGACTTTGGTGTGGAGTTGCATGAATTGTTTTGCATGAGAGGAATAGCATTCCTGATCACTGGATCAATGTCTTCTTCGTCTTCCTCGATGCGTATTAAGTAGCCAAGGTGAGCGAGAGATCGTCTGTACTCTAGTTCAGTGATCTCCTCCACATCAACATCCGTAGCACTTCCTTGATTGTCATTTGCTTGTTCTTGTCTCCCAAATGGTTGTTGTGGCTGTTGTGGCGGCTGTCGGACTGTTGGGTTGGCTCTCAATGCGGGGAGGGCGAGTACGATTTTCCTTGCTTCCATTGCCTTGCTGCCATTGATAAAGTGCAAGTCAAATAACAAATAAGAAACAAAAAATACAAATCTACAAATTAAGTTTCAAACCTGTTTATTCTAGCAGACTAAAGAGTAAGAGGTTTTTAGAGACAAGAGAGAGATAGCGAGGAGACGAAAGAGATATATACAGCAGACGCGGAGGGATACGAAGAGGTAAAAAAGGAAGATTGTATCCGTATATTGTTTATGACCGTTAGATTGTTTCTAATCAACGGCCTATGTAAAGAATTAGGTAATCCTCACCTTCATTAATTAGCCAGTGAAATAAGTTTGTTACAAGAGAAGTCTACTAGGTAATACAGGAGAAGTCTACTACAGAGAAGTCTACTAGCGGACTTCTCTGTAGTAGACTTCTCCTGTTTATTCTAGCAGACTTCTCTGTCAAATAAGTTTGTTACAAGAGAAGTTTACTAGGTAATACAGGAGAAGTCTACTACAGAGAAGTCTACTAGCGGACTTCTCTGTAGTAGACTTCTCCTGTTTATTCTAGCAGACTTCTCTGTCAAATAAGTTTGTTACAAGAGAAGTCTACTAGGTAATACAGGGGAAGTCTACTACAGAGAAGTCTACTAGCGGACTTCTCTGTAGTAGACTTCTCCTGTTTATTCTAGCAGACTTCTCTGTCAAATAAGTTTGTTACAAGAGAAGTCTACTAGAGAATACAGGAGACTTCTCTGTCAAATATACTAGCAGACTTCTGTGGGAAATAAAAACTTCAATCTTCAAACAGGAGATATTGTAGCAGACTTCTCATACAAAACTTAAAAACTTCAATCTTTTACAGAGAGGGAAAATAAGTAGAGAGAGAAAGCTTGAGTAAGAAGTCGAATTGGTGTTCCGATTTGCTACGGCGAGGCATCGGCTCTGGGTATTCTCAGATTTGGTGGTTGATTTGGACTCCGGCGAGATGATTCGTCTTCATCTCCAGTTTTCGGCGTCTCCTCTTCGAACTGAGCTCTGTTCCTTTGAGCAAGAAAGTTCTGGTAGTACCTGCACAACGAGAAACAAAAATGTTGACTAAGAGTTACTTAGAATTCGACATACGACAATACAACAGAGATGTTGACTAAGAGTTTACCTGAAAATTCTCTCGACAACTGCCTCATACAACAAAAAGTTCTCTCCGTTTTGTGAATTGTTTTGGGCATAGTTGTCGATGGCCCTGTCGATTGGTCATCTCGCAACAGAGAAACATATTTCAGATTAGTGCTGCAAAATTTTAGATTGGTGTTTGAATCGACATGTATGCAGTTAGAAGTATGTGGATTTGTAACAATGATCTATACGCTCCTCAAGAGAAACAGGGTTGGTTCATGGAACTTACAAGAGATTTCTTCCCATTATCGTGTAGTCAGCGATCTCCTGAGGGGCTTCAGTGGTTGTAGTTGGTTCATACAGAAAAGGAAAGAGAAAAGGAGTCAGACAGTGAGTTAGAAGTCAGAAAAGGAACATCTTGGACAGAGAAAGTCGAAGAAACTTACATGGATCTGAGGAGAAGTCAATGCTATATCCAACCCTTTCGCGTCTAGGGAACCGAATTTCAGATGTAGCAGGGGAAGAATCCGGTTACAGATTTGGGGATCGATACGGAGAGGCCATGATAGGTGATTGATTGAGATTTTAGGTTTTTGTTTCGCAAGAGAGGAGAAAGTGAGGAGCTTCGTTGGTTCGGAACCTAGGGTTTTCAGATAAAGGAATTGTTGACGGTTCATTTTGTTCAGATAAAGGTAAATAGAGAAACCGTGATATTTGATGAAATTTAGTAGAGAAGTCTACCGGAGAAGTCTACAAGAGAAGTCTACAATGGAAGCGTACACGAGAAGATTCATGTACAGAAGTCTACCGGAGAAGTCTACTAGAGAAGTCTACCGGAGAAGTCTACAAGAGATGCGTACACGAGAACATTCACGTACAGCAGCAGATGTCTACTAGAGAAGTCTACCGGAGAAGCCTACACGAGAACATTAATGTACAGAAGCAGATGTCTACCGGTGAAGTCTACAAGAGAAGTCTACAAGATTCTGATCAATACAGAAACAAATGTCTACTATTTAAGTCTACAAGAGAAGTTTTTAGAGAGAAGTTAATAACATATCAAATTACGTTAATGTACATTAGTTTGCTACGCCGAGGTATCGGCTCTGTGTTTCTTCGGATTTGGTGGTTGATTTGGACTCCGGCGAGATGATTCGCCTTCATCTCCAGTTTTCGGCGTCTCCTCTTCGAACCGAGCTCTGTTCCTTTGAGCGAGAAAGTTCTGGTAGTACCTGCACAACGAGAAATGTTCAAAATACAAGGAAAATTTCACTCACAGTATTAATTTCACCAGGTTGAAAACAACGAAAATTTGACTTGTAAATAATTCGACATTTCATAGATGTTAGATACACATAATGACAGAATTTGACATTCAATACAATACACATGTTCACTAAGAGTTTACCTGAAAACTCTTTCGAGAATTGTCTCATACAATAGAAAGCTCGATCCGTTTCCTGTTATCTTTCGGGCATAGTTGTCGATGGCCCTGTCGAGATTGGTGTTTGAATCGACATGTATGCAGTTAGAAGTATGTAGGTTTGTAATGGCGAGAAACAGGGTTGGTTCATGGAACTTACAAATATTTCCTCCCATTATCGTGTAGTCAGCGATCTCCTGAGGGGCTTTAGTGGTTGTTGTTGGTTCGTACAGAAAGGGAAAGAGAAAAGGGGTCAGACACTGAGAAGTAAGATCTTGAACATGGGAAGTCGAAGAGACTTACATGGATCTACCTCGCAGTTAATGTTATATCCAACCCTCTCGCGTTTAGGGAACCGAGTTTCAGAGGTAGCAGAGGAAGAATCCGGTTGCAAATTTGGGGATTGTGACGGAGAGGCCATTATAGGTGATTGCTTGAGATTTTAAGTTTTAATTCCGCAAGAGATGAGAAAGTGAGGAACCTAGGGTTTTCAGATAAAGGAATTGTAGACGGGTTTTTTTGTTTAGATAAAGGAGAGAGGAACCGTGATATTTGGTTTTATCTACTATAGAAGTCTACCAGAGAAGTCTGTCTACAAGAGAAGTCTATTGGAGAACATTAATGTTTAGAGAAGCAGATGTCTACAAGAGAAGTCTATCGGAGAAGTCTGTCTACAAGAGAATTCTACCGGAGAAGTATGTCTACAAGAGAAGTCTACTGGAGAACATTAATGTTTAGAGAAATCTGTCTACAAGAGAAGTCTACCGGAGAAGTCTACGAGAGAAGTCTACAAGAGAAGCGTACACGAGAAGATTTATGTACAGAAGCAGATGTCTACAAGAGAAGTCTACTAGAGAAGTTTGTCTACAAGAGAAGTCTACCGGAGAAGTCTACGAGAGAAGATTCATGTACAGAAACAAATGTCTACTATTTAAGTATACAAGAGAAGTTGTTAGAGAGAAGTTAATAACATATCAAATTACGTTAATGTACATTAGTTTGTACATATCACATCCCGCCATAGTAGCCAAAAAATAAGGATGAGTTTTTCTCACAACTACAATATATAGGCAAGATATCTACAGTATTGAAATTGTGAGGTCCTATATTAGTCATAAACATCCAATCCAGTATATGTATTTTCGTCTGACCCACGAAATTCAGTCTCGGCGAATATCTCAGCCGCAAGCTTCTCCCTAATACGCTTTATCTTCGCATCAGACAATACAGTCGAACTAAATGGAATGCCGAGAACATGGCATTCAATGTACTTCAGACAATACACTCCACAATCCCCAACTTTCTTGTTTTGTGGTACTTTGGATGCTGGCCACCTTTCATGCGTGAATTTGGTGATTGGCCACTTGGGTCTATCTTCTACTAAACATGCTGTATGCATTAGATAAGGTACCATAACGGCAATGGGCTCGACCAAGTCTTTGATTTGCGCGAGCGTTGTATGGGTTACTATAGAGTCCCACACCACAATGTGTCTCTGTGGGAGTGATATCCACAAAGCCACCCAATGGTTTTCTTTGACATTTAAAGGTAAATAAATGTCCTCCACTTCAGTTCCCCACGTCTTCTGTACTTTTGCATACTGGGGGAGTTGACCTGCATAGTAATCCCACGCCCCACCTGGTAGCGTTTTTCCACTCCCGTCAGGATTGGGTTCTGAGTTTTTAAAGTCATTGTACCGAGTAGGCCATATGTTGCCTAGAGTAGAGTCGATGATGCAAATTTTGTCACTCCTAAACCACTCTGGATGTTCCTTGTACCGTTTTCTCAGCATATTCAACGCAGCATCCAGGTGCTGCGACAAAACAACCAAAAGAATCAAGGTTAAAGATCAAAAACTTCATAGAGAAGTCTACTGGAGAAGTCTACAAGAAAAGTCTACTGGAGAAGTCTACTAGAGAAGTCTACTAGAGAAGTCTACTGAAGAAGACTTCATAGAGAAGTCAACTAGAGAAGTCTGTCTACAAGAGAAGTCTACTTGAGAAGAGAAGTCTACAAGAGAAGTCTACTGAAGAAGACTTCATAGAGAAGTCTACCGGAGAAGTCTGTCTACAAGAGAAGTCTACTTGAGAAGAGAAGTCTACTGGAGAAGTCTGTCTACAAGAGAAGTCTACTGGAGAGAAGAGAAGAGAAGGCTTACCGTGTCTTTTAGCCATTGTTGCGGCGTTCAAAGAGTCCAAAACCACTCTACATTAGTGAACAAGGTTACGCACTGACCCCAATATCAGGAACAATCTTGTTCTCATCAGCAGCCGGTTCATTGGAGACCCCCACATGAAGAGCTGGGGCAATTTGGTTGGATTTGGTTTGCTCTTCCTTTCCAGTCTTCACAGCCTCTTCTTTTCCCTCTTTCACAGCCTCAATGCGTTCCAAGCGTTCCTCAATATAGTTGACCTTATGACCAAGGAGTTTGATATTGTTTTCACAGCGTTTAAAACCAGCATCAACCTTCTCTGACAAGTCCTTAAAATGTATGTCAAAGTGTGCTTGTATGCTCTGCACCAATGAAGGTAGTTCCGCCGTGTAACCAGACTCAAATTCTTCTCGACTCCTCTTCTCCGGTAAGCTAACAAGGCTAAGGCTCATGCTGCTTTCATTTTTCACACTAGGCTTCACCCTTGACTTCACACCCTACTTTCTTGTATCATTAGCGGAATCAATCACACCCGTCACTTGCCAGTGATCATGGGTCCATCTCTAGCCTGGTTCAGAAATAGCTGAGATTATGTTAACTATCTTCTGGTCGTAAACATCATCATCCCACCTTGGGAACATATCTTCGTACCCATCCTTCATTACACAGCTTAGGACATTCACCTACAAAATAGGCATATAAGACTTAGACCGATTAACCAGAGAAGTCTACTGGATAAGAGAAGTCTAGTAGAGAAGTCTACTGGCGAAGTCTACAATAGAAGTCTACTGGAGACTTCTCCAGTAGAAGTCTACAATAGAAGTCTACTGGAGAAGAGAAGTATAGTAGAGAAGTCTACTGGAGAAGGAGAAGTCTACGAAGAGAAGGAGAAGTCTACAAAGACCTGTTTGTACATGTTCTCTTTCATGTATCTCTTGCCTCTGGATCCCTTGAAAGCCAGTAGAGGTGGAGTAGGTTTATGTGGAAAGGGACCACCATATTGGGCTGCATAATCCGGTAGAGAATAGTACACCCATATTTGGAGAACGTGTACGAAGCCTTCCAGTGTATACGATAACTTTGCCAAGTCTTTCTCCTTCTCTGACTTGATGAGTAACTTCAATGCAACCCTACCCCATGGGTAGTTCTGGAAGGCAGTGATATCCATCACAAGCCTAACAAGGTTAACATTGATGGGTGTTGTCTCCTTTTTAGCTTCAATGTTACCGTGTATATGCATAGATATCCCAACCTGATGCGGTCCAACCGTGTCCACTCTGCACATAAACCACAAGCTTCTATTAACTCGTTCACAGTTGGACTCCTGTCCAGATCAACTCCCAGAAGGGTCCAAAATTGCCGCGTTTCTTCAGTGACCTCTACATCTGGGTTATCCAAGTTCGGAACGTCGCGACAATTCAGACCGGTAATCTCCTCAAACTCAAGCAATGAAAACCTCAACGGCTTGTTACCAATCAGACTCCATATCTCATGGGGTTTCTTGCACTCTAGCTGAGCAGTTAGTATATAATGAACCATCCTCGATGCCCAGCCAAACTCGAGAGCATGGAACCGTAGCACCACACCTAATGGAGAGAATAAAAGCTCTTCCCACTCATCTTTCCTTAAGACGTTGCGTAGAGATTCAAACAATTTTGTCTTTCCAGCATAGTAGTGTATGCTTTTACCCGCTTCAGGCTCATCTCCTTTGGAATAAAGCCTTGACGAAAAACTTCTTGCATCCATATCCATCATCGCATCCATACCCACTGTATTTCGATGAAGTTAAACCGAATTCGTACTTTCCGGCGGCGGCAGATCGGCAAAGAAGACTGAAAAAAGAAAGTCAAAAGCTCGAATCAGATAGAGAAATAGCGAGTAAGAGATAGTGAAATCAAAAAGAGTTGAGAGAATGAAAAGAAGGCATGAAGTGTCCGACGGTGATGATGGAGACGGAAGGTGGTAGATCTCTTGTTTGGAGACGAAAGGTTGTAACTTTAGGTTGTAAATTTTTTTCCAACTAAACCGCATTTTTGTGGTTTTATAGGTAGGGTAAATACATTGGTTAAGTTCGGTTAATTTGGATGGGTAAAAAAATTGGTTCAATTTGGTTCAGCTTAACTACACGATTTGATGAATGTTTAAGAAATTCAAATTTTTAAAATGTTTTTAAAAAAATTCAAATTTGCCTCCTCATGTTTAGTAGACTTCTAAATGCGATTTAAATCTACTGGAGAAGTCTACTGGAGAAGTCTACTGCAGAAGTCTACTGGAGAAGTCTACTGGAGAAATCCACTGGAGGAGTCTACGGGAAAGTCTACTGAAGAAGTCTTCTGGAGAGTCTACTGTAGAAGTTTACTAGAGAAGTCTGCTGTATCCAAAACCAAACATCGTATAAGAAAATAAAAGCACAGAAACATAGTAAAGACCTTCGATTTGGAAACCTTTGATTACTAAACATACTGAGAGATGCAAACAAAAAGACATCCTCTCACAAACCTACTAGGCTTCGATGATGCAAACAAATACACATCCTCTAAATTAAGTCTACTTCACATAAATCGATTATTTTCAATGATTATTCGAAACCCTATACCAAAACTTTCAAAACGTATAATATATTCATTCAAAAGTTAACACTTTTATGCAAATTTGACATTTTAAATATAAAAATGATAAACCCTAACTTTAACCCTAAGTGTAAAAACATGTTTGCAACCTATGATGTACTTTATTTGGTAACCCTTTGTTTAGTATAGTATGTATTTCATTCATAACATAATTTGTCTAAGTATGTTTAATTTTGTGAAATTTTATTTTTCACACATCACAATTGTTTATAGTAGGGTCATCAATCAAAATTTTTTATCAAAATATTTTTGGGTAATTTATAAAAGTAAATTTAAAATATAATTATATAGTAGTCTACTAAACCACAAAAGTAGTCTTCATAACCTAATTTGTCTAAGTAGGTTTAAATATGTTTAATTTTGTGAAATTTTATTTTTCATACTTCACAATTATTTATAGTAAGGTCATCAATCAAAAATTTTTATCAAAATATTTTTTGTTAATTTATAAATTTAATTTTAATATATAATTATATAGTAGACTCCATGAGAAGTCTACTAAACCCCCTCCAGTAGACTTCTCATGGAGTCTACGAGTTGATTTCTTAACAGAAGTCTACTGGTAGACTTCTACATTACTTAGTAGACTTTCCTAGGTTAAAATAGTCATTATGCCTCCGTTTTATTGTTTGGTCATAAAGGACGTAGTTGTAATTTCACTACCCTTTTGGGTTATTTTTCTCAAACATAGGATATATGGGTTACATTTGTATTTTAAATCAATTTTAGGGTCATTTTTTGTAACCAGGTCATATTTTTTTGGGTTCATAAAATCATTATCAAGCCGCCACATCAACAAAGTGATTTCATGTTTATAAATATAAACTATGTTTATAAATATAAACTATGTTTATAAATATTTTTAACTTTGTTCATACTTGCAGGCCAGATTTTTAAACAAATATTGAAATATTAACTGACTTTTCAATTGTTTGTATTATGTGGAAATTTTTAAAAATTAAACTATTTAGGGTCTCAATGTTAATTAATTAAACAATATTGGGTAAATCGTACAATAATTATGTTTGGAGTCAAAAAAAGTATTTTCTTTGTTTTATATTAGTTGATGTTTTAAAAATTATTTTTTGTTTTCTTTATTGATGTTTTCAAGTTTCTATGTAAAATTAATTTTTTTTTTTGTTCTTGAATGTTTGAATTCTGCAGATTTTTTTTTTACTGGTTGAATTGTTTTGGAATTGGTTATAACCATATAAACAAAAATAATTTTGATTGATATTTTCAAGTTTTTATAAAAAATTATTGTGATGACACATAAAAAAATAGTTTGTTTATCAATTCTTTCAAATTTTTAACTATAACCATATAGACCCCATTAAAGTATGAAAAATTAATATGATGTCAAATTAAATAAATCACACTAATGTAAAATAGCTTGCACCAAATGAAAATCTAAATTTTTGTATTTATAAGAATATATATATTTAACAAAATTGAGAAATTTTAAAAAATGCCACTTTTCAAAAATGCCACTTTTTCAAAAAATTTGCAAAAATACCATTTTTAAAAATTATTTATTCATTATATCATTTATGTTTGGATTAACTATATTGTATTAGGGTTTAATTTTGAGGATTTAAGAGGTTTTAGGGGTCAAAACATTTTTTAGAGTTTATAATTTTAAGATTTAGGCTTTAAAAATCCATAATTAGTGGCATTTTTGCAAATAGACATTCTTAAATGGTATTCTTGCAAATGCACATACCTAAAATGGTATTTTTGCAATTATCCCAACAAAATTTGGGTTTGCAAATAATTTCTGACAAATATTTCTAAAATATAAATATTTATTGCATAGCACAATCATTAATATGAAAGATATGTCATAATTGTTAATAAGAAATTATATTTAATAGTGTTCCAAATGTGTTTGATAATTAGAATAAAATTAAGAGAGTGTTTAGCAAATGGAATAGTAATTGATTAATTAGAACTAAATTAAGAGAGTGTTTAGCAAATGAAATAGTAGATGATTAAATAATATAAAATTAATCAAATAAAAAATTTTTAGAAAAATTATGGTGATGACATATGCTTTTGTGAATTATGTTTGTCCAATACCCCTTCTGTTCCTAAAAGATAAATATTTTACAAAATAAATTTGTTTCAAAAAATAGATATTTTTATGTTTTATATGCATCTTTATCATTTAATAATAAGAAATTGTAAATTTAAAAAAAATTGAAATATTATTGGTTAAAATTTTTTAAAAATTGTTTATTGTAAAAATTAATATATTTATTATAGACGATTAATTATTTTTTTTAATATGTGTAAAAACTCTAAAATGTTTATTTTTTTTAGGAACGTAGCGAGTAATTAATACAAACACATACTCCAAAACCATAAAAATCTCCGTTGTTTTTTTTTTCTTCTTTTTCTAAGAAAAGCGACAATAATACTAAGGGGGTGGTATTGGATGTCGATTTTAATAGAATCTAAAAGAATTCAATTGTAGAGTTATTACCATAGCTTTCGAAGTGTTTTATGGGCTTTTAATGTATTTATCAACAATTCTACGGTTTTTATATTTTGAACTTTTAAAAGAATGCAATAGAATTTAGGGAAATTTAAAAAGAGTTACAAATTCTTCTAAAATCCTATCAAATCTTGAAATCTATATTATTAGGCTACAAACGTGTAGTCAAATGGGAGGAAATGGTTGGGAAAAAAAAATTATTGCTACAATAGTTTGAATTGTAGCAATTTTATTAGATACATAACTTAAAAAAAATATCTAGAGATTTTCAGAATCCGTAACATCTCTCCACATGTCTTCAACTATAGTCGTTCTCCAAACATTTGCGCTTTCTCTATCTTGCTCTTGTGTTCCATGAGGCTCTTCTATATTAATTTGATGGGGGATATTTTCTGTATTATGTCTAGTGTTTATTTCAACAGGGAATTCTCCTTCATCCGATCGATATTCTTTACGAAGAAAGTTATGCAATGATTCACATGCTAAAACTATTCCAGGTTGTTTCTTGAAAGAAAAATGAGGTGCAGATTTAAAAATTGCAAACCGAGATTTAAAGATTCCAAATATCTTCTCGATCACATTTCTCAAACTAGCCTGACGAAAATTGAATAACTCATGTGGAGTGTTAGGATTACGACCTTGACCAGCAAATTATTGTAGATGATACCAAACACCACAAAAAATTGAGTCTATTTGCAAATCCACAATCAACTAAATAGAATTTTCCTTAATTGAGATACAAATATGTTACTAATAATATGACATATGATATGATTAAAGATAAATATATAGTTGAGAAGTCACATAACTACTACTATATATATTGGAGAAATTATGTAACGATTATTTTTTTTAAATACTATTTTTTAGGGATTTTGTGATATATATAGTTGACCACTAATGTGAAATAAATACTACTTTGTAGGAATTTGAATATCTATTTGTTTGAAAGAGTCAAATAAGGAAAAAACAAATCCTAGCCTAAAAACTCAGAATTGATACTATACGTTTGATTAGAAAATTTTTTATTCAATTCCTTTTAAATCAAATTGCTATAAAATCTATCGAATATTGAATAATACTACAATTTAATAGAAATACAAAACTCATAAATTGAATAACACTAGAATTTAAAGTATTTTAGGAGAAAGATTAGAAACGCCTAATTCAATAACACAAACATTTGAAAGAATTGATGAAACATCTAATTGAATAACACAAGAATTTAATAGAAAGTTGAATTCAATCAAAATCACTTGAAATCCAACATCCAATACACCCACTAAGTTTTGTCGTTTGTGGGTTCTTTTTAATATTAAAAAAAATATATATCATGACGAAATAAAAGTAAAAATAAAAATAAAAATGAGAAGAAAAGGGAAAAAAAAAACGAGGAAGAAGGAAGAAGAAGAGAAATTGAGGAGAGCGGATGAGATGTGAAGTCAACTTCTTTCTTCCCTGACCTCACTCACAATCTTCACTTACACAGACCCAAAACTTCTTATCCTCAAATGGACCCGAATCGGAAGGAGTTTCGCGTCGATTCCGATTGCGTCGGAGGCGGTGGTGCCAGGTATAAGCTGATGTCTCCGGCGAAACTCCCGATCTCGAGATCGACTTGCATCACTATTCCTCCTGGGTTAAGTCCAACTTCCTTTCTCGAGTCTCCTGTTCTTCTCTCCAACATCAAGGTTAGTAGTACTAGTGACTCACCCTCTCTTCCTTTGAGATAGATTCTCATTGCATTTTAAGATCTTAGGTTTTTTGCTGAATTCGATCCATTCACTCTTTACTTCAATCTTTGCTCGCTTCGATTCAAATTATCGGTTTAGACTCTTTCTCTGAGCCTCAGGATTTGAACAATGCGACATCTTTCTTTCATTTCCAGGCAGAACCATCCCCTACTACTGGTTCATTGTTCAAGCCTCAGGCAGTTCATGCTAATTCGAGAACAATCCATCAGAATCTCTTGGACGACCAAAAGTCCAGCGAATTTGAGTTCAGACCTCCTCCTGCATCTAATATGGTAATGTCTTAGAATATGAAATTTGGATTCTTTAGTTGTTTAACACATTTGGTTGCAATTATAGGTTTCTTGTTCATTGTTTTTGTGTTCTGGTGTGTGATAGTCTAATTAAGCTTTTTGATTTCAAGTTCTATGCAGACCTAGACAAGCGTAGAAGTGAAGCGTCACTTCAATTTCAAAGCCAAAGTCACAGTTATAAACACTCACCATCTTCAGCCACTGAGGCTGCAGCTTCCTCAAGTGAGATAAGCCGACAAACTGTTCCTCATCAGACAACACCATCAGGGTCCGAGAGATCTGATCCAGATGAGTCAATTCAGACATCCCAAAACGATTCCAGAGGAACTGCACCGTCGATCTTGGCTGATGATGGCTATAACTGGAGAAAATACGGTCAAAAGCACGTCAAAGGAAGTGAATTTCCACGGAGCTATTATAAATGCACTCATCCTAATTGTGAAGTGAAAAAGCTATTCGAAAGGTCTCATGATGGACAGATTACTGAGATTATATACAAGGGAACACATGATCATCCTAAACCTCAACCTAGTCGCCGCAACTCTGGTGGTCTTGTTATGCCGGCACAAGAAGAAAGACTGGACAAGTATCCTTCTTTAAATGGCCGAGATGGTAAATATACATAAAAATAGAGATGCATTTGTACTATTTTCCTTCAACAACATCTATAACTTCATTTGTTCCTTCTGTTGTACAGAGAAGGGATCTAGCTTTTACAACTTGTCTCCTCCTGTCGAGCAAAACGGTAATCCAGATGTATCTCCTGTCTCTGCAAATGACGATGGTGGAGATGTTGCAATGTCAAATAGGAACAACGATGACATGGACGACAATGATGCATTCTCAAAACGAAGGTATTAGAACTAAAACATCGGTTTCAGGTTACTTGCATTGAAGTTGTGTTTTGACACACGCACACTGGATACTTTCTTGTGGCTTTTATGCAGGAGGTTGGATGGAGCAATGGAAATAACTCCACTTGTTAAACCCATAAGAGAGCCTCGAGTTGTTGTTCAAACTCTGAGTGAAGTTGACATATTGGATGATGGGTACAGGTGGCGTAAATATGGGCAGAAAGTTGTAAGAGGCAACCCTAATCCCAGGTTGGTAGAAAGCACTTTCAAAAGAGGCCAATAGACTTGTAACATACAGTTTGGTTAGAATATGAAAGTCGAATACTCATCTATCTCGAATTCTGCTCAAATGTGTTAATCATGTATGACAATTGGAGATTTCATCTATCTTTGATTGGCCTAATGCAGGAGCTATTACAAATGCACGGCTAATGGATGCCCAGTGAGAAAACATGTGGAGAGAGCGTCGCACGATCCAAAAGCTGTTATAACCACATACGAAGGCAAGCACAATCACGATGTACCAACCGCAAGGTCGAACAACAACAACCACCACGACATGCCAGC
Source organism: Arabis hirsuta (assembly GCA_964056655.1). Lineage (NCBI taxonomy): Eukaryota > Viridiplantae > Streptophyta > Magnoliopsida > Brassicales > Brassicaceae > Arabis > Arabis hirsuta. The sequence goes on from OZ053299.1 coordinate 35,150,050, forward strand.
ACCCAGATTCAGACCAGAAGAGACCACCGACACAATCAGCCTCAACTTAGGTGTTGGAATCTCAGCTGGCGGTCCTGACCATACATCAAACGAGCATCCGAATCAGCAACAACAACAACATCATATTCGTTCTGAATTTGTACACCAAACTCAAACCAATGGGGCTGCTGGATTCAGGTTTGTCCATGGACCTCCCATGGGATCCTTCTATGCTAATAGCTTAAACGCGGGTATGAATCATCAATATAACGGTTCGAGAGAAACCGCAAACGGCGCTCAAACAGGTGACATCTCGTCCTCTTACCCGTTTCCGCATAACATAGGGAGAATACAATCCGGTCCCTAGAAGAGGATGGTTTTCACAAGCCAACCACATAAAACACAAGAAAAACAAAGGCTATTTGCTTCCATTCTTTATCTTGATTCTTCTTAGGTTAGGAATGGAACAAGATTGTTCTCTGTAATCTATGATATAATATGTATGTATATCATGACTCACTGAGATTTATATATATAGAGAGAGAGAGAGAGAGAGAGATATACTGGTCTTGATTTGTTTATTTTTCTTTTGTAATTCCAAACTGTGTTGTAAAAATACACAAATCTTTAAAATGTAATCGAGAATCTCTTCTTTTTTTCCAACTTGCTTTCATATTTATTTATATAGTGGCAGAGATCATCATCATCAGCCTGTAAAGAATCTTCTCCATGACTGCCATGGAAGAAACCCACCTGCAAACAGAACATAAATAATCACTGAAGCTTCTTCTTGTCTGAATTAGAGAAATGGGAGTTTATTTACCACATTCAGGACAACGAAAGTATTTCTTGTCTCTAAAAACAAGTCCTGTTCCTCCACATTCTTCACATCTCTTCTGTGCAATCTGAAACCAAAACTCAATTACAATGAACACTAGCAAATATAACATACATATCTATCATGTGTGTGTAAATATATCTTAGTCACATACTATTCTTTTGCTGAACTCAACACCTGCAACAACGAAGGGTATGATTCCAGCTGCAAGAACCATCGATTATAGCATAAGAAAAAGAAAATACATTTAATAATATTTACATTACTTCAACTAATTTACCGATAGTTCCGACTATAATCTGCCACGTAATCTCCGATTTGCCAGTCTCCGCCACCGTGTCAGCGAGTTCACCGAGAGCCAACGGCGTTCTGACACGTCGATTACTTATCATCAAACCGTCGTTTCTTATTCTTCTTCTTCCCGGAGAAACGAAACTAGCCGTAGATTTCATCAGAGAAGGTCTTGATCCAACGGTCCACAGAGACGGAACTCGACACAGTGAAGAAAAAGAAGAAGCCTCCATTGTCGCCACCGTGATTCAAAAGTCCGACTGTGGTGAAATATTTCATAAACGACCCGTTTAAATCGGGCCACGTCGATGTATTTCGGGTCGGGCTCGCGCCAACCACAAGAACTATGCGAAAGGCTATATCGTGTGGCTTTAAAAACCGCGAATAAAAAAATCTAAAAACGATGTCGTTTAGTCGGGAAACATGTAGACGCCATTAATGGCTTTTGTGTGAAGCTCGATAAAAAAAAAAAAAAAAACTGATCTTTTTCTAAAGTTTTCACCTTTTGAATAAAAACAAAAAATTTTGGAATTAGGGTTTTAGGGTATATTCGATATATCCCTTATTGGATAATCTCTCTGTTACTTATCTTCTTCCTGCCGAAAAAAATGGCGGGTTTCTCATTCTACTGCCTTATAAACCCACCAATTCTCTTCACTCTTCCGTCGGAATTACCTCTCTTTGTTTTGGGTTCCGGCAAAGATTCTCCGGTGACGAAACGGCGTGCTAGAAAGTCCGGTAGGCTCGTCGTATCGTACGCGCACTCTAACCCGAAGATAATCAACCCGAAGAAAAAGTCTAGGTATGGGCAAACGTTATCTCCATACGACAGTGATGAAGATCAAGAGCTAGATGATGAGAGTGATGATGATGACTGGTTACTCAACGTCAGTTTCTCTTCTCTTCATTTATTTTTTAGTTCTTAGATCTTATGTGGCTGTTTCGTTGGGGGGGGGGCGGGAAAGTGTGTTTTGAGCTTTGGGGTTAGGGAATTTAGCACAATTTAGCTTGATTCTTCATTGAATTCTGGATTTTTGTTGTTCTTTAAGGATGTGTGGTTAAAAAGAGTGAAATTTGGGTTTTGTTTTCTTTAGAATGACTTCGCAGAGGTCACAGAGTATGAAAAGAAGAAACCCAAGTCACAGAAGCAAACCAGTGCTAAGAAAGGTTTGTGTATTCTTGAAAGCTGTTATAATGGAACTTGAGATTGATTTGATTTAGAGTACTAAGATGTGGATTTGTTATTGTGAAGGTGGGAAGAAGGAGAGTGTGAAAAGTTGGGAAAAACCTGAAGAAATCGAGACTGATGAAGACGACTTAGATATTGGCATTACTCTAAATGCCTCTGAGAAGAAGAAGAAGAAGGAGAAGGATTCTTGGCGTTTAGATGGTCGAGGAAAGGTAAAAGATTGCATAAAATCTCTGGTGGAGATCAAAGATAAGAGTTGAGAAAGCAACTTAATCGTGTTTTTATTTGTTTCATTAGGTGAGCTCGAGGAAACTTGTCGAGAAACTGTACCCTCGGCTCTCAGAAGAGATCGATATAGATCCGAAATGGGTGCCGCTTCTGGATTACTTGAGTACATTTGGTCTGAAAGAATCGCACTTTGTTCAAATGTATGAGCGGCACATGCCATCTCTTCAGATTAATGTGTTATCAGCGCAAGAGAGACTCGATTACTTGTTGAGTGTCGGTGTTAAGCACAGAGATATCAAGAGGATGCTCTTGAGACAACCACAGATACTTCAATACACGGTGGAGAACAATCTCAAAGCTCATATTTCCTTTCTGATGGGTCTTGGAATTCCCAATTCCAAAATAGGACAGATAGTTGCTGTAACTCCATCTCTGTTCTCTTACAGTGTCGAGAATTCACTGAGACCCACAATAAGGTATTTGATCGAAGAGGTTGGGATAAACGAAAACGATGTTGGCAAAGTTGTGCAACTTAGCCCTCAGATTCTGGTTCAGCGGCTCGACATTACATGGAACACTCGTTACATGTTCCTGTCCAAAGAGTTAGGAGCACCTAGGGACAGTGTAGTGAAGATGGTGAAGAAACATCCACAGCTTCTTCACTACAGTATCGATGACGGATTCTTGCCTCGAATCAATTTCCTTAGAAGCATTGGGATGTGCAATTCTGATATATTGAAAGTCTTAACTAGCCTTACACAGGTTAGTAGCTTTCTCGATTCATTTTCAAACTTAAATCTCTTGAGTTCTGCTCTTCTAATACTTCTCAAAGTGCTCTTAATAGGTTTTGTCTCTCTCACTGGAAGATAATCTAAAGCCTAAGTACATGTATTTGGTCAATGAGCTAAAGAATGAAGTGCACATTTTGACTAAATACCCAATGTACTTGAGCTTGTCCTTAGACCAAAGGATACGTCCACGCCACCGCTTCTTGGTTGAGCTAAAGAAAGTCCGGAAAGGGCCATTCCCTCTTAGCTCACTGGTTCCAAACGATGAAAGCTTTTGTCAGCAATGGGCTGGAACTAGCGTAGATAAGTATCTCGCCTTTCGTCAGAGACTATTACTCAAGGAGTTTGCAAACAAGTATGAGAAGAGAGGATGATGATGGAAATTTTTGGTCTTTGATCACAGACAACGAGTCAACACTTACAATTTCTTATTGCTTCAAAATCGGTAAAGGAGACTCGTAAGCAGAACTGTGATTGACCATTAACTTCCGGTGAAACAATCCACAGTTTCTGCGAGATGGAAACATATACAGGAAAAGAAAATCCAGAGAAACCGGTGAGGCAACAGACATAATTCATTTTTGTTTACCATATGAGAGTTCCCACAACAATTTCCAGGTTTTGTCTACACCTGAAGTTCTGCAGTGTTTTGTGGTAAAGTTTTCTCTTTTATTTTTGTTCTCTCTTCTTTCTAGTGAATCATGGAGAAGAGAAACACAATTTATGTGTAGTGTTTTTTGGCCTTATATATAGTATACTGAACATATAAAGTGTTGTTCTGTTTGACTCTTGGTTCTTGTACAAACAGAGGTTGAAGGAGAGATTCAAGTGATGTAGATTGTGTTTAATCGTGCATTACTGCTAATTTATTTCGTTTCTTCAATGATTTGTTTGCTAAATAGTTTTTTTTCCTTTGGCTCAACACTTTACTCCAAGAGAATACATTTCAAGGTTTTTCAGTCTCTATTAAAGACAATACACAATGAGATATTGATTACTGAACATTGAAAAAAATATTGTTGTTTAAGAGGTATCATAATTCCACACTGATTTTGAATCATTTTTTTTCATATTTTTGGTTACCTATATTTTGTTGATATATATATAGATATTCTTTTTTAATTTATAATTTTCAGTTGATATTTCTCTAAATAACTCAATATGAATATGCACAATTAAATTTGAACATAACTTTTGAAATTGTGAAATATAATTTGTTGTGCCAAAAAATAAAGAGAATTTGCACTCAATATCCAAAAAAACTTACCATATTAAAGAAGTAACCAAATGAAGAGGAAAACCCCTACTGGTTTCCAAAGGAATCCCACAATTTAGTCACTTTTCTAATTATAGCTAAATTTTTGGTTATTTAACTAATTTACTCAAAAATTAAAAAAAAAAAAGATTTTTGCCTTGGTTGAATGTTTAACCCGTAAATGCAAAACCCTCTTTACATTACACGAAACAGAATTACTTAAAAAACATTATTGCATTATTTTACAGATAATTATCAGAAAATAGGTGGAGGACCAGTAAAAATGTAAAATTGTAATTTTTCTTTAGGGATAACAAGTATGTAGTAGTAATCGACATATAACTTGGAAAGAAAAAGAAAAAAAAAAGACTCGTATGATTTTATTGTGTCTATGTTTCTATTTGGCAACAAATTTGATGTGTCAAAGTTATGAGTCAAAAATTCGAAACTCCCACGATTTATTAAAAAAAAAGTTTCCGATGTGTGTTTGATGTGATGGGTTTGCGATTATGGTTTATAAACCTTATTTGGATTATGGTTTATAGATTTTGATTTCGTGATGGGTTTGCGAGAACCTGCTGCTAAAACAAATGATAATAACATTAATATAGAAGGTCATAATTTACCAATTAAACCATCTTTGCATTTGCATATGAACACGTAACTCTTATGAGTAAACTTAACTCTAGTTATTGATTAACATTAACGCCAAACCGCCAAAATCATGTTTGCAGTTTCATTCTTCTTTAATCACAACATCTAATTAATTCTCTTCATCTTTTCATTTTCCTTCGATTATTACTTTTCTTCTAGTCAAATAAAGTTTTTTCTACTTACTATAAGAACTTGGAATGACTCTCTATCCTACTATTTATGTTTTCCCGTATTAGCATTACTTAATTTCTACCATACGTTCCTTTAACTGGACGTTCCTCTAATTAGCTTTGAAAAGCTTTTCAAATTTAAAATTTTAAGTATACAATACTAGTATATTTATTTAAAACCGAGACAATAGTCAATGCAAAATAGACTCTATTTCAATTTGATTGTCTGATTCTGTAAATCGGTAGATATTCAAACCAATTTCAACCTATAAACTGGACTAGACATCTCTAAACTATTTATTTGAAGTAACGTGATACCGCCATACTAAAGGAAACAATTTTATATTAAAGAAAATAAAAGATTTTTTTATTTTTTGTGAAAATAAGATTTTACTAAGTATTATCACAAAAAATATAAAGAGAAAAAAACATGTAATTTATTAATATAAACTTGTATGTGACCAAAAAAAAAAAACTTGTAAGAAGATATTGGAGTGTTCGAACGTACACCTTTATTTTTGTATTAAATAATTAAATTGATCTTACAATTAAATTTTTGATTCTTACAAATATATAAAAAAAAATGTAAGAAGATAACAACAAATCTTCAGAAAATAAAATAAAATTATAACAAATATTAATTTGAGGTTAAAACTCTAGAAAATTAATTTAATTTGATTTGAGGATATGTATTTAATTAAGAAGATGATAAGAGTTTATATCATGTGGGAGTTAGGAAATTAAAGAAAGACAATATAACAAAGAGAGTGAAAGGCTCCTCGTATTTATTAAACTCATCTTTCTCACACGACCTTTCACCTCCAAAATATCAAAATCCTTAAGGAAGATAAATATAAAAACGTAAACTTTGCCACTAAAGAGGGAGAAGAAGAAAAAACCTTAAACCGTTTTTTTTTCTCCACAACTCGAAAAAATCAAAACCCACACTAATAACTTTTCTTCTGAATTCAGTTTTTTCTTTTCTTTTCTTTTCTCAGAGACATTCTCCATGAAAGTCGAAGCCTTTATTCCCGCGGTTTTATTGCTCTGTTTTGGTGTTATGTTTGGTTTAGGGACTTCGAGACTGTTGAAGATTGATGATAATGAGTTGAGGAATTACATAAGTTGGGAAGATTTGAGAGTTGTGGAAGATGGAGGAGGAGGAGGAACAGAGAGGGGTTTTATCCTTAAGGTGAACAACAATAAATGGTTGGCTTCAAACGCAAACGCAAACGCTGTAAACGCTAGCAGAGTGATTGTGGTTGATAAGAATGGAGGAGGAGACTCTGTTACAGTTCAAGGAGCTGTTGATATGGTTCCTGATTCCAATTCACAGAGAGTTAAAATCTTCATTCTTCCTGGGATTTACAGGTAAAATTTCTAAGACCCTGATTTAAGCCACAACACAAAACCGTGTCTGGATCCAATCGAATTGGTTTTTTTAATCTTAAGAAACGTCTTTGAGATTTTCTCGTTTTTTTTTAATAAAAGCAGTTGAAACTAAATTCTTGGGTTAGTGGGATAATCTACACATCAGCTACGTGGGCAGTTTTTGTAATACAACTCTCTCTCTCTCTCTCTATCTCTATCTCTATCTTCTCTCTTCAAATCGTGGGTCTTACTCTGTTTTTTTTGTCTCTGTCACTCATACTCTGTTTCTTCAAATCTTCGTCTGTGTTATAACTCTGTTTTTGTTTCTTCTTCAGAAACTCTTGTTTTGTATTAATTTACATACATTTTGTGTTTGGTCGTTGCAGGGAGAAGGTGATGGTGCCGAGGACAAAACCGTACGTTTCGTTCATAGGTAACGAGAGTTATGCAGAAGACACAGTCATTAGTTGGAGCGATAAAGCTTCAGACCTCGATAGCAATGGCCAAGAACTCGGCACTTGCAGAACCGCCACTGTTTCGATTGAGTCTGATTTCTTCTGTGCCACTGCCATCACTTTCGAGGTCCCAAAAAGCTTCTCTTTTTATTTCTTCTATATGAATTCAATGTTTTTGGGGGGGATTTTGATTTCTTTCTGAATTTTGAGGCAGAACACGGTGGTGGCTGAGCCGGGAGATACAGGGAAGCAAGCTGCGGCGTTGAGAATAACAGGGGACAAAGCAATGTTCTATAGAGTTAGGGTTTTGGGATCACAAGACACTCTTAATGATGCAACTGGATCTCACTACTTTTACCAATGCCATATCCAAGGAAGTGTTGATTTCATCTTTGGCAATGCCAAATCGCTTTACCAGGCAAAACCCATTCACTTGTTCTTCTTCTAAAATCCTTTGTATGAAAAAAAGATGTAAAATTTTGAACTTGGTAAAACGACAGGACTGTGATATCCGCTCAACCGCAAAGAGATATGGCGCGATCGCGGCTCACCATAGAGACTTGGAGAAAGAAGATACCGGGTTCTCGTTTGTCAACTGTGACATAGGCGGTACCGGGAAGGTTTACCTAGGAAGAGCTTGGGGAAACTACTCGAGAACTGTTTATTCAAACTGTTTCATTGATGATATTATCACTCCTGTAGGATGGAATGACTGGAACGTCGTAGACAGACAATGGTTATAAAAGGGATCTTGAAACTGAAAACTCAGCTCTGAAACTAAAGAAAACAACTAAAAAACTGATTGTTCTTTTTCTTGTTGCAGTAAAGTGCTGTTTGGGGAGTATAACTGCAAGGGAAGAGGAGCTGAGAGGGGAGGTCGAGCTCCGTGGTCAAAGAATCTTACCGAAGATGAAGTGAAGCCTTTTCTGGGGAGAGAGTTCATATATGGAGATCAATGGCTGAGACTCTGAACCATTTTGTCTACCAAACATAAAACTCACAAAAGTCCAGTTAGTACTAACAGGAGATGATGACCTAATATACTTTATACATTTGTAATTAGTACTGACTCTGAGCAGAGCAAAGAAATAGAATCTGCGTGTTTAAACTGATACTAAAGTAAATGAAACCCAGGTTTTGGTCTTGTAGATAATAAATTTCTTACAAGCTGATTCAAAGTGGTTTGTTTACAAGTAGTTTTTTTGATAATAGGAAAAATACAACTGGTTTTTTTTTTTTTTTTTCCTCCAAACAATTGCATAAACCTAAAATAACCAACTCCTAAATAAATCCTATTGCTTAGATCGGTTAAAGCAAAATGCAACCACCAAAATCATGCCTCTTCAATTTTCTATACAACCTTTACCTACTCCTCTCTCCTCAGCACCAACCAAGTCAAACCCAGAATCACTTTTTTCTTCTTCTGCAAACTATGTCAATATATACACATAAAGAAACATCAAAGTTTCCAGAGATGTGGCACGTACCAGAATAACCATCATTATATATGACCTCAAGAAAGCATCTTTACGTTGTCACCAGCGTGGTAGTAGTTTTTGATAGAGTGATGACTGATTCTGATTTGCGGGGCTTCTCATCATTAAGGGTAACATCATCATCTTCTTTGTGGTCCTGCACGGTATTTGCATGGTTGACATAGGTACTAGTTTCGTTACTTCCAACCTCTTTATCCTCTTCTTTTGAAAGTCTGCTTTCATCATCTTCCTTAACAACCACATCATCTTTATGCTCTTTGTCTTGTTCTCCTAAAAGCGAATTGTCTGGTTTATCGGTTTCAGGTTTTGCCTCAACAATATCTGGCATAGCAATGGGCTTTGCCTTGGCATCTTTTGCAACAGTAGATGACATGGAAACCTTGGCTTCCAGGCTAACAGTAGATGATACGAAAGAGAGTATTTCAGGTTTAGGATCGATATCAACCCAGCTGTCTCCCACCCAGTCTCTGGAAATCCGAAGATCCTTTCTCCGCACTATTACACATAAGTTTTCCCCTAACATCATGACAACAAAACACATGTCAGCCCTAACAGAAAACTGGAGGAAGTCTCCGAGAGTGGAAGATGATCAAAGGAAAACACCAAATCATACCAGGGATATAAATTCGCATGTTTTCCGTGTCCGGTTTGTCAATGGAAATTACAACACCTTCCCACCAACCATCATTCCACCATGCATCAACAGCTTCACCAATTGTGGGATCAAAGTCGGCTGTTTTAGCATCAGGAGGAGCAGGCCGGATTGTTGGGCGGTTGGACGACCTCATACCAAGCTTATCAGGCATAGCAGATTTAAAAGCCGGCACCCATTCCTACCAAAACAATAAGGAAGAAACAAACACAATTAGGTAACAAACATAACATTGTAATAGAAACCACTTCCAGACACAAAATTAAATAGCCAATGGCTGTAGAAGCAAATATATACCTCAAGGTTTCCATATCCATCCTCGTCTTCTATATCATCATACTGGAGTTTTACCTGTCTCCTGGATACTTCCAGGACGGTGCATCTAAACCAGCAGCCTCTAATACCACTATCTTGACACAAAAACTCTATTTTCGCATCAGCCTTAATCACTTCATTGTAAGAAGGATGTTTATGAACATCAGTTGGAGAAGGAAATCTTTTTCCCGAAGCATCAAGTTTGAGTCTCTTACATGAGGTTTCATAAGTTGTTAACAGATTGGCAGGCATCATTCTCGCGTGTTTTTTCTTGCTCCTCTCAGCACCAAGCATTACATTCTCACCCTCACTCCATCCTTCATTTTCCTCTTTATTAATCGCACAGTCTACAGAACCAGCCTCCATAGAACTTAAGCAAGACATAATTGGTTGGTCCAAATATCCACGCAACTTACTCAAGTCAAAAGGTTTAACTTTGTTATTCCTGAGTTGCCGATAACACATGTGAACCTTTGCCAATAAAGAATTAGGAAAAGAAGCCACACACTCCTCGTAATGCTCACGGGTCAAGACAGTGGCAGGACCATCAACACATTCTGCACTGATGACCTGTGAGTGAGGGGTGATGAAAACCTCTTTTGGGTGTGGGTTTTTGAGAGCAACTGCACCCTTCACCTCTTTTGTGTAGTGAAACCACCTCACTTTGACCTTTTTTAGGCCACGCTTGTCCTCATACATATCTTCCAGATATGCAACGTACCTGTCCTCCCCTTTGCTCATGACAAAGACAAAAGATTGAACCTGAAAATGCAAAAGAATAAATACGCCTTCAAGTGAATAAAGGTCCCCATCCATGATCAAGATCTTAACAGATCCAAACCAAGATGAAAAATCAACATATGACGTCTCTGATGCCAAGTTTTCTGCTCACCCCTATTGTTGTTCCATTCCTGCAAAATGATGGGTAATGTTTGAGCTGTTTACCACACAACCAGGACGCTCCTGACCACATAATCTCCCAGTTGTGAACTCTCAAGTTTATGGGAAGCCGGACCTGTGAAAGAGATTTTTCCATCAGTATTACAGGAGAGCAAAATGCAGTGACTATTGTATAGAGCAAATAAGCAGCTAAACATCACCTCTTCAGTTGCTTGAGCTCGCTGAGCAGCAAATCCATTGCTGGGAAAGTCAGGAGATCCATAAGATTCTCCTGATTCACAATTTGGAGACTCTGTAAACAAGATTGTTAAATAGCTGGTTATAAAGTTAGAAGAGAAAAGAATTATTTCAATCTTCATCCAACAGCCAAATTGACACATACGGCACAAGATAGAGATAAATGCGTACTCGACCAGTTTCCTTGTGTGTTTTGCTTAGACAGCATTGAAGTGAGCCAGTCCACAACCTCCCTTCTCGACCTCCATTTGAAGCCAGCATGGATCGAATTCTCAGAACCATAAATACGAACAAAATCCTCAGAAACAACATAGAACATGTGTCTAACACTTCTCTCAGTTCCAACCACAGCTAGGATGGATTCACCAGCAGAATCCTTTAGGAAGTAATGAACAACACGGTTCCCTCGCTCCTGCGAGACAAAATGCTCTTTCCACTCGACAAAATGTGGATCATTCTCACACATTTTTTTCAATACGAAAATGGTCCAGAAAGCCTTAAATGCTCCGAACCCTTCTTTACATCAGATGAAGAACTAACTACTGAAAAGATAACATGCGTTGACGCCAATTCACAGTCATGGTCTTTTAACCTAGATCAAATTCTAAAGAAACCCAGATTCCTCTGAAAATAGCGAGTTTAAACAATCTATATATACCACTGACCGTGAAAAACACTAAAATCTATATATCCCTCAAGAATACCCTTAAATCCCTTCAACCGTGGAAACCCTAAGCGATCTAATGCATAACTCTGATTAACATCCTTTCCTTTAGAAACAGCTTCCAACAAACAGCTAAATCGTCCAAGTCTCTGCAGATTTTCCAGGTTGGGAGAAAATCAAATAATCTGGACGAAGAAGAAGTTAGGATTAGAGAAAGCAGAGAATAACCCAGTGAGAGGAAAGTTCCGACGATCTGCAGAAAGATCAGAGACGAATCCGTGGAAACAATGATCCAAGCTCGAGAGCGCCGCCAAACACCAAGACACGACTTTGACTGCGGAAATCAGCTGAAGCATGGCGAAGACGAAATGGGCATCTCAAAAATCTCAGGAAAAAGATTATTTGTACCGATTCTAAGGGTTCTACTTCGTCACCGAACAAATAATTCCAGAAAGTGAGGTCAGATGCTCAGAATAGCGGCGAAAACACGATGATCGATTTCGAAGATTTCAAGAAGGAACAAATGAAAAACGGAGATGAAGAAAATGAGTTTTGATTAAAGTAAACCTGAAGAAAATAGGGTATTCCCATGGATGATCTCTCTCTCTCTAGTTTACAGAGGTTTGGCAAAAAGCAGCTGCTCGGTGAAAGAGAAAGACAAGAAAAAAATTTAGCATTTACTACGAAATAACGAAAAATATCAGAAAATTATTGGGCCGGTTTAATCATTGATCTCATGGGCCTTGAATGGGCCAATCCTTAAATAAAAATCGAAAGAAAGTCAAAGGGAAAGTCAACAGATCTCCTTTCTCTCTCTTTCGTCTCCTTGGCTTACCCGAGAAAGCCAGAAGTTTATAATCATTACTTTTTTTTTTGTTCACGAGAAAATTAGAAATCTTCAACAAGTTAATATTACCACGAGCGAAGATTTCACTCTTTCTATCTTTTTTATTCTCCAATTGAGAGAGTTTATCGATAAGCTTTGTAGTAATGGCGGGAGTAGCTATAGTTTTAGATCTACTGAAGAAATCTCAAACGAAACAGAGTCTTCACTCATCGTCTTTTACTTCCGCTTCCGCCGCCGCCTTATCTGCCGCCGCCAGTGCACCTTTCGCGTCTAGGTTTCTCTTCGGGTATGTTTTTTTTTGTGGATTCATGGTTTTTTGTATTGGTACTCGGATTGGATTCGTTTGCATTTCACAGTTTTTGATTGGTTTACTGGATTTGATCGCATCTAGTTTTAGTGATTTTGTACGTGATTAGGGTTGGAAGCCTTATTCACAAACTTGTGATTGAAAAAAGAAAGATTGCAGATTTGGCTTTAATTGAGCTAAAGTGGGCACACTAATCCAAGTCCAGATCAACTACTAGTAAAGATCAGATTTTGAAATCCATTTATTGTGTGTCAGATTACGATATCAATGAATAGCTCTAGATATAGATACAGAATAGGTTTCCGGGTTTCTGTTTGTGACCTGTATAGATCTCTTGATAGATTTATGTCTTGTTGATTATTAAACACTTCATTGAGAAGTTTCTCTCTCTCTATGTAAAGATCAGTTCCATCACTTGCATAATTGGTTGTGTAGTGTTTGATCTTTTGGTATATATATATTTTTTTTCTTTGTTCATTGCTCTGTTTCACATTTCAGTTTCAACCTAGTAATGACTCGATCTGTTCGTTAATGTTGCAGTGCTTTTGAGCCTCGAGTTGCATATTGTGATGCTGCAGCTGCAATAGATGATGATTATCTTGCTACTATACGGAAAATGTCTGCGGATGTTTTGCAGCGTGAACCGTTTACATACATTCCTAGTTCTAAGGAATACAATATCCAGCCAAAGCCAGTTTTCTCTGCCTTTGAGTTCAGATCACTTGCAATGACTACAGTGAGATCCCTCCTGATGTTCTATTTGCCACTTCTGGAGCCTAAAACGGCTCCAGAGGACGATGAGGATTTCCTAAACAATGGCAAAGAAGAACGCCGCACAGACTTGATTGCTCCTCTTAAAAAGTCAGCAAAGCAAATTGCCCGTGAGGTTAGCATTTACAGATCTCTCTCTTGTCATAATAATCAAACATCTGAAAAACTTTTGCTAGCAAGGTTGAAATTGAATAATACACAGATGTTCCTTCCATCTGTAATTGCTTCATGATGTCCTGTTTGAAACTGCTAATATTGGGTATGTATGATCCAGACCACAGTCGTAACCACTCGGAGACTTCTTGAAAGGCTGGCTTTGAGTTATGTCTCACAGCGTATGGCATGGAAACTTCTAAAGGGTAACATCGCTTGTCCATTAGTTTACTTCCAGCAGCAAACTTATAATTATAGTATTGTATAACATTGAAGTTAATAGAACAGTAACTGATCGAGCGGATATATAATATATATGCAGATGTGCCTCAATCGGCTTTACGTAAGGCCGAGAGAGGGTGGCCCACCCATGTATACATCTTTAAAGTCAGCCAGACAACTCTTAGAGGTATGATAATAACTTTTTTATTTTTCTACTCTCCATGACATTCTCCTAAAGGTGATATATGTGCTGTTGTTGGATGTGTGTTATGCAGGACACTTCCTCGGAATTGCAGCATCATGGGCAGTTCAGGTAGGCATAGAAATCTACAGATGTGTGTTCCGGTATGTTAAACCCGAGGAAGAAGAAGACGAACCGGTGCAGGTATCAGTGAAAGCGAAGGATCTCGGAAACAAAGTTGTAGGTATCACTGTACGGTGCGGGGCTTCCTTAGTGTTTGCTGCCATCGGAGCCGGTATATGCTCTTGCCTCACCCGTCCCTCCACCGGCCAATGGATCGGTAAGCTCACTGGTTATTAGAACTGCTCATGGGTTATTAAACCACTCACTGATTATAAGTTTTGGAACATAGAATTTATATGATTTTTCGTATGCAGGGTGCGCGCTGGGGGACTTGGCTGGTCCGATGGTTGTTTCGCTTTGCCTGCAGAAGACTCTTCAAGCTGATCTTTAAGTCCTTATGTGGAAATTGAATTCTTCTACTTGACGATCCTCATGAAATCAAAGAGTTTTTTTTTTGTTTCTGAAAATTTCTTAATTGTCCTCGCCTGAAACCTTGAAAACATTGATCAATAGATTCGAGTGATTCACAAAATGTACCTACTTTTGAGAACAGCACAATAAGTCAGGTATTAATTATCATTGGAACTCAAGAGTTGTTCTTATTTTATTTTTTAGAGGTAAGTATTGATTTTGTGAACATTCATTATTATACTTTTGTGCAAATGTGAAAGGACTACTACTTGGAAGAAAAATTCGAATTAGAAGTATGGTTGTCCACTTTGGTTCAGCTACACCAAAAAGGCAAAAACCCAAACTTGAAATCCTAATTTAATTTTTGTTGAAAATTAAATTTGACTTTGAACTGAAGAACCCAGACCAATTTGACTTTGAATTTCTTTTGGAATTGATTAGTCTTGTTTTTGGTTTCAGAATTGGTTACTGGGACCACTTCCATTAAAAGATTTTCATATTAAAACTTTAATAAAACCTTAAAAAAAAAAAAACAAAAGTTTCTCATATGATAAACTTAACCATAGTCATTTCAACCGAAAAACCGAAACCGACAAGATAATTTGGTTAAGATTCAGACATTATCACAATGAATCTCACATTTCCGATCCATTGGTTTTGATTCGGTTGGATAAGTAATCGATATCCAATAGATTAACCGAAAACCAAAACCCATATATATATGTTAATAAAGCGTTGATGGAGCATTAAGTTTTTTTTTTTCTTATGGTTAATCGGGAATAGACTTCAACAGAAATATTCATAATTACTCTTTTTCTTATTTAGTTTGATTTAGTTATTTTCAATTCGAATTATCCGAAGAAATAACAAAAACTTGTAAAATTTATACCTAATTAAATTAGTTATTTTTATCTAAATATATCCACCATACCTAAATAGACCAAAAAAAACAAAACAAAATGCCTAAACTATATGAACATACTCGATCATAAATCTAAATATCTTTAGACTAATTTATGTTTCAGATACTTCGGGTACCCGTTCGGTGGTTTTGGGTTTGGGTTTGGTTTTAGAAGTTTATAACCCATTCGGGTATTTTAGAGAATTGGGTTCGATTTAGTTTGGATAATTTTGACTCGGGTTCAGTTCGGTTTTTTTGATTTCAGATTTTTTGCCAACCCCTACTATGAATTGATAAACTCCAAGAGCTTTCAGTGTAATGATTAAATTTATTAAAAAAATCATCAAAGACTGTAAATTTACCGTCCAGCCATAAAAATAATAATGAAAAACTATTTTTTTATTCCAACCAAGCTATTTTTTGTTTTCATGAGATAAAAAATAGTTTTTAGTTATAAAAATGTCGTATTTGGATTATAACAAAATACTAGTTATAAAAAGGGCTAATTCGTCTAATAACAAAAAAAAAGTTAATAATTAAACATATAACCAAAAACCTTAAATTTAAAAGTTATGGTTGTGCCACATAGGAGAGCTTTGGCTATAAACTTAACGATAATTTTTTTTGGGTCTATTAGGCAAATTAACCCTTATAAAAATGTGGTACTCGAATTGTAAAAAAATAAAGCACATATTTTTTATGCACGGTGTCGGTGTAAAGTTGGTCACCCGCAAACAAGACAACGATGGACGACGGTGGTTATTGATGGAAAACAGAGAGAAGAGAAAAGTCGATGTGGAAGCTGAATTCCGCACTGAGTATTTGTATGTGAATTCGGAGAAGAAATTTTGGTCCTAAGAAATATCTATAAACTCAACTATTAAAAGAAGAGTAAAGAGGAGCTGGATTTATATTGATATGAATCGAATATACAATAAGATCTCGAGTGAGACGTATTACAAGCTGAAAGTGTAGTGTTTAGCTCTCGCGTAAGTTAAAGTTGGCGAAATCTGCTCGGACTTCATTTATTTATAGCTCAATTTAGCTCCATGATATAATACGTTTTTGGCGCATTCTAACCTTTGTTTTGTAGGTTTTTATCGAGTCTTTCATTCTCTTTTGAGTCATTCTAGGTTTAAAAGTGGTTGGGAATAAAGATTGGAACTTGCAATTGGATTAAGCGAAAAAGATGGAATCTGGATCTTATTGGAGATTCTGAAGATAAGGAGCACCCGCTCCCCAGAAGATCCAGTTTTGGAAATATTCAGTAAACTTAATTTTCGCAACCCTAATTTTTTCCAGCTGCCAAGGTGTCTTTAAAAGGAGATTTTCTATCCTTTTACGGAAAACACAGACACAACACGACAGAGAGAACCAGAACACGAGTGAGAGAGAGATTGATATTTGTTTTAGAGTTTGTAAGCTTGAAGATTGTCTTCCACGTTTTTGTTGAAGTTTTCTTAAATCCTATTCTCTTATATTTCAATTCAATGAAGTTTCTTATCTCACTTGCTGTTGTTGTTCGATCTAATATGTGCGAGTAATCCCCTTTGTTAGGTTGAGGGTTCGATGGGATTAGATATCCATGAACTAAGTATAGATAGGTTTTGAAACATAATTTGATAGCTCCATCTAAAGTCGATCGTAATGCCTAGACTAGATTGATCACCTAGCCTTTGATTTTAGGTTAAATTTACTCATCAAAAGTGTTGTGAATTGCTTGAATTGACATATATGGGCGAGTTATCCTTAGCCAACGACAGTTGAAGTTAAGGCGACTTGTGAACAAATCGATCCTATACGTTTAATGCTCATCATTCTTTGTAGTCTCAAACGACAATTTAGGGTGTTAGATTGATTGTTGAAGTAGTTGATGCCACGACAGTGGATCCTCTTAAATCTATGGTTAAGTTCTGGATTGGTTCTAAATTGACAACATGAATAATTGCTTAGTTTTGATGTTCTAATCCCTGAGATATTCCCTTGATCTAACGCTTTTCTCATAAATTGCTTACATCGAATTTACATTTATTTGCTTGATAAAATCGTGACAACTTGAACTACTTTGAATCGCTTAGCTGAACTTGTATCCCATAGGATTAGAGTGTATTGCTAGTCATTTTGAACGCACCTACCTATTCTACATCGGATTAGTGAATCTAGGTTTGAAATTATAAACTGAGCAAAAGTATTTTCATCAAATTGGCGCCGCTGCCGGGGACCAACTCGATACCTCTAATTTTCATATACGATTTCAGACTAAGTACTAAACTCGTTCTTTTATTTCTCTTGCGTGTGTTTCAGGTGTATGAACTCGAGGACAACAAGGAGAAATCTTCAAACCTCTCTTGTCACTTTGAGTAACCCTGAACTTGCGAGACTAGAACGAACCAACAGACGCACAAGGCCTAATCTCGTCGACATGGGCGGACAAGGCGAAAATGATATGGTAGCCGTGCTGCAAAGGTTGCAAGAGCAGATGGCTCAGATGCAACAGCAGCACGCGCGCGAACAGCAGCAATAACGCGTGCGTGAGCAGCAGCGTGCCATTGGGGATATGGATAATCTCCATGCTTTCTACCGGAATCGAGCTACTGTAGTTCCCCCTGCTGTTGAGAGGCAAGATTATGAGATCAAGCTGCAAATGATCTCGCTGGTTAAGCAGCATTTGTTCCATGGACTACCTGCAGAAATTCCGATGGACCATATAGAAAACTTCGAGGAGATTTGCTCAACGACGAGTTCTAATGGGATGAACCTGGATTTCTTGAAGTGCAAGATTTTCCCTTTCTCACTCATGGACAAAGCTTCACGTTGGCTCAAGTCTCTACCAGCTGGATCCATCACGACCTGGACACAATGTAGAGCCGCGTTTTTGGACCACTTCTATACCAAATCCAAAACCGCGAATCTAAGGAACAAGATCTCCTCTTTCCAGCAACATTCAAGAGAGTCCTTCTGTGAGCCATGGGAAAGATTCAAGGAGTACAAAAGAGAGTATCCACACCATGGGTTCACTGATGAGAATTTGCTGGGTATTTTCTACGATGGTGTTGATTGGGACTATAGGAATGCGCTTAATGCTGCAAGCGACGACGACTTCATGACTAAGACCCGAGAGGGTGCGTATAAGCTGATAGAGAATTTACCTGTGAGTTCTACCAACAAGTCGCAGGAGTATGATAAGACTGCAAAATCTAGTGGAATGGATTCCCAAAAGATTGATGACCTTACGGCTAAGGTCAATTTGTTGCTCAAAGCGAACCAAAGGATGGTTCACTTTGCAAATGAAAATGGTGAACCACTCGCTGAGGAAATGGTTGAGGAAGGAGATATTGATCAGCAGGAGGTAAGCTACGTGAATGGCCAAGGGTTTGTGCAAAACCGTGGGTTCAACCAGAATTATAGGAGCCACCCAAATTTCTCCTATAGGAGTACGAACGTTGAGAACCCACAAGACCAGGTTTATCCGCAGCAAACCGGCCCCCAGAACCCAAAACTTCAGGATCAAGGTTTCCAGAAAACTTTCCTCGAAGGTTTCCAAGGCAAGACGTTTGTCGCTTTTCAAGGTCAGAAACTGCAGTTTTCTAACTTTCAGGCTCCTGCGAGCTCTGGGTGTACTTCTCAAGATGAGTTGAAGGGAATGATGCAGCAGTTAATGGCCAATCAACAGAAGTATGCTACTGAGATCAACACAAAAGTATATGCTATGTATTCGGATCTTAACGGTCGGCTTGAGGCAGTTTGCAACCACGTGAAGAAGCTCGACACTCAGGTTGCTCAGACGGCTGATGCAATAAAGAGGCCACAAGGAGTGTTGCCTAGTAAAACGGATGCAAACCCCAGAGAGTTTGTAAACGCAATAAAATTGAGGAGTGGAAGAGTTCTACCACCAGTCTTAAGGGTAGAGGGTGAAAATTTCCCAGAAGGAGCACCTGCTCCAGCGGAAGGAGCACCCGCTCCGGAAGGAGCACCTGGTTCTGAAACAGAAAAGGATGAAGAAGTTGCTGGACCAACTTCTAAGGTAATACGTCTGAATGAGATTGTTGATAGGGTTTGA
This sequence comes from Arabis hirsuta, assembly GCA_964056655.1. Taxonomy (NCBI): domain Eukaryota; kingdom Viridiplantae; phylum Streptophyta; class Magnoliopsida; order Brassicales; family Brassicaceae; genus Arabis; species Arabis hirsuta. Next base: position 35,169,508 of record OZ053299.1, read on the forward strand.
TCTCGTGTCTACAAACCGCCTGTCCCCTACCCAGTACCTCCAAGGAAATCATAGAAGGATTTAGAGGAGGCGAAGTGCAAGAAAATGCTGCAAGATTTGACGGTTAAGCTAACATTGGCGGATGCGATTCAGATGATGCCATCCATGAAGAAGTACATCAAAGGTTTGGTTACTGGAAAGGTCTCTGCAGAGCAGAGCACCATGATGATATCTAAGAATTGTAGTGCTGTGCTACAAAATAAGGTGATTAAAAAGCAAGAGGACCAAGGAAAGTTGGTTTTATCTATGGAAATTGGTCCTATGCGATTTGCTTGTTCTCTTTGCGACTTAGGTTCGAGTGTGAACCTCAGGCCCTATTTGGTCGCCAGAAAGCTTGGGTACACAAAATTCAATCCAACACGGATATCGTTGGTATTTGTTGACAGATCGATAAAGCTACCTTTGGGAATTTTGGAGGATTTGCATGTCAGGATTGGGAACACCTTGATTCCAGCGGATTTTGTAGTGCTGGAACTTGATGATGAACCGAAGGATCCCTTGATTTTGGGACGTCCTTTCTTGCGCACAGCTGGTGCGATTATAGATGTAAGGAATGGAACAATCGGTCTTCACCTAGGAGACATTATTATGGAGTTTGAGATGGATCGGATGCTGAAGAAACCGACCATTGATGGACAAACCTTTGCCATTGAAGATAATCTCGAAATCTCTAAGAGAGAGATTGAGGAGATTCTTGCCGATGATCCATTGGATGTTGTGTTGATAAAAGCTGAGGGTGAACATGGGTATTTGAGTGAATATACAGTTGGGTTCACAAGGATGTTGGATTCTGGGCAGATGGAGAAATCAACATAATTTTTTAGACTTGAAACAGAAGGAGCGGGCGGAGCACCTGCTCCTGATTCTGGAAACTCTGTTGACAGTCCATGAGCAAGCTGAAAGCTCCAAAGTTAGAGCTCAAAACTCTACCATCCGGGTTAAGGTACGCGTTTCTAGGCCCTAACTCCACATACCCTGTTATAATTAATGCTGGTCTAAATAATGTGGAAACCACCTTACTTTTATGCGAACTTAGGAAGTATAGAAAGACTTAGGTTATTCGCTAGATAACATCCCTGGAATTTCACCTGATTTATGCATGCATAGGATACATTTAGAGGATGAATCTAGAACTTCTGTAGAACACCAAAGAAGGCTGAACCTGAATTTGAAAGATGTTGTTAAGAAAGAAATAATGAAACTCTTAGAAGTTGGCATTATTTATGCGATCTCTGATAGTAACTGGGTCAGTCATGTTCATGTAGTACCTAAAAAGAGCGGAATCACTGTGATCGCCAATGATAGGAATGAATTGATACCCACTAGGACTGTCATAGAACATAGGATGTGCATCGATTATAGAAAGTTAAATGCAGCGACTAGGAAAAATCATTTCTCTTACCATTCATTGATCAAATGCTCGAAAGATTAGCTAACCACCTTTACTATTGCTTTTTAGATGGTTATTCAGGTTTCTTTCAAATTCCCATTCACCCAGATGATCAGGAAAAGACGACCTTCACATGTCCCTACGGCACTTTTGCTTATCGCAGAATGTCCTTCGGACTATGCAATGCCCCTGCGACTTTTCAAAAGTGCATGATGTCTATCTTTACTGATTTTATTGAAGACATAGTGGAAGTTTTCATGGACGACTTCTCCGTCTATGGAAGCTCGTTTTCCGTGTGTTTGTCAAATCTGTGCAGGGAGTTACAACGTTGTGAAGAGAAACATCTAGTGTTAAACTGAGAGAAATGTCATTTCATGGTTAGGGATGGTATAGTTTTGGGTCATCGCATATCCGAGAACGGTATAGAGATTGACCGAGCAAAGGTTGAGGTGATGATGAGTTTGCAACCGCCGGATTCAGTCAGAGGAATACGGAGTTGATATGTTCAAATTTGCCCTGAGCTACTCTCTCAAATTAAGAGATCGTAGTAGTACTTAGGGATCAAATCCATAGGGAATCTAAACACACAATCGATTAGTGAATTCAAATTATGCTAAGTAAGAATGTATATATGTAATAAAAATTGCAAAGTAAACAGTGAATGATTATCAAGGTTCTAGAAATCAATTGGGCAAAAGAGTTAGACTATGGGTAATTCGCAAGAATGAATCAAAATTAATCGTGTCGATCGACACAGAGATAATAAACCGTAGGATTTGTTAAGTGCAGTTCTAGAACTCAAACACGAATGTAAAACCAATCAACTTTCGTTGCAGAGATTATCTATAAATAAATCCCTAAATTCCAAATTTCTTTGCAAACTTAGTGAATAAAATCAAGCATTAAATTCAGGTTCAATTGTTCACAAAATTACTAAGCCAAATTTCTTTGCGAATAGATAATTTTGCTCATCTAAGATTATGTCAGGTTGTTAATAATACTTTTGCATCTATTAAAGCAACCTAGGATATCCAATTTTAGTTGATCAATCCTAAAATCAGAGTTAAACAATCTAGATGAAGAACAAAAAAGATAAATCCTAACAGGGTTTCAATCCTAATAATTTTTCATCAAACCCTTGAATTACCCTAAATCTAACAAACAAACTACTCAGACATAGATGCAGTAAACATTATGAATGAATAAATTTGCATAAAAAAGATAGAGTAAGTGATACAGAGATTCGAAAACGATGAAGTCCGGAAGTCTGAAATCTCCTAAAAGCTCTGCAAATCTCTTCTCTCTCAAATCTCAATTAAAAACTTGATAAAAACCTAAAAGCCTAAGGAAAAACTATATATAATGTCTAAAATTCGGACTGAGCTTTTCTGTAAACTTATAGGCTTCGTGGGCCGAAGAGGAAATTCTTTAATCTTCACGTCAGACATGCTCGTGTCGATCGACACACAGGACTGTGTCGATCGACACAGCCTTGAAAACTCGACTCCGACTTGATCACTTTAGCTCTTCTTTCCTTGATGCTCCAAAATGCTCCAAAAGCTCCCATTAAGCTCCAATCGTCTTTTAACCTACAAAGACTCAAAAAGACTCGAAAAATACCAAAAAGACTCTATGAAAAAGACTTATATCATGGTCAAAAACGGGTAAAAACCATGATATATCAGGAGTTTCCTAGGTCACACTGGGTTTTACACACGGTTCATTAAGGATTTTTCAAAGATAGCGAGACCGCTCACTCAACTCTTGTGTAAGGAGAGCAAGTTTGAGTTTGATGGAGCTTGCCTTTAGGCATTTCATACTATAAAATGAGCATTGGTGAGTGCGCCCATTTTTCAACCACCGGACTGGAATCTACAGTTTGAAGTAATGACAGATGCTAGTGATTACGCTGTGGGAGCAGTTTTGGGGCAAAGAAAAGATAAAAAGCTCCACGTAATCTATTATGCTAGTCGCACCTTGGATGAAGCTCAATGTAATTACGCTACAACTGAGAAAGAGCTGCTGGCAGTAGTCTTTGTCTTTGAGAAATTCAGATCATATCTTGTCGGTTCTAAGGTGATTGTGCATACCGACCACGCGGCTTTGAAATATTTGCTCACCAAAAAGGATGCGAAACCGAGAACAGAGTTGTTGATCATTTGTCCAGCCTGAAAGTGGATGAAACAGTACCGCTTGATGATGCACTCCCGGATGAACATGTGTATGCAATTGGAATTTGTGTTCTAGAGCACCTGCTCCAACAGAGGGAGCGCCTGCTCTAGAGGAGGTTTGTGCTGTTGTTTCTAAGACAAGTAGTCCGAGTTTTTCGTGGTTTGGGGACATAGCGAACTACCTTGCTGCTGAGCAAGAACCGTCTGACTTTGTGGGAGACTGAAAAAGAAAGTTCTTGCGAGACATAAGGAGATACTTTTGGGACGAGCTATACCTTTACAAGCAGTGCTCGGATGGTATTTTTAGGAGGTGTGTTTTTGATGAGGAGATTCCAGCAATCCTATTTCACTGCCATAGTTCGAGTTATGCTGGGCACTTCGCGACCTCAAGACAGTATCCAAGACACTGAAAGCTAGGTATTGGTGGCCAACGATGTTCCGGGATGCACATGCCTTTATCTCAAGGTGCGATAGATGTCAGAGGCAAGGAAACATCTCACGCCAGAACGATATGCCTCAGCACTTCATCCTGGAAGTTGAAGTGTTTGACGTGTGGGGAATAGACTTTATGGGACTGTTTCCATCCTCTTATGGAAACAAGTACATCTTATTGGGCGTTGATTACGTGTCCAAATGGGTTAAGGCCATTGCTTCCCCAACAAACGATGCCGCTGTAGTCTTAAAGATGTTCAAGACCATAATATTTCCCAGGTTTGGAATACCGCCAGTGGTGATTAGCGATGGAGGGACTCATTTCATCAATAAGGTTTTCGAGAACCTTTTAAGGAAAAATGGTGTAAAGCATAAGGTTGCGACGCTATATCATCCGCAGACTAGTGGCCAAGTTGAGGTTAGCAACAGGCAAATCAAGAGTATCCTACAAAAGACCGTAGGTACCACCAGGAAAGACTGGGCCGCCAAGTTGGACGACACGGTGTGGGCTTACCGAACCGCCTATAAAACACTATTGGAGACAACGCCCTTTCACTTGGTATATGGGAAATCCTGTCATCTACCTATAGAGCTAGAGTACAAGGCGGCATGGGCAGTTAAACTAATGAACTACAACATCAAACCCGCCTTGGAAAGGCGATCCATGCAACTAAATGAATTGGAGGAAATTAGGCACCTGGCCTATGAGAGTTCGAAGATATACAAAGAGAAAACCAAGTTGTATCACGACAAGAGGATTCTCACCCAAGATTTCCAACCAAACGACCTGGTACTTCTCTTTAATTCTCATCTTAAACTCTTTCCTGGAAAGTTGCGATCTAGGTGGTCCGGTCCCTTCCTCATTAAGGAGGTTCGATCTTATGGAGCCGTGGTATTACTGGACGCTAAGGGCAAGGAGTTCGTGGTCAACGGTCAGCGATGTAAACCATACCTCGCCGAAACAAACCAAGCCGAAGGTGGAGTCATCCCCTTAGGCGATGCACCAAAAGCCTAAATGGCTAATCAAGTCAAGCTAAAGACATTAACCAAGCGCTTGGTGGGAGGCTACCCACCGGTACGTTTTCTAACATTTTCAATTTAATTTCTTTTATTACTAACTTTGAATTGTCCAATTTGAGTTTTTAGGTTTTTGAAAAAAAAAAAAACTTTGTTTGTGGAGTATACATGGCAGATCGATCGAGCCTTGCAGCTAGATCGATCGATCCAGGAAGATGCGATCAAAAGCCATTCCAGCGGTCAACCTCAGGATCGATCTGCACGTTGATCCAATTCCCAGAAGGAGCACCTGCTCCCCAATACAGAGCACGTGCTCTCCAGGGTAACAATTCGAATTTCGAATTTAGGCCCACCAAGAGGTTAGCCCAATAAAGGAGAGTGATGGGGCCCGAGAAATAAAGGGATTTTTCCAATTTAATACGGAAATAACTGATATATTGGGACCCACCAAAACACCCTAATTTCTCGCGCCTCTCTCTCTCCCTTTTCTTTCCTCCTTCTTCGATTTTATTTTCTCTGTTAAAACGGTTTGCAAGCTTCTTCTTCTAAGCACAACTCCTTGAGATCTTAACCAATCTGAGCGATTTAAGGTTTGATTTCACTCGATTTTTCACCCTCTATCAGAATCTTCAACTCGTTTCTCAAGACAATCAAAGTAACACTTCAAAAACCTATTTTTCAGTCCGCCGTTTGGAGTAACAAGGTGAATTACGAGGTTGATTTGATTAATTTATCATGCCGCGATTAGTAGGGTGAACTCTAAGCTTCCTTATGAATGATTTTGATGCTATAGGGTTGTGCAATTTGACTTGATTTTGCTTGAAGTAAAACCTAAATTTTGGATGAGAAATTGGAATTTAGAGGAATAGGGATGCGAATTGATTTATGATTCTTTGCTTTGGGATGTTTAGAACAGCCGGATTTATCTGTTCAAACGCAAACATATAGAATTTTGATTTGAGGAAAAAAGGGGATTTTCTCCCTTTGCATAATTCTGTGTTTGTGTGGATCTTTGGATGGTAATTTATATTGGATGTTTGTGGGTGTTATTGTCATTTGATATACCCTATATTTTACCACTTTTACTATCTATTTTATTATGGTTTTTATATATATTAATAAAGCTTTTGGACCAAAAGAGGTAGTTTTCTCGTATATGTAGATTTTAAGGACTTAACAGGTTTTATCATCAAAAAGGATGTAAAAAGGAGCAAAAAGAGTGTCATCTATCTTGAAGATAATGCACATTCTCAAACTAGATAGAACGTATATGCCAGAAGTTCGCTGAAGAACGGAGGATCAAATCAGTTTTGAATTCAATGAAACTTGGTATGGAGATAGCTCTTTGAGTTAGCTTTCCAATGGAGTTGTAATTTCATCAATTGGAGTTGTACTTTAGAAGACACATCCGAAACACTGAGGACATGTCAAACTGCCTTCGAAGTGAAGTTAGTGCAAAATGGAGCCAAGCACCGGGCCAGCCCATGGGCCGATATCCAGACCTTTTGCTGACCTTCTAGAAGAGTCATGGAAGCTTCCAATACCGGTCACGCAACCCAACCGTTATCGTGTCCGAAATTGCCTTAGTTTCGACAATTGTCTTAACTATGCACTTGCAGTTCCCTAGGGTTATAAATTTAAAAACCTAATTGCATAAGCCCTACATAGAAGCTTTATGGCACATCATCATTGCAGGATGACAGACCCAAGGATGTCCTACAGCAAACCACCGCGATCCTCTAAAGGAAAAGGGCAGTTTTCCTCGACTCAAATCACACCCAACCCTTGGCCGCGTGACAAGGGCAGTCGGTTCTCTTTGCCCGACCCTCGCCTTCCAATGAACTCAACCGACGCATGGGACCAGTCAGATGCGTACTACTACAACAACTGGTTGGATATCACCATTGAGCCGACCCATTTTCTATGTGGGACGACGCTGAAGGATTTGGGGCTGTTTCACGATGTGAGCTCTATACTCACCGCCTCACAGCTGTCAAATATGGCCACGCAGCCGGATGCGCTCTATCCTGACTTGGTTAGGCAGTGTTTCGCCTCCGCAAGGCTGGTATACGCCAACCCATATAGGCCGGTTGCCTCTGACGGAGTACTCTCTTTTTTTCTGGAGGAAAAAAGTACTCTATCATGATCCCGGATCTCTGTGAGCTGTACGGTTTTGACTCCGATTAGCAGAACATGGACCTCCTAACCCGACTCCCCATTGCAAATGCATTCTGGAACTTCATCGCCAATGGGGACTACTTTTCCCGATCTGCTGCACAGTCCACCATTCGGAACCCCGCTCTAAGGATTGGAGCCAAGGCAATCATCACCATCTTGTTTGCCAAGGATGACGCAACCAAGGTAAGGGCAGATGAGCTGATACTGCTCTACAACGCAGTGAAGGACACCATTGGGAGCGAACTGGGGTTAAGTTGTGACATTGATATGGCTGTCAACATAGGAGCGTTGTTCGCCGGGGTTATTGCGGATAAGAGGACGAAGGTCACTAAAGGAAAGGCTGCCGCACATACAGAGCGAATCGGAAGTCTCTTGACCAGGCTGTTCATACATTTAGGACTGGAACTTGACGCCTACACATGCAATCCGGAGACGGAATTTATGGACTCTACTTTTCTCATTCATTACGAGATCTTACATGATGGGGCCACTTACCGGTTCACATCACAAGATAGGGGTGTTCTGTTTTGCAGCTTACCACAACCATCACTGACAGAATTTGAGGTCGCAGCGAACGTCGGCTTCACGCCAGGGACAGAGTATCTCTGCTCTGTGACTGGAGTGACTGGCAGGAGTACCCAGACACCCAAGAAGAGCACATCAGCTTCCAGACCTGCTCCCGCTCCTGCTCCTGACGTTCCTTTGAGCTATGAGGAGGTTGAAGACTTGGACGCTGAGACAGCGGAGACACAGTGGTTTAGGGCCTACCCCAGACGGCCTTACAGGAGTGAGGTGACGCTTGGTAACATCTCTGACAACCTAGGGGAAGCAGAGTACCGCCGTTGGATGGTGGACTCCACAAAGAATAACAATGGCTTACTTCGCCGAATTCTGCACATGCTCCAGAAATGATGCAACGGGTCACCGGCTACAGAGACTAGGCCTTCTACGGCACCTGCTCAACGGCCTCCAGCTCGCCCTTCCACATCTGCGTGCCCGTCCACCTCCGCCGGTCCGTCTACACGTTACGGGAAATATAAAAAGCCAATAACCGATGAAGCAGAGGACTCCGATGACACCGCCAATTGTTCCTCCATCCGCCCTAAGTATTTTCCATGAACAATTTTATTTTATGCTTTTCCTTATGATTTTTATTTCTTTTTAACTTTGTCTTTTCTTATTCTCACACCGAGACGGTGTGAAGTAAGTCTGGGGGGAGTTGCTACTAATCTCATTTATTTTGGTTGTTTTCTATTTTCTTATGTCCTGTTTGAGTCAGTTTTTCTTTTGATTTATTGAGTCAAGACTTTGTAGGGAATTAGGACTTTATCTTATGATGACACTTGAACTATCTATGTTTAACTTTCTCTCTAGTGACCATTTCTACAGAGCATGGGTACAAGGAACAGTTGGAACACTTCAATACACTATCTTCTAGGTTTCATATTGACCAAAATTTCTTCTCGTTACTGGCACTAGATTAGGAAAACGAACCATATTCAGGACTCCTTATTCTTTTTATCACACTTGTTGTTCCTAAATAGCTAGCTCATTTTTAGTTAGTACTCTCCTTAACCCTTACCTTTTTTCGAGCCCCTTGCATTCTTGTTACTTCATTGTCATATGTGCAGTCTATGCGCAAAAGGGCCGGAGAGAATTAGGTCAACACTGCCTTCAAATCACTCTTTCTGAAGAACAAGAGCACCTGCTCCCGCAATAGAGCACCTGCTTCTATTTCCAGAAGATGGTTTTACAACGAGATGGAACAAAAATCCACGAAGGAGGAATGGCATTGATGAGCTCCACTTGGGTATGTACAACAACTCTGATATTTTCGTGTTTGAGAGATATACACTTGTAATTAAAATCCTCTTAATTATCATTTCTTATCTCAAAAAAAAAAATTATGAAGAATGGTAAATCTGTAAAATTGGGAATGTCTCTCTACACAGCGAGTATACCCAAGGTGGACGATGGCTAGATGAGATGTTGGAGAGATTTGAAGAAGAAAGAGTGGTTTAGAGAATGTGAAATATCAACAGACCTATTCTCTCTTGCAATTTTGTGCGATATCCTGCATCCTCTACGAAATATCGGGTAATCCTTAAACACTTTAAATACTTTTAACTCCACCTCTAAATGGCCTTAATCCTTTAGCGTCGTCTACCCTAAATGGTGCTTTTAGCGAGACTCTCACACAACTTTGAATGCGTTGAGTTTGTGTTTGGGAAATGAGACTTGGTTGAGAAATGTGTTGGGGAGTTTTGGTGAAGCTTTGCTATTCGTAATCTGGATTATGTGGTCTGCAGATTGAAGGTTATTAACCCGGTTCATTGAGGATAAAAGATTTCTCGCGTTTTCAAACCATTCTCCTTCACTTGGTCTTGAATTTGTTTGAGGACAAACAAAGATCTAAGTCTGGGAGAATTGATATAATACATTTTTGGCGCATTCTAACCTTTGTTTTGTAGGTTTTTATCGAGTTTTTCATTCTCTTTTGAGTCATTCTAGGTTTAAAAGTGGCTGGGAATAAGGATTGGAACCTGCAATTGGATTAGGCGAAAAAGGATGGAATCTGGATCTTTTTGGAGACTCTGAAGATAAGGAGCACCCGCTCCAGGAGAGAGAGCACCCGCTCCAGGAGAGAGAGCACCCGCTCCCCAGAAGATCCAGTTTTGAAAATATTTATTAAACCTAATTTTTGCAACCCTAATTTTTTCCAGCCGCCAAGGTGTCTTTAAAAGGAGATTTTCGATCCTTTTATGGAAAACACAGACACGACATGACAGAGAGAACCAGAACACGAGTGAGAGAGAGATTGATACTTGTTTTAGAGTTTGTAAACTTGAAGATTGTCTTCCACGTTTTTGTTGAAGTTTTCTTAAACCCTATTCTCTTATATTTCAATTCAATGAAGTTTCTTATCTCACTTGCTGTTGTTGTTCGATCTAATATGTGTGAGTAATCCCTTTTGTTAGGTTGAGGGTTCGATGGGATTAGATATCCATGAACTAAGTATAGATAGGTTTTGAAACATAATTTGATATCTCCATCTAAAGTCGATCGTAATGCCTAAACTAGATTGATCACATAGCCTTTGATTTTAGGTTAAATTTACTCATCAAAAGTGTTGTGAATTGCTTGAATTGACATATATGGGCGACTTGTCCTTAGCCAACGACAGTTGAAGTTAAGGCGACTTGTGAACAAATCGATCCTATACGTTTAATGCTCATCATTCTTTGTAGCCTCAAATGACAGTTTAGGGTGTTAGATTGATTGTTGAAGTAGTTGATGCCACGATAGTGGATCCTCTTAAATCTATGGTTGAGTTCTGGATTGGTTCTAAATTGACAACATGAATAATTGCTTGGTTTTGATGTTCTAATCCCTGAGATATTCCCTTGATCTAACGCTTTTCTCATAAATTGCTTACATCGAATTTACATTTATTTGCTTGATAAAATCGTGACAACTTGAACTACTTTGAATCACTTAGCTGAACTTGTATCCCATAGGATTAGAGTGTATTGTTAGTTCCTTTGAACGAACCTACCTATTCTACATCGGATTAGTGAATCTAAGTTTGAAATTATAAACTGGGCAAAAGTTTTTTCATCACTCCTCGATCCAGCTCCACGTCTTCAGGGCGGTTCCACGTATCTCGGGCACGTTCATGGCATATTCTCCGTGAATCTCGCTCCTACGACTGTGATAACCGCCCCGTTGACTCGCTCCTAGCTCGTTAGCTTCGCATCCGTTGACTCGGCCCCTTCAGGGATGATTTGGGCCTTGAAAAAATCTTTTCTCTTTTCTCCTAATGCTGGGTCGCAGGCCCATTAAGTCCATTGCACCGACGGGTTTGTGCGATGATCGTAGTGGTGATTTGTGTTTTAGTGTTTGTGATTACGTGGTGTGAAATGGGTTTGATTGGTTTGGTAATTTTGAGTGTGTGTGTGTGTTTGGTTAGAGAGTGGTTTATGCCAGCTAATGGATATGCGATTCATCGCCAGTTCAGCGAATTCGCCAAGAAAATTAGAGGAGAAGCTGAAAGATATTCTCTTTTTTTATGCATGTTGTTTTTGTATGTTTGTAATTCTCTCTTCGTGGATGATTATCTCACTACCTAGTTCAAATTTTGTTTTACATTTGTCGATGTTGTTATCGTAGTAGTACTGAATTTCAAAAAACAGTGAAGGAGCACAAGGAAAAGGCAGAGCTTAAAGGTGTAAAAGAGGACGTGAAAGTTAGGTAAATTGTTCAAAAACTGATCTTGCAATAATAATAATAATCTTCTTTGTTGATACTGCTTTGTAATTGTAGATTGGCAATGCATTTGGACCTTGTAGATTGCAGAAGATGTGATCGAAAGATGGGAAACCAGCGATAATCCGATGGTTCACAAGATTCAGGAGTATGCTCCTTTATTATCTTCCTTTTAAAAAAGCGAACTTACTCACTCAAACTGATATACATGTGCACCATTTTGTTTTGGTAGCATGAATGAGACCATCTTTCAGGACATAGATTCTGCATACTTTTAGAGGCTGATTGGAAGAGGTTTACCACGAGTAATCATACTTTTATCTCTTTCATGGTCACATATCGTCTTTCTTGCCGGGCTTTGCTGCAGAAGTTCAATAAGCCATCAGAAGAGTCTTGAATCAGGAAGCCATCAGACCAGTCTTGAATGCATTTAGTAAGGTGAACCTCGAGTATGTTTACGATAAGGAGGTAAGGTTTTTGTTCTGTGGTTCACCCTCAGGATCGTCTGGATCCTCATGAAATCATGTAAATCTCTGAGACAATGGCTTCATATTCTGTTAAGTAAATCGTTGTGGCCTTGGTATATCGAAAGTTGAAGTTCAAGAGACAAAGATGATGGGAAATTCCCCAATTGTCATGATCATCGTGAGGGTAAGGATCTTTTATTTTCTTCAGAGGGCATCTTTTAGCTTAATAAGATATTGAGTATTATGAATTTATTTATTTTTGATGTCAGTTCCAACAGCAAGAAATCCACTGCATTCGCGACAAGGATGGCAACATCAAAGACGGAGGCAAGGGTAAAATGAAACTGTGAATCAAAATTCACACCCAAAAACAAGTTATAAAACAGGTTTTAGGTATTTAATTATTGGTTGTTGCCAAATTAATTGACATATCAAATTGTGGGTTTGTTATTAAAAGATAAAAAAAAGGTAGAGTTGAGAAAATTGTGGGTTTAAGGAAAAAAAAGGTTATTAGAATAGATGATGAAATGTTTGATTTAGAAAGAAGAAAGAGGGTTTTTATAGCAATTGATTCAAGTAAAGATATGGATTTTTTCTATGAAAAAAAAAAAAAAAAAAAAGATATGGATGCAAAAAAAGAAAACGTGAAGTTGATTTTATAAGATTTTTTTTAACAAAAACAAAAAAGGTACAGATCCGACGGTTGAAAACATAACACGCTTATTTTTTCTTTCTTTGATATCCAAGGGCTAGAAAACATGCCCTTGATTTTGGCATCATCGAGCAATTAAAATCCACAAAAGCTCTCTCTCCATTCATTATCTCAAAACCCTAATTTTGCGAGAAAGTCGAAACCATGATCGGAGGAGGTTCACAAGATTGGCGAGGTTCACAAGATTGGGCCGCGATCGAAGCTCGCTTCCCCGAAAGGGATTTCTCCAAGTTCAAATGTCCCGAAGATTCCTCCGACGTCGAATATCTCTCCGACCTCGAGGATTACAAAGACATCGAAACCTGTAAGACCCGTAATTGTTTGTTTAGATTTCATCAGATGGATCCAAATAATCATCTAACAAGCACCCACCTATTGATGTTAGATTTTTTTCAAGGGCCTGCGACATACTTGTATTGGAACATGGAGCACACTACCCAATCGGGGCAGATCTTGAGTCTATTTATACTAATATCAAATTAGCTCTGCACAAAAAGGGAATTCATGGTGAGCTGGATGTCTACGTTTATGGTGGTCGCAAACCAAAGGACGCCAAAGATTACGTATTCAATTTCACATTCATACTCCCACCAGGTGAATTCCTATACTTGATCCCTCGAGAGAGGTTTTACTTGATACATGTCTGTAATCATCGATATCTCTCTAACCTTCAGTGCCTCCAAAGTCCGTTTCTAGTCAGATCTCGAGGGACATTCTTTTTTCAGCAAAATGTGCAGCAGATGAAAAACCAACTGTTGTGGTATTCTCAAGACTAGACACGGAGTTGCACAGGGTTCTTCAGTGTTTGCAATCGAGAAATCACTATGTTCTCAAACTAGTGCCGACCGCACAGTTTCAAGATGCTTTTTTTGACTCTGTAGACTCGGTATTTGAGTCTACACTGTTTTTAGATGGAGGAAAGACTAGAGGAAAAACTAGGCCACGAAGATCTGCTATTAGTAAGACCTCGTAGTTAACTTTTCATATTAAAATAATAATAGCTACTGGATCACCTAACCTTTGCATCTTTTTTTCGTGAAACCGCGCAGAGCCTATCACAGGGGAAGGGGAGAACGCAGCCGTCTTCTGGGATGTGGAGGATTTCCCATTCCCTCTTGGTCCCACTCCTGATATGATCTACCATCAAATCAGATCAGCTTTCATGGAATGGAAGGTTCCTGGTAACATGTCAATCTACGCTTATGTTGATCAGATGAAAGAGTCTTGGGGTGAGTTTATGGGTAACAAGACTCACGATTCCAGAATCGACTTCTATCCTGCAGGTGAATTCTTTTATCTCCCTTCTCTCTCTCTCTCTCTCTCTCTCTCTCTTATTATAAACGTATGTAACCTGTCTACATCTCATATATTATATATTTTCAAGGTGCTAAACCGGCGAGACTTGAGAGAATGTTAAATGACATTCTTTTGTGGGTAATAGACCATCCTGTGGACCGTCCTAGGTTTAGAGATGTGATCGTACTCACTGGTAAAGTCAGATATGACTTTAGGTTCTTCTCTACGCTTCAAGATATCAAGTCGAGAGGGTACAATGTTTGCTTAGTAACTCTGGCCACCGATCCAGAAAGCTCCGAGTGGCCAGGATTGCTACTAGAACATGCACACGTTTTTGGTTTAGAAACCGAATCTGAAGGATCGCAACTAGATCAAGCACGCGTTTCTGGTTTAGAAACCGAAACCGAAACCGAAACCGAAGCTGAAAGCTCACGGCCCAAAAAGTTTATAGCCGGATAGGGGTTGGAAGATCAGGGCTGTGGGATATCTTCTGTTCGTTGGTTGCAGCTGGGAATACTCCTCTGTTTTATTTTAATTTCTACTTTCCTTATTTTAATGTGGAAGATAAGGGTTGATACTTGAAACTCTGTTTTATCTTAATTTCTATTTGCTTTTTATTACTTGTCTTTTCAACTAGTTAATCCCATCTTATGTGTTTAGTTCAAGAATATATATGTTTATCGCGCGGGCTCTTCTTTCTAATTCTCCGCTCTTAGTTTTGTTGGAATTATGAATCCTGCATGTGTTTATTGAAGTAGAGTCGAGAGAGAATGGGAAGTTTTCGTTGTAACATCATTTGATATCTAAAAACCTTAATTTTGGCATTTCGTTTTCGCTGAGGTTTGCTTCATTTCCCCCTTTGTATGCTCTTAATAGCTTATTTGTGCGTTTGGTATCTGTCATTTTTGTCTGCTCTTGTAATTTGCTCGAGCTTTGATTGTAGATTTCGGATTCTTAATGGTCTAATTGAAAGGAAATGGTTTCTTACAGATTTTTTATTCTGTTCAGACATCGATTAGTTATGTCTGCTTTGTTGATTTTAGTTTTCTGGGTTTTACATTTTGTATACAGACATAGAGAAATGGCGTTCTGCAACAAACTTAGTGGGATTTTGAGACAAGGGGTTTCTCAGAGCTCAAATGTTCCAGTTACTTCTATGCTTAGCTCTCTCCGTTACATGTCCACTAAGCTTTTTATTGGAGGTAAGTTTTCCCTTGCTTAATATTGGTCTTGTGGCTTGTACATTTGCTTTGACTGAATTTGTTTTCATTGTTATGTGGTTTTTGAATGTTGTATTCTTTTGTACATTGCTTTTCAGGTCTCTCATGGGGAACTGATGACCAATCCTTGAAGGAAGCTTTCTCTAACTTTGGCGAAGTGACAGAAGGTAAGCCATTGGTTCTGTCTCCTTTTCATTACAGTGTTTTTATACAATAGAAAGTGTCTTCTTTATTCCAATTGGCTTTATGTGATTAGGGGCGTGTAAACCTTTCAAGAATGTCTCACTTATGTTTTTAGTTTAATTCTTTATACCATGGAATGATCAAGATTTGTGATATGGTATTGGTTGCTTAGTTTTTATTAGTTACTGTAGACCTATCTATGTGATTGAGCATGGTTATATATTCCTCATTGATTCAATGATTTTGGAAAATGAGAAATTTGTGTCTTTGGTTGTGATGCAACAGTGACTACATGTATATAAAAACCATTCAAGGATGTTTTAGTTATGTTAGTAATATGGTATCAGTTTTTAGCTTTGCAGCAGTACCTAGGGCCAGTTTATGTTGTTGACTATGGTTTATATATCTCTTACACGAAAGTTGTGTCTTTGGATGTGCAGCGACTGTGATTGCCGACAGAGAGACTTGGGCGGTCAAGGGGTTTTGGATTTGTCAGTTTCAGCAGTGAGGATTCAGCAAACACTGCCATAACAGAAATGGACGGGAAGGTTAGAAAGAATATCCGATGCATAGTAATATTAATTGTTCTGTTTCTAAAAGTTTGTCTCTAATTAGTTTTTTTTTGGTATGATCAGGGGCTGAATGGTAGGAACATCCGTGTGAACCTTGCACACGAGAGACCAAGTGCCCCAAGATCATCATTTAGTGGTGGTGGTGGCTACTAAAACATCACAGTAGTTAGTTATAGCTTGTTTCCTCTTTTGTTACTACCACAAACAACCTCAACTGGTTTTGCTGAACTGAACTAAGCCTGTTTTGGTTGTCTTTCAATGAATATTGTAATGTTGCTCCATTCTCTACAATCTATTTTGCATCGAGTGTATTCGATGTTTACACTTTTTGTTTATCTACTATTATCTGTGGTCTTTGGCTTTCTTTGTTTAGTGCTTTGTGTTCATTCTTGCAAGCATTAGATAACTGATCTGATCGAACAAAATCTTGACAAGCGTGCATTTGGGAACTTGTCTCTGTTATGCATTGGAATGTTGAATCCATTTCTAAATGCAATGAGTCAAATCGAATATCTATACTTATTATAATGAGTCAAATCGAATATCTATCCTTCTCTTTGCTGACACCATACTCCATCTTCGTTTCGCATACTCTTCATCTACACCCATACTTGACATTGAGAGAGTCAGAAACGACTTGTCAAACAAAACCTCCCTATCTTCTTTCTTCGTCTTTGCTCCTCTGATTCGTTTTGTAAGAGATTGGAACATACGAAAGCTTTTTAAGAAAATGAGTCCACAAATCAAGTTGAGTTGACTAACACCATAAGAGGATAGAGATGAAGAAGCATGTATCAACCAATGGCGTAGTATAATGCTATTTGAAAGAAAAGTGACAAGCTCATTCAAACAAAACATCCAAATTCATTTGTGTATGGATTTTGCTAAACAAATAATCATAAAACTTGTGTGTGTCAGAGGAATTCGTTATCCCAGTACTTTTATAAGCAAATTTAAAGAGAAGGTGATAAAGCTCTTCCTCGCGTTATACACCAACATCGAGATGGAACAAGTACAAAATCAACCAGACCTCTAATGGACAGCTCTGTGTAAGATATAAAGATATAAGCATGAGTGTTCGTACCTGAGGACATAAGGCAATGACGATTCATCTTCAACCTCTTTCTACCAGTTCTGGTTGGAATTAATGGTAGACGATTGCCATTTCTCGCTGGAAACTAGTCGGATGGTTAGAAGAATTAGGCTTGTCGGATCTATAAGGGCGAAGAACCACTTGTTACAACCGGAGAGGAAGTTCAATCGACAGAAGATTTTGTCTCCAACATGACTGACACGAGTTTGGTGAAGAGTTGGAGCTGACATGGCAACAGTTTGGGTTTGAAGCCCATCTACATTTCCGGTTCATGTTCTGTGCTGCTGAACTTGGTATTTCGGTGGTTTCGAGTAAATTCTTGAAACAGGTTGTGATTTCTGGACTGGTAAGCTGACCGGAGGCTTTGTTTCATCCATAGGATCCGACTGAGTTGTGGCTATTATCATACATTAACATTATAGCTGCATCTGAGGGAGAAGATATATTAGCAGCAGCTGAAAGAGAAGACCAGTACCACCATTCATTCTTCGAGTACTCTGTCCTGATCATGTCTGAAACAAAATATCAAAGGCATAGACAATAGAAAATCGAGCTTGTTCTGTATCCTCAAATCTTGAGCTTGTTTCCTTTCCTTTTTGAAGATCCTCAAACCGTAACCCATTCCAACACAAAATAGATTCTCTTAGGTCTCCTTCTTTCGGGTCATCATCATGAAGCCATTGGACAGATTCAGTTTCATAATACGTCCAGGGTGGAACCATTTAGTCATCCATGCTGGAGAAACGGGGAGGGGACTTTTGAACCTTTCAAATCAACTCGTACAGATTTCTGCAAAGATCAACCAAAATGCGAGGATGTTCTTCTGGGAAGAAGCAACCCCAATATAAACGACCACTAGCATCACTTCCCAGAAAGTCTCTTGCTTTAGAAGCTGCTGCATTTCAATTATTGCTTCGGCACACTGCACAAGGCAGTGAAGCTTAGTTATTGAAACCACTATATCTGTAATTTCCTTCTTAGGCATTCCAATTTCTTTTCTGAACATGTGGTAGAACCTATACCAGCAAACAAATAAAGTCAGTCTTAAAACTTTCTGAAAACAATTGCATCTCGATACTGCAACTATTTTCATATAAAATGAGACCATGCATACAATTTCTGAAAGGCGAAAACTACACACGCACACAAAAGGAACTACTTAACAGAATTGTTCCACGAAAATGCCAAAATATAAATGACTGTTTCCACCATCTGACTTCAAAGTAATGAATATATCTTCTTGTGCAGAGCTTACGAATATATCTTCAGCTTCGTGTAATGACTTAGAAAAATTTCAGACAATGTTTCAACTATTTCTACACAATCAGGCATACATAGCAGCTGCAAATCAGAAAGTTAAAGTCAGCATGTCATCCATGAAAACGATCAAGTTGCATTTTACTTTATAGCAAAAATGTTATCCAAAAGTTGAGACATAAAACTCGTGTGAATTTGAGAACACAAGAAATACTTATATTAAAATCCGCAAGTACATCATGTGATGATTCCAAAAGTGTAACTAATTTGTAGATTTAGATAAACATCTCTTCAAACATCTCTTGTAGACTTAGATATACATCTCTTCAAACATCTCTTGTCGATTCATCCCGTGAATGATATCTGTGACAACGGTGAACTCTTCACGATCCAATTCATCCGCAACCTTGTTGTTAAAGAAGTCATCATTTGAAATTATCATAAATGCCGTCTTATCTTTCTTATCGAATTGTCGTTCCGAAAGTGCTCGCATTGATATTTCTTTCGTCATTACAGTTTCCAAAAGTTTCTCTTTGGGTGGAGGTTTCCCTTGCGTAGCTTTACAAGGCCTACATTTCATTTTTCTTTCTCGAAAAATCTGTACCTTACAACCCATACCTTTCAATTTGTCAATCTTGGAGGAATTTAGTAGCTTCTCTTGCGTGAGTTGCGTCTGTTTGGGCAAGGTTGTGTAGCCGGAGATCTTTTCCAAATAGTAACGGCAGCTACTATCTTCTATTAATATTCAAGGCCGTCACAGAAAAAAAAAAAAAAAAAAAGTATAAGAGTGAAGTTGAAAAGTATATTAGACTAGAGAATGGTCCACGCCTTGGGCGGGTTTGAAATTAATATAGTGAAATATATTACAATTTTTGGAGAAATATATCAAGTATCAACTTTTGAACTTGATTGTTTTTCTAGTTATTAATACACAATTTTGTTATTTTTAGTAGCTAATATGGTTGATAGCAAATAGTTGTTAATTGACAATGTAATATCTAATATGGGTTGAGTTTTGGAAACTCGAACAATAGTAATGTGGATACTCTTAGTATTTTTATTTTATCTTCTCGTGTTTTTCTTCAGTATCTTAATCGCCCGAATATGAAAAACATGACCATTTAATAAAGTTTTAAGGGTTTTTATTTTTATTTTCTATGTTCCATACAACTATTTTCCATTTCCTATATTTAATCTGAGATGAATAGTTGAAAAATCATAATACAAAAAAATTATAACAAAACTTTTCCAATGTAACCGGAGAAACGCATTTTCATTGCTGGAATTACGAAGTCAGATGCTATATGTAGGTTAATAAAATTTTGGAAGGTAAACAAATATTATAACTGAAAAAAATAAAATAATAAGTTCATCAATTTAAATGCCAGAAACGAAAATATGTTATCCATTTCCTCCATTATGAAACCGTAATCGATATCCACCATCATGATTAATATCCTACTATTAAATTTTAAGACGTTGAGAGACAGTAAATAGCAGCCAATGGAGAATGGATACCAACATTTAAATTTGAAATTTATAAATTAGTGCACTATAATATGATCTTTTGAATTTGAACAATTGAAAATAGAAAATGACAATTTAAAGGTGAATTTTGTTGGCAGGGAAATATAAGCATGACAAGCAATAGCCGTGAAAGACACATGATGAGATAAAAGAACATTTTGAAGAGTGTTTTACTTGATGCATGACTACTGCAATCATGGGAAATAAAAGTTATGAGTTACAAAGTCATGACATGTAAACTATTAAGTGGAGAACTTGGATCTTTATGTTCTTGGACATATAAAGTCTTTCAAGACTGTGAAGAGGTATTAGATTCAAACAAACCAACACCAGAATAGCAGATTCCACAAAGTTGCCCGCTAATGCTGCGTGTAAGAAATATTTATTAATATTTCCTTTTCCTATTATGTGGTCTTTAGTGATCCGTTTTCTATTAGAATAATGTTATTCCATAATATATTTGGTAACCAATTAAATGGAAATAATGGAGTTAATTCCTAATAAATCTCTACTTTGATGGACGGTTGAGATTAATCCTAAGGAAATCCTAAAGAGGAATTAGGTCCTCTCTCCACCTATAAATATGTGCCTTTAGCCCATCATAAAGACATCCTAATACACAACACCTAAAGAGAAGTTTATAGGCAAGGAGAGAGAAACCTAACTTCTACCTCAGAGATCAGGCTTTCCATTTTCCATCAGGATATCGTTCAGGAAGATCTCTCTACTACAATGAACGGAGGTAATCCGATAATCCTCCTCATAGATTCTATTATGTGATTAATCTAGATGTTTAAAGATCTTAGGGTTCATGTAAATTATAAATTACATGTGGTATCAGAGCATGGTTGTAAAACATCTGTTTAATCCGTTAAGAATGATAGATCTATGATTTGATTTGAATAATGGAACATTAGAGATCTGCGAACTAGGTTGTTGGCATATATGATTTTTTGTTAGAAAATCGTCCGTGCAAATTTCGGGTTTTTCGTGTAGATCTGTTACTGTGCAAAATTCGTGCGTTCATGAATTTATGTTTTCCGCAATTATGGTTTCGTGCGAATTTTGTCTGTGCAAAATTAGGGTTTTTTCGCATATTATTTTCTGTAGAACTGTTTCGTGCATAATCGGTGCGAATTCTTATATAAACATATTCTGTGCATAATTCGTACAGAAACGTTCTGTGCATATCTCGTACAGATTAGTGTTATGTATAAATCGTACAGATTATTCTGTGCATAATTCGTACAGAAACGATTTATACATAATTCTTACACAAACGATTTGTGCATAATTCGTACAGAACATATGTTTAATATAAAAAAGTGCAAAATTAGGATTTTAGATATCACCACAGTGAATTCATCCTATAATGATTTGCATATTCGATCTATTCATGTAGTAATTAGTTACCCACAGGTAGACTATAAATATGAGATATGATTGATAACTTATGGAGTGATTGTATATGTGTAGACTTAGGATATCCACAGATAACTTTGTCTAAATAATTGAATACATCACTCAATAATGTTTTTCTGAATCTATGACTTTCTTTGAGATTCTGGTGGTTACCCACAGGAACACAATAGTTTCTTGTCATATGCATTCAATTAATTATGTGTTGATTATGTTCTAGAAGCCTAATTAGGACTTGTCGTATCTCTAAATTGGAGCTTTTCCTGCTAATTTGTCATCCATGGTCTCTGCTGTTCCAATCCTCACGGGAACCAACTTCTCAGAATGGAAAGAGAAAGTTGAGTTCACATTAGGAGTACTGGATTTGGATTTGGCACTTCGTGAAAACGAGCCAGCTCCACTTACTGCTACCAGTACTGAGGAACAAAAGACTCTCCATAAAGCTTGGGAGAAAGCGAACAGATTGAGCATCATGTTCTTAAGGATGACAATAGCTAGCAACATTAAGACTTCCCTACCAGTTACAGACAAAGCTAAGGCTTATCTGACAGCTATAGAAGAACGGTTTAAGACTGCAGACAAATCCCTAGCAGGGAAACTTATGGCAGATCTTACAACCATGAAGCATGATGGGGCAAGGTCTATGCATGAACATTGCATTGAAATGACCAATCTTGCAGCTAAGCTGAAGAATTTAGGAATGAGTGTGGATGATTCTTTTCTTGTCCAGTTTATCCTAAATTCATTACCTCCTCAATATGGATCATTTCAAATCAATTATAATGCAATTGATGAGAGATGGACCTCGAATGAATTGGCCAATAAATTGGTTCAAGAGGAGGCTAGGCTTGGGCGTGAAGGTATTAAGTTTGCCCATTATGTTCAAGGAGCTGGACCTAAAGCTGGGAAAAGGCATCAAGTAAGCCATAAAAGAGCACCACCCAGAATGAATGATTCCAATCAAGCTGAGGAGAAAAAGGCAAAGAAAGATGACCGATGCAACTTTTGCAAAAAGTCTGGTCACTTTAAGAAGGAATGCCCTAAAAGGAAAGAATGGTTCGAAAAGAAAGGTAATTCTATGGGTTTCGTAAGCTTTTTTGAAACCAATCTTACTCATGTTTCTTCTAACACTTGATGGATTGATAGCGGTGCTAATGTACATGTTACGAATTCCTTGCACGGATTCCTTACGACCCAGACTATAAATCCAAGTATTAACTACTTATTTGTGGGAAACAGAGATAAAGCGCCAGTTGAAGCTATTGGCACTTACCGTCTCATTTTGGATAGTGGATTTTGTTTGGATTTATTTCAGACTCTTTATGTTCCATCTATTTCCCATAATTTAGTTTCAGTAAGCAAACTTGATTTGGCTGGTTTTAAGTCGTCTCAAGGAGATAGTTGTTTCAATTTATTTCTAAACTCTAATCGAATTGGTTCTGGAATATTAGTTGATGGTCTTTATAGATTAAATTTGGCTAATCAACCTTTTGAAACTCATCTCACCCTACAAGATAAACGTGGACTTAAGCGTAAAACATGTTCAAATGATTCGTATAACTTGTGGCATAAAAGGCTGGAACACATTTCCAGTGAAAGAATTAAAAGATTGGTAAAAGATGGAGTCATTCCGAATCTTGATTTTACCAATCATAAAGAGTGTATAGATTGCATTAAGGGAAAGCAAACTAACACACTAAAAGAGGAGCCACAAGAAGTACACAGCTTCTTGAAATCATACATACAGATATTTGTAGACCTTTTGACGTTCCAACTTTTGGAGGTGAAAAGTACTTCATTACCTTTATTGATGATTATTCACGTTATTGTTACATCTATCTATTGAAAGAAAAGTCTCAATCTGTGGATGTTGTACAAGTGTTCATTACTGAAGTAGAGAGACAATTAGATAAAAGGTGAAAATCATTAGGTCAGATAGAGGTGGTGAATTTTATGGCAAGTATGATGAAACAGGACAACATCCTGGACCTTTTACCAGACTTCTCCAAAAATTAAGAATCGTTGCTCAGTACACAACGCCTAGTTCTCCATGGCAGAATGGTGTAGCTGAAAGGCGTAATCGTACTTATGGGAATGGTTAGATCCATGATGAGTCATGCTAACTTACCTATATCCTTGTGGATGGATGCATTACGTACTGCAGTATATATCTTGAACAGGGTTCCTAGTAAAGCAGTTCCTAAGACTCCTTTTGAACTGTGGAAAGGCTGGAAACCAAGTCTGTCACATCTCCAAGTTTGGGCTTGTCCAGCTGAAGCAAGAATATACAACCCACATGAAAAGAAATTAGACTTAAGAACGATCAGTGGTTTCTTTATTGGTTATCCTGAGAAGTCTAAAGGATATAGATTTTATTGTCCAACTCATAGTACGAGAATATTAGAAACCACTAATGTCAGATTCTATGAGAATGGCGAGTTCAGTGGGAGTGATAAAGTACAAGATGTGAACATTCAGGAAATTAGGGTTAATATCCCTTTACCCTCTCTTCCGAATGTAGTTGGTGATTCTTCTGTTGTTGAACCGTTAAACAACGAGGAAAATCCAGTGAATGATCATCCACTCCATGATGATGATATCGCCAATAATGATAATGAACTTGTAGTGCAAGATGAACCAGCATTAAGAAGATCAACTCGTGAGAGGAAATCTGCTATTTATGATGACTACATGCTTTACCTAGTAGAATCTGAAGGAAGGAATATTAAAGATCCGGTTTCTTATTCACAAGCCATGAAAGATGTTAATTCTGATAAGTGGAATGATGCCGCAAAGGATGAAATGGAATTGATGGCTAAGAATGAAGTCTAGAACATTGTTCCATTGCCTGAAGGACACAAAGTAGTCGGGAGTAAGTGGATCTTTAAGACCAAACTTGACTTTAATGGCAATGTTGATCGATATAAAGCTAGACTTGTAGCTAAGGGTTTCAATCAGAAAGAAGGCATTGATTACAATGAGACTTTCTCACCTGTGTATAGGAAAGACTCTTTCAGAATTATCATGGCATTAGTAGCTCAGTATGATCTTGAGTTACATCAAATGGATGTGAAAACTGCCTTTCTTAATGGAGATTTAGAAGAAGAAGTCTATATGCGTCAACCTAAAGGCTTCATAGCCGAAGGTCAGGAAGACATGGTCTGCAAACTGAAGAAATCAATATATGGGCTGAAACAAGTTTCGAGGCAATGATATCTTAAGTTTGATGAAACCGTTATGAAATTTGGTTTCAAAGAAAATATTATAGATCCATGTATATACCTCAAGATTAGTGGGAGTAAGTTCATATTTTGGTGATGTATGTTGATATATCTTATTGGCATGTAGTGATCTTGGTCTATTACATCAGACTAAGAACTACCTCTAAGAGAACTTTGACATTAAAGATATGGGTGAGGCATCCAATGTGATAGAAATTTAAATATTTCGCGATAGATCACTTGGAATTTTAGGTTTGTCTCAGAAAGCATATATTATTAAAGTTCTTGAGAAAAATGGCATGATGATGTGTTCTTCTATTACAGTATTGGTACGTTCATATTAGTTTTCTAACTCAGATTTTAGTGGAAATCATGGTTTTAAGCACTACATTTAGGCTATGAGTATCTCATTAGTAGAGATATCATATTATGGAAAAGCTTGAAGTTGTAGTTGCTTTATACATTCACTAAGCAGGCTGAGTATGTGGCAAATTATGAGGCTTCTATTATGAAAATATTGTTGCAAACTTGTCTTTGAGTTTGAGGTCTTTAAGTCTTCAACTCTTTATGCGACACTGAAAGCTGCAATGTTCTTTCAAAGTAAGACATGATATCTAAAGGATCCAAGTATATGGACATTAAGCTTAAATATATGTCGATAAAGCAAAGATGTCAAAAGAGAAAAGTTTGTCAAAGAACATATAGGCACTGATGTTATGGTTGCAGACACATTTACGAAAGCTTTACCTCCTAAGACATTTCATAAGCATGCTGAAAGAATGGGTTTTGAGGATAGCTCTTAATGACGTTGTCTAATTATGTTTTGTCTATTTTGACATTTATTTGAGATCTTTTAATGACTTTTTACATCTTTTGTATTCTGTTTCCAATGTGCACACACATTATTGGTTGTTGGATTATGATAACAGAATGAGTCTTTATTTAAAGACATAAAAGGGACCATTACGATAACTCCAACTTATGTTTATGGTCTAGCTATGAAGGTAGTCAGTGTAGTAGTACATGGAAGGGATCATGTTGCAGAATGATGTGCAACTGCCATGACTCCCATTGATTACTGGATTAGTCAAGACACTTATGATGACCAAATGAGGAATAGTGAATAACACTTTATGCCGGCTTTATGATTCTTAGAAGAAAACATTAATGGATCGTACTAGCGACCAAGTGGGAGACTGTAAGGAATATTTATTAATATTTCTTTTTCCTATTATGTGGTCTTTAGTGATCCGTTTTCTATTAGAATAATGTTATTCCATAATATATTTGGTAACCAATTAAATGGAAATAATGGAGTTAATTCCTAATAAATCTCTACTTTGATGGACGGTTGAGATTAATCCTAAGGAAACCCTAAAGAGGAATTAGGTCCTCTCTCCACCTATAAATATGTGCTTTTAGCCCATCATAAAGGCATCCTAATACACAACACCTAAAGAGAAGTTTATAGGCAAGGGGAGAGAAACCTAACTTCTACCTCAGAGATCAGGCTTTCCATTTTCCATCAGGATATCGTTCAGGAAGATCTCTCTACTACAATGAACGGAGGTAATCCGATAATCCTCCTCATAGATTCTATTATGTAATTAATCTAGATGTTTAAAGATCTTAGGGTTCGTGTAAATTATAAATTACACTGCGCACCTCCTTTGGCACATTCATGATTTTCTCTAGATGAATAAGAGGCAGAATTCCAATGAGACGGTCGAGAGCCACCCTTAAAGTGAACATGTGCAAATTTGGTCAAGAACATTATTCTTTGTCACTGAATGAAAGAGATGGAACACATGTCAACAGAAAATTCGAATCAGGATACTAGCTTTGGACTGCTTGAAGTTGCCACAGCTTTAGCCTGAGTCATCACGACTTCGAGGAAGCTGTAACAGAAACGTAGTCACCAATAGAACGGATATTCAGAGAAGATAACAAACATAATAGGAATGAGAGTGTGTGTGTGTGTGTGTGAGAGAGAGAGAGAGAGGCGTCGTGTGTATGAAGGTATTCAACTCGTCACTCGAGTGGAGTTTATATAGTGATAAGCTACTTGGGGAAGAAGAAACTAACGGTTCAGTTTCACATTTTGGCTGGTTTAATGACTTAATGATGGTCGTTTTAACATTTATGGTTAGCTTTTTTTATTGGCTGGTCAATAACGTTTCGAGTGTATAAAATCATTAATCATGATTAGTTGTGTATATAATCATTTTTTATTGATATTTAATACAAAGCGTTACAAATTAAAACATCCACATATGAGATTTAATTGCAATATAATAATGAGTTTTACTCCCAGTTTTCTTTCCCTTCAAATTTATCAAATTTTCATGTTATTAAAATATTGATTTATTAAACATGATGAATCAATTATATAATGACTTCATAGCACATGTTGCCGATACAAAAAATATAATGAACATCTTAAATAATTTTCATTAATTTATTATAAAATAGTTTGATCTTATTAAGGATCTAGTCTTAATATTAGTTAAGAGATACTGTCAAAAATTAAGAATGAAAATGATGATAATAACAAAGAAAAACAGTTAAGAGGGATATGATAGTTTTTCAGAAGTTTTAATCAAGAATTGTATTTTAAATATTAGTGAAGAGATACTGTCAAAACAAAACACTATACTTGAGAGGGAAGATTTACGTCTTAAATGTGGTATTGTCAACGGCTGGTCTCGGACACCAGGAGAGATTATGGATCCAAGATCCAGAACTTCCAAAGTCTTAAAAAAAAAACACTATACTTGAGAAATAGTTTTACATATTTTTAAATTAATTTGATGTTAGTTTTTTACTTTGAAATTAATATTACATCACACTTTTAATTAAAAAAATTAATCTAGTGGAGACAAATGTCAAAATTGAAAAATAAAATAAAAGGTTTTAAATGAAAAAGTGACACATGTGAGCTTATGCTTGTCTTTGTACAAACCTTAAAAACACTATACTTAAGAATATAGTTTTACATATTTTTAAATTAATTTGATGTTAATTTTTTATTTTAAAATTAATATAACATCACACTTTTAATTAAAAAAATTAATCTAATAAAAGGTTTTAAATGAAAAAGTGACACATGTCAGCTTCTCAGAGCTTGTCTTTGTGAAAACCTTAAAATATAAGATAAGAAATTGTTTACTTTGAAATTAATATTACAGATGTTAGTTTTTTACTTTGAAATTAATATTACATCACACTTTTAATTAAAAAAATTAATCTAGTGGAGACAAATGTCAAAATTGAAAAATAAAATAAAAAGTTTTAAATGAAAAAGTGACACATGTGAGCTTCTGCTTGTCTTTGTAGAAACTTTAAAAACACTATACTTAAGAATATAGTTTTACATATTTTTAAATTAATTTGATGTTAATTTTTTATTTTAAAATTAATATTACATCACACTTTTAATTAAAAAAATTAATCTAATAAAAGGTTTTAAATGAAAAAGTGTCACATGTCAGCTTCTCAGAATTTGTCTTTGTGAAAACCTTAAAATATAAGATAAGAAATTGTTTACTTTGAAATTAATATTACATCACACTTTTAATTAAAAAATTAATCTAATAAAAAATTTAAAATGAAAAAGTGACACATGTCAACTTCTCATATAAGATTCATCTTTTTTTTGATTCCATGTTCTTTTACTATTATAATTTCCGATCCACTTTGCCATTGGTGATTTCTTTGTTACATCTTTTACTTTTTATTACAATTCCTCCTTTGCCCATCAATTTTGAGTATTTTTCACTCGTGTGGTATGTAAAAAATAGAAATAGACAGTGGGATATAATGTATCTATGGAGAAAAAAGATTTTTTAAAAAAACATAGATAATACATATAGTCATCTAAAAAGCAATAAAAAAATAAGAGAACTATAACATACCAAAGAGAAACTATATATGGATATTCATTTCAACTCGTCGGAGATTGTTTCCTTCACCAACAAAATCATTGGCATTTATAAAGGATATAAGCTTTGTACAGCTTTCCAGTTACAAAACGTATCTCACGGTTCCTAATGGTTTCATCCTCAATTTGTTAAAAAACACTTTAACAAAAACAAAACTTTTTAGAAAACCAACATAAACGAAAATATAATTTTGGTATTGTAAATGGAATGAGTCATATTTTAACTAGCTTTGGGATTGTAAATAATTTTGGTATTTTAAATAGCTTTGGGGTCGTAACTTGTAACTAACTGTCTCTGTTTCCCAATATTTTAGGAAGTTTGAATGAAAGAGATCGTGGATTAATGGAGATGGATAATTATGATAATTGTATTTAAATTGTGTTTAAAAACGAAAATGACACACGGTCATTCTAGAAATTGATGAATGACTTCTGCAATTTCGATTTTCTTCTTTCCAGAGTACCTAATCAAAAGGAGTTTGAGGTTTATGTGAGATGTTATCCGTGACTTATTTTGGTATCTCTGGAAAGCACGAAATGATAAGGTGTTTAAGAATCTAGACCGGACATCTCCAGACATCCTAGACCTTGCCCGGAAGGAGGCTGCGGCCTGGTTTTTAGCAAATGAGAAGGCAACCAATGTTGTAGGTGGAGCACAGAGATCTACTGTTTCGGAAGCGCCAACGGCCATCTTTTCTTGCTTTATTGATGGTTCATGGAAGGAAGGGGACCGTTCAAGTGGACTGGGCTGGATACTTCAACTGCAAGATGGGACGATTGATCTCCTAGGATTACGAGGGGTGAACAGAGGGGGCTCCCCCTGCACACCGAGCTGCTGAGTCTCTTATGGACCCTTCAGAGCCTGCGGCGGAAAAGACGGTTCTGCACGATGTTCACCACAGATTCACAGGAACTAGTTGCTATGATACGGGAACCGGAAAATTGGCCGCGTTTCATAATAGAATTGGAGGAATACAAGACATTCCGAGCGTGGTTTCCTAACTTTACGTTACAGTATTGCCCCAGAGAACGGAATGAAAAGGCCGATATACTGGCCTGAACCGCTCGCCATCGAAATTTACGTTTTTCTTATGTTAGCACGTCTATTCCTCACTGGTTTCCAGATACGAACGTGTTTGGCTAATCACGGGGATAAGCGTCTTGTGTTAAAAAAAAAAAAAATTGACTTCTATTTTGTAATGGGTTTTTAATAAAAAATAACTTTAAATGTTAAATATTAAAAACAAATCCATGTAATATTGTTATCCAATGCTAAATCAAAACCAATTTCTAATAATAAAAAATAAAATAAACAATGCAATGATCATTGAGTGCTTGTTGGATCTATTCCACTTCTGAGTCTTCAGATTCCCTACTCATCATCTATTTTTGTTTTAATTATAACTTAAAAGGAAAATTTATGTTTTGGTTAGTAAATCTAAGATATATTCAATATATCAATATAATATTTTAAATCATTAAATCATTATAAGCTAGCTCGCTTCCACGTGTCCGTTTCCGTTTCCGTTTCCATGCAGCTTAGCTCGTAACTATATTTATTAGTTGGCAAATAAATAAATAAACCAGCAGGGAGGAATGATACAACATTCTTAACTATATAATGCATTTCAAAACTATAACTTTAGTCATTAATCAAAAATATTTTTTAAAAACCTGTAAGTTTTTTAACTTGTAATTTTGAATCGGTTTTAAGGTAATTTTGAACAGGTTTAAGATTTTACGTTGTTTTTATTAGTTTGTTGGATGGTCGATTGAAATAACATACAATAGTTGAGAAAAACATAAAACTACTTCACAACGATTACCATGAAAATATATGAAATTTTTGGTTTCGATAGTCATTCGATGGATTCCCTTAACAGAGAAAACGGATTGTGCCTATATTAAGATATATGCAACAAGAGCAGGAAATTTTTCAAACCTGGTTTTGTAATTTTAGTTGTGCAGTCTGTGATGATATATTTGCATTAAAGCAGAGTATAAGAAAAAATTTGCAATCTTGTGATACAACTCACGCAACCTACTAATCATAGCATCGTTTTCACCAAGAGGAAGGTCTTGGATCAGTTCTGAAGAGAAACTAATTTTAGTGGTAATTGTGTCACCAACAATTATCACCATATACTAACCTGATGGTGCATATACGTACTTGAGAACCACATGTAATGCAAGAAGGACAATGATTACATAAGTGTTAAAGATGTTTTATCCTTGATACTAAGTCTTGAAGAGACTCTAGTTGATCTGGTGGGATTCGGTTCAATTTGATGTTATCCGGTTTGTGGAGTCAGATTGAATTGTTAGAGTTTTCCGATTTAAGCTGATTTAATTTCTTTTGTCGTTATAAGGGGATTAAATTGTTAAACTTGTTGTAACTGATTAACAAATTCATCTTCTTCCTCTAGCTTATTTGGTTGTGAGAGCTAGATCCTTATTGAGAGTGGATTGCTGGCTAGAGCTGGCTCCGGAGCAGTAGTTCTTCACGTCGAAGGCGAAGCTCCGGGTAAAACTTGTGTGTATTGTTTTCTTGTTTGCTTTTACTTTCTAGTTCTTGCGTGTTCGTCGTTGAGAGATTGAGAGAGTACAAAGCTGAGAGAATCTTAAATCGGAGCGTTATAGAGTTGATTGGATTCGATCTACAAGGCTAAATCCTCAACAAGTGGTATCAGAGCCAGGTTGAAGGATCGCGATGTTGAACCCAAGGATTGAGGTGGAGAGGTTCGATGGCTCTGGCAACTTTCAGATCTGGAAGATTCGAATGATGGCAAATTTTGGGATTCTCGGATTGAAGAAGATATTAACTGATGAGAAGCTGGTTATGGAGGTACCATTGACGAAGGCTGAAGAGAAGAAACCTGCGACCGCTGAATCGGTTGTGACTGATGAGTCTTCTCCTACTGCAATTTCATCGTCACTTATTGCATCTCCAGGTATGAAGATCGTTCCTGATCCATAAAAGATCGAGCAATCAGATAAGGTTAGGAATCTTATCATCTTGAACATTAGTGACAATGTTCTTCGGAAGGTACAACACTGTGAAACTCCGGCTACTATGTGGTCTCTTCTTGACCGATTGTATATGGCTACTACTCTACCAAATCAGATCTATATGCAATTGAAGTTTTACACGTTCAAGACTGATGAATCTGTTGTTAATGTTGGTCGGCCGATGCTTATCGTAACGAAGATGGACTTGATGATCAAGTCCGTGTTTTAGGTGATTGAGTTGAGATTGACTTCGCTTGTAACGATGGGTTTATGCCTTAGGATGTCTTAGTTTAGGGACTTTGCGAGTTCGGGTTGAACTCGAAATAATTTCGTGCTGGAGCTCTTTGACAAGCTTGGGTTCTCTGCCTTTTTGCTAGCACGAGGGTGTAAACAATGGATTGTTCCTTTTTCATCTGCTTGAACTCAGCGTCTTTGCCGAGGTGGGGGAGATGGAGAATTTTGTTGGGTTGGCTGGGCTCAAGGGATGAGCTGCCTACGTACCCGGCAAGGGGCTCAAGCCATAATGTAGTTCGATTATTTGTAACAGAAGCTTAGTGATAAAATTTCATGAGGTTCATGGCATTCCATGCTTCCTCATTGATTTTTCGTTCTAGATTTTGATGAGCTTGTAGACGCCTAGGCGAACTACAGCGGTGACTCGATAAGGACCCTCTCAATTGATCCCTAGTTTTTCTTGTACTTTACATAAGACGAGTTTACCTTCTTTAAATCGTCTTATTTTCACTCTCGACCTCTAGCAACGAGCTGCTGCTTGTTGGTAGTTCTGAATTCTAGTGAGGACAAGGTCTCGGTGCTCATCGATTACGTCTATCGCATCTCGAGCATCACTTCGTTCAGCTCCTCGTTAGGAGGGCACATCACCCTCCGAAGACTTGGTACCGCTGTTTCAGCCTGTATCATTGCTTATATTCCATAGGCTAATGAAAAGGGGGTTTCGCATGTAGCTTTCTTAGGGGTGGTGTGGCACGCCCATAGTTTCCCATGTAGCTCCTCACTCCACTTTCTTTTTTGGCGTTGAACCGTTTATTTAAGTTTTCTAATAACGTTTTGTTAGCTGCCTCAGCTTGGTCGTTCCCTTGAGGGTATCTTAGGGTTGAGTAAGTTAAATGTATCTGCCATTTGTGAAAGAAGTTTTTGAACGTTGCAGAGGTGTATTGGTTCCATTATCGATTACGATTTCGTACGGTTGCCCATGTCGGCATATGATGTGTTTCCATATGAATTTCTTCACTTGGTCAGAGTGGATTTGCTGGTAAGCTGTTGCTTCCATCCACTTGGTGAAATAGTCGGTCAGGATGAATAGGTATTCTACCTGTTTTGGTCCTGACTTGACTAGGGGCCCGATTATGTCTATTGACCATCTCATGAATGGATAGGGAGCTGAGATTGATGACAACATTTAGCTGGCTGATGCAAGATCGGGGCATGCTTTTCGCACTTCTCGCATTTGGTTGCGAATGTAGTGCAGTCGGCCATCATGGTAGGCAAAAAATAACCCTTTTTTTATCCGTAATGCTAGAGCTTGCCCTCCGGAATGACTTTCGTAGGACCCGCTATGGACTTTCGTCCCCATGGATACATGTTAGACACGGGCCGGTTGAGCTGCGTTTGTATAATGTTCCTTATATTATGCTGAAACGTGCGCTCTTTGGCCGGAGCTTTCTAGCTTCCCATTTGTCTTGGGGAGCTGTCCCATAGATAATGTACTCAAGGATTGGAATCCTCCAGTAAGCGCTCGGACTTTCTTTATGACCGGCGTCGGCCTGCTCAGCTTCCTGTGAATTGGTTGGGCTATCTTCCTCCGGCTCGTATTCGGGGTTGTCGGGCAGCTCGTCGTCTTCCTGCGGCCGGCTTAT
Source organism: Arabis hirsuta (assembly GCA_964056655.1). Classification (NCBI taxonomy): domain Eukaryota; kingdom Viridiplantae; phylum Streptophyta; class Magnoliopsida; order Brassicales; family Brassicaceae; genus Arabis; species Arabis hirsuta. The sequence continues at coordinate 35,202,794 of OZ053299.1, forward strand.
TCCTGCTTGGGAGCTGGAACTCGGCTGTGATTCTTTGGCTTTCTGCCTTGTTGTTACTGTGTTTAGTCCAGCCTTGGTAGCTATGGAGATGATCAACTTCTCTATCCCTTATCCCGGGATTATTTGCCGTACTAGAGGGTCGGAGGTTGAGGCCAGAGCGGCTAGCGCATCTGCCGATGTATTTCCTCCCCGGAGAATCCTAGTTAGCTCAAACTTCTCAAACTGTTTGGCCATGCCTCGAGTAACGTTTAGGTATGCTTCCATTAGATCGTTATTGGCTTCGTACTCGCCATGGACCTGGCTTGTGATGAGCTGGGAATCGCTGATGGCACAGATTTCTCTAGCTCTATTCTTAAGGTTAAGCTCAGGCCGGCCAGGAGGGTCTCGTACTCTGCTTCGTTATTAGAGGCTTGGAAACCGAGTTGGAACGATTGTTCTAGCACCTCCCCGGAAGTGAGCTTTACCCTGACTCCGGATCTTTGCTTTGAGGAAGCTCCAAGTTTTTGCTGGTTCGTTTTCGTTAACCGCTTGCAGAGCTAGCTCGATTATGAAATCAGCTAGCACCTGCGCTATAGCGCTGGTTTTGGTTCTATACTCTATGTTGTACTCATTCAGCTCAATGGCCCATTTGGCCAATCTCCCAGACTGGCTGGGGCTATGTAATATGGTTTGGATCGGGTGTGAAGTCATCACCATTATCGCATATGATTGAAAGTAAGGTGTTAACTTCCGGGCCGAGATGACCACGGCTAAGGCTAGCTTCTCCATAACTGGGTATCTTGTTTTGGCGTCCAACAAGGACTTACTCACGTAGAATACTGGTTTTTGATCGTTTTGTTCTTCTCGGACCAGCACTCCGCTCACAGCCGCGGGTGAAAACGCGATGTAGAGGTAGAGGGTGTCCCCTTCTACTGGTTTTGCTAGTATGGGGGCAGGCTTAGGTAGGCATTCAATTGCTCGAATGCCTCCTCACAGCTCGCGTCCCAGCTGAATCTTTTATTTCCTTTCAACAGGTTATAGAATGGCAAGCATTTGTCCATGGACCTGCAGATGAACCTATTGAGGGCTGCTACTTCTCATGTCGACTTAGGGGATGTCATTTTCAGGAACGCGGTTATTTGTTTGGGGTTTGCCTCTAGCCCTCTTTTGGTCATCAGGTAGCCTGAGAACTCGCCAGATGGCACTCCAAAGGAGCACTTGGCTGGGTTCAGCTTCCTGCCGTACTGGTTAAGGACTGTGAAACAGTCCCAAAGATGAGTTACGTGGTATTCTCGAGAAACTGACTTAACCAACATGTCATCGATATCCATATTTTTCCTAGCTGGTTGGCGAACTTTCTATTGATTAATCTTTGGTAAGTTGCCCCGACGTTCTTGAGTCCGAACGGCATTACTCGGTAGCAGTAGGTGCCACGATCTGTAATGAATGTTGTTTTCTCTTGGTCTTCTGGATTCATGAGGATCTGGTTGTATCCTGAGAAAGCATCCATGAAGGAGAGTAGTTGGTGTCCCGCGGTTGCCTCGACTTGCCGGTTGATGTGTGGCAGGGGGAAGCTGTCCTTTGGGCATGCTTTGTTGAGGTCAGTGAAGTCAATACAGACTCTCCATTTCCCTTTTTTTTTTTTGACTACTACTGGGTTGGCTAGCCAATCGGGGTACTTGAACTCCCGAATCGACCCGACCTTTAGAAGGTGTTCGACCTCATCATTTACTGCTTTTGCGCGTTCCGATCATAACTTTCATCGTTTCTGCTTAACCGGTTTGTAGGTTGAGTCAACGTTTAGTTCATGGGAAGTTACATCGATGTCAATTCCTTTCATGTCAAAGGTGGTCCATGCGAAGGTGTTGATATTCTCTTTGAGGAATTTCACCAGCTTTTCTTTGATTGAGGGCGGGATCTGGGATCCTATCCCTACTGATGTGCATAAAACTTCTATGTAGGGTTTATATGCAAGTAGGTTTTAAATTTATAACCCTAGGAAACTGCAAGTGCACAGTTAAGACAATTGTAGTACTTAGGGATCGTTCCACTAAGGACTAAGTGATGAATGCACTACAAACCTATATGATTCGGATTAAGCTAAGTAAACATATTATTTGGATTTTGGGGTTTTTAATGGAAGCAAATAACAAGCAATAAAAGTAAAGGGATAGATATCAATTAAGATTAGAATTCAAGCAATTCACAAAACATATGCAAAACACAAGCAATCGATTTAGGATTTTAATACTAGTTGTTCTAGAACTCATATCACTAAGGTAAGGTCATCTCACTGTCGTAACGTAACTAACCTTCTACGTTTTGCACTCTAATAGACTCAACTATCACAGGTTATTACAAGATAAAAACATGCTTTATGCTTAAGATTGATTGTTCACTAGACTCCTTAACTAACCTATCGAATTGTTAATATGTCTAGCTCATCGAATACTAGATCCGGATATATAACAAGCTTTTGAAGAGTATATCAACCTAAAATCACTCCTTAGGTAGCTAAGACAATTCATGCTTTGAGTATAAATAAAGATGAAGAATCAATTCTAGAATAAAACTCTAAACGATTAAGTATGTAAAGACATAGAATTAAGAAAGTGTAGAAATCAAATCAAATCTTATACTCTAACATGTTTTGCAACACGTAGCAGCAAGAGTAAAGCACATAGAAATAGTATAAATCGTTGATCTATCTAAGCGTAAGGAGTTAGATCTCATCTCTTCGCAATAGGGCAAAGTCAATCGATCCTTAAAGCTTCTAGAATCAAATATGTATTAAGAACAAGAGAAAAACGAAATACATGTTTAGGTATTGATTTAGGCTATTATGGCCGGCTGTTTGATTTCCTAGAGAGGCTAAAAGCAAGTATATATAGGGGTTTAAGGAGGCTTAAGTCGGCTAGGTCTTCTTCGGGCAAAAACATCTTTTTAGTCGAAACTGAGGCAATACCGGTCACAATAACGGTCGGGCTTCGTGACCGGTATTAGAGGCTTCTATGGCGCTTCTGGATCATCGGCCCATGGGCTGGCCCGGTGCTTGGCTTCATTCTGCACTCACTTCACTTCGAAGGCAGATTGACATGTCCTTAGTGTTTCGGGTGTATCTTACAAATTACAGCTCCAATTGATGAAATTACAACTTAATTGGAATTATAACTCAAAGGGATATCTACATACCAAGTTTTATCAAATTCCCAATTGATTTGATCCTCCGTTCATCAGCAAACTTCTGGCGTATACGTTCTGTTCAGTTTGAGAATGTGCATTATCTTCAAGATAAAATGACTTGGCTTGGTTCCTTTGATTTGTATGAGTAGATGCATCATAGATAACACTCCTTTTGCTCCATTTTACATCCTTTTGATGATGAAACCTGTTAAGATTTTAAAATCTACATATACGAGAAAACTACCTCTTTTGGTCCAAAAGTTTTATTAATATATATAAAAACCATAGTAAAATAGATAGTAAAAGTGGTAAAATATAGGGTATATCAACTCCTCTAAACTTTTCTTTTGCTTGTCCTCAAGCAAACAATCGTCAAGAATTGAGAAGAGGTTTGAAGTTCGGAGGAACTCACATATCCTTTGGATCGTTGCATCAAATTCTAAACCTGTAATCCACATGAAACAAGATTAGCTCACAGACGTTGTCATCTTCTTCCATCACAAATTCGCAACATGTCCATACTCTAAATCTCTGTCCCTGCAAAAATCTCAACTTCAACTCAATTGACTCTTTCTACTCTCTTAGACTTAATGAAAACTTCCCATCAAGAACATCATTCAAGGAAGACGGGCTAGGTATTGGGAAAGACTGATTTTAGTGGTGAGGTTAAAAGTGTTTAGGGTTACCATAGACTCCGGGTGCGAGATATTATGCAAAATTGCAAGAGAGAATGGGCCTGTTGATGTCCACAATTTCCCAACCACTTCTTCACGTCTTTCTCCCCCAGACTTAGATTTTTCTCCGGGATTCACTTGAAATCTCTTCTACTCGTCTCTTCTTTTGTATCATGACATTCCTTGGGTTTTCTTTGGCCATAAGACTCTTAGACAATCGTTTTCCTTTCCCTTAGATTTTTTTTTCTTTTGAAAGGGGGAAAACGGTATCTCTTTGACATGAGTCAAGTATAGGCACGAATTGTTACCATATTTTTTAGCATCCAAGGAATGGCCAAGCTCTCTGTAATTCGTTCTTTTGTACTCCACCATTCTCTACCAAATCGTCGCATCTCTTAGTAATTGGAAAATTACGTCGATCCTTTTCTCTCCGACGTTTTTGCACATATCTGCAAGTATGAAACTAAAAGAGAATGTATGAGGTCTGAAAGAAGGTAAAGGGTTTTTAGGTAGGGTACCAACTAAAAATGAGCTGGCCATTCATGACAACAAAGAGTAGTAAAAGAGGATAAGATGTCATGAATGTGTGATTCGTTTCCTTGATCTAACATCCTTAATAAGAAATAATCAAAAACCATATTAGTAGTCCAAATATAGAGTCAAAATCATATCCATCAAAACATTTGCAAGTAAAAATTTTCTGGACGGAAGTTCCATCATGAGGTTTCTGAATCGATTGTCATGAACAAACCCTGCAACAATGGTTACATAGTCTTCGAAATCAAAATGTCAATCCTTGGAAAGTGTCATAATTCCTATCTTATTATTTTTATGAAAACGATTTTTTTTTATTTGAAAATTAATCTTGAAAAATCATGTTAAAAACATAAAAACCAAACACTAACAAACGTGTTAGTAACAACAATCCCCCCAGACTTAACTTGTAACGCCCCGACCGCCGTCGAGCTATCGGTATGCAGGGGAAATCCTCATCCCCTCCAAAGAAATCCTCATCTCTCAATAACATACATGGGAAATCCTCATCCCCTCAGGAGAAATCCTCATCTCCTAATGGGTCCCACACCCACTCTCGGCCCATGGGCCCACTCCTGTCCGACGGTCGGTGCGTTAGTCCGGGAGGCTCAAAAGACTTGTTTACTGACCCTGCAAATCACCACGTGATCTTTCCCCGTGTTTTGTCCTCATTCACATGGTACTGGAAATTCCTTCCCAGTAGGTCACCCATCCTTAAATTGCTCCAGCCCAAGCACGCTTAACTTTGGAGTTCTCTCTGGATCTGTGACGGAAAAGATAAGTGCACTTTGGTGATATAGGTAGTCAAATCAATTCTCTTAACCCTCTCCGCATGCACCACATATTTCAGAAACCGGGATGTTACATAACTTACACCGTCCCTGGTGTAAAATTAAATCAAATTAAGGGAGTAATGATGAAAATTTATTTGAAAGAAGAATCAAAAAGATAGAGAATAGAATGATAGTACCGGTGAGCTTAGATATTTTTGGCAAAAATCTTAGAATGTCGCGATCAATCTGAGATCTTCTTTGTTTTTGAGCAGTTGGTATCCCGTACGAATCGAAACAATGCTTTGTATTTCCAATGTCTTCTCTTTCTACCACATCTCTTTTGAATGGTGGATAATGCTTAAGACGATTGAATTGTGGGTCCACAATGGAATCTCTTGGAAATCCTGTTTAAGAGCAACATATCCTTGCAAAAACACTTGAAATCACTCGTTAAATTCATCCTGGATCAAAGTCCTCAATACAATTGTATTGAATTTCAAGTCCAAGGGAAAGAAAAATAGATATTAAACAAAAAGAAATCAAAATAATGAATCCAAATTGTTAAAAACTATCAATCTAAGTGAAATCAATGAATGAATATGTCAAGACGTGAAAATCATGTTTAAAACCATTTAAATCTAACCAATATTGTAATTTATAATGCAAAATTTCATGAATCAAATAATTTTTAGTTAAATAATGATGAATATGCAAAAGTAAATTGGTTCTTAAAAATTATGTGTGAATAATGGTTTTTAAAATAATTAAAAGAGTGAAAAAGAAAAAATTAACCTTGTTAAACCAAACGGTTAGGTGGTCGGCTCGGTGGTTCGAATCGGTGGCTCGGTGGTACATGGCTCGTGACTCCAATGGTGTGGTGGTAGATGGGGACGCGGTATGGCCAAGACCGGTCTAGGTGTCGGGTGGCTAGTCGCGGTCAAAGATGGTCGAGTTGCGGCACGAGACAGGGGTTTGTGGAGTTGGAGTCGCGGGACGAGGTAATACCGGTTGGTGGTGTGGGCCGGTATCGGGTGGGACGAGACGCGTTTGTGGTGCGGTCACAACCGGTCGAGTATCGGTCGGGTAAGTGGACCGAAACTCGGGACCGAAATTTGACTGCGGGTCTTGTGTCACGGGATGATGCGGGACGACGCGGGACGCGGGAAAGGATCAGGACGGGATGTATCGGGCAGCGCGTACCGGTCTGAATACCGGTCGGTACCGCGGATTGGTATTGCGGGATACGGGAAGGATGCGGGACTGTGTGGGCCGGGTCGAAACTATGCGCGGGTCGTGGTGCGGGACACGGGAAGGATGATCGCGGTTCGGGGTAAAATGTGCCGAGTACCGGTCACAATTTATGACCGGTACTGGTTATGACCGGTACTGGGTCACTCGTATCGCGGGACGGATGGGACGCGATACCGGTCGAGGTCGCGGGTCGGCATCGGGTCCGGTATTGGCGTCGTGTCGCGGTAATAGGCATCGTGTTGCGCTCCATGTGATTTTTCGTCGAGCTTTTTCTCCGTCTATACACATCGGATTTGAGATCCGAAAGATGATACGAATTCTTGAGAACGAGATCTTTCCAATGGTATGAAAATTGTAGCCTGGTTCGTTGTGGATCGAACTGTGAAAAGCATAAAGTTGCGGCTTCATAACCTTCCTTGACTGTCTTGTTCAATCGGTCATAACTTGCTAACCGTAATAGTAAATCATGTTCTGCTTTTTCCTATAACTTCATTAGACTGTCTCCTTCATGTGTACCAAATTTAAAAAACGTCCGGGCTGAGATAGTGCTCCATTCATTCCATCAACTGAACAAGTCGTGTTCTATCTCCTTTTCATCGTTCTTCTCAAAAACACATTTGTTTGTATTTTTAAAATTTTTCAGGGAAAAGCCTGAAAAATTCATAGGTATATAAAATAATGAATAAAAATGTTAAGAAAAATAAAATCAAATCCAAAAACTTAGAATAAGCAAATTAATAAAATCAAAAACATAAATATGGGTTGCCTCTCATAAAACGCTTGTTTTAATTCTTATAGCTCGACTCCTAGGGTTTTTAGGATTGTGGAATGTCTTCTAAAGGCTTGAGGTTGCCTTTAGCATGTAAATGAGGCCTCCTTAAGTCGTGTTCTCCATCTTCATTGAATTGGTTTGGCTCATTGATCGACACTTCTCTTTTCTCCGAAGGAATGTATCGAGTTTGTTTAGCTCGAAATCCCGGCGGTTTGAGTGGGGATGGTGGTGATGGTGGCGGACGGATGTGATGAGGATGAGGGCGACTTTCTCCTCCATAAGCTTCCCAATGCCGATACAAGGTTGGATTGTATCGATTGTTGTGAGAAAGTGGCGGTTGATGAAATTCATGAGGCATGGGGATGTAATCTCCAACTTCTTCACGAGGGTAAGGGCTCGCCATTCTCCTTGGATTGTGATGCTCCATTGACGAATCTCTGAAACACACAAAGATAAAAACCAAAACAAAAAGGGAAAAAAAAAGGAAAAATCAAAAAGAAAAAACAAACTTAGACTTAATCTTTATCAAAAAATTTTTTGTAGGCAATCAAACAAAAGTCCCCGGCAGCGGCGCCAAAAATTTGATGTGCATAAAACTTCTATGTAGGGTTTGTATGCAAGTAGGTTTTAAATTTATAACCCTAGGAAACTGCAAGTGCACAGTTAAGACAATTATAGTACTTAGGGATCGTTCCACTAAGGACTAAGTGATGAATGCACTATAAACCTATATGATTCGGATTAAGCTAAGTAAACATATTATTTGGTTTTTGGGGTTTTTAATGGAAGCAAATAACAAGCAACAAAAGTAAAGGGATAGATATCACTTAATATTAGAATTCAAGTAATTCAAAAAACATATGAAAATACAAGCAATCGATTTAGGATTTTAATACTAGTTGTTCTAGAACTCATATCACTAAGGTAAGGTCATCCCACTGTCGTAATGTAACTAACCTTCTACGTTTTGCACCCTAATAGACTCAACTATCGCAGGTTATTACAAGGTAAAAACATGCTTTATGCTCAAGATTGATTGTTCACTAGACTTCTTAACTAACCTATCGAATTGTTAAGATGCCTAGCTCATCGAATACTAGGTCCGGAGATATAACAAGCTTTTGGAGAGTAGATCAACTTAAAATCACTCCTTAGGTAGCTAAGACAATTCGTGCTTTGAGTATAAATAAAGATGAAGAATCAATTCTAGAATAAAACTCTACACGATTAAGTATGTAAAGACATAAAATTAAGAAAGTGCATAGAAATCAAATCAAAGCTTATACTTTAACCTGTTTTGCAACACGTAGCAGCAAGAGTAAAGCACATAGAAATAGTATAAATCGTTGACCTATCTAAGCGTAAGGAGGTAGATCTCATCTCTTCGCAATAGGGCAAAGTCAATCTATCCTTAAAGACTTCTAGAATCAAATATATATTAAAAACAAGAGAAAAACGAAATACATGTTTAGGTATTGATTTAGGTTGTTATGGACGACTGCTTGATTTCCTAGAGAGGTTAAAAGCAAGTATATATAGGGGTTTAAGGAGGCTTAAGTCGACTAGGTCTTCTTCGGGCAAAAACGTCTTTTTAGTCGAAACTGAGGCAATACCGGTCACAATAACGGTCGGGCTTCGTGACATTAGAGGTTTCTATGGCACTTCTAGAAGGTCGGAAAAAGTCTGGATCATCGACCCATGGGCTGGCCTGGTGCTTGACTTCATTCTGCACTCACTTCACTTCGAAGGCAGATTGACATGTCCTCAGTGTTTCGGGTGTATCTTCCAAACTACAGCTCCAATTGATGAAATTCCTACTCCATTGGAAATCTAACTTAAAGGGCTATCTACATATCAAGTTTAATTAAATTCCCAATTGATTTGATCCTCCATTCATCAGCGAACTTCTGGCATATACGTTCTGTTTAGTTTGAGAATGTGCATTATCGTCAAGATAAAATGACTTGGCTTGGTTCCTTTGACTTGGATGAGTAGCTGCATCATAGATAATACTCCTTTTACTCCATTTTACATCCTTTTGATGATGAAACCTGTTAAGACCTTAAAATCTACATATACGAGAAAACTACCTCTTTTGGTCCAAAAGTTTTATTAATATATATAAAAACTATAGTAAAATAGATAGTAAAAGTGGTAAAATATAGGGTATATCACCTACGCACCTATCGGGGTGAGCCTCGTCGATGCATACTTGGGTGACTACATCTCCTCTATGTTTGGACATCAGCGGGTTGCTATGGCTGGAGAGCTGGTTGATAGTCAGCTCCGCCTTTTTTTGTAATTGCTATTGTGGGGATTTTTCAATTTGCTTGTACCCGTTAAGGTAGCATATTCTAGAGGCCTTTTGGCTGCCTCTGATTGTTGCGATTCCGTCACGTGTTGGGAATTTAACGCATTGGTGATAAATTGAGGGTACGACTTTCATCGCGTATATCCATGGCCGTCCAAATATTACATTAAATAGAGCTTGTCGGTCTATTACTATGAATTCGATGAATTTGTGGATGACCCCAACCACGATCGGTAGCCGGATTGTTCCCAATCGAATAGGAGGTTTCTCCGGCGAAGCCGGTTAGAGAGGTTGACTCCCCTTTCAACTTGGAATCGCTCAAGCCCATTTTCATATACGCATCGTAGAAGAGCAGGTCGACTGAGCTTCTGGTGTCTATTAATACTCTGGACATGAGGCATTCGCATACCTCGAGCTGTATTACAAGGGCGTCGTCGTGTGGTTTGTCGAGGTGGGAGGTTTCGTGCTCGCTAAAAGCGATTTCATGTCTGGGTTCTTTACTAGTTATCGGGGGCAGGTGTGAGGTGCCCGCCCAAGTTTGATGTTTTCTTATGGAGTTAACGGAGTCTCAGCACAGCTTAGATCCTCCGAGGATGAAGTATATCCTTTTGGCCGGAACTGCTAGAGCTGATCCCCAGCAGATCTTTGGTATTTTCAACCAAAGGTGAACCGCCTTTCTCGGTGCTGGGGGAGAAGACCACTGATCTCATCGATCCGCCGCAAAGACTCATCTCTCCGAATATGAGATCGATTCTCTTTTTGGGAGCTGGTGGTGGAGATGCTGGCGCATCATCCTCCCTGGTCTTTCCTTTTTTCCCTTGGACCGTTTCTTCTTTCAAGTTTCTGGTTGTGGAGGAGCTTGCTCTGCTTCGAGACTCTCTTTTGGTTTTTCAGGCTTAGGTACTTGCTCGAGGGTTGCCCTCAAGCCTAGCAGGTAATGACATTCCTCGGTGGAGTGTCCCTTCTTCTTATGGTGGGTGCAGAACTTGCTCCTATTGTAATCAGATTCTTAGTCTTAGCCCCGTCGATTGTGAAGGCTTGCTGGGCTTTGCCGTACCCTTTTCTCTTGGTGAATTTTCTTGGAGGCTGCTACCCTGAAGGGTTAACAGTTTCCTTGTATCTCTCAGCCAAGGCGGCTTTTTCCTCTTCGAGGATTGCGTAGAGGGTTGCGCGATGCAGCGCATCGTCTAGCGGCATAGTCGGGTGGATGGTTAGTTCCTCGCGGAACCTTGACGTGTGCCATAAGCCATTTTTAGTGCCCCTAGGGAGACTACCTCATTAAGGTTGGCTATCCTGGCTTTAACTTCCTTGAATCGTGTAATGTAGCTTCGTAGGGGCTCGATCGGTCCTTGGGCCAATGCCAGAGGCTGGCTTCCGAGGCCTTCGTTTCTATGAAAATGGAGTATTGCTTGAGGAAAACAGTTATGAGCTTATCAAAGCTGCTTGTTGAGCAGCTATCTAGCCCCGCGAACTATTCGAGGGTTGGTCCCGTTAGGCTTTACACAAATAGGCGGTAGTGTCCGACTTTATTTCTTCTTCGGAGAAGTGGGCTCGCGTAACCGCCAGCCTAAACACCCTAACATGCGCTTTTGGGTCGCTGTTCCCGGAGAACTCCAAGAACCTAATCTTTCCAATATCTCTAATTGGGGTGCTTGCGATTCGATCCGTAAAGGGGGTCCTCCGAGTTTTTTCAATGGCCCGCTATATGTCTAGGACTGAGCTTATTGCCTGTTGGACGCAGGATCTCATGAATCGCAGTTCGGCTTGAGTTTGTTCAACACACCATAAGAACATGTCGTTGTAGGTCATTTTCGCGGTATCTTGGTGTAGCCCCTGCCTCCTCGAACGAGGCGTTTTGGGCACTCTCCATGCGTTGCAGAGGTGTGAGGGGCTGTTCGTTAACTCTTGTGAATTCGTTGTGCGAGCTCGGACCGGGAATGTCTACGGTTACGGTCGACGAGCTGATGCGCGGGTTGAACACAGGGTGTGTGTTCGCACTAGTAGGGGTGGCGAAGACCCCTTAAAAATCTAAACGTGACCGAGGGGTTGTGCGCCTAGGAGGAGCGATGTCCCCTCCACCAACCTTTAGGAGTTGAGTTCCATGGGTGACCGACTGGGAGATCTCCCGCATCTGAGCAAGGAAGGATCTCTCCTGTTGCTCGAGTCGGGCCTGGACGGTTCTGACCGACGCATCTTGCGTCTGTTCTTTTTCCACCAGAGTGGAAAGCAGTCGACGGATCTCGGTCATCTCGTCTCGCGTCCGCTCTTTCTTCCCGAATGGGGGCTGAGAAGCGGGCGCGTTCTAGAGATCTCCGGACACATGTTCCATGGAGATGTCCGGGTTTCTTATCCAAACACCTCGTGAGGGCGCTGGGATCGTCGCAGCGGTGGCCGAGACGATCGCCTTATCTGGCTTGCTGCTAATGGTCGGTTATCCGCCGGAATCGCGACGTTGGTTCGGTTCTGATCTAGTCTCGCGGATGAGATTTAGATGGTTCTTGACTCTGAGGAGTCGTGGCCGGTGCATCGTTGGCTTTCGGCGCGGTAGACTTTGATTTATCCATCTCTTCTCTAACAGATCTTAGGTTGAACTTATGTGCTAGACGTATCTATTTTTTCTTCTTAGACGATGCCAAATGTGGAAGCTGAGTTCCGCACTGAATATTTGTATGTGAATTCGGAGAAGAAACTTTAATCCTAAAAAATATCTATAAGCTGAATTAGAGGGAAAACTAGTGCAAGTAAGAATTGAAGAGAATTAGCCAACTGTGAGAAAACATCATCTAAGAACAATTGCGAGATCGAAGCAGACCGCTTCTTCCGAATTCCGCTTCTTCCGAATTTCTAGGTAAGCCTCAATTCTTCATCTTCCCCGACTTTCCGATTTCTGGGTCTGAATATTCTCGTAGCATCTTCTCTTCCCACCCAGACAACAAGTACAACTTATGTCTCATTGTCGATGGTCTTAATCTGTAGCTGTAACTCTCATTGTCCAATTTTCTGACAAGATTCCGCTCGAAATTCTCAATCTTTGACTCTCTCTCTCTCTCTCTCGTAGCTGCATATAGTTTCGAATTTTCGATTTATGTTTATAATTTGACAATCGATGTAGCTCCCACAGTTTCTATTTCTGTGTATGATTCCGATCTTCTCATGTTTGCATTTTTATGGTTTGGAATGAACAAGTAACAAGAGATTTGATTCATCTGCAGATCTCAGAGATCACTCTAGTTACCTGGTTTGGTTATAAAATGTCGAGGGCTGATTCAGCTCATGAGCCATTGTTACATGAGGAGAACTTAGCTCCCATGGCTCAAGACTTCAACCAAAGCTCAAGAACTTCTTCAAGAAAAAGAAGGCTGCGTCGCTCTAGAAGCGCTCCTCGTGGTGATTGTATGTACAATGATGACGTCAAAATTGACGAACCACCTCCTCATCCAAGTAAAATGCCAATGTTCAGGGATCTAAACCCGAATCTCAGGCAAGTGATCTTGCTCTTGGTCATATATCTAGCCATTGGTACTCTATGCTTCTACCTCGTGAGAGACCAGATCGCCGGTCATAAGACCAATAGTGTGGTAGATGCTATCTATTTCTGTATAGTAACGATGACAACCGTTGGATATGGTGACCTTGTTCCTCATAGCTCTGGCTCGAGGCTACTTGCTTGTACCTTTGTCTTCTCAGGAATGGTCCTCGTGGGTCACCTTTTAAGCCGAGCAGCGGATTACCTAGTGGAAAAGCAAGAGACTTTGCTCGTTAGGGCTTTCCATTTGCGCCAATCCTTCGGTCCAACAGACGTTCTCAAGGAGTTGCATACTAACAAGTTGAGATACAAGTGCTATGTGGCTTTCCTTGTCCTTGTAGTCCTCTTCCTTGTCGGTACAATTTTTCTTACAATGTTTGAGAAAATGCCGCTTATCGAGGCTTTCTACTGTGTTTGTTCTACGGTTACCACATTGGGATATGGCGATCGGAGCTTCAACTCGGGAACCGGACGCCTTTTTGCTGTGTTTTGGATCTTGACGAGCACTATATGTTTGGCTCAGTTTTTCCTCTATGTAGCTGAGCTACATGCAGAAAACAAACAGAGGGAGTTAGTGAAATGGGTTTTAACACGGAGAATCACAAATAATGATCTCGAAGCAGCTGATCTCGATGAAGATGGACTCGTCGGGTAAGACATGAGACATCATATTCTCTCAACTGTTTCCTATTTCTTCTTCTTCTTCTCATCTTTGTCTTTTGTGTGTTGTAGAGCTGCAGAGTTTATATTATATAAACTGAAGGAAATGGGGAAGATTGATGAGAAAGATATTTCTGGGATTATGGAAGAATTTGAGCAGCTCGATTACGATGAATCGGGAACTCTAACGACTTCTGACATCATTCTAGCTCAGACAACGTCTCAGCCCCAAAGGTAAGCATCATTACCATCATCTTTTGAAGACGCAGAATCAAAGAAAGTGAATGGTTTTGGAATTTTTGGTTTGCTTCTGTGTGTTTTGTGTAATGTAATGCCACACTATAACTCTTTTGTTGTTTCTTCATGCGTGAGTGTATAATTTACAATTACATATATATATGGATTTACACGAGTATTGTTCTTAGCAAACTGAATCTTGCTATTGATCTTGTGTAAAGCTTTGCTTTAACATTAATGGTGTTATGCTCCTTACAATCAAACCCCAAAATATCTGCAGACCAAACTAAAAGTCATTCATTTTCCCCCGGGGAAGCCAAACAAAAAAAGGCGTTAGAGACGTCGTTTCTCGAACTGAGATTCATGGCAATGTGGGTCAAGCCAGTCTCTTGAAACACCTTTTCCCATGTTAGCTCCTTTCTCTACGTCGCCTCCTACGAGCTCTCTTAAGTTGGCCATTTTGTTTTCTCGACCAGACACATTCATTTTCTGGTCTGCTTCCTTCAGCTTCTGCTTAAACCGCTGCTTGCGGCTCAATGTGTTACTATCTTGTTGCTGCGAGGGAGGAGTTCCATGTGGTCCTAGGTAGATGTTTTCTTCATCTTTAACCTACAGATATACACAATGAGAGACATAGATTTAACATCATTGAAACTCTCTCCTCTATTGAGTATACACAGATTAAATCAAATCACTTACTTTAAGAGAAGGTGGCTTTGATGTTTGAACTTCTGAATCATTATTACCCTTCTCTTCTTCAACTTCTAAGCTTGGAATCACAAATCCATCAGTGTCTGGAACAAGAACAAAGAACAAAGTTGATCAAAACAAGATTTTGAATTTAGGGTTTTAAATGCTATCAAGAACACCTTGGACATTATCTGATCATATAAACACAAAGAACACCTAAATTTCAATCGAATGGATTGACCCTGAGAAAAAGAAAGAAAGCCAAAAACTTTCCGGGAAAATAAAGTGGCTTGCTTACCCCATTCATCGTCTTCTTCCGAAAGAAGTGTCGTATGTATTACAGAAGTATCCATTGAACACCAACGTTCAAGAATTCTCCAAAAAACACAACCAACACGACAATTTGTGTCTTAAATTGATTTTGACCTGATGGATTTTCGAGAAACCCTAAATGGTAGAGGTGGATGGGTTTTTTTTCTTTTTTAAATTTTCTTGATGGTTGTTGAGGCGAATCGGATTCGACTATTGCAATTCACACGGCGGAGATTGAGATGTTGTGTGTTTTTTTTTGTTTTTCCTTTTCATTTTGCAATCTATATCGATGGACCATGTTTAGGCACGTGTCGCTTTCTAATGAGATCGAAAACGAGTTTCGAGCTTCTGGCCCCTAGGTCCATAAAAATAGGCATGACCACGGTTACGGTTATTACGATTGTGGTTATTTAACCACCAATTACGGTTATATTTTTTTGTTAACTTTAATCGTAACTATTTAACCACCAATTACGGAGTATATGATTAAACACGGATGCGATTGATATAGTTTCGGTTTAATATGGTTACAAGTATTTTATAATTATAATACAGTTAATATTACGGGTATAATTATAATACTTTTAAAATTGAATAATAAAAACAAGTGAAAAAAGTTTTGAAGGAAAAAAATTACAACTCATTCTCTAATATGTTTTAACATTTATTAATTAAAAAAAATACATTAAACCATAAAAAATAACAAAACATAATAGATTTTGATTTAATCAATCACTATTTGTGTGTGTTTTCCCATAAATGATCCACTAATGCTCCGTCTCCATATGATTCATTTGGACAATATTTTGAGGATCTTAGTGGATCCGGAAGCGATCTACCAAAATATTAAGCTATTATTTAACAATATTTGTTGTTGTTTATTTTAATTATTTGATGTTGTTTATCTTTAATTTTGGTACTTTATGTATTTTGAAATCTATTATCAATTTATGTTAGTAGATTAATATTAATTTTATGTTATATTGCAACTTAAATTTTAATTATCTATAACATAAAGTTATAAGAAATTGATGTATTATTATTCTTAGAGAATGTACAGGGATTTATACAAATAGAGTAACAACAAATAATGGAAAGATCAATCACAATAAAACCTAAATATACAGTATACATATTTAGCTAATACGCCCCCTCAAGATGGAGGTTTCCTGAAAACGCCAATTTTGGAACATGCAAGGTGAAACCGAGAGCGAGGGAGAGGCTTTGTTAGTGTGTCTGCGAGTTGATCATGAGTCGAGACATGTGAAACACGAAAGCATGTATATGATTCCGTACGAAATGATAGTCTAGTGCAATGTGTTTCATTCGGAAATGAAACACGGGATTGGCACACAACTACGTTGCACCGACATTATCACAATATATAACCGGAGCTGCGGGAATATCAATTTTCAATTCAGAAAGTAACGAGCAGACCCAACTGGCCTCCACAGCCGTGTTTGCAACCGCCCTATATTCAGCTTCCGTTGAAGAGCGAGCAACACCAGTTTTTTTCTTCGACGACCATGAGATGGGCTTTCGACCAAGGTATAGAATATAACCATTTGTTGACATAAAGTCGTCAGTATCTCCAGCCCAGTCCGCATCTAAAACGCTTGAAGAGCTAGTGGAGATTGTTTATGTATGGTGATGCAATGTGTAGGAGTTCCAGCTAGGTATGGTAGAACGCGTTTAGCTGCTCCCCAATGATGATCAGTCGGTTTGTGCATGAATTGTGATAACCGATTGACGGTGTAACACAAATCAGAGCGTGTGAAGGCAAGGTATAGAAAAATACCTACAAGAGAGTAGTATGGAGAAAGATCAGGGAGTGTCGTACTGTAATTGATGGACAACTTTGGAGACGTTTGAAGAGGTGTGGAGACTGGCTTGGAGTCATTCATGTTGTATTTCGTAAGTAGGTCAGCGACATACTTCCTCTACATAAGATGAAGACTAGAGGCAAAGCGAGCCTGATTCTAAAGCTGAGCCCGAGAGATTTTTTGCGAAGAGACGTCAATAACCTGCCTCTTTCTCATCTTGAGTTAGATGAGCTCAAGTAATGGCCAGCCTAAATGCTCTTATGTGAGCCTTCGGGTCGATATTACCCTCGTATACGTATACGGCGAGCCTGATTTTCCCTGTATTCCGGATATGGGCATATGCGATGCAATCCGTGAATGTCCTTCTGGTTTTTTCAATCACGAGATCGATCTCTGGTGTTGAGCTGATGGCTCTGTGAACTAGGGAGCTCATGAGCTGCAGCTTAGTGTTAGTTTTTTCCAGCTGTCTCCTAAAAGACTCGTAGCTGCCACTGATCTCGTGTTGGGATTTGTCGCACTTACCGGCAGCTGGCCATGCTGGATCGTCAAGATCCTCTTCGAGCTCGTGATTTGTTTGCTCAGCCCACCTGGGAGATCTAGCAGATGTATACATGCTCGGTGGTAGGCTTGCACCCGCACCCGTGCCTGATTGAAAATTCTGTAAGGATAATTAAAGAAGAAGATTTATTAAATTGTTAACGCCTTTAAATAACTTTATAACAACGAACTACCATATACGGTCTTAAATTGGTTAACTAAAATCAGGAAAAATGTATGTTTTATAAGATAACAAAGTATCAAAAGAAGACGTAAAAACATAATGTGAAGTTATTCAAAAAAAAAAGAAAGAAAGTGAAATACCATGTCCATTAACAAATCCTATGGATCATGCATGACTTGATTGAAAATTCTGTAAGGGATAATTAAAGAAGAAGATTTATTAAATTGTTAGCGGTTTGTGTAGGTAGCGTCAGCGATCCACGAGAGTATCGAACAGGAAATCTGAACCGTCCATTTAAAAGTGAGACATCCGACGTGGCAATTAACTGTATTTAAAATCCGGTTTTGCGTCCGAATCCTTTTTTTGTTCTGATTCGAAAGAAGAAGGAAAAAAAAACTTAGTGCTTTGCTTTGGAGCCTTTGGATAGCGAGCGAGGTGAGATTCCAAAGTCTTGTCCTTTGAACACTGTGTGAGCTTCTTCTCTTTGATTTTAGCCGTTGAATCTTTGGAGCTTCGTTTGAATTCTCATGTGGGTTTTTCGTTTTTGGGTTTGAATGTTGTTGTTGCTTCTTCAATTCGCGTTTAGGGTTTCTGTTTCCACCTTCTCTTTGATTTGCGAATCTGTGTTAGCTTAGCTTTGATAATTTGAGGGGAGAGAGAGAGACTAACCTCGATTTGTCTTGGATTTCTCTGAGTGGTTGTGGTTTAGGGTATTGGTTTGGATCTAAATCTCCGTTTTTTTTGCCTTCCAGAAAGTAGTCGAATTTAGGACTGAATCATACTTAATGCCTAATTCCATCGTTTTGGAATTCTCGATTGATATGTTTTTCACAGCCTTTTGGTGTTTCTTGTTTTAGAGATCTACTCAACGATGGGGGAAGACGATACAAAAGTCGCTGTGGAGCCATCCGCAAATGGGACTAGTTCTCTTCAAAAGACACCAGATGCAATCAGTGGAAAAGAAGCGCAGGGTGGCGAGGAAACACTTGCAATTAAGAAAGATGAGGATGCTGGACCTGAGAAGATGGAGATAGATGCTGAGATCAAGCAACATGAAGAAAAAGATAACAAAGTTGAGACCGAGAAAACAGACGACAAAGCTGATCAAATGGATGAAGACAACAAGGTCAAAGCTGATGATGGTGTTTCTGGAGAGGAAGATACGGTAATGAAGGAGAACATTGAGTCTGATGACAAGAAAGACATCAAAGGTGCTGGAAATCAAGAGATGGGCAAGGTAGATACTACTCAAGGACCCCAAGAGAGAACTGAGAAAGAATCAGAGGATGGAGGGAAACTGAACGGAGACAAGCAAGAGAATAAGGAAGACATCAAAGAGGAAGATAAGGTTGTCGGTGGAGACAAGGGGGGCAGCGTCCATGAGGATGAAAATAACAAAGACGAAGAGCCAAAGGAAAAGAATGAGAGCCAACTGGCTGAAGACGGGAAAGAGAAGGAAACAAACAAACAAGAGGAAGAAGAAGAAGAGCAAGTGGAGGCAGACGCTGAGCCAAAAGTGGAAGATGGAAAAGCAGAGAGTAAAGGCGGCAATGAAAATGAGATAGATGAAAGCAAGGATGATAAGGAAGACGAAAAAAAAGAGACCATGGATGATAAGGAAGATGAAAAAGAAGAGAGCAATCATGACAAAAAGGAAGATAGCAACAAGTCTAACAAGCGAGGGAAAGGGAAGACTGACAAGGTCCGCGGAAAGACAAAGAGTGAGGAAGATAAGAAGGATATTGAACCTAGGACTCCTTTCTCTGATCGCCCTGTCCGCGAGCGGAAATCTGTTGAAAGGCTTGTCGCACTGGTTGATAAAGATTCTTCAAAGGAATTCCAAGTTGGAAAGGTTTGCCAATACTTTCCTATGTTTGATCTCTACAGTGTTTCATTTGTTATATCTTTTTAAGATTTACTTTTGGATATTGCAGGGAAAAGGAACACCTCTCAAAGATATCCCCAATGGTATCTTTAAAGAACAGTTTTTTTTCTTACTTAGCTTTTCCCAGGGTTATTGCTAGAGCACATAGTCCTTTTCCTAAACTGGATTTTATAAGTCGTATCTTTCTCCGCAGTTGCTTACAAGTTATCCAGGAAGAAGTCTGATGAAGTTCTCAAATTGCTACACACGATTCTGTTTACTGGGAGAAGAGGAAAAGTGAGCATCTCTTTGTTCCATTATATATTCTGCCACCTCGTTAATTAGACAATGCATGGTCTTGAGGGGAGTCCAGTGTAGTTTGAAATTCTTTGGAGTTGCATCCATTGCTATCCTTACGATTACAGAGTGACTGCTAATCATGTTTATATGTGCCTCCATTTTCTTGCTTTAACAGGCTGCTCAGATCAGGACAAATATACTGCGCTTTTCTGGTTACACCTGGCAAGGAGATGAGGTGGGCAACATAGCACATCAAGACTATTCCACATATGCTTGTCTCATTTTCGTTGCATAATTTTTCTCAAATTATATTTGGCAGGAAAAGGCAAAAGAGAAAGCAAAAGAAAAGCTTGACAAATGCAACAAAGAAAAGTTGCTGGAGTTTTGCGATATCTTTGACATATCAGTTGCCAAGACTACAAGAAAGAAGGTAATTATGACTATTCGTTTATTAGTTCTCATTCCGCAAAATATCTTTTTTCTGTTAGGGGTTAATGTCACTGTATTCTTGCTTGGCAACTGACCGTCCGGTAGTTTTTCTCAAATATAGGAAGATATTGTTGCGAAGCTGTTTGAGTTTTTGGAGAAACCTCATGCGACAACTGATGTTCTGATTTATGAGAAAGAGAAGGTAACATTTGTTCTGGAAACCCTTTCGTTCTACAGTTGGAGGTTGGAATGTTTTTGTGCATATAACAATTTTTTTTTCCAAAAATTATGTTGTAAAGGGAGCAAAGCGCAAAAGAACTCCGAAGAAAAGCTCACCTGCAACTGGAAGTTCATCTTCAAAACGATCTGCAAAGGTATTATACTCAATAGCTTAGAACTGGGGAGATTTTAACCCTTTGTGTTAGAAACTGTGAAGAGAATTTGTGTCGGTTTAATGCATGTAGGTAGCTGTTTTTCATGACCCCTGCGTCCTTGTGTCTGGTCCAGGTACCTGAAATCTGATTCATTTAGTCGTGTCTTCTTTGCAGAGCCAGAAAAAGACCGAGGAAGCAACAAGGACTGACAAAAAGAGTTTACCTCATTCTGATGATGAGTCTGAAGAAGAGAAAGAGGAGGAGGAAGAAGAAGAAGAAGAGAAAGAGCAGAAGGCAGAGGAGAAAGAAGAAACGATTGAAGAGGATGAGAATGAAAATGGGATTCCTGATAAATCTGAGGACGAGGCGCCTCAGCCTTCTGAAAGTGAGGAGAATGTTGAATCTGAGGAGGAGTCAGAGGAAGAAACTAAAAAGAAGAAACGTGGCTCGAGGACATCATCTGGAAAGAAAGAGTCAGCGAGGAAATCCAGAAGCAAGAAAACTGCAGTCTCTATGAAATCCAGCCCCGCAAAGAAAGCTACTAAAAAACGCTCAGCAAGTAAACGAAAGAAGAGTGATGACGACAGTGATACAAGTCCAAAGGCATCCTCGAAGAGGAAAAAGACTGAAAACCCATCCAAGGAGCAGTCCTTGACTCCTTCAAAATCCGCATCAAAAGAGAAACCAGGTTTCGTCATATCTTGCTCTTCTTTTTTTTCATTAAGAGTGAGTGAAGACATATGAGTACATGCTTGGGAATTCTTGATCATTGATCTTATATCGAAGCCTCTTGTTTTCTCTGACACTAATTTTTATCTGTGTTTGTTACTCGTTTATCTACCACTAGGAAAAAGAGGCGGAAAAGGGAAAGGCAATACCAAGAAACCCAGTGATGAAGAGTTGAAAAATGCAATTCTTGATATCTTGAAAGGGGTGGATTTTAGCACGGTGAGGATTTGAACCATGAAATTACAGTTGTTGAGTTTAGAAGATAAGAGATATCTAACAAATGCTTTATCATTTTCTGACAGGCCACATTCACTGATATCCTCAAGCGACTAGGTATGAGTAACAGATAAGATTGTTTCCTAGCAGTTGTTGTCTTCACTGATGGTCCTGCATATGGTTTCTGTTTTGTTGGGTAACATGCCTTGTTTTCACCTGTCTTTCAGCTGCAAAGTTCGACATCGATCTCGCCTCAAAAAAGTCATCTATAAAGCTGATGATCCAAGATGAGCTCACTAAGATAGCAGAAGCTGATGATGAGGAAAGAGATGAAGAAGATCCTGAGAAAGAGGAAGCCGGAGGATCCGTTGGTGAAGAGGAGGTTAAAGCCTGATCACAAAGCACATAAATCTACTCTAGCTACTGTTTAATCTTCCAAGGAATCTCTCCTCCATCGCCTATTGTGAGTTGTTAGGCAAACATACCAGAGAATGTAATTTGTTGGTTGTTTTTGGTCTGTAATTGTGCTACAAGCAGTGTTTTTAAAAAACTTTTGGTAAAGTCAGAGAGAAGAAGAAAGATATCATCTGCACCTTCAACTCTCAGTGCTCGCAGAATTCACCAAGTCACAGGTTACGGATGCGATCATGTAATCTGCACCACTCTTTCCAAAGTTCAATGTTATGCACTAGAGGTTTTCTATAAGCCATGAGTCAATACATTTTTATTGTTAACCGTTGGCTGGGGCATAGCCACAATGAACCAAAATCTCAACTCAGCCGTTTTAGTTAGTACACATAACCACTAGCCTTGATCTAAAACTTGACACTATTCCCTATGAAAAGCAGTACTTCCGGACATACCTTGCCTATGAGATGGGCCTTTCTATTGTGGAAATATCATATGCATAATGAGCAACGTAAGTTAAGAGTTGTATTTCTCAAGCGTACAGTCTCTTCGGCTGACTGCACTTTTCTTGAACGTAACCATGGCAAAGTATTGCGACGATATGCCATCAAGCCAATGCTTGGATCGAAACAACAAGGGTATGGTTTGCCACGATTGTTGCTCTGGCCGTTTGAGATATAGGTCAACATCACTAAAGAGTTCTGATGTCCTCATGTTTTAACACTAAGAGTTTATGTAAGTGCATAGCTAACAAAGTAGTATGTAGGAGTTAATCTACTAGAAATTGGAAAAATGTGCGCTACGAATCTATTATACTTGAATTGAGTTAAGACAACATATTATATTGGGTTTTGGATTTTGAAAACCTGAAAAGCAAATTAAAATGATAAAAACAAGTAAATAAGATGAATAAATAAATAAGAGACGTTAGATATTAGACAATTTGCAGAAAATCATGAAACATATAATAGATACTGATTTAGGGTTTTAATTATGACTGTTCAAGAACTCAGATCACTAAGGTATAATGTGGAAGATGAATTCCCCATTAAGAAATTATATGTTAAGTCACAGAAAAAAAAGTTTAGGGAAAAAATATATGTAAATCTGATATAAATCGAAATGAGTATGGCGAATTGGACTTATATTGATTGTGAATCGAGTATTAAAAAAGATCTTAAGAGAGATGTGTTTACGGAGCTAAGTGTAATGCTACATGTTCTAATACAGAAAAGATGTTGAATTCCTTGAATATCCCTTGTATTATAGCTTGATTCGGCTCCGTTGTCCAACTTCGCGTATCGTGGGCTAGCTCCGGATATCAAAGGGTCGGAGGTTGATGTTAGCGCAGCTAGGGCATCGGCGGAGTTGTTTTCTCCGCGTGGGAACCTAGTTAGTTCGAGCTTATTGAATTGTCCAGCTAACTCATGGGTGATTTGCAGGTATGCTTCCATTCACTCATCTTTGGCTTTGTATTCGCCGTAAAACTGGCTTATAACTAGCTGAGAGTCACTGAAAGCACTTCATACTTTTGCTCCTATTTCGAGGGCTAACCTTAGACCATATAGGAGAGCTTCGTATACTACCTCATTACTCGAAGCGCTGAACCCGAGCCAAAACGATTGCTAAGCACCTTGCATGTTGGTGAGGTGAGCTTTATTCAGACTCTCTGTATCCCTGTTTTGAGGACGCTGCTATAAGCTTTTGAGAGTGTACATATAAGATTAAAATCAACCAATATTGTCCATGTAAACATTCCATGTCAAGTTAATTTCATTTTATAATTAATAGAAAACTAATACTTAATTTCCTTATCCATAACTTTATTACCTCAAACATTATATTAGAAGCCACAACTCACTTCGGCGAGTCAGAGTAGGAAATGAAAGTGAACTAAGAAGGAACACCATCTCTCAAGTCCTTCTCGGTCCTCTCGTACCGGGGAAAGGACCTACTGGAGCTTCGACCAAGCACTCTCAAAATTACCTAGGTAGGCACGGCCATGGGGCCACACCCTTACTCTACCATTATTATAGGAGTATGGAGTTCGTGTAGGAAAAAAATCCTTTACTCGGATGTATAAAATGCAACAAAGACTGAACAAATCAAATTATAAAAGCCAAATGTTGATTAAAGTTCTATTATATAATATAAACCATCATGCTTTTCATATGCCTAGGCACATGAATTGGACGATATAGTGGCGGCTATGCATACCAACTATTTATTTTCAAAACGACCCGTTGAACCCAAAGCCTAGAGCGAACGACCTTGACAAAGGTCTCATAAGTCTTTTCTCGAGATCTTGGAACCAAGGTCTTATTCCTTCCTATTCTTGAGTTTTCTTTTTATTTGTTTCAAATTATAGATTATGATGTTTCACGTATAATTTAAAACATCCAATCTAAATAGGCCATCTCAATAATTAATGTTTTCAAATTTTAATAATGTTTGGAATTAAATTTTCAAATATAATCAATACAATTTTCAAAAAAAATCATGTCCCACATATGATTTAAAACACGATTAATCACAATAGACTATCTCATTAATATATGTATTGGTCAAATTAGCAAATTTAAAAAATATTAAAACAAATATAAAAGTGAAAAGGTACTAAATAATTAAAAACAAAAATAGATAGACTTACAAATAAGAAAGAACTAATAAAAATAGATATATATACATGTAGCAAAAAGATGGAAATAGCCAAATAAAAAATTAGAAAACGATTGTGAAAAATAATACACAAAAATTGAAAATATAATTTTATCGATAATTAACATTTTTAATTAATTCTAACTTATATTAAAAGAAATTTATTCAATGTAAGCTTGTGTATGTATATGTCAACGGCACAAGCTTTAATTATGTTTTACGCTCTTTTTTTTTAATTGATATGTTTTACGTTTTTACTATACACTAGATTTTTTTGTCTCGCGTTAAACGCGGAATTAAAATATTCGTAAGAAAATTTTATGATTTTTATAATACACGAGAGAAAATAAAAATACAAATCGTATATCTCCTATGTAGATAAATAGAATTTATCTTACAAAATTTAATTTGCAAGACAGTTAAATTAAATGTAAGCATTTTTTATGTAAATCGAATGTTTCAAACTTATTTGAGTTCACCAAAACCAAAAAAATATCGCGTTAATATGTAAACACATTTTCACATAAAAAGTCAAAGAAATAATAAAAAGTGAAAAAGATGATTTTTTGAATTTGTAAAGTTGTAGGTTTATAATAAAAACGCAACTTTAATTAGAATAATATTTATACAATTAAGCGATATAAAAAAAAATTGTATGATTAGTCACATATGGTATTCAAATGGACATCAACACAATTTTTATAAAGTAATTGATATTCATAAATTATTCGCCGTAATATAACATTTTAAAGTGTAACACTTTAGTTGGATTTAAATTTGTAACACATGTATTTGTGAGTTCATGTTAGAAAATTAATGTAAATATATAAAGATTTTCAACATAACATATAAACTTAATTAAAATATTTTAATTAGTTAATTTAATTTATGTGCCATGACGATACCATGTATAATCAACCAGAAGGTAATATTCAAATTCATACAATAAAGGTATATGGGATGGAGGATTTAGATAAGGAATTATCAAACTGTGTTATGGTTCCACCAAAGGTTTCTAAGATGGGGAATCGCAGTCCTATGGTTCTCAAAGGGTTAATAGTAGGAAAAGAATTCTAATGATATTAGCTTCTCCTAGAAAGAAAAATGGTGATAAACTAGTTGGTGTTAAACAGGTTTCGAAGGAGATAAAAAGGCACTTGATGGATCTCCCAAGGAAGAAGGAGGCTACGGTGAAACCCACAACAAAAATAAAGACAGGGACGGTGGCTCTCCCGAAACTACCGGCTAATACGTGAAAATTTTAAGCTGGAACTGTCAAGGACTAGGCAACGGTCTGACAGTTGAGACTTTGAAAGAATTATTGGAGGAGGTTTAAGCCGGATATTTTTTTTTTATAAGAAATAAAACAATGTTTTACTTATATGGAGAAATTTAAATTTAAATTTGGTTATAATAAGTTGTGCACGGTTGATCCGAGAGGGGCTAGTGGCGGTTTAGCTGTGTTTTTTCATGATGAAATAAAATCTACTATTATTTATTCGGATAATAGGATTATCGATATGAAGGCAAATTTCGAAGGCCAAAATGTATTCTTATCATTTATATACGGAGATCCCGTTGTAAAACATAGGAATTTAGTTTGGGAAAAACTAATCCAAATGGGGATGAACAGAGAACCATGGTTAAAGATTGGAGATTTCAATGAATTAACCGGTAACCATGGAAAAGAGGGGATCGTATGAGATTAGCGGCTTCATTTGCACCATTCACTAATATGTTATGACATTGTGGAATGATGGAGTTTTGGTGTATAGGAAATCAACTATCATGGAGGGGGATAAGGAATAAACAAAAAAATTAGATGCAAACTTGATAGGGCAGTTGGTAATGAAGACTAGCATTCCATTTACGTGCAGTTTAATGGCAAATATTTAGAGTTGATTGGTTCAGAACATAGGCCCATATTGGGAGATTTTAATATCATGATCGAGAATTACAGAAGATCATTTCGGTTTGATAAAAGATGGATAGGAAAAGATGGACTACAAGAAGCTGTGGAGGCAGACTGGAATAGAACAAGGAATTTTTGGACAGTCGGGCTGGTGGATAAGATTGCAAATTGTCATAATTAAATTTTAAGGTGGAGAAAGGACAATGTTTTACCTGGACAAGCAAACATTGCTACGTTGAAGGTAGCTTTGGAAGAAGCCAATAATGATTACTCAATTTCTCAAGATGAGATTAGAGACATAAGTAAGAAACTTTTAAGAGGCTTATAGGGAGAAAGAAGAATAGTGGAGACAAAAAAGCACGAAACTTTGGTATAAGAGTGGGGATCAAAATACAAGTTATTTCCATGGTTCCACAAAGCAAAGACGGGCGAGAAATATAATTACATGATTTTTTAATGATACGGGTAATTGGGAGAAACACCAAAAGGAATTGAGAGGATGGCAACGGAGTATTTCAAAAATTTATTCGAGTCAACTCAAACAAACGATTTTACAAGCAGTACAACCGGTTATCACGAGGGAAATGAATGATATGCTTGTAAAGAGATTACTGAGGAAGAGGTGAGAAAAGCAATTTATGCTATACACCCGTAAAAAAAGCACCGGGGCCGGATGGGATGACAGGCCTTTTCTACCAACGATATTGGCCATCTTAAAAGGGGAGCAAATGTTGGGGTCAAAACTCCCTCCGAAAGTTATTTTCGATAAAATGACTAAGTATGGAAATAATTATTTACAGGACAGCGCCGGAGATCTGGACAACTTGCCAAAAATGCTCACTTCCGCCAAATCTTTGCCGTCTGCCGACCACTAGTGCAGAATGATCCTCGCCGACCACTGCCGCAAAGTGCTCCTCACCGACCACTGCCGCAAAGTGCTCCTTGCCGAACACTGTCCTGCCGACTACTGCAGCCGACGTGGCCATCTGGAGTGCTTGACGACTCGCCGATGTGGTCGTCTTAAAGAGCTAAGAAATGGGCCGACTACTGAAGCTGGGCCGAGAACGCAGGCCCAGGATGGCAAGGTGGTGAGATGGCAAAGTCCGGCCCATGACGACGAAACCCGTGGCAAGCGCCGACTACGATAAAAGGAAAATCTCAAGGAATACAGAAAACTTCCTTATCTCTTATTTGTCAGACCTAGCCGACTTAGACTTGTATAAATATTCTTGTAACTCCTTGGGAAAGAGAATCGGCAACTTTTGACACAAACACTTAGCAATAAATCAATAAAGCTTTCTTAACGCAATTTTTGTGTTTTTGTCTTTGTTCTTAGTTGTTCTTGTGATTCTTTCCAAAGATCTTGTTTCCTTAAAAACCCTTGACAAATTCAATGAGTTGGTTTCGACCTCCACAGCTGACTGAATTTATCAAAGGTTTTTTTAGGACTGGCAACTTTGATAATAGGTTGAACATGACGAATATTTGTCTGATTCCAAAAACAGAGAAACCAAAGAGGATGTCTGAATTTAGGCCAATCAGTTTGTATAATGTGGGATACAAAATTATTTCCAAAATAATTTGTCTTCGATTAAAAAAGCTACTAACCAAGATTATTTCATAAACACAATCGGCATTTGTGTTTGGAAGACTTATAATGGACAACATTTTGATCGCTCAAGAAATGTTTCATGGGATTAGGACCAATGGTGCATGCAGGAAAGATTTATGGCAGTAAAAACAGATATGAGTAAAGCTTATGATAGGATTGAATGGGGTTTTCTGGAAGCCGTAATGCTCCATTTGTGTTTTAGCCCGGAGTGGATTTCCTGGATAATATATTGTGTTCGATCAGTCTCTTATCAAATTCTGATTAATGGTCTGCCAAAAGGACAAATAGTCCCTAGGAGAGGGCTTCGACAGAGTGACCCGTTATCTCCGTACTTTTTTATCTTATGTACAGAGGTTTTGATTGCAAATATTCGTAAGACGGAGAGGGAAGGGGTTTTGACCAGAATGAAGATTGCACGCAATAGCCCCTCGACTTCTCACCTACTTTTCGCGGATAATAGTTTGTTCTTCTACAAGGCAGAAGTGAGTGAATGTAAGGCTATTTTAGAGATGTTATAGACTTATGGGATCGTATCGGGACAAGAGATTAATTTTGAGAAATCATCGATCATGTTTAGAAAAAACGTTACAAGTCACACAAAAAAAATTACTTCAAGGTATAATGGGTATAAATAAGGAAGGAGGAATGAGCTCATATTTGGGTATCTGTGAGTCACGAATCTCGTACGATTCATATCACACCAAAAGATAAAGAATCGGAAACAAAAAGTAATCAGAGCAAGGTCACTAGATAAGATCTGTTAACCTAGGAAGAACCAGTAATGGAGTTTCCTGGTTGCGAGATGAACTAGTTGGTTCAAGGAAGATGTTATGTAAAAATGGCTAAGTTAAAAAAAAAAACAAGTTTATTGCGTATATTGCTAGAGAGTTGCGGATCCCCCTTTCTCCCTAGTCTTATTTCATATATATATCATTTACAGGATGCGAGAATCGCGTTCCTACATTACAACCCAATTCAAGTCTCTTAACTCTTATTTGACTCGAACGTTACAAGATTTAAATGTCAGAACAACTATCTATCTTCTGGACCTCGCACCTCGCTGTCTTCTCTCATCTAGGGCCCAACTATAATCAGATCACGGCCCATGTTATGAATCTCGCCGACCTCGCGGACCTCTCCAATCTAGGGCCTGAATGTAGTAAGCTCGCGGGGCGAGCTCTTCCGAAATGGGATCCCGGGTTGCTGGGTCCAATCTCATTATACTCAACCCGATGCCAACAGTTTGCCCCCCAAGTCCTCCAAGCGGAATATTTGTATGTATGAACGTATATATTTCTTTTGCTTGGAAGACTTAAGTTATTTAATGCGGGATGCGACACTTCCTTATTCACGCCTCGAATTTTCAATTAACTTCTTTCGGGAAATCAGATCTTTCCCAAGTTGCGAGTATGGATATTCCGAGATGATTTCTCCCTTGATCCGGGGTCTTAATTAAAATTCTTTTTTATGTTTGACCGAGGTTCGCGGTCAATGCGTATCAAAGACAGTTCGATTTCCCGCTCTTCTTTCCTTAATCCGAAACTCAAAATATCTTTTGCCCAGCACAACTCCCGAGGGAGTGCATTTTTCGAGGGCATATAAATTGTAATGCATATACTCTCCTACCTCATAACCAAGGCTCTCCCCTTATTCCAAGGTAATTCTCTCAAAGATTTTTTTTTATCTTCTCTCTTTTTTTTTGTTTGCTCTTGTTGATCTCACTAGGTCTTCATGTGTTCTTATATTGTTCTTGATTTTGTGTGGCTAGATCCGAATTTGTAGGCTTCTTTTCCTTTTTTTCGTGTTTATGCCTTGGGTTTTTGGATCTATATCATGATTTTGCCTTGATTCTTCTTGTGTTCTTCATTGTTCTTGAGAGTTGTTGTTTGAGTGTTCTTCATATTTTTTTTACAAATTTCTTTGAGTGGGATCTATGGCTCTTACTTTGAGGTAGTTTGTATGATTTCTTTTCCTTCCCTCAAACCTTCTCGAGCAAGTGTCCCTCTTCTCTCATCCCGCATCTCAGAGCCCGCTGCAAGCGGTTATCGCGAGATCCCGCTTGGTTCGGGCAGGGGTCGTCTCCATCATCTCCTCAATCTCAACCTTCTCTCTCCTCTTCATCGTTAACGGCAGCAAGGAGAGAGAAAGCATCGAATCAGAACTTCACAGTCGACGGTTCCCTTGGACCTCGCATCTCGGAGCTCGCCGTCGTCGAGCCTCGCGGACTCTCGCGATTCGAGCAGGGGTCGTCTCCCCTCAGTCTCAACCCTTTCTCTCCTCTTTGCTAGCGGCGGCAGAGAGAAAGTTTTGAAGCCAATCTCATCACGACCTTGCATCTTGGAACTTTGCCATTGTTGGTCATCGCGAGATTGCGCAACTCGGAACTTTGCCATTCTCCTCTATCTCGACCCTTTCTCTCCTCTTTGCTAGCGGCAGTCGCGAGAGAGCACTGGAACCGATTTTCGTCGTGACCTCGCATCTCAGAACCAAACCCACAGTCGGCTCCCTCACCTCGACAACTCCATGGAGTGTTTCGGACCTTTCCCTTCGAGCCGTATGGAGACCAAAGACTTGATCGCTCTTCGTACCAATTGAAGAATACCGGCCCAGATTGAGCTCGTTCTTCCCGCGGTTGGCGAATCTCCGGAACTCCTTAGACCCGGGTTTTGTTGTGGTTATGAGATCTGCTTCAAAGAGTGTGGGCTTGGTTTCCCAATTTCGGAGATACTTACTCACTTGATGAGCGAACTCGGCGTGGCTCTTCCTCAGTTGTGCCCGAACCTCATTCGGGAAGTTGTTGGTTTGCAGACTCTAGCTGAGGAGCGCGGGCTTCCACTTGACATTCCTACCCTAGCTCGTGTATGCATGATTCGCAAGAGTTCTGGTCGCAAAGGCAACTTTTATATCGCTATCAAGGAGGGACGTCGGGTTATATCTGATCGTCCCCCTAAGGATGAGAAATGGCAAAACCGTTTCTTTTTCTTTTCTGTTAATGAGTTCTCCTTTGGAGGGCTAACTTCCTTAGTCCCAACAGCTTGGTCTCCTAATATTGGTACAGATAGGATCGTGTTGTTTCTTTCTCCATATTGCTTTCGAGTACTAATTCTCTTTTATTGTTTTTTTTTTGTAGCACCTTTACCTAAAGCTCCAGATTCGCTTGAGGTCGATATCTTTCTGGACTTTCTACGGCAGGGAGACACGTCTTGGCCCTCATTCACTCGTTCCCGAATCACCGAATCCGCAACGCGGCTTCGAGCTCTAGGCCCGTACGACCCAAATTGTAAAGGTTAGTCGAGTGCACTACTTAAGGGCTTGTCAACTCGTTCGTATCTATCGCGCGATCACGTCATCTCGTTTTGGTATTTGTTCCTCTGGGAAATGTGTTTTTTTTTTGTCTAGTGAGTAGCGAGATGCGTTCTTATCAATGCAATGTCCTTGTTTTCCTTGTAGGCTACCCATCTCGTCGATCAAGAAAGATGTCGCTGAGTTACCGCCAGCAACGAAAGGTCAAGGAGCTAGCTGTGACAACTAAACCAGCGGTTCAGCCGGAGGCCTTGGGAGATCACGTTCAACCCGCAGAACAGCAGCTCGTCCTTGTCGGGACCTCAAGGTCCCATGACAATCGCGCCTCATCGGTCCAACCGAAGCTCGCGGAAGCTCCACCTCTCCCGGAAGGTCAGCAGCTTGCTGCGGTGACTGTCCCTCCGCGTGTTGCTCCCACGGTCTCTGGTCTACCCGCAGCATCGTCCCCCCTTGCCCGAGCTGCCAGAAGTTCTCGCTCTCGGGCGTCGTCCTCAAGTGTTCTACCACGTTTGGATGACGGAGATACTGTTCGGCTTTCCCAACTCGCTAAAGGTGGCAAGAGGAAGGCTCCTGACAGTGGATCCTGATCCCGCGGTGGATCAAAGAAATTGAGGTACTCTTGGGATTTTGAGTATAACTCCAATTACTCGATCGTTGAGGATCCAGTTTCTGCAGCTCACTTGTTTAGGCACTTCAGGAAACCGGGATGCTCGCTGCCTCCGCTGAAAGATCTTATCCCGGAGGATCGGGTCAACTTTAAGGAGTTCGCATACTGCAATTCCCAGGTTCTCCATCACCCACTTTTTTATAGCTTCTCGCGGTTAAAACTAAGTCAAAATGCGTCGAATTTGACGAGTTTTTTTTTGTAGCTTCTCGCGGCTTTCACCAACACTGTTTCTGCGTACCAAACTCGTCTTCAAGCTGCTCCCTCCTCGACTGATCTTACCGAGGCGAACGCCACCATCGCTACTCTCAAATCTGAGGTAGCAGAATTGCGTGATGCAGCGGCGAAGAATGCTGAAGCTCTCCGTCTTAGTGATGAGTGTCTTACCCGCGCTAAGTCACTAGAGCGCAAACTCCGCGAAGCGACGTCCTCCCGCGATGAGCACTAGGAGAAGCTCAACTTTGCACGAGAAACTATCTCATTGCTGAACGACAACGAGAAGTCGGCTAAGGCTCAACTCGCAGAGGTGGAGAAGAAGTACCGTGAGCTCGCCGATGCTCGTGAGATAGACTTGAAGGTCGCGGCGCGTGATGCCAGAAAGGACCTCGCTATCAAGTTCAAGGAGACCCTCGACTTGGTGAAATCGCACATAGCGGGGAAAGATGCAACTCTGGGCCCTCTTGTCAAAGTTTCTGAGACAAAGGCTAACATCGAGCTTCTTGAGGTCATCATCAAGGGTGAGATTACGGATTTCCAAGCTGAGCTAGATGTGGTTTCTCTTGATAAGGTATTTTTCTTCTCAAGTCGTTCCTTTTCTAACTTTGTATCTCATCCATCCTTTTGTTGACTACATTTCTCTGATGTTCGAGTAGGATAAGTTCGCAAAAGACCTCGCCGATGCTGAGGTAAAGGTTCCTAAGCTCGACCTGTCTCAGATGGAGCTTCTTGCCTCTGACCCTTCCCCCGAGCTTGCCATTACCGCGGAGCTCGTTGCAACCGAGCCCTTTGACGAGTTCGGCACTAACGCGGGTTCGCTCTTAGGCGATATGCGTGTTGACGTTCCAGAAGACGTGGAGGACACTTGATTCCTCACTCCTATCGCTTTTTCTAATTTAATCTATTTCAACAGTTAGGTGGATGTCATGTTTCCCACCCTATTTTTCCTTTTGAAATTAAAACTTGGTGCTTTGGTGGTTGTTATGTTTCCAACCTATTTCTCCTTTTGAGATTAAAACTTTGGTGTTTTGGTGGTTGTTATGTTTCCAACCTATTTCTCCTTTTGAGATTAAAACTTGGTGTTTTCCACCTTTTTCATTCTGGTTGACTATCATAATACGAGCTTATTACATGGTTTCTCGTAACATGTTTAACTAGCCTTTCCCCCACCCCCCAAGTTCTTCAAGTGAATTATTTTCTTGGGGAACTTACATCAGCGAGATTATAGGTCACGACCTTAGTTGTGAATACTCTTTGGTTTCGAGTTCGGAACTCGCTAAGTTATTCGGGATGAACCCGGCGAAGCTCGTGGCTTGTTATAAGTCGGAGACGAGCACGGTGGATACCCCGAGCTCGGAGCTCACTGTGCGTTTCAAGGTGGACTTGGTGGAGCTCGTAGCTCATTTCATAAGTGGGTCTCGGTAAATATACCGGGCTCATAGCTTATTGCGCACTTCAAGACGGACTCGGTAAAGCTTGTAGCTTATTATGCAATGGGGACAGACCCGATAAATATACCGAGCTTACTACTCCCTGCGCGCTTCGAGATGGACTCGGTGGAGCTCGTAGCTCGTTGATATAGACGCTTTGGTAAATGTACCAAGCTCAAATTTTATTGCGCGCTTCGAGATGTACTCGGTAAAGCTTGTAGCTTATTATGCAATGGGGGCAGACCCGATAAATATACCGACCTTGCTACTCCCTGCGCGCTTCGAGATGGACTCGGTGGAGCTCGTAGCTCGTTAATATAGACGCTTTGGTAAATGTACCAAGCTCCAATTTTAGTGGGCGCCTTGAGATGTAGTCGGTAATATTATGTCGGGGCATCTCGAGGTCAACTTAGAAATGCGAAAAGATAAAAAAAAATTTTTTTTTTTTTTTTTTTTTAGGCGACTGAACCCACACTGTGAGCTGCCTACGTACCCATGTCGGGATCAAGTCATAACGTAGTTCGTGTCTTTCCTTTTTAAGAATAGTACTTTTTCAAATGCATCGCATTCCAGGATCTCGGAATAGGGACTTTATCTATGGTCTCGAGACCGTAAACCCCGTGTCTAACCACTTTGGTAACTCGATATGGACCCTCCCAATTCGCTCCGAGTTTACCAGCTCCGTATTCGGCGGTATTTTGGAATACCCGTCTTAAGACTAGCTCTCCTACCCCAAACCTCCTTTGTTTTATCTTTGAGTTATAATACCGCGCCGTTGCTTGTTGGTAATTTTTCATTCGTATCATAGCTTGGTCACGACGTTCGTTAATAACATCCAAACTATCCTTAAGCAACTCGTTATTTTCTTCATCGCTTTGCGGACATGCATTCCATCTTAAACTCGGCACGGCCGCTTCGGCCGGTACGACTGCTTCCATTCCATACACCAGCGAGAAAGGCGTTTCCCTTGTCGCTTTTCTTGGGGTTGTCCGACATGCCCACAATACTCCTTTTAATTCTTCAGCCCATCCTCCTTTGTATGCTCCCAACCTCTTCTTCAAGTTGTTCAGAACTGACTTGTTTGCGGCCTCTGCTTGCCCGTTTCCTTGAGGATAACGGGGAGTTGACTTACTAAGACGTATCTTCCAAGTTTCACAAAATCCTTCAAATTTTTTAGAAATGAACTGGGATCCATTGTCTGTGACAATCTCATAGGGAAACCCGTGGCGGCAAATTATGTTTCGCCATACAAATCGTTGAACGACAGTTTGGGTTACGTTTTTGTAAGCGCCTGCTTCTATCCACTTTGAAAAATAATTTGTTAATACTAACAGGTATTTTACACTCCCAGTGGAACGATGGAGAGGTCCTATGACATCCATTGACCACCGCATAAACGGATAGGGAGCCGAGACGGATGATAAAGGTTCACTTGGCTGTCGAATAATCGGAGCGTGCCTTTGACACCGTTCACATCTTAGAGAATAATTCTCGCAATCTGTGACCAAGGTGGGCCAAAAATACCCTTGCCGCTTTACCTTGAATGCGAGCGCTCGTCCCGCGGAGTGGTTCCCGCATAGACCTTCGTGAATCTCTCTCATAACTGTGTCAGTATCGTCTCCGGTTATACAGGTCAAGTAAGGTCCCGATACACTGCGCTTGTATAATGCACCTTTTATAATGCAAAACCGTGCGCTAACTACCTTTAACTTTCTCGCTTCCCATTTATTCTCGGGAACTTCCCCAGTTTCAATATACTTTCTGATTGGAATTCTCCAATCTGGTATGTTGCCAACATCACTTAGCATTGATCCATCCTTATGTTCCGAGTTGACCGGGTTGCCAAGAATAACGGGTTCTTGCAACTCTTGATCCAGTTTGGCAGTCTCTTCTTCCTCATTCATGTCCTGAAGTTGACCTCCCTCCGGAGCAAGTTCCTCACACTCGCTCCTTGGTCCCGAATCTCTTGTTTCAACACTCTGTTTATGGTTATCAGCTTCAGTCAATGGGGCAGAACTTAACTCAACAGGGTTTTCTTTATCACGTTCTGCCTGGCGCTTATCATTCCTGGTTGTTTTTGACAAGTCGGGTAGGGCACGAGTATCGCCATTCTGTGGGTTAACAGGCGGAATAACCTCGTCGCTCTTAGTTGTGTCCGGCACCTCCGGCAACGCACCATCTTTTGTGACCTCCAAATTAGCCTCAGAGGATCCATCCTTGTTTATGCTACTTCGAGAGCTAGCTCGCCTAACCTTCCTCTTATCTAGTAACATACTAGCGTCCAAATCGTCAGGCAAATTCGCCTTTCTTTTCATCGCCCGCGTGGTAACAGCAAGTATTTCTGAAACCAACTTTATACTAGGTTCTTATATGACTTCGACGGGTATAACTCGCCGAACTAGAGGACTGGAAGTTTAGGCTAACGTCGCCAAGGCATCAGCTGACGCGTTCTCTCCTCTTGGGATCCGAGTAAGCTCGAAATGGTCGAATTGCTTGGATTGTCCTTGAACGATCTCTAAGTATGCCACCATTCGTTCATCCTTAGCTTCGTACTCCCTGAAAAATTGGTTCGCAACTAACTGGGAATCGGTGAAAGCGTACAATTCTTTGACCCCAATCCCGGAAGCTAACCTCATCCCGGCGATCAAAGCCTCGTACTCGGCTTCGTTATTTGAGGCATTAAAAACCAATCTAAAAGATTGCTCGATTGCTTCCCCAGTTGGAGAGATTAGGCGGATTCCGATTCCAGAACCTTGCTTTGATGAGGAACCATCTACGTAGAGTGCCCACTTAGTTCCGGGGAGCGAGCTCCCAAAATTTTCGGCTGTGAGTTCTACGAGAAAGTCGGCGAGAACTTTTGACTTTGCACTCGTCCTTATACGATACTCGATATCATACTCACTTAATTCGATCGCCCACTTCACTAAACGACCCGACTGACTTGGACTATGTAAAATAGTCCTTAGTGGTTGACTCGTCATCACGATGACTGAATGTGACTGGAAATAAGGACGTAGCTTGCGAGCTGAAGTGATTACGGCGAGAGCTAACTTCTCCATCGCGGAATATCGCGTTTCTGGGTTGGTTAAACTTTTGCTTATGTAAAAAATAGGCTTTTGTTCATTCCGGTCTTCTCGGGCTAGGACCCCGCTCACTGCCCCTTGTGATACTGCAATGTAGAGAAACAAGGGTTCGCCTGGGATGGGTTTTGACAAGATCGGCGGTGATGCCAGATATTGTTTTAACTGTTTAAAAGCCTCCTCGCACTTATCATCCCAATGAAATTTTTTATTTCCTTTGAGGAGTTGGAAAAACGGGAGACATTTATCAGTGGACCGTGAAATAAATCAATTTAAAGCGGCGATTCGTCCGGTTAACCGATGCACTTCCCGTGTTAACGTGGGAGATGGCATGGTTAATAGTGCCTTGATCTGGTTTGGATTTGCTTCAATGCCTCTTTTGGTCACCAAGTATCCAAGAAACTCTCCGGAGGTCACAGCAAATGTACATTTGGTGGGGTTTAACTTCATTCCAAACTTATTGAGAAGTTGGAAACAGTCTCTTAGATGGGATACATGTTCCCCGGCTATCGTAGACTTTACCAACATGTCATAAATATAGACTTCCATTGTTTTTCCTAGTTGTTCCGAGAACATCCTATTCACCAACCTTTGATAAGTGGCTCCGGCATTTTTCAACCCAAAAGGCATCACTTTATAACAATAGATTCCACGATCCATGATGAACGATGTCTTTTCTTGGTCATCGGGATTCATTCGTATTTGATTATATCCTGAAAATGCATCCATGAATGACAATATCTCGTTTCCCGCTGTTGCCTCAACGAGTCGGTCGATATGTGGGAGTGGAAAACTATCTTTTGGACATGCTTTGTTCAAGTCTGTGAAATCGACACAAACTCTCCACTTTCCGTTTTTCTTCTTCACCACTATTGGGTTAGCCAACCAGTCGGGATACTTTACTTCGCGAATAGAGCCGCTTTTGAGTAATCGTTCGACTTCATCATTAACGGCTTTGGATTTCTCGGGTCCTAGTTTGCGCCGTTTCTATTTTACCGGCCTCGCGGTTGGATCTAAGTTTTGTCGTGATACGGTAACGTCCATCAAAAAACACCAACGGAATGCTGAGTTTGGAAAGACACGTTCTTCGCGAGCTGTTGTTCTGCGGGTTGAACGTGATCTCCCCTTAGACGGCGCCAAAATGTGAGTCACGAATCTCGTACGATTCAGATCACACCAAAAGATAAAGAATCAGAAACAAAAAGTAATCAGAGCAAGGTCACTAGATAAGATCTGTTAACCTAGGAAGAACCAGTAATGGAGTTTCCTGGTTGCGAGATGAACTAGTTGGTTCAAGGAAGATGTTATGTAAAAATGTCTAAGTTAAAAAAAAAAACAAGTTTATTGCGTATATTGCTAGAGAGTTGCGGATCCCCCTTTCTCGATAGTCTTATTTCATATATATATCATTTACAGGATGCGAGAATCGCGTTCCTACATTACAACCCAATTCAAGTCTCTTAACTCTTGTTTGACTCGAACGTTACAAGATTTAAATGTCAGAACAACTATCTATCTTCTGGACCTCGCACCTCGCTGTCTTCTCTCATCTAGGGCCCAACTATAATCAGATCACGGCCCATGTTATGAATCTCGCCGACCTTGCGGACCTCTCCAATCTAGGGCCCGAATGTAGTAAGCTCGCGGGGCGAGCTCTTCCAAAATGGGATCCCGGGTTGCTGGGTCCAATCTCATTATACTCAACCCGATGCCAACAGTATCCTAGAGAGTCTTGGAGGGATCAAAGACAAAAATCTTTTCTTTTATTAATGAGAGATTACACGATCGGGTGAATGGGTGGTCGGCCAAGTTTTTATCAAAAGGGGGTAAGGAGGTGATGATCAAATAAGTGGCCTTGCCCTTTCGACATATATTTTGTCATGCTTTAGACTCCCCTAGTCGTTAATATCGAAGTTAACCAGTGCAATAACCAAGTTCTGGTGGAGTTCAAATGGAAGTAACCTAGGTCCACATTGGATAGCGTGAAAAAATAATGTATCCCTAAAGAGGAAGGTGGTTTGGGATTCCGTTCATTGGAGAATTTTAATTCGACGCTTCTAGCGAAACAACTTTGGAGAATGTATCAATATCCAGATTCCTTAGTTGCACGAGTTTTTAAAGGGAGATATTTCTCGGATAGGCACCCGATTTTGGCAAAAAAAACCTATTAACCTTCATTTGGGTGGAGAAGCTTATTATCGGCTAGGGAATTATTATATAAAGGATGTCGGGTAAGTCTGGAATTAGGAGATAATGTAGCAGTTTGGTCTGATCCATGGATTCCAGATAGTTTTCCTAGACCAACAAGAGGTAGAGGAAGCGTTTTGCACCCTAACTTGAAGGTCAACCATTTATATAAATTCGTCACGAAGGAATGACATCTTCCAATACTTCAGGAATTTATAGAACCGAGGGATATTCAATTGATTCGAGAGCTCGAAATTTGCCCAGTATTTATGAGAGACCACTTCATCTGGCATTATACAAAGTCAGGGAGGTATACGGTTATGTCAGGTTATTAGTTGTCAAATGAGTTGAAAAGAGATTTAGATGCTAGTTGGACAATGGAACCAAGCTTTACAGTCCTTAAAACTTAGGTGTGGAAGCTGAAATGTCCCTAAAAAATCAAACATTTCCTATGGCAGATTCTGGCGGATTCTATGCAATTTTAACTCGGTTAAATCAATGAGGGTCAACTGCCCAACTGTATATTTTCGATGTGGAGTTGAAGTGGAAACTATCAATCATGCTTTATTTGAATATCCCACGGCTGTTCAGACGTGGGAATTATTTTTATCCCATAGGGGAAGGGCCTTGTTCCCTTATACATCGATATATGAAAAAAATGAATTTTATTTTTTGGAGGATCACGAGGGATGATACTCTTAGTGGGGACTGTACAATATTCCCATAGATTATGTGGTATCTGTAGAAATCCCGAAATAAGAGATGTTTTCAAGGGGTTGACGGATATACCACAGGAAATTATGCAATTGGCAGAAAGCGAATTTCGTGCATGGACGGAAGCCCAAAATATTTTACCGAATTTTGGTCATAATACAGAGGGGGAATACAACGAGTAGTTCGTTTGCGTACCCATATACGGTGTCAAGTAGATGGTTCGTGGAAGGAGACAGATCCTACTTCAGGACTGGGTTGGTGTTGCTTTGAAGGTAAGCATCCTGTATTACTAGGTGCATAAGGAGGAGTGCTCTTATTTGGAGATGGAAGCTCTTATTTGGGTTATGTCCTCTATGCTGGAGCGAGGGATGGAGTGCCAAGAGTTTGAGACAGACTCCTTTAACCAGGTGGATATCGTGCGATATCCAAAGGAATGACCTGCATTTTCCATTCTATCAGCTAGACTCAGGGATTTGCAAGATCACTTTTCATGTTTCTCTTTATCTTTGATTTCTCGTTCTTTTAATTTAAAGACGGACTGTTTAGCTCGTTCTGTACGTACTAGAGCTTTTAATTTTTTTATTTGTAAGCAACACTCCACCCAATTGGTTAACTACTTGTGGTGGCGTATTTTATAGTTTTGGTTGACAAAAAAAAACTCTCATATTAACATAGAGAATCTATTATATAATTAGGGAGTTCTCTCTCCATTTAGAATGTCCACATAGGCAAAAATACTTTTTTAAACATTTAAGTTAAAATAGTCATTTACTACACACTAATTCATATATCTTATTTGTATAATTATTAAAAAATTAAATTAGACTAAAATATGTGAAAGACTAAATAAAATGAATGAAAATGAAAATTAATAAATATAACACTATGTATGATTTTATTAGTAATGATAATATGAATTTTTTTTTACCACACACTAATTCATATGTATTGTTTTAATAATTATTAAAAAATGAAATTTGACTAAAAACGTGAAAGACTAAATATCATGAATGAAAATGAAAATTAATAAATATAAGACTATGCATGATTTTATTAGTAATGATAATATGAATTTGTTTTACCAAAATTATATATTACATATATAAAGAAAACTAAAATGTGTTTATAAATTTTATAATTGAAACAATTAGTAAAATCAACTGACGTAATACAATGTTAAGAAAAAATATATTATCCAGATTATTATTAAAAATTATATATTCCATGAAATATTAAAGGTTTTTTCTTACTAAAATGTTTGTAGTTAAAAAATACAAAATCTTACATTCAACCATACATTAGGAAGACCAACGTTTAAGAAATAGTATCTTAAAATCTCAACTATTTTTCTACGATGAACAAAAACCAAAATATATATAAGTTTACGAGACGAAGATAAATGACAAAAAAATGTGAATCAAAAGGATCTATGGGTTTCTTCAACTCTGGCTACCAAAAACCTAAATCAAACTTGAAGAAGAAAACCTACACCTCCTTATTGATGAAGAGATAAGCTTTTCCATTCTGCGATTGAAAAGAATGTAAACAACAAGCAACCAAGATGTTGTTCAGTATCTTCCATATGCCACGATACTTAAGAAATTGTGAAGTGTGACGTATAAGAGAATAACAAAAAGACATTGTGAAGACATATAGAAACCAACTATGATTGATAAATCATACTATAAAGATAAATTAGAAAATCATTGATAAATTTTATCTTTAAATTCGTAATCGATTATCTAGATAACATGATTTATCTAATGACCAAATATATGTACATAACAAAGTTTTAAACAAATAAAATTAAATGGTAATTTTGATATTTTCATGCAGCCTTAAAACTAATTCAAAATATTTATTTATTTTATTTCAAATCAAATATTATTTTTTATATCTACAAAGACTTGGTTATTTTTTATCATAACATAAATACCAAATGAATAAATAAATAATTATTAAATTGAATAAATTGTATAACAAAATCTCGCGTGAATGCGCAGGTCATATTCTAGCTCTTTAAAAAAAATCCTCCATATTAATTACCACATATATACTGTAATATCCCGGTTTCAGAAAATATGTGATGCATGCGGAGATGCTTAAGATAATTGATTTGTCTACCTATATTACCAAAGTGAACTTATCTTTTCAGTCACACATTCAGAGAGAACTCCAGAGTTAAGCGTGTTTGGGCTAGAGCAATTTAAGGATGAGTGACCTACTGGGAAGTTATTTCCAGTACCGTGTGAGTGAAGACAAAACACAGGAAAAGATCACGTGGTGATTTGCAGGATCAGTAAACAAGTCTTTCGAGCCTCCCGGACTAATGCATCGACTGTCGGACAGGAGTGGGCCCACGGGCCGAGACTGGGCGTAGGTTCTACTAGCAGGGGCGGCCAGGATGTTGCGATCCGTTAGTGGGGGTGATTGTAACATCCCGGTTTCAGGAAATATGTAATGCATGCGGAAAAACTTAAGAGAATTGATTTGTGTACCTATATCACCAAAGTGCACTTATCTTTTCCGTCACACATCCGGAGAGAACTCCAGAGTTAAGCGTGCTTGGGCTAGAGCAATTTAAGGATGGGTGACCGAAAAGATAAGTGCATTTTGGTGATATAGGTAGACAAATCAATTCTCTTAAGCCTCTCCGCATGCATCACATATTTCCTGAAACCGGGATGTTACAATCACCCCCACTAACTGATCGCAACGTCCTCGTTGCATACCAGGATCGTTGCCCCTGACAGTGTGACTCATACACACTCGTCAGAATCCTCTCTGATACCACTTGTAAATCCCCGACCGCCCCTCCCAGTGGGCCCCATGCCTACTCTCGGCTCGTGGGCCCACCCCTGTCCGGCGATCGAGGCGTTGGTCTGGGAGGCTCGAAAGACTTGTCTACTGACCCTGCAAATCACCACGTGATCTTTCCCCGTATTTTGTCCTCACTCACACGGTACTGGAAATGACTTCCTAGTAGGTCACTCATCCTTAAATTGTTCTAACCCAAACACGCTTAACTTTTGAGTTCTCTCTGGACGTGTGACAAAAAGATAAGTGCACTTTGGTGATATAGGTAGACAAATCAATTTTCTTAAGCCTCTCCGCATGCATCACATATTTCTTTAACCTTGCCTTTATCTTAGCCTATGGGTCCCAAGTCTCCTCCTCTACACAGTCACAGTCCCACAATACTCTCATCAATGGTATCTTCCGGCGCAGAACTTTGACTCTCCTCTCAAGAATCCTCATAGGTCTCACCTCCAAAGTCATGTTGGGCTGGAAAACTGCAGGAATCTTAGCCAACACCTCCTCAGACTTATGCAAACACTTCCTCAGCATTTACACATGGAAGACCTTATGAAATGTCTTCATAATATGTGGTAACTCTAACCGATATGCAACTGGTCCCACACGTTTCACAATCTTGAACGGACCCATATACCTCGGACTCAGCTTATTCTCTAAATGGATTTGTTAGGACCCCACAACATAACCATCTTGAGATACACTCTATCTCCCACCTCAAACTCTAACTCCTTCCACCTCTTATTAGCATAACTCCTCTGCCGATCCCGAGCCTCCTTCATGTTCAGCTTCAAAACATGGATCCTCTCCGTGGTTTCATGAACGAAGTCTGCACCATAAATGATTATCTCCCCTACTTGGGTCTAGCATAAAGGTGTACGACATAGCCTTCCATACAACGCCTCATAAGGAGTCATACCAATACTCGCCTAGTAGCTATTCTTATAGGCAAACTCCACCAAGTTACATATACTCCCATATTGGTTTGATGATTATGTATTGTATATATGATATAAATTCGGTGGGTAATTGGACTAAGATACTGAAATAACCCAACCCGTAAAAATTAAAAAATTTCCCAATTCGGATTATTATTATCACAAATAATAATCCTCAACGGGTCAACACAATACGCGGAAACAATACACAATTAAACCAATCACAACATTCAGTAAATCCCATACTTTACTAAATCTTTAAATCAATTCCAATACGAACAACAACCAATAATCCAATTCAACAAAGCCAATAACAATAAACAGTCAATCCAGAAATACTAACACCCTAACAATTCTACAATAACGAGCAAACAATCGAGCCGCTAGATTATCTCCTCTTTCCGGCCACGATTCCACGATCACACCTTGTCTTTACCTGCATCACATTGTTATCCGAGATGCGTGAGTATTATCACAAATACTCAGTGAGACGGTCATCTCATCTACAAGGCTATACACACAGGTATAAAAGAATGATACAATACAGGGTGAACAATCAACAACGCAAGGCACGAACAATCAACACAAGTTCTCCCAAACAGGCATGCGTCGATCGACACAACCACCATGTGTTGATCGATGCATCAACAGTGTATCGATCGACACACAACCCCGGTGTCGATCGATGCACTGCTTCGTGTGTCGATCGACGCAGAGCAACTGCGTCGATAGACGCAACATCACAGATCCCAGGATCGAGCCTCTCCTCTCATGGTTCGATTCTGGATCGAATCACATTGATCCCTGCACACAAATCCACACGAAACCACACGAAATCCACCAAATAACAACAATCAAACGCATCCTATCAATCTCTTTACCCAGATAAACAATGGTCACACACTCACCTGAGATCTGGAAGGAAAAGGATGAGAAAAACCACGAAGAACATGAAGAACACGGATCTCCAATCCGAAATTCTCCTCCAACGCAGTCAACAAGCACTCCAGAAAAGATCCCAGAACCCCCCAAACAAATCTCCTCCTACAATTCTCTCTGGAATTTTCTGTAACTTTTCTGGAACAAAAAACGCGGCCACAACCTTTTTATAGGGAAGCCCGCAAACCGACACTTAAATCGAATCGATCCGGTTCGATTTAATCTTGCGACGATCAACGCACGACCAAAATCTACAGAAATTGGTTCGCGGTCGTTACAGATACATTTGGGCCCTTCTAGTTATTTGCATAGTGATCTATGTCATTAAAAAAATATTATTTGTTCTCATTAGGTATTTTTTAAAATTCTCTTGAGTGATACTTAAGATTTTTCACCTAGTGTCTTCTCAATTAATATATAGAAAAAATTAAATTAGTATGCAATTGAGATTAGAAGTAGTGATTACCCAACAATCCAAAACTAAGTAGGATAAT
This sequence comes from Arabis hirsuta, assembly GCA_964056655.1. Taxonomy (NCBI): domain Eukaryota; kingdom Viridiplantae; phylum Streptophyta; class Magnoliopsida; order Brassicales; family Brassicaceae; genus Arabis; species Arabis hirsuta. The sequence goes on from OZ053299.1 coordinate 35,247,521, forward strand.
CAACAGTGCAAAGGTCGCAAAGTGTCGGTTGAGAGGTAAATCCATCGGCGTGCTGCTTCCTTTTATTCACAAAGAAAACTCAATTTCTAGAATTTTGAAACGATATATACTTTTCTTGGATACCGATGTTGCCAAAAAACGCAAAACAACACACATCGAAAACGGTAGGGAAGAAAAATATGATTTAATGGTATGAAATTTCACATATTTTTGGATTTAAGATCAGATCGTCAATTAATCTTATTTGTTTTGTTATTTGTGTTTTTGTTTGGTTACTTGTGTTTTTAGATTATTTGCGAAAACAACCGATGCTTGTCAAGTATAAGAAACGTTTCTTCACTTTACTTAATGTTTTTTTTTTTTTTTTTGAAAAAGACTTTACTTAATGTTTGAATTTCGTTAGTCCCTTTCTTTAATATTATACTGAATGTGAAACATGAGACAGAAAAGAAAAACATGTAACAAAAAAGAGGGGAAGATTGGTCGACGGTGTAAAGATTTGTCATTTTGTTCTCAAACAAATTTTCGCAACACGCCTCAATCTAAGACACAAGCCGGCAACCTGACACATGGATAGAACCACCTAACATGGTAATCTAAAACCAGCAACGAGAAGGGAGCGGTTACAAAACCCAAGTCATGCCTAAAGAACCATCCTGCTAAGAAAAATTATAAGCAAAGCGACAAGCATCGGTTGACGTCCAGAAGCACATGGTATCAGACGAAGCAATCTGAAGGATGACAAATACCAGTAGAAATCGCCACGAGGACCAAAAATCATCGAAAGCTAGGCCACAGTCTTGGAGCCATGGATTTTATCGGAACAAGTAGAAGCCTAGAGAGAGGTATGCGCTTGATCCACAAGATTGCTTGATTTTCCTTTAAGGTTTTTGATTGTTTTATATATTTGTGTGTGATTTTCTCTTGGAAATTTTTATTGTTTGATTAATTCATTTTTTTTTTATCGTGATAATTTTACTGTTTGAATCATTTTTTCCCCTTGAGTAACAATTAACAAGTAATAAATTGAAGAAAATGCAATAAAAAAGAAGATATATCATATCCATATGTAAAAGATATTGGCTTTTATCACAACACATATATTATATTTTAATATTAGTATTTTAGTACCATATCAACATGTATGTATTTTCCACATATGTATGAAACTTCAAAAAGACCAAAAACAAGTTATTTAGATATACTGTTGTCAAAGTTAAAAAAAAAAATTTGTACATGGCTAGCGACTCATAATCGCCTACCAACCGATGATCACATGGCGTGTTGAAACGTGGGTTTCTCCTCTGCTTTTGTTCTATGCTCTGATCATATGGAGAGGAGAGACCACATTTGTTCTTATGTAGGTTTTCTTTGGAAGTATGGTCAACGCTTATGGAAAATCTCCTTGGTGCGAACTACTCAACAGACTGGCATACTCTTGTCAACTACATCTTTCATGGAAGCCACAGCCGGATCCAAACCTTCCTTGCTAGGTTAGTTTTTCAATGGCGATACATTTCATCTGGAGGGAAAGAAATGAAAGAAGACATGGAGAGGAACCAACTTCCACAATCCGGCTAATTTAATTCATCGACAAACAAGTTTGGCATCGGTTACTCTCGCTCATAATCGTAGGAGACATACATTATGATGATGACGTCCAAGATTGGTTCCCAATCTCCATCTTAATCCCCTAAAATCTTATTTAGAAAATTTATTTTCGAAGTTTCAAACAGTGAATGCATCCAATGTAAAAATGTTATTTTCTCATAATTTCATTCAACATTACATTTTCTGAAAAAACATTACAAATTATAGGGTATCAGGAAGAGGCGTATTACGGATAAAGCTAGTAAAGAGAGTAAGGGCACGTATGGGTTGGTCACTAGGCACACTGTGACCTGCTCCTCTCACAGTTGCATACATAAACTTGTTTTTATATTCTTCTGTGTATCCTCCTACCTCTCCTTCGCTAAACCATGGACGCCATACCTTCTCAATTGTTAGATTCATCTTTCGTAGGACGTCCATTGTAGATGTATGCGAAAGCACTGCGTCCGTGTCTCCATTGTACACCCAGACACGCACACCGCTACCTGTCAGCTCTTCGAGGATAGGAATCATTGAGGCATCTCTGTCATTGTTGCTCCACAAATCGCTTTGTTCATAGTTGCATTTCGTCCATGCGTATGGTAGTTTCGTAGTGTTTGCATGCATAGCTTTCTGAACATTTGCTAGGTTAAGATAAGCTGTCAAGTACTCAATACTGCACGGATCAAATTTCTTTACTGTGGTGTATTCCTTGGGTTTACTTGTTAACGTGGAGTTTAGACAAATGGGAGCGTATATGCTATAAAGGTTTATGTGGGTTGTTTGTTCACTGATGCTCAATTGCGACTGAAAGCATAATTTGCCCGTCTCATCAGCTCCATTTATGCACAACTTGTTATAGTTGTCCCAATGTTTTTGTGAGATCAAAGCATGATTAAACAAATATTCGAAATCGCCATACGCCTCGGCCTCTCCATCAAGTGCTGGATTACCAATCAAAATGCCGCGTAAGTTGATTGATGTTTGATTTTTATTGTGAAGAATCAACTGGGCTAGTTGAGGACAATAATGGCCGGCGTAACTCTGGCCCGTAATGTAAACATCTCTTCCTTTATATTCCGAAAACCTTTCAAGCCATTTCACTAAAAACATGTAATTTCTTTCTGCTGTTTTCTTGTCTCCTATATTATTCTCCAAAACCGATGGAGTATTCGAGTACGAAAATCCTACTCCTGCGGGAGATTCTATGTACAACACGTTCGTCTCTGCGAATCAATACATAATTGAATATTTACTAATTTGGTCATATTATTATGTATATATAAATACAACTATAAGCAGTTAGAAAATGTACCGTCATTCCATGAATAAGGATTGCGATATAATGTTTTTCCGTCGCTGTGTACGCGAAATGGTCCATGCTCTAGAAATGCTCCTTGTAAGGAAGAACAGCTAGGTCCTGTATTTTGTTAAAATTTAATGAGTTTGGAAACAAACATTATTGACTTTTAACTTATCTAATTCTCAATGACTCTAGAAAAATAATACATATATATTTAGAACGACATGATATACTTGGTTAGTTAAAAGATCCATGCATGTGATGTTGGAATCTAGTCGAAAAAACCAAAGATTCATCTTTTCTATACGCGTCTAATTATGGTATAATATAACAACTTTCAATTATTATTTTTTGTAGAGAAGTATACCTCCGTTGAACCAAACGACAAGGGGAGAAGAGTTATTAGCTCTGATGGCTTCCACAAAATAATAGTAGAAAAATGGACCCGCTGATTCGTTTATAGCCACATAACCACCGTATTGTTTGAAGCTAACGGGAGGTTGTCCCGGCAGATTCTTGATTAGATCTTTTTCCTTTAGCTCTTGTTGGTTGACACCACTTATTGTAGTTCGGAGCAAAGGCATACTTATGCGACGATTCTCATTGAAATGACTTGTGTCACCTGCCGAACCAATATCTCGCTTTGACTTGTACATGCGGTTTGGAAAATGTGTTTGGCTTGTACAATGGATTTGTAATGCCAATAACAAGAACATAAAAGAATAAACAGTGGCAGACCAGCTTTGTTGTTTCTCCATTCTATAATCTTTTAATGTTTTGAAAAATATTATAAATTTTTTTAAAAAAAATTGGCTTGAAAGATTAGAAACGAATAGCCAAAATTTATAGATATATTTTAGGGAATCTGACAACTATTTTACCTACTTAACTTAGTTTTTTCTAATTTTAGTTTTTTCGGTTAGGAAACCATTTCTTCGCTGTGTGTTTGTTTAACATTTGTAACTTAATATTTTACCCTATGTAAAAATGAAATTAATCATTAAAAGTGTTCAGAGATTTTAAATCTTCTTAAACAAAAGTATTTGTTCTTGTGTAATCAGCAAACGATTAAAGCCCTTGACAATCACGATTGGGGGGTACTTCCCGACAGCTCGCTGACCCTCAAATCAAAAACGAGCAAAATAAAAGATGAGAAGAGACTAGTGAGACCTGGAGCGCAAATAAAAGTAAGTCGGAAAAATGAAAACATAAAGAAATGGTGACTTCGGTGGAATGGTCCACATATGAATGAACGTTTGTGGTAGAGATTATAGTGAAGTAGAAAGAAAAGAATTAGTATTTTGGAGAGTTCCGGTCAAAGTATGACCGGAAAAGAAGAGAATCTCGAGAAGAGATCGGAAAAAATGAGACTAAAATTCAAGAGAATTGGCCTTTATTTTGAGAGAATTGACTTTGTATAAGTATGTTTAGACAAAATATCAAATCCCTTTTGTGAAAGAAATGGAATAGTATTTCTATATTGTTACCTTTCCAGGTTCGGATACCAGGTTCCGCATCCTTAGCTGGGTCGGGACTGGACTTCGTGGTTTGACCTGGTATGATGCAATTGAGTAATTTTCATTTACTTAGTGGGGGGGTTATTGGTTCTTGTATTTAATGGATTTAGAAATCTTATAGTTATTGAAAATATTTAGAAATATGAAGGTTTTACTTCTAATTTGGTTGTTTATATTTTGGGATATTTGGAAAATTGCCCCACCTCAAATATAACTTTGTCCCAATACACTTAAAATTTTATAGTTTTGTCCCATTAGGCTTTAATTATGTTTAAACTCGTTTTTACCCTTTAATTATGTCTCATTCAAGGTTTATCAAAAACTGGATCGATCGATCTTAATTGTAGATCGATCGATCCAATACTGCGATCAACTTGCACCAATATACCTGACCAGTCTGCTTCATCAGATCGATCGATCCCCAAACCAGATCGATCGATCCAGTTTTTGATAAAGTATCGGGTCATGTGAGGATCGACCTGATCACTCGGTGCACTAGGATCGATCGATCTACGTTTAGATCGATCGATCCGACTCCCAGGTGAGTTTTCCGGTTTGATTTAGTCGGTTTACATCGGTTTAATTTCCCTAAAATAAAACCGAATTTATAATAAACCTGATCGAGACCATCTGTTCTTAAAAATCAAAAATCGATTTCTTCCTTCTCCTCTTTCGACATTCAAGGTTTTTGAGTTCAAAATTTCTTAAACCCATAACTTTTGCAATACTTGACGGATTTGAGCGATTTTTGAGTGCATCCCACTCGAATTTTCCTCCTCTTTCTGATTCCAGCATCCTCTCACTCGATCTGCAAAGGTATGTGCTCCTAAACCCACTTTTTCAGTTCGACATTCTTGGAGAAATTGGTGAATTTGGGGTTTGAATGTGTCGAATTAGGTGATTTCGTGATTTGATATGCATTCCTAGAGTGATTTCCGACTAAACCCATGCCTTGAACTCGTTGATTTGAGTATTAGAATTTGACCTTCAAAAACTATGGCGAGTTCTTCAAAAACGGATTTGCCATATGTTTTGTTGCAATTTAGGCATGATTAGAGAACATTGTACTTAATTTATACATGCTATGGTGTTTACATTCGTGTTCTAATGCTTAACTAGACTGAGACCAATCAGCAAAACTAAAGGGTTTTATTCTATATGTTTCCAAATGGTCGTTAAATGGTTCATTGTTTCTTACTTGTTTTCATATTTCGTTTATTATATTAATTTTTACGTGTTGCTTTCAATGTTCCTTATTTGTAATTTGTTTGTTTTGTTGCTTAATTCTTTTTTTTGTATATATTGTAATTTCTTTTGTTGCTTAATTCTTTTTGAATGTGTTCATAATACTTTGATAATAATTACAAATATTAATCACGTATCCAACTTTTGATAATTTTCATTGTTTAATTCATTGAAGGTATGGATTTAGAGTTGCCTAAAAAGATTTTTAGAGAAGGGCATGAACCGGAAGTTAGAAAGATCAACAACAGCTACAGGATGTCGATTCTTGAGCTAGTGAAGGAGATGTTGCCAACGGATTACGATGACGTGAAGGCAGATCCTCTTTTCTTTCATATCATGGCAATCCATGATAATGGTCTAGGATACTCGGGGAAAGTGATACACAGCATGATGTGTAAGCAGCTACAAACATCTAAATTGCATGAGTTATGGTTTGTGTTTGCTAGGAGGCCTATGAGATTCTCTTTGCAAGAGTTCCATGCCGTGACTGGCCTCAAGATCGAGAAAGAGGACAATTGCAACATTGATGAATGGGTAGATGATGAGGGTTTTTGGAGTAAACTGCTAAATGCAGAGGGTAGAAGCATTTGCATTCAGGACATAAGGAAGGTGCACATTCTGGATGCTAAGAATTGGAAGCGTGTTGATAGATTGTGTTTGGTGTATTTGTGTGTTATTGGTGGATTGCTATGTCCAATGGATGAGAAGGCTGTTATGCCACACACTTACATCAAATTGGTTATGGATTTTGGCAAGCTACGAACTTATCCGTGGGGTCTTGAATCATTTGATCAGCTTCTTAAGGCGATGAAGACTGCTAGGGAGAAATTGACGCGGCCGATTAGCTACCCTTTGCATGGTTTCTCTTTTGCATTTCAGATTTGGATAATGGAAGCTATTCCCGACATGGGAGATATGTTGGGCCAGAAACTGAATAAGGATGACATTGTGTTTCCCAGATGTTCAAATTGGATAGGAGCTTCAAAGATTTCATATCCACAAATCAACCAGCTAGAGTCTTCATTTGGATCAGAAGTAAGTGAACTTGCTATTTCTTGTGTAATTTTCTTCTTTTTAGGACACTAAGTAGTAAGCTGGTTTTGGTGTAACTTTCTCCATCAGTTCGACACTAACTTTGATTATAATCACTTTTTTACAGGCTATTTTGTATCCTTTTATCTCGTCTACTGGGAATGCTGACGTAATCAAGCATGTTCAGTTTACAAGGACGAGCGAAATGAGAGATGAAAGAGTTGACAATATAATTTCTCTCATTAAAGATGAAAAAGATTGGAGTGACCACATCTGGGAAGTTAAACCACCGAATCAGAAGCATGTTGCACATGAAGTGGACATAGAGAATGATATTGCAGATGCGGTTGCTGATGTTAGTACTCCGAAGGCAGAAGACAGCTCTGCCTCGACTTCGAGGAGGGCTAAGAAGAAGTTTTCTGATCCTGGTGTAGAGGAACGGAAGCAGAAATTGTTATGCCAACGGTCAGCGGGAAAAAGTGTAGGTGTGAATGAAGACTTGAAGTCTTTTATTACTGGTTTGTTTGAATCTTCGTTCACTTCAATGTCGAAGAAGGTTGAGAAGATGGAGAAGGACATCAATCTCCGATTTGCCAATATGGAAAGTGAGTTTACGATCCTCAAAGATGCAGTCTCTGAAGCTACAGTAGCAATAAGCAGTGGACAACGATCTACCGTCACAACAGCGACAACTGTCAATGTGGAGAAGCAACCGCAAGAAGCGAGAAAGGTAACCCAAAAGAAGAAACTCTAAATCTTGATCACTTTTGTATTGTATCAGTCGGTAATGTTGTCTATATATCTATTATGTTGTAACCTGTTAAATGTAAACATATGTTTTATAACAGTATGTTAGTCACATAATTTTGAATGTAATTTATATTGTGTTTAACTCTATGTGAATGTAAACATATGTTGTATAATGTGCTTTCTTTGGTTTCCTAACTCTTTCACTTTTGTTTATCGTCTAACAGGATGATAATAAAGATGGAGTAGACTGTAAATTTTCTTTTGATGGTTTACATGACGTAGCTTTAACTCAGACTTGCAACATGGAGCTCGAATTAGGTACACAGGAGTACCTCCAAAAAACATTGGGACGACTATCTCAAGCTTCAGTAGTCCATGGTTTCGATCCATCTCAGTCTTCAAAAGCAAAGATGGAAGATGATATTGATTGGTTAAGTCCACTATCTTCTTTTCCTTCCGTCAAGAAATAAAGTGTCGAACCGCATACTCGTAGTTGGCTTCGACAATTAACTCCAAAAGAATTGGAGAACATGTCCCGAAATGCTGCAGATGCCACATTAGTTTTCCATGAAGAAGAAGAATTTAAAGAAATGCAAGATTGGTCCATGGCTTTCGAGTAAGTCTATTAATGTGTTTCTCTTCAATTTTTACTTACCGAATAACCGCATACAGTTTATTCTATACCTACGTACTAAATACTTAATGGTTTAATAGATTGAAGGAACTACATGTCGGTCCACTAGCTTTAACTTTAGAAGTATTAACCCGGATTATTAGCTCAACATCATGGCTACACACTCCGGTATGATATACGTGTTAGATTATGTTATAATTCACGTATGATTAGTAAACATATGTTACTAATTTTTAAGCTTTTTGTTCAGGAAGTAGACGCAGTTATGTTCTTATTCCGGGAGAAGACATCTTTGCGACGTTGGAAACCAGATCGTGTTGGTTTCATGACCTGCTCATTTAGTTCCCACATAAAAGCTGTTTACCGCGAATTTTTGGCTGAGAAGAAAGCATTCAAATTGAGTACTTTGCTCTTAGCTTTCGGCAAAGGTGATCTTCCAGCTCATGGAAAGACAGGAAGACTTTGGGATGTTGACGTGGATCGTCTTTACGTTCCAGTCAATGTCAATTCTAACCATTGGATCTCGTTGTGTATCAGCTTCAAACAGAGAGCAATTCACGTATTTGATTGTGGTAACGGAAAGCATGCAAAGGATGTGGAACCATTTGCAACCATCATTCCACGTATTGTACACAAAGTGCAAGCACCTGGAAACAACAAGCATCTGAAAATCAAACCGTATACAGTGACATATGTGAAGATGAAAGATGGTCTTAATAGAAGTCACTGTCACTGTGGAGTGTATGCTTTGAAATATATCGAGTGTCACTTGCTTGGACTAGACTTCTCTCTAATGGACGATAGCAACATTAAAGGGGCTCGATTTAGGATTGCAATCGATCTGTACCAAGCGGCAAATGATCAAGTTTTGATTGACCGTTTGTCAAAGTATGAACCTCCTGAAGCGCATATCGACTCAACCATTGTTGATATTGGTTGAGATCGATCAATACTTCGATATATGTTTTTAGGTAGCTTCTCTTTATTTCATATGAGTTATGTTATGAATTTAAAACTTATGTTTTATGGTTTAGAGTGATTTACGTTTAACATTTTTACGTTTGTTTTACTAATTTTTGATTTTAGTTTTACATGTTTCAGGTTTTCGAAAAAAAAAAAAAAAACAAAGAAAACAAAAAAACACAAAAAACAAAAAAACACAAAAAAAGAGAGAGGAGGTCAGATCGATCGATCTTACGTATAGATCGATCGATCCACTACTGCGATCAATTTGCAACAAAGTATCGGGTCATGTGAGGATCGACCTGCCCAGTCGTCGCAATAGGATCAATCGATCCTATGTTAAGATCGATCGATCCGCCAACCCAGGTAAGTATCCAATTCGATTTCCTCGGTTTATTTTGGTTTAATTTTAATAAAATTGAATCGATTTATACATATTTCGAAACTGATTTCACTCCTTCGGTAAGATCAAACTCGGTTTCTCTTCCTTCTCCCTTCGATATTCAAAGGTTTTGAGCTCAAAATTTATTCAAACCCTAACTTCTTCAAAACTTGACGGATTTAAGTGATTTTTGGGTGCATTCCACTCGGTTTTTCCTCCTCTCTCTGATTCTAGCAACCTCTCACTCGATCTTTGAAGGTATGTGTTCCGAAATCCCCTTTTTCAGTTCGACATTCTTGGTAAAATTGGTGCAATTTGGGTTTGAATAGGTCGATTTAGGTGATTTGGTAGCTTGATATGCTCTCCTAGAGTGATTTCCGACTTACCCATGCCTCGAATTCGTTGATTTGAGTATTAGAATTAGGATTCAAAAAAAAAAAAAAAAACGGATTTGCCATATGTTTTGTCGAAATTTAGGCATGATTAGAGAACAATGTACTTAATTTATAGATGCTATTGCTATACATTCATGTTCTCATGCTTATATTGTTCAAAATCCCTTATTTTCTATGCTTGAGAAATTGTGATCGACATGGTTTTGTTTTGATTTTGCAGGATATGGGTAAGTCAAACGAACAGGTTGGCCCTCACCGACAACCTGTACAGCCTACACGACAGCATTCCAAAAGGAGCTCACGGGAAAAAGGAAAAGGAGTCGCAACATCGTCGAATCCTACGCATGATGAGATGGAACATGATCAAGCAGTCCAGCATACTAGCGCACCTTGGCCTCGCAGTGAGGGTACCGTTTTCCCTACGTCTGCAATTGTTCAGGAGATTCCTCATACTACCATGAGTGTGGTGCAGAAACATTCACGGTACTCTAATCGCAAGCCTGGTCATGCATGGGATGCGTTTAATAGTCTGTTCTACAATGGTTTGCTGCAGGTCTCTATGGTTCCTACCCGATTTATATGCCCAAGGACATTGCAGAAAATGGGTATTGCGGAGGATGTGCGATCCATGTTAACGAGGATGGGACTAGGGACTTTGGCGTATAAGACGTATCCTCTTTATCTGGATTTGGTTCGTCAGTTTCTTGCCTCCGTGGAGCTCAGGTTTGAGGATATTGCTTTGCACCAAGCAGATGAGGGAACCCTCTCCTACCTTTCTAGTGGGGTTCTCTATGAAATTTCCATACCAGATTTGTGTGATCTCTATGGATTTGACAGGACCATACCAAGCTGCAAATTCCCTCATTTTCACTTGGCCGATGAGTTGTGGAGTTTGATTGGTTCAGGACAATTTTGTAGTGCCAATTCTCGAAAGGCGAAACTGAGTTTGATCAGGAATCCAGTGATTCGGGTTCTCGCCAAAATCCTTGGGCATTCTTTCAATTTGAAGGAGGAGACAGGTTCTCTCAGTGTAGCTAAGCTGCTGATGATACACTATGGACTTCCTTCTCCTGATGACATCTATGGTAGAGAGGTTCCTGCAGAGCTTACCACAAATTTGGGAGCGGTTTTTGCTGCCATGTTGGTTACCAAGAAGACTCGGGGTCTTAACACTATCCAGAAGGCCAAGCTAGAGGGTGTTGGCAGTCTCCTGACACCCATCTTCCGATTCCATGGCATTGACCTCACTTCTCCGCAGTGTGTGACCAAGGTTGAATACTACGATGAGAGGTTTCTTAGTAACAACAACATTTGTGATGCAGGGTTCAAGTATAAGTTCTACGATCGCTCGCTAGTTCTCCGACGCTGCCAGCTTCCTCTCCCGGCTTTTACATCTCCCATATCCAGAGACAACCTGGAGTTCTATTTGGATCCTCAGTTTTACCTTCCAGATCCGCCATCTGTCAGGCGTCGTGGTGGACCCTCAAGACGACCAGTTTCACAGTTCGAGGAGGAGAGAGTCGATTTTTCTCCACGAGCACCTGCTTCATTTGAGCCACTCCTCCCTGCTTACGATGGTCAGTATGATCTTCCCTCTTTCCCTCATGATGGACCAGATTCAGCTCGTTGGCAGTGGATAGAGACTTCTCAGCGGGCTCAACATTCGATGTTGAGGACGATGTGGAACGCGCTGTCTAAGCTCAGTTGCCCGTCCCCATCTTCTTGTTTTTGCCCTCGCACTACAGAGACTCGGGGAGAAGACGATGCCCCTATAGCTGATCCTAGTGTTGCTGGACACAGAAATTCCGATGAAGATGATGAGACTAGCGACCGACGCCTTGGTAGACGTCGGAGAGCAGTAGGAGAGAGTCGCAGCGCGAGCTCCGAGGACCATTGATTGCAGTATTTTTTCAATTGAATTAGCATTTACTCCGCATTGTAATGAAGCATAAACATAAAAAATGTGATGCTGGTAAGCCTAGACATCTGAAAAAAATATTAATTTCAATTGCACGTTGGGTAAGTATTTAAAACTAAAGACACAAGAAAAAATCATAGTCATGTAAGTATTAAACTATGAAATTAAAAATAAAATACAATGAAAAAGGGAGGGAAGAATATGTAAGTGGGATCGATCAAGATGATGGATGGCAAATCGATCGATCAAGAAGTGGGATCGATCGATCCGATTGCAAAGAGTGTTCAGGTCGATCCTCTAATGACCCGATGTTTTTAACATCTGATCACTGACTGGATCGATCGATCTGTTCTGGAATTCTAAACATTTACAAAACCCCAAAAATGGCGACATTTAATCATAACAGGAGAGCTGTGAAGATGAATCCATGTGTACAGAGGAAAAAAAGTAATTCACGATACAAGAATGATGTATATGATCTAAAACAACTGAAGTTCCTGTGAGTTAAACAGATAGAGACTTCGTTTAGTTATATACTGTGATTTAAACACTTACGGTGCAGTACCCAAAACATATCATTAACCCTTAAAGAAACAAAAGAGTATATGAAACTGGCTCGAGACCAAAAAGCAAGAAACAAATATAAGAAACAAAACAAGTTCTCAAAACAAAAGACACAAGGAAAAATTATAGTGATGTAAAAACCAAAGCTTGCAGACAACTTAAACATAAATAAGAAGTTTGTAAAACATAAATGAAACAATCTTTATATTGCCATATCACATGTTGCTCTGTTGTGACCGGTAATATGACAACGACTGCACTTATGCTTCTTCGACCCTTTCGATCCTTGTGACGATCGTATCTTATCTTCAGCACTTTCGAATCTTCGTTTCCTGCGTCTTCCCGCAGCTCTTCGTGTTTCCGGTGGTAAAACCTGGACAGCTTCAACTTCGGCTGGGACACGCCATGCATCCTCAGGAACAGATACAGGATGAATGCATTCCTCATAAGCTGCTCTCCATGCGACGGTCGTATATTTATGATCGGTGAGTGAATGTGTCTCTTTTCCAACAGATAATCCTGCTTTTATGGCATGTCTGCACGGAATTTTTATCAAGTCATACTTTCCACATGAACACGTTCTCGCCTGCAAATCAACAATGCAGTCGTAGGAGTCGCCTTTGACAATAAATCTATTGTCATTAATCTTGTAAACCATGAATGTTTTACCCTTCTCAATCCTTCTGTCAATCTTTTTCTCAACTGCAATGGTTAAAGGATGCTTATGATTTGAGCTTAAGTTTCTACGCTTATGAAACCATCGGGTTAACATTTCTCTAATGCTATCCAACAAAGGAATTACTAGATACTCTCTAGGTTATCGTAATGCAGCATTGATCGATTCAGCAGGGTTTGTGGTCCTAATGTCATACTTGAATCCTGGAAATAGACAACGAGCCCATTTTCTCACGTCAGCGTCGATTAGATATTTTCCAATGTCTGGACTAATATTGCAAATCTCAGTGAACTTGTTCTCAAAATCAGGTGGTCTATATACTCTGGAAGCCTCTGCAACCAAAGGTGCCACACCTTTTCCGTGAAAAGATGTAACCACATTATTCAGCAAATGGTGAATGCAAATTCCATGTGTAGCTTGCTGGTAAACTTTCTCTACTGCTTTCACAATTGAAGAATGTCTATCTGACACAAAAGCCAACCCATGCTCATCTGCAATAACAACGTTTAGCTACCTCAAAAACCACTCCCATGAGCGATCGTTCTCTGAATCAACAACCCCGAATGCAATTGGGTACAAGTTAGAGTTACCATCTAAAGCGGTAGCAACTAGTAAAACTCCTTTGAATTTATTCTTCAAAAACGTACCATCAACAACAACAACTCTCCGAATGGATTTGTAGAACCCCCTTACAGATTGACCGAAAGAGATAAATAGATACTTAAATCTTCCATGGAAATCTGTTTCATAATGGTAATGCGTACCCGGGTTTGCTGCTTTGAGCATGTACAAGTACTTTGGAATTTTACCATAACTTTTCTCCGGTATGCCTCTAATCGCGTTAACTGCATACTCACGTGCATCCCATGCTAAAGAGTAATTCAACTCGACTCCATGTTCAGTACGCATAATCTGGATCACATCATGCGGTTTAGGTCCTTCTTTCACCCCCTCATACTTATGCATAATCAACCTGCCGATTGTTTTTGCAGAAGCTGTCTTTCCACCTTTTGTTTTGCTTGAAGGAGCACAAGTATGTTCCGAAACATACTTGCTGACAATGAAATACGTAGACCCTGTCAAACACGTTGCACGAAGACTCCAATTGCATCCGTTACTTGTGCAGCGTATAGTCCACTTTGTAGTATCTGATTTAAGGACCTTATAGTCGAAGTTGTACTTCATTGCACAAATTTCAATTGTTGACTTCAAAGCCCTTTTGCTTTCAAAACGTTGACCCTTCTCGACAACATTCTCTGCTGAAGGTCGTACCATCTTCTCACTCCCTTGTTCTATATTTTCAGACATTAAGTCATCCTCGCTATCATCACCAACATCAACATGAATCTGAGAAGGATGGAGTAAGCGTTTGTCAACATTAAGCTTAACATGAGTCGGGTCCTCGATTTTAAGCATAACACCTTCTAAGTTTTCTGATTTCGTGGGCTTTTGATTCAAATCAAAGTCAAATATAGGTTTAAAAGACACACACAACTGTATCGAAGATTTCTTCCTTTTTTACTTGACGATCACTAGATAAGAAAACTGGAGGAGATCCTAAATTGTTGATCAAATCCCCAGGTAAATAACTGCACTCGATCGTATCAGTTTGCTCGATTCCATAATCCTCTAAAACCATAGCTTTAAGCTCCTTAAGAGTAGTTGTAGATTCCAAAGAAAGTAACCTACCTCCTTTTCCTTCGTCAGCCAGAAATCTCCATCCTTTACTGGAGCATGATATCCATTCACCACATGTGACATAAACATGCAACATAATCAAAAGAAGAAAAAGTTGTCCTCAAGAAGAAGGAGAAGTCGCGAACGAGGAAGAAGAAGTCGCCAGATCAATCTAGATTTTAAAACCAAATATTCACTTCAATAAGTTCCTAGATTTAAGGAAATTGAAAACCTAACTTAGTAGAATGTACATTCTAGAAACGGTAGATGATAGACAATACGGTAGAATGTATATTCTAGAAACGGTAGATGCTAGACAAAACGGTAGAATGTATATTCTAGAAACGGTAGATGATATTGAAAACGGTGGAAGACACATTCTGCGTAGCCGTAGATGACAGACCATTCAGTAGAACCCATTTTCTACTTCTCCGTAGATACTAATAAGTTAGGCAGAACCGACAATCTACGGGTTCGTAAAGCTACTAGCGGTAAAACGTACATTCTGGAAGGCGTAGAAGATAAATATAATATATTTTTTTAGCTTTTTTGTGAACTTTAAAAATATGGGAATACATAGAAATGTCTATCTTTTACGTTCTTGTAATGATAGTATTTTTAAAAAATTTAAAAACTGTTTATTTCTATTTATTTTTATTTTTTTAAGGGCAATTTAGGTAAAAATTGACAAAAAATGAGAAAGATGTATTGGGACAAAATCATTTTCAATATGGGGCAATTTTCCAAATTTCCCTTATATTTTTTACTTGGAAATCTTTCTAAATCCACTCAAATCCACTTTAAAATCAAATTCAAATCAAATCTAAAAATAAATCCGTAGATTGAATAACACGTGATTTGATTTAGTATTTCTAAATCATAGAACCAATAACATTGAATTTGAACATAGATTTTAAAATCACATAACCAATAACACTAGATTTTGTGTGGATTTCCAAATCCATTAAAATACAAAAACCAATAACCCCCACCTTTATTTTTTTGTGCCACTTGGTCAACCATACGGCTCTGATATGGTGTATCTAGTCCCTCGTACCATTGGAACCGTATGATACGGCGGACCAAACGCTAGAGTAACCCCTTGGAATCGACTTCTTTCTATTTTAATAGTTTTTCAAGTATAAACTACATGTTTTAACTCTAGCCCACATAACGTGAAGATGTTTTATCCTATGACTGAGAATACAAACATATATAATGAAAATAATTTGAATTTAGTACATAAAGGAGATATTTCATACCTAGCTTGAGTTCATGTATTTTTGTTCCGTCTCTTGGTGCCGACGAGGAGTACATGCTCGTCTTCCCACTATGTTCCAGACTCACTCGAAGTAACGGGATGCGATATCCGGAATGGAGATTATAACATGGTTCTCTTCCCGGGAACATGTTTCCTTTTGTGGAGTTCCCTGGCGATCTGCATCGGCTCCCCGCAAAATTTGGGGACCCTCTCTTCCTTCTTTGGGACGAGCTAGTTGGGAAGAGTTCTCTAGGTGCTTCTTTTGTTAAGCCTTTTGTGCGTTATGGTATGTCACCTCCTCGTCATTTCTGCTTTATCATTTCTGCTTTGTCATTTATCTTGCTTTATTATGGTCATGACGTTATTTTCCTTTTTCACCTTCGGAGTCGGTGACTACCTTGTGGTTCAGCATGCACTTGCGGGAGCTAGCCCCTTCTTTCCAAAAAAAAAACTTTTTTCTCATAACTTTTTAACACGAGTTCTACTCTTTCATGACAACTTCAAGCATCATATTTAATAATTACTTTGATCTATAAATAATTTTATAACTACTGGACCACAAATTACCAATTACGGTTTCAACTATTTACAGTATTTCTATTAACAAAACTTGAAACTAGCTATTAAATCTATAGGGATAATTTTAATTAAATTTTATCGGTCATGGTTTCATTTGAAAATTATGTAAATATTAAATGACATGTTTTAATTTTTTTTCTTTTAACATTAGTTTTTTTTTTCTTTCAAAATCATAAGTTTAAACTCTAAAAATAATCTTCTTTTGGTATTTAAGACCAACTATTTATATAATACGTCCATAATACAGTTTTATCATATTATTTAATAATTACTATTTCCAAATATGATCAAACTAACATCTTGTATAACTACTAAATTACTAACTACCAGTTGTTGTCTCATTTATTTATAATATTTTGATTTTATCATGTCTAGTAGTTATTTTACAAATAAGATCAAATTAACGCCTTTAAATAAATTAATTTAATCAATGATATTTTTCATTGGATGAATCGATTTGTAGGTGGTTAAGTGGTTTACGTTGCGAAAAAAAATTAATGAGATGACCGACAAATTGGCTCATTTAGGCTCTTGTTTTATATTCAATGTTCCACTATCTTGTATTCAACATTATCTCATATAAGATTGTAATTTTATGATCAACAAATCAGATGTTAAAAAAAAAAAAATGAAATACCATGTCTGTGCTGAATTCCGCACTAAAAATTTGTATATGAATTTGGAAAAAAAAATTTAGTCATAGGAAATGTCTATAAATCTAACGGTAAAAAGAAGAGTAAAGCGGAGCTGGATTTATATTGATGTGAATCAAATATACAATGAGATCTCTAATGAGACGTATTACAAGCTCAAATATAGTCTTAAGCTCTTGCGTAAGTGAAAAGTTGGCGAAATATGCTCGGATTTCATGTATTTATAGCTCCATTTAGTTTTTCGATCCAGTTCCACGTATCTAGGGACAGTTCCGCATATCTCGGACACGTTCTTGGCATATTCTCTGTGAAACTTGCTCCTGCGGTTGTGCTAACCTCTCTGTTGATTTGTTCCTAGTTCGTCAGTTTTGCTTCCGTTGACTCAGCGCTCGTAGAGCTGACTCGGACTTAACTTCGAATCTAATCTTTTCTTTAGGTGTGGGCCTACGGTCCAATCCTTTTGTCTTTAATAAACTATTTGAATTTGAGTTTTTAGTGGATCAGCTTCGGTGACGAATCTAGTTCCAACAATAACAATGTCGATTAATAAATAATGACTTGATTGAAAATTCTGTAAGGGATAATTAAAGAAGAAGATTTATTAAATTGTTAGCGGTTTGTGTAGGTAGCGTCAGCGATCCACGAGAGTATCGAACAGGAAATCTGAACCGTCCATTTAAAAGTGAGACATCCGACGTGGCAATTAACTGTATTTAAAATCCGGTTTTGCGTCCGAATCCTTTTTTTGTTCTGATTCGAAAGAAGAAGGAAAAAAAAACTTAGTGCTTTGCTTTGGAGCCTTTGGATAGCGAGCGAGGTGAGATTCCAAAGTCTTGTCCTTTGAACACTGTGTGAGCTTCTTCTCTTTGATTTTAGCCGTTGAATCTTTGGAGCTTCGTTTGAATTCTCATGTGGGTTTTTCGTTTTTGGGTTTGAATGTTGTTGTTGCTTCTTCAATTCGCGTTTAGGGTTTCTGTTTCCACCTTCTCTTTGATTTGCGAATCTGTGTTAGCTTAGCTTTGATAATTTGAGGGGAGAGAGAGAGACTAACCTCGATTTGTCTTGGATTTCTCTGAGTGGTTGTGGTTTAGGGTATTGGTTTGGATCTAAATCTCCGTTTTTTTTGCCTTCCAGAAAGTAGTCGAATTTAGGACTGAATCATACTTAATGCCTAATTCCATCGTTTTGGAATTCTCGATTGATATGTTTTTCACAGCCTTTTGGTGTTTCTTGTTTTAGAGATCTACTCAACGATGGGGGAAGACGATACAAAAGTCGCTGTGGAGCCATCCGCAAATGGGACTAGTTCTCTTCAAAAGACACCAGATGCAATCAGTGGAAAAGAAGCGCAGGGTGGCGAGGAAACACTTGCAATTAAGAAAGATGAGGATGCTGGACCTGAGAAGATGGAGATAGATGCTGAGATCAAGCAACATGAAGAAAAAGATAACAAAGTTGAGACCGAGAAAACAGACGACAAAGCTGATCAAATGGATGAAGACAACAAGGTCAAAGCTGATGATGGTGTTTCTGGAGAGGAAGATACGGTAATGAAGGAGAACATTGAGTCTGATGACAAGAAAGACATCAAAGGTGCTGGAAATCAAGAGATGGGCAAGGTAGATACTACTCAAGGACCCCAAGAGAGAACTGAGAAAGAATCAGAGGATGGAGGGAAACTGAACGGAGACAAGCAAGAGAATAAGGAAGACATCAAAGAGGAAGATAAGGTTGTCGGTGGAGACAAGGGGGGCAGCGTCCATGAGGATGAAAATAACAAAGACGAAGAGCCAAAGGAAAAGAATGAGAGCCAACTGGCTGAAGACGGGAAAGAGAAGGAAACAAACAAACAAGAGGAAGAAGAAGAAGAGCAAGTGGAGGCAGACGCTGAGCCAAAAGTGGAAGATGGAAAAGCAGAGAGTAAAGGCGGCAATGAAAATGAGATAGATGAAAGCAAGGATGATAAGGAAGACGAAAAAAAAGAGACCATGGATGATAAGGAAGATGAAAAAGAAGAGAGCAATCATGACAAAAAGGAAGATAGCAACAAGTCTAACAAGCGAGGGAAAGGGAAGACTGACAAGGTCCGCGGAAAGACAAAGAGTGAGGAAGATAAGAAGGATATTGAACCTAGGACTCCTTTCTCTGATCGCCCTGTCCGCGAGCGGAAATCTGTTGAAAGGCTTGTCGCACTGGTTGATAAAGATTCTTCAAAGGAATTCCAAGTTGGAAAGGTTTGCCAATACTTTCCTATGTTTGATCTCTACAGTGTTTCATTTGTTATATCTTTTTAAGATTTACTTTTGGATATTGCAGGGAAAAGGAACACCTCTCAAAGATATCCCCAATGGTATCTTTAAAGAACAGTTTTTTTTCTTACTTAGCTTTTCCCAGGGTTATTGCTAGAGCACATAGTCCTTTTCCTAAACTGGATTTTATAAGTCGTATCTTTCTCCGCAGTTGCTTACAAGTTATCCAGGAAGAAGTCTGATGAAGTTCTCAAATTGCTACACACGATTCTGTTTACTGGGAGAAGAGGAAAAGTGAGCATCTCTTTGTTCCATTATATATTCTGCCACCTCGTTAATTAGACAATGCATGGTCTTGAGGGGAGTCCAGTGTAGTTTGAAATTCTTTGGAGTTGCATCCATTGCTATCCTTACGATTACAGAGTGACTGCTAATCATGTTTATATGTGCCTCCATTTTCTTGCTTTAACAGGCTGCTCAGATCAGGACAAATATACTGCGCTTTTCTGGTTACACCTGGCAAGGAGATGAGGTGGGCAACATAGCACATCAAGACTATTCCACATATGCTTGTCTCATTTTCGTTGCATAATTTTTCTCAAATTATATTTGGCAGGAAAAGGCAAAAGAGAAAGCAAAAGAAAAGCTTGACAAATGCAACAAAGAAAAGTTGCTGGAGTTTTGCGATATCTTTGACATATCAGTTGCCAAGACTACAAGAAAGAAGGTAATTATGACTATTCGTTTCTTAGTTCTCATTCCGCAAAATATCTTTTTTCTGTTAGGGGTTAATGTCACTGTATTCTTGCTTGGCAACTGACCGTCCGGTAGTTTTTCTCAAATATAGGAAGATATTGTTGCGAAGCTGTTTGAGTTTTTGGAGAAACCTCATGCGACAACTGATGTTCTGATTTATGAGAAAGAGAAGGTAACATTTGTTCTGGAAACCCTTTCGTTCTACAGTTGGAGGTTGGAATGTTTTTGTGCATATAACAATTTTTTTTTCCAAAAATTATGTTGTAAAGGGAGCAAAGCGCAAAAGAACTCCGAAGAAAAGCTCACCTGCAACTGGAAGTTCATCTTCAAAACGATCTGCAAAGGTATTAAACTCAATAGCTTAGAACTGGGGAGATTTTAACCCTTTGTGTTAGAAACTGTGAAGAGAATTTGTGTTGGTTTAATGCATGTAGGTAGCTGTTTTTCATGACCCCTGCGTCCTTGTGTCTGGTCCAGGTACCTGAAATCTGATTAATTTAGTCGTATCTTCTTTGCAGAGCCAGAAAAAGACCGAGGAAACAACAAGGACTGACAAAAAGAGTTTACCTCATTCTGATGATGAGTCTGAAGAAGAGAAAGAGGAGGAGGAAGAAGAAGAAGAGAAAGAGCAGGAGGCAGAGGAGAAAGAAGAAACGATTGAAGAGGATGAGAATGAAAATGGGATTCCTGATAAATCTGAGGACGAGGCGCCTCAGCCTTCTGAAAGTGAGGAGAATGTTGAATCTGAGGAGGAGTCAGAGGAAGAAACTAAAAAGAAGAAACGTGGTTCGAGGACATCATCTGGAAAGAAAGAGTCAGCGAGGAAATCCAGAAGCAAGAAAACTGCAGTCTCTATGAAATCCAGCCCCGCAAAGAAAGCTACTAAAAAACGCTCAGCAAGTAAACGAAAGAAGAGTGATGACGACAGTGATACAAGTCCAAAGGCATCCTCGAAGAGGAAAAAGACTGAAAACCCATCCAAGGAGCAGTCCTTGACTCCTTCAAAATCCGCATCAAAAGAGAAACCAGGTTTTGTCATATCTTGCTCTTTTTGTTTCCATTAAGAGTGAGTGAAGACATATGAGTACATGCTTGGGAATTCTTGATCATTGATCTTATATCGAAGCCTCTTGTTTTCTCTGACACTAACTTGTATCTGCGTTTATCTACCACTAGGAAAAAGAGGCGGAAAAGGGAAAGATAATACCAAGAAACCCAGTGATGAAGAGTTGAAAAATGCAATTCTTGATATCTTGAAAGGGGTGGATTTTAACACAGTGAGGGTTTGATCCATGAAATTACAATCGTTGAGTTTAGAAGATAGAGATATCTAACAAATGCTTTATCATTTTCTGACAGGCCACATTCACTGATATCTTCAAGCGACTAGGTATGAGCAGCAGATAAAAGATTGTTTCCTAGCAGTTCTTGTCTTCACTGATGCCTTGTTTATGTTTTTTTGGGGTAACATGCCTTGTTTTTCACCTGTCTTTCAGCTGCAAAGTTTGACATCGATCTCAGCTCAAAAAAGTCATCGATAAAGCTGATGATCCAAGATGAGCTCACTAAGATAGCAGAGGCCGATGATGAGGAAGGAGATGAAGAGGATGCTGAGAAAGAGGAAGAGAAAGAGAAAGCTGGAGGATCTGGTGGTGGAGAGGAGGTTAAAGCCTGATCACAGAGAATGTAATTTGTTGGTTAAAGCCAGAGGATCCGCTAAGGAATCTCTCCTCTATTTGCCTATTGTGTGTTATTAGGAAAATATATCAGAGAATGTAATTTGTTGGCTGTTTCTTGGTTTTTTGTTTTTTTGTTTTTTTTGTTAAACTTTTGGTAGATTCAGAGAGGAAGCCAATAAGTAGTAGCTTCAAATAAGCAGCTTTGCTTGTGTATACTATTTAACACAAGTTCCTTTAGGATTCATGCCCCACTTATACTCTTGCTGTTTCTACTCTGCGGTTTATTACTTTGCCAGTCTTATTTTGGTCTAAGAGTAAGGGAGACCATTGATGTTGACATTAATGATCTTTACAATCAAACAAGACCAAGCTCTCAGAGTATACTACTTTCATAGATTGCAGAGACAGAAGGGACACAAGAATCAAACAAACATAACGAAAGCAAACTAAACGAAACCCTATTCCAATGAACAAGCAAAGTGAAGAACAGAACAAGAAAGAATCAACTTGGCCAGTGCTAATGATGAGAACAGGATCTGTATGACATTGAGAGTAATCATGTGTTCATAGCAACAAAAACTAAACAAAGACCATGAACATGGAGAAATGTGACTTTCTATTATGTACACACTTGAACAAGGAGTTACGGCAGATTTCCTCTACAACAAAAAGAATGATCTACTACATCACTTTTGGAAATCACAAAAACGAAATCCCAAAGGATGCACATGCTGTTGTTACATTTGTCATGACCTCTGAAGATCCTAGGGCGGCAGATGAAGGACTTACAATTCAATGATACATACATACATACAATACAAACCCAAATGGCTAAAACATGGACAAAACAAGATCAGTAGCACTGGCCAGGCTAACTATTTGGCTGCAACTAATACAACTACATAACAACAAATCCAGAAACAGTTAAAACAAGATCGTCTAAACACAAATGAATGGAAACCCGAAAGGCCATAACATCACCACAACACACTGGTCTTTTTAGTTTCACATAAATATGGCAATAGGTATAAGGTGTCTAAGAACTTAAAGAAGGCAAACGTTTGCCAAGTTTCTTTCCACTTCTAGGTAACTAAGTTGAGTTGAAGAAGAGATTTCACCAGTGACAGCCTTCTTTCTGTGACAAGAGTCTGACTTTCTCTGAGGTCATCTTTCTTCTTCTTCTTCTTCTTCCATGTCGGTTTAGAGTATTGCAGGAGCTCTCAAAGTCAATCTACCCATAAACACTAATGAATATAAGAAGACAACAGAAACCTTAATCAGCAAAAAAAAAAAATACTGGAAAGATTAGTTATGCGTACTAGTATACACAACTACGCTTGATATCAGCGCGAACAAGCGGTGTTTTAAGAGAGCATACATGGTTCTAGACAATGAGAAAAAAACCTTTTCATGCTGATAGCTAACTTTTAGTCAGAAACTCTAACCAGGCCAGTAATTAGCTAAGTCTTAAAGCAAAGCACAAAGATGGTATACTTAAAGATACATGAGGAATGAAAAATACCATTAGATTCAACTACTTACTTGTCTTTTTATACGATACTTATTCAGTAGTAAGCCGCCTTCTTTTCCCATAATCAGCATCCCTTGATCTTGAGCGATGGTTATCCTCCCGAGACAATCTTGATTTGCTATGTCCTCTGGATGACCGACCTCTGTTCCATTCATCATCATGCTCGGGTTCTTCCCTGTGTCTACTACGATGGTCACCACCATATCTTTCTCGTTCTTCTCTAGGACGATCCCTCTCCCTTTCTCTGTCACGATCACGTTCTCGCTCGCGATCTCTGGAGCGTTCACGGTCCTTATGATGATGCTCCCTCTCACGCTGACGACCAGTGTCTCTATCATCACGATGCCTTCTCTCTGGCAAATCATAACCATGGCCAACATCTTTCTCCCTAGGTATGTCCCTTTCATAACCAGCATCTTTATCCTCACGATTCCTTCTATCAGATGAACCAGACCATTCCCTTTCTGAACCTCTTTCTTTTTCCTTCACAGGGTTTGGACGAGCCCCTCGATCGTGATTAACCTCTCCATACTGATGATCAGATGCAGCTTCCTCCCCATAACTCGATTCCGCAGCTCTTCCACCACCCAAATCATCACCACCAGCCCAACCTCCACTATTAGGATCCCACATTCCCATATTGTGCCCTCCATCAACACCAGCATTAGGCATCATTCCCATTCCATTCATCGGCATCCCTCTTCCAAAAAACGCTGGATTCACATGAGGTGCAACGCCAGGTAGACCAACTCCTCCTACAGGAGGGAATGAGGACAAAAGCCCAGGAAATGGTGGACCCGGAGCCCCAGGGAAGCCTCCATAGCCTCCCATTCTCGCCATCGGTCCACCAAAAGCTTGTTCAAACCCTTGCCCCATCATTGATTGATGCATCATGTTCATAGGAGGCCCTGTACCCATTCCCTGACCGAACCCACCTCCACCATTACCCATCAAACCTCTTCCCCCCATCCCTCCAGGCCTATTCCTCATTGGACCACCTGGCCCTCTACCACCCATTCCTTGCCCATTGCCTCTACCCCAATTGCCTCTACCAAAACCTCTATTTTCCCCTCCTTGGAAATTCCCGCCAATGGCGTTGTTGTTGTTGGTTACAACAGGTTTAGCAGGAGGATCAGCAGGCCCTCCTCTCTTAGCTTGTGCTAGTACAGATTGCGCCTGTTGGGTCCTATTCACCTGTGCCTCTCCCATTCTCTTAACCGAATACGGAGAGGCATACTCAACAACGCAAGGCCTACCATTGAAAGCATACCCATTCATCCCCTCTTTGCAAGCCGTAGCAGCCATAGGATCATAGAACTCCACTTGACAATACCCTTTCGACTTCCCACTAGCTTTCTCATCAAAGAACTTAACCTCCTTCACTGCACCATACTTGCACAACTCTGCCTCAAGTTCAGCATCAGTTGTCCACCAATGCAAATCCCCAACGAAAAGAAAAGTTCCTCCGCCACCACCAGCAGCGGCTCCCCCGCCAACAACACTAGGCATAGGAATAACGGCTCCGTTCCCGACCATGTTACTACCAGGTCCAGGAGGAGTCACGCCATTAACATTACCCATCACAGGTCTCATCAAACTCTCGTTATTCCCCATAATATGCGGCGGTGGCAAGAGACCCTGGGTATTGTTATTTCCCTTAGGAACCTCAACATCATTTGGCCTATTTGAAGCTTGCCCTAGCTCAACTCTTAGCCCACCTCCAGTTCCAGGAATTTGCTGGCTAACATCGCTTACCTTAACCTCTTGAGCTCCAAATCCACTAGAAGCGACTTCCACGCCAGTACCACTTGCTCCTCCTCCTCCTTCTGCTTCTGTAGCAACGCTCTCACCAACCAAACCAGGTATCGAGACCTCAGCTTCAGACGTACCTAAAACTGGTTCAACCTTATCTCCTCCCTCGGCTTTAACCTTCTCCTTCTCCTCGTTTCTTGACCCCGCTTCGTCGTTCTTTCTCATAGATTGAAGAAACCCTTCTCCGACATTAACGTCGTTATACAGATCCTCATAGTCGTCGTCCTCTTCCTCCGCCATAAAACCATCGTCGGCGACTGCAGAGATCGCCTCGTTTCGATGAAACTGATCCATCCGATCCCTCCCATCTCCTTCATCCATCTTAAACTCTTCCTAGTAATTACGAAAAGAAAGCTCCTTCCTTTCAATCGTATTCTCAAATCAGAATACCTCAAAGCTTACGCCTTACTCGAACATGAACAATCTCAAGAACACACAGAAATTTTTGTCGCCGGAAGATAGAAACGGAGGAAAAGGCCTGTCGCTAGAAACCCTAATCCAGGAGATTTGTGAAATTTCTAGGATTTTCTTATTTCATTATTCTCTTTACAATTAAAACATTTTTTTATCCTCCTCGCGAATCTTAAAATTGACTCCTACTAATATCGCTAACGTACACCGTGCGCATTGTAAAGGCCTTCCCGAATGAACTAGAGAGTAGCATGGCCATATACAAATGGGCCAGTTTTTTAATGGGCTTACTTTGGAGAGTAACATGAACTACATGTCGTTCAGATTTCTAAGAACATAACCAAACGTCACGTCGTCTGATCTTCTCTTGATTACACTTCGTGTCGTCTCAATCCTTAGTAACCGGTTGCTCTCTTCGGATTAACGGCTAGTTCACTTCCTAGAACCGGTCAACATATAGGCGCCTTCACCGTCTCCAACGGTCATATGTCTCGAACATCACAACGTTTCGTCATTTTAAAAATCTATTTCTTATAAATCCATTAATTAATCGAAAGAAACCTGCGAACACTCATTTTTGAAGAAGAAGAAGAGATTTAAACGATGCATCGGTTTCTTGTAATTTCCATTTTTGTCTTCTTAGTTTCTATTTCTGGTAATGTGCAAGCCGACAATGTACCCGCTCAATTGCCCAGACTCGCGGAGAAACAATCTCCTCTTGTCATCAGTACTCCGGCGAGTCCTCCGGTACACCCTCCTGTGAAATCTCGTCGCGTTACTTCTCCGGCGAAGTCTCCGACGTCTCTTCAAACGCCCACTTTACATCCACCGACGATCCAAAACTCCACGACTGCACATTCTCCGACGAAGCAAACTTCGCCGGCTAAGTCTCCGGTTAAAACCCATGTTTCTTCTCCCACCATTGCTATTACTACGAAATCCCCTGTTTTTGCTCCGGCAATTTCCCCTGTATCTTCTTCGACCACTGCGACTCCATCGAAATCCCCTGTTTTCGCTCCGGCGACTTCCCCTGTTTTATCTCCGACCATTGCATCTCCTTTAAAATCCCCTGTTCACTCTCCGGCAACTTCCCCTGTTTCCTCTCGGACCGTAGCGACTCCTTTGGTGTCCCCTGTTATTGCTCCGGCGACTTCCCCTTTTTCCTCTCGGACCATTGCGACTCCTTTGACATCCCCTGTTATTGCTCCGGCTACTTCCCCTGTTTCCTCTCCGACTACCGCCACGACTCCTGTCTCTGCTCCGGCTACTTCCCCTCCGACGAGGATTCCAGTGAAGTCTCCTGTCTCCGTTCCAACAATGAGTCCCACTACCTTGATAGAATCGCCTGCAACTACTCCAGCGAACCAACCACCGGTCCCTGCCGATGCACCGGAGATCTCAACGACGTCGCCGGTAACAACCCCTGGTATTCCGTCGAGTCCTTCAACTCCAGCAAATGCGCCGGATATATTTCCTTACGGACGTGGTCCTGTAAGTAGGTCTGCACCAGCGACAGCAAATTTGGCGCCGGAGACTGCCGGAGATAAGTCGGCTTCCAAATCAGTTCACCAGGATGTTCTTTGCGCATTAGTGATTTTCGTGGCCACTTTTCTAGGAAGAAAATTAATCTTTAGTTGATCATAAAATTCTTCACTAGATCATGTACTATTGTTTTCTTTTTTTCATTTTTTTTTGTTTATGATATGGCATGTAATTTTATTGAACATTTTTCTACGGTAGGAGATTTAAAAAAAAAAAAAAAATCAAATTCCATTGCACTTTTAAATCATCTAAACATAATAATAATAATATGAAGATAAATAGTTCATCAACCTAATTGAAATCCAACCAACATTCAAACGAAAGGAGTTAACGACTTTTACATCGGTGTTTTACCAGAATCCTCCAAGTCATTCACTTGTGCAGGTCTCAATGGATACTCTGTGAACTGCTTCACGTTGTTGAAGACACTGTACCCTAAACCCCATTGCATTGGCTCCATATATGTCCGGCCGTATTGACCATCCGAACAACTCCCGTAAAAAAAGTTTTGACCGTTTGGTATCATCAAGGCTTGAGCAATCTCTAGCTCTGTCACATTTGAGAAAGAAGCCGGGTCCGCGATATTTGGGGTCATTTGGTTAAGAAAAGGGAGACAAGGGAATCCATTGTGCTCGATCGTAGACATAGGAAACAACTGATGCTGCTCGAGATATTGCTGATTGTAACCGCATAAACCAAGTTGTTCGTTAGACCAAGAAGTTTCAGGAAATGTCATATTCCTGTTTGCAGCCTCCTGAATCTTATTTCCGACTGCCACGAAAACCGCATAGAGCTCGTTTAAAGAATACTTGTTCAGCCTCTTGTCCCATGGACAATACTTCACTTTCTCCATCTTTGCACTATTACTCTTCTGCAAGGATTCTTGTATGGTGAAAGTTTTGGTGCAGCTGGTCGACGCTTTGTCTCTGTACTTTCTTATGATGTCTCTGACTTTGTTCTCATCCCTCGGCCATAACTCGGGCTCCATGACCACCTCTTCCCCTGCTCTGGTCGGGCCGTACACAATGAGACACGTGTCCACACCACAAAGTGTTGAGAACTCACTGGCTTTCTTATACAAACATGCTTTCCTCTTCTTGTAAGTCGTTATCCTCGTCTTCTCGTTCGTTATCCTCGCCATCTTTACCATCTTCCGACCCATCCAAGATACTGAAAAACCAATATTTTACCAAACAAAATAAAAATCTAAAACTTATAACTTTAAAAAATAACGGAGAAAAAGTAGTAGTTTGTGAATAAATCTTTAGCTTGACCTCGGACAAATCATTCTACCAAACAGAAGTTATGACCAATCATTCTAAATAAAAAGTATAGATAAATATCTACGAATGGCCAAAATGTATTTGCGATCACAAAACGTTTCTACAATCATATTAACTTTTATTACGAGGCCATTTAACATCTCACGACTTTAATCAATACTCCCTCTGTTTCAAAATAGTTGTCATTCTAGGTTGTTTCACACATATTAAGAAAATATATTAAAAATCTATTTTATCTCTAATTAATACAATGTTTTATTTGATATGAGTAATTAATAAGTTTAAAAGTAGGGATAAAAATGGAAAAATTAGTCATAAATGTGCATTGAAATTGCAGAATGACAACTAATTTGAAAACAAGAAAATAAGACTAGAATGACAAGTATTGTGAAACGGAGGAAGTATTAGGTTTGGATATAAATAGATAGAACGGAGTTTTGTTTTTCCTCCGTAATTATTATCTTCAACACACAAAAGTGTGCATAATTCCAAATCCTAATACGCCAAACGACATGCTAAAATAGAGTTATATGGAAAACACATGTATTTATATAAACTATAAAAAGAAGGTATAATACCTTACCTTGTCGAATGTTGATCGCTCCACTTTCTGAAGTTTCTTGATTTAACAATGGAGTTCCTCTTTGTGTGTTTATATACTACACACGCAAGAAAATATGTGGTTTATCCTCAAATATTCTTTCCTTCCCTAAATTATGGATACAATGCTGATATTTTCTTCCTTTCCATATCGTATTAAAGAGGAAGTTGAGTTTAATGACTAAATCATAGGATTAAGCCACTAAATCAGGGAAGACTTTTTAATTAGTAGGGTATGATCACGAAATGAAGATTTGGTTGGTGATTTGAGCCAATTGGTTTTTCTCAAATGTTCCATTTTTGCTTCTCTTTTTCTGGCGTCTTTCCTTTTTCCGATATATTGAAAATATTGTTAAAACTCTTCATTATATTGTAAGAATATGGAATATTGCTAAATATTCTAAGACAGGACATTCGGATAAGAGACGTGTTTGAAAAGTTTGGGTAGCTAAAAACCCTAAACCTATTACTCAAATTCTTACGAATTAGGATATTTGTTAACTCGGAGACCAAATATTTTGAAAAATTCTTACGAACTAAGATAAATGATCATCTGTTTTTGAGAAATTTTGAAAAAAAAAAAGAATATTTTTTGGTTAATTATTTTAAAATTTTAAATGTCCAAGATGTATTTCATTTCATCGTATATCCAATCCGTTTATTTAAGTAAAAACGAATATAAGACATAATTTTTTTTTAACGCTGGATAACAAGTTTATTAAACCGAAAACCGGTATG
This sequence comes from Arabis hirsuta, assembly GCA_964056655.1. NCBI lineage: Eukaryota > Viridiplantae > Streptophyta > Magnoliopsida > Brassicales > Brassicaceae > Arabis > Arabis hirsuta. The sequence goes on from OZ053299.1 coordinate 35,277,261, forward strand.
AAGAATTATAAAAATTCAAATAAAACACCAATAGGTGTGATATAAACGAAACACAAAAGCTTCATGTTCGGGATTTATGAAAACTCCCAACACCTTAAAATGGGAATCACCATCATCGTGAGCTCTTAGATTAGTATCGCTACGGTAGCAGCCTGTTATCATGTTCTCATGTCCATTGGCGAACTCTGCCTCCATAAGAACATGAAGCCACTAAGGCCCTTCACGAGCAACATACAATTGACATGGGAAATCCTTCGTGACATTAACATCGATAGCCTCGACGCAAAGGTTGTCAGGGGGAACAAAAACAATGCTCCAATAATCAAGAAAAATTAGCAGATTCATAATGGAGGATGTTAAATATTTTGTTTCGAGTCTAACGTAAGGGTTCCCACCCCTACTAGCGACCTATGTATATAGACTTTTAAATATTTGGAAAGCAAAATAAATGCTTAATTTTTGTTGTGTTTTTCTTAACACTTAAAAAGACTAATTCAAAGATTCATTTTTGACATTAATGTTTACTGAAGCGAAACGGTAGATCTTAACGACAAACATAATACAATCCAAAAGAATGTGAAAGAAAATAAATCAAACAACGGCAAATATGTTTTATCATCATCAAATTTAAAGATTAAAACCACTCTAAAAATTGAATCAGTCAAAACTTTTAAAAGGTTACTACATCATCCACAAAGTGAACATGGAACTAACAAAGCGGTAAGAAGAAGTGTTAGCCATTGATGCACTCCTTCAATCCATAAATATCGACACATTTTTTCGGATTAACATACCACAACCGAACTAAGGAACACCGTTCCACACCTCATCGACTATCACATCAACCATTCTGCTAGAACCATATAAATAAAAACAACTAAAAAAATTAGAAAGGATAAAAGTGTATTAATCCGAAAGGATAAAAACAACCGTTGGTAAAAAGACGTGTTGTCTAGAGAGGATTAGTTTCTTTTCCCATTGTGTACTCTATTTTTGTTGTGCTCTGAGCAAAGTTCTCTATTTTACTATTTAGTTGATATCAAGTCTGTACTATTTTGTTATCTTGGTAAGTTGGTATACTATGCTGTTTTAATTATTAGGATTAATTGCTAAAACAATTTTAGAAAATTGCCTAATTACTAAAACAATTTTCAAACAAAATAAAAACTTAACAAAGACCTAAAAGACATATAAACCTTAATAAAAAAATTTTATTACGAAAATGCCATTCTGAATTAAAAAAAAAAAAAAACAAAAGTCGCGACTTCTCCTAACCAGAATCGTCTTCTCCGTTTGTGATCTTGGCGACACAGGCGATTTACCAGAAAAAATCGACGACGGTGAACGATAATTTCTGACGAGAACGAGGGTGAAACAAAGTCTATCTTCTCTAAAAAAAAACTCGAAATCTATTGATTTTGGTTAGAAAAGGGATATATAATGTTAGATCTACTAGTTTTAGGTTAAATCCAGTTGAAAACAAGTTAAAATACATTAAGAACGAGCTAAAAGGTGGTTTGCGATCATTGTTAGGGTTTGACGGAAGCTGGATCATGTGGAGAAGATGAACCGTAAATTACAATTTTACCTTTTATTGAATAACTCTACCATTACTATAAATAAATCTACTACATATTATAAATCTACCACTACTACAAATAAGTCTACCACATATTATAAATCTACCACTACTATAAATAAGTCTACGATTGAGCGAACCATCAATAAGTCTACCGATCACAAAATTAATTATACCATGACTATAAATAAGTCTTCCACATACTCCCTCCGTTCCATGAAAATTGATGTTTTGAGTTTTTTTTTGTTCCATAAAAATTGATGTTTTAGATTATTAAATGATACCCTCTGCAAACTTCAAGAAACATTAATTAAAAATATTTAAATTCTGAATTACTATTGGTTAATAGGTATTGAAAAATATTTAATATTAAAAAGTAATGCATTAATAACTTACAGCTAATTGTTTCTTAATTTGTGTGAAAAAACCAAAACATCAATCTTCATGGAACGGAGAGAGTATTATAAATCTACCACTACTATAAATAAGTCTACGATTGCGTGAACCATCAATAAGTCTACCGATAACAAAATTAACTCTACCACTACTACTAATAAGTCTATCACTTAAAAATAAATCTACCAAGACTATAAATAAGTCTACGATTGCGCGAACCATCAATAAGTCTACCGATCATAAAATTAACTCTACCACTACTACTAATAAGTCTATCACTCAAAAATAAATCTACCACTATAGGCGTTAAGTCTACCACTCCAAAACATCTCTACCACTAAATAAAAATAAGTCTACACAATAAGTCTTTCATTCAAATATTAACTCTACCGTTCGTCGATTAAGTCTACCAACCACTTAATAAATTTACCAATCGTAAAATAAATCTACCATCACATGAACGGTAGACTTATTCGCAATTGGCAAGAAAATATTTGCTGCCTCATTAATGGCAGTTTCGTAAATACGTTTTTTGTCTTCAAAGCATATAAAGGTACAACGGATACAGAAAATTGTTTGAGTAATATTTAAAGATGAGCATTATTTTGATAAAAAAACAACTTTCCAATGTTGTTTTAGTAAAACCTCCTTTAGTATTACAAAATCTTCCTAATCTTTTATATACTTTTCGAGAAATCTATGTCCCAGATACTTAATAATACATAAATGACACAATCAGTTAAACACATGGTATATTTTACATTTTCTTCGAACAATAAAAAAGTAAACGAAAGAAAGTTTCTTCAATGTTAAGTTTCAGATAAACTAGAACACTCCATCTTTTGGCATTGCAAGCAACGATGTACGACCTATGGACTGAGCGCAATCATCAGCTACACCGTAATAGCTTTCGAGCAAGTGAAGCCACAATGTCTCTGCTTGATGGAATCATCCGGAACAGAACATCGAGTCCGTCCAGCTCGTCATTTGTTTGCATCAAAGCTTCTTCAACTATGGTTCCATGGAGCGTAGCCGATCTGAATCGATTCTTCAGCACCTTTGATCAGCTCCAATAACTTCGTTTGGGTTATAGTGGATAATTTTACAATGTTTTTCCATTAAGGGACGAGATGTTTCCACGTCAGTAAAATTGCAATTTCAGCTGGATTTTTTTTTAAATTATTATATAACACTTTTGTCATCTAAAGTACAATAGTTTGAGTATTTACTACTCAAGTCCTTGTATATTTTAGTTAAATTATAAAAGCCATAATACAATTTATACTATTAGAATTTATCAATTTATCGTATTATACTATTAGAATTTATTAATTTATACATTGGACACTAAACATTCACTGTTTACGAGTTTAAAATCAATTCCGCTCTTTACAATACGTGAAAATAAACTAATTTCAGTCATCTGCATAAACTAATTTTTTAACAAGTTAACATTTGCTAATGTAATTTCACCGATTCAATTACAAAGCAAGAGGTAATAAAGGAGTACAAAGCAAAGGGGTCAATTACAGAAGCATAATAGTAACATGTATGGGCAAAAGAAAATGAAGAAAATAAAAGTAGAGGTTCAAAGAGGAATTATAAATAAGGGAAAAAAACTTATCTGACTCATAAATATGTTTTTATTATTATAATGTATCTAAAAATTTGAGGGTTAAATGAGTTTTTTTTAATATCCAAAATAGCTTTTTTACTTTTGTTAGAAAAAAAAAATTCAAAAATCTAAAAAAAAAACCAGCGTTTGTTTTAATTACGAAATTGCCACTCCGAATTTTCGAAACCAGCGTTATGACAGACTTTTTTTTATACCTGCATATTTATTTTAGCGACACACTTATTTTTGTAAGGACAGATTTACTTCGGCAGACTTATTTGTACGACAAACTTATTCATATACGTGATGACAAATTTATGTTTTGTTCGACAGCCTTATTGTTTTCTGACAGACTTATTGTATGATGACACCACAAATTTAACAAATCGTGACAGACTTTTACGTGATCGGCGTTATATATATATTTTTTTTTCACAGATTTGTTAAGTGCAACTCCACAGACTTATTATATGTACGAAAAATCTGTCAAGTTATAACAGATTTGTTGAAGTAAAATTTGCTTACTAGTGTAACTATAGTGATAGCAGATTTACTTATAGTTATAACAGATTTATTTTTTTTTCAATTTTGACAGACTTATTTTATATAATGGCAGATTTGTTTGTTGCAGGAATAACTGAGAGAATTATTTTCCCAGATTTCCTGTAGTGACAGACTTATATTTTTTATGGCAGACTTATTTATAATTAAAACGAATTTGTGTTAAAAATGAGTAATTTAAGCCTAAATCCACTCCCTTTTATGTCTAGGGTTTCGGCCACCTCCATAACCGTTTTTTATAGAGTTTTTTCAACTGTATCATCATCAACATCACCTCTTAGCCTCATTTTTTTCCCTTTGTTCTTATCTCCTCTCATTATCATCTTCTTCTCTAGCTATGGATCAAATTATTCTTGTAAGTGGGAAGTGGATGTTTGACAACAACAGATGGTTATTTGTTGTTGATAAAAAAAGAGGAAGTCGAATTCTACAAGGTAACAGAGACACAAGCTATGAAGATTTCATTCGAATGGTTTATGAGGATTTCGAGTTGGATCATAGTTCATGCCGTGTTGTCTTAAGCTACATGTTGCCGAAGAAGATATTTGAGAAATTACCCATAGATACACCACCAGTATTTATTGGAAACGGTAGACAACTTCAAACATTTTTTGGGCAGTCAAAAAAGGACACAATGAGACTTTGTGAAACACTGATCACATTGAAAAACAAGAGGGATTGCAACCAAGACAATAACGATTTATTAAACCAAGACAAGAACAATTTATTTAAACCAAGACAATAACATTGAGAAACGTATGGGATTTAAACAAGTTTTTCCTCTTCTTCATCACACATTGGATTTTTATGGATCTGCATAAAATTGACTGATATTGACTGAAATTGGGACAACGATTGTATAATCATAATGGTTTACTTTTGAAAAGAATCTTTATTAATGAACATAAAAAACCATATTTTGAAGAAGAATCTAGTCCATTCAATGATGAATTCGTTACTTTCCACCAAAAATCATAAATTCAGAATTCACTAATACAAGTCCTGAGCCTTTGCTGCTGCTACAACTAAAACCAAAATCTCAATTTATCAAACAAAACTTAAACCAAATCTCTATAATTCACAAACTGAGCAACCAACTACATAAATTTCATCCAATTTGAAAGCGACATTACTCTACTACCATCAATAACTCTTTACATACCGTAGATTTCGCCGACTTGTAGATTAACCTTGCCTGGCCACGAGGAGATCCAGAATTCTCTTCAGAATTGCCTCGCCCCGTGCCCTCCCAGTGCCTCGCCTTGCCTGGCCGTCTAATGTATATTGGTCACTCCGAAACTGCGGCGAATTCGCCGCCCCTTACCCAAAATTCTCCTCACTGCTTCCGATTTGATGGTCACTCCTAAACTGCCCAGATTTCGCCGTGCCCAAGACTCAGAATTCGCCGTGCCCAAGACCCAGATAATCGTCGTGCCTCCGATTACAAGACCGTGCCGCCGTGCCCAAGACCCAGTCTCCGACGTCTTTGGTTTTAGGGTTCGCTCGAGATTTCTTAATGTTTTAATTTTAGGGAAAACAGTATTAAAAACAGATGTTGTTATTTTTTTTTTTAAATAAATATAGATGGCATTTTGGATAATATGATGAAGTTTATAATGTTAATGGTCTTTTTACTTAAAATCTGAATTATACTAGTAATCCTTTTTGGATGGATTAGTCTAGTTATTTTTTCATAGTTTTGAGTCATTGAGTAATTGTCACTTATAAATAATGGCTAATACTTTTGTAATTTATAATTCAATAAAAAAGGAAAAGCAAATAAATTTTGCGTCGTCGAAAAAAAGAAAAGCAAAAGGAAACAAAATTGCGTTTCAAGTACTCCATCTCCGTCTCTTTTCCTCCGCATCTAAACCATCAGAGAAATATCTCCGACGAAGGAGAGAAGAGAAGAGAAGGTGACGAAAATGGCGGAGATTGGAGCAATTGGTTGTGGCTGTCGCGGAGTTTCCGGCGGTAATTTCTTCCATGCCGGCGGATTTTCATTGAAATCTTGTTTCCTCGAGCAGAGAACGAGGCGTAATCGGAACTTTTTCCGTAACGTTTCTATGATTCCTCCTTTCAAACGCGGCCGACTCATCACGAAGTGGCGTTCCGTCGCCGGAAACAGCCGAATCTTTAGGTAATTTTCCCCCTCTCTCTCGCTGTTAAATTTCAAGAAAAATCGGAGCGATTAGAAGAACATTTCGTTAGTTCGTGGACGTTTCTTTAGTGGAACCAATTTTGGTGAAGACTGGGGAAAATTAGTTGTCTAACGATAAATTTGGGTTCGGAAATAAGTGGATTCGCTGATCGAGGTTTTGTTGATGAACATGATACAGCATGGATGCTAGAGAGAAATCACGATCATTTGTGTTGGTATCGTCAAGGCACAAGAGAGTTCCTGTTTACGTGATGATGCCAATTGATACATTTGGAATCGATGCTTCTGGGTGTCCAAGGATTAAAAGGTTAAGTTTTCTGAAAATGTTCATATGTACCTGAGTTATGTATATATATATTACCTTACATGGTATGAACTATGGGAAAAAGTCCGATTAATTTCGTTGCTATGTAGTATAATACCATTTCAGAACATGACAAGTGTAACTTTCTTCTTTTGGTTCCCTGTTTTTCTGATTCAGGTAATGAAGTTTCTATCTGTTCTCGTTTCAGGCTCAAGGCTTTAACTGTGTCTCTTAAGGCACTCAAATTAGCAGGTGTTCATGGAGTTGCAGTTGAGGTTTGGTGGGGAATTGTAGAGCGCTTTTGTCCTCTTGACTTTAAATGGTCACTGTATGAAGAGCTCTTTAGACTGATTTCTGAGGCAGGGTTGAAGTTACACGTTGCTCTTTGTTTTCATTCAAATATGCACTTGTTTGGTGGGAAAGGAGGCATCAGTCTTCCACTTTGGATCAGAGAGGTTTGTATTGTTAGAATTACAGGTATTTAGTTATTTGTACGTTGTTGACATTGCAAAGGCTTGGTAATCTGGATACTGCTTCTTCCTTTGAATATTTTTACAAGATTGAGGAAATATGATAGTTCATGTTTTTCCTGGCAAAACCTCGGAGAATTTAGATTTCTGTTTATGGATGCTTACTGGATTATATCGTCTCTGGGTCTGTTTGTTGCTCTGCTTATTAGTTTCGCTCTGCCGGTTTTTCTTTTACACTTTTCAGATTGGAGACGTCAATAAAGATATATACTATAGAGATAAAAACGGATTCTCCAACAATGACTATCTCACACTTGGAGTTGATCAGCTTCCTTTGTTTGGGGGCCGTACTGCTGTCCAATGCTATGAAGATTTTATGCTCAGTTTTTCTACAAACTTTGAACCATATTTTGGGAATGTGATTGAAGAAATAAGTATAGGTCTTGGTCCTTCGGGGGAGCTAAGGTACTTCTGATTTTCTGTAGATTACCACCATAAAACTACAATAGAAGTCTCTTACACGGTTTTTCTTTCAGATATCCTGCACATCCTTCTGGAGATGGGAGATGGAAATTTCCTGGAATTGGTGAATTTCAATGCCATGACAAGTACATGTGAGTAGTTGTTAATTCAAAGTCTTAATTTTCCTGTGGGAATCACATTTCCAGATTGTGAACTATATTACTTGTTTTAGGATGGAAGACTTGATGGCAGTGGCATCCCAAGAGGGCAAACCTCAATGGGGAGGCAGAGATCCTCCAAATGCCGGCTGCTATAATAGCTTTCCATCTGGAGTTCCGTTCTTTGAGGAGGGAAATGATAGCTTTCTCTCTGATTATGGTCGTTTCTTTCTTGTATGTTCTCCCATCATAGCATCTATGGTGATTCTAAAATAATATTCGTATTGCTATGATCTTTAGCTGTGTTTGGAAGTGGTTAGTAAGTTTGGATTATAAATAACCAAGTGAACTGCTTTTCATTGTAGGAATGGTATAGTGGGAAGTTGATTTGTCATGCTGATGCTATTCTTGCAAAGGCAGCTGATGTTTTGCGGAGACGTCAGGAAGAGGAGAAAAGCTCTGTAATGTTGGTTGCAAGAATTGGTGGAATCTATTGGTGGTATAAGACAACGTCACACCCCGCTGAACTAACTGCAGGTTATTACAATACTGCTCACAGGGATGGTTATGATCCTGTCGCTTCTGTCTTGTCTCGCCATGGTGCTGCTCTCCATATCCCGTAAGAGCCTTCTTCTGAAGTTTTCTTTTAATATGTATGTAATTCATTGAAGCTGCAAGAGTTCAGTGTTACTAACGAGATGAATCTTTCATATCTGTTCTAGCTGTTTGGATATGGCGGACACTGAAACACCTGAGAAGTATCTTTGCAGCCCTGAAGGATTGCTCAGACAGGTACTTTCTTTCCTAAACTTTCGATCTAGAATTCAGTTATGTTCTTATGAAGATTTATGTATATTACGGGGATTTAGACCGCTCAGTGTTGTGGCACTATTTCCTTGCATTGCGAGACACTTCAAACTGGTCTAGTTTCTCTGTTCTTACTGCACTGCAACACTAGCATCTTCCCACTGAGACAGTCGAGCATGCCTTTAAGTACATGAACAAATCAATATTGTCCCCTTTTTTTGTTTCTGCTAGATACACGATGTTTCGAAGAAGAGGACAATACATGTGACAGGTAGGAACACAAGCGAACGATTTGATGAGGTGAGAGATTTGCACATTCTTTTATCCTATAAGATGAGGTCAAAGTGGTGGTTATTATAAACTGTTTTATATATGAATTGTGCAACAGATGGGACTAAGGCAAATACGAGAGAACTGTGTGCAACCGAATGGGGACACTGTAAGATCTTTTACATTTTTCAGAATGAACGAGAAGATCTTTAGGGTTGAGAACTGGAACAACTTTGTCCCTTTCATTAGGCAGATGAGTGCAGATGTGTAAACAGCAGCCTACCTATTGGTGTGTGTGTATTTTCTTTTGTTACAGAATTGATCTTCCCTCACCATATTGCTTTTTCAGATATGTGATGAGGATAGTAATCAAATCAAAATTGTCATATGACATGTTGTCTCTTTCTGATTTTCATTTTTAACTCTCTTTCTTATATAAGTTGTAGTTCCATGGAAGGGAAGACAAGAAAAGTCTGCAAATAAACCTTTCAATGGATCAAAAAGTTACATTATTTTTCGATTATCAGAAACAGATCCAATACAGAGAAAATCCAATCACAGCGCATTGTTGCAGTTTTCTTGAACAGATGATAAAATCAGAGCACTTGCCTATCAGCAGCATCAGCAACAAGGGGCAACCTTGGGACCAGACCAAACAAGCAAGCAGAGAATCCGTAGATCAAAGAGACAAGCAAGAAGAGGAACACTGTGCTATCCAAACTCATCACCACATCTAAACCAAACCCATCACTGGGATTGAAGCTCCTCTCAAGCAAATCCGGGAAAATCAAGAGCACATCGAGCACAATCGCTTGCATCGTGTTGAACCTAACGTACCTGCTGAAATTAGAGTTCCTGACGACGACGAAGTAGAGAGTGAGGAAGATAAGAAAGCCATTGAAAGGGAAGCTCTTGAAGGCCTTGATTGCTGGAAACAAAGGTTGGATGAGAATCTGGAAAGGTTGGTATTGCGTGATGATGAATTTACCGTACTGAATCCCATCGAAGAATGGGTAGAAGTAACAGAAGGCTGAGAATATCCGATCTGATGCGTCCACTGAATCATCACCCTTCTTGGATTGGAGAACGAATGTGGCGGCTCTTTCTCTTGAAAATCTAGGTTTTGCGAATTGGGGATTAAGGTTTAGAGGGAGAGAAGAAGAAGAAGAACGACCGGTTAGGGTTAGGGTTCCGGTTTGGAAGAAGGTGAGAGATGGTAATGGAGAAAGAAGATGAGATATTGCCATTGCTCTGTTTCTTTCTGTGTTTCACACTTGACACACAACGAAAACATGATGAGAAGATAATAAACTAAACTCCACGCTGTTTACAAATTCTGAGTAAACACAGTGCGTCGTTTTCCTACGTTTCTAACGGCACGCAGTTCTTTAGTGAAAGAGACCAACGCACGATGGAGTTGATGAATATCAAGAACTAAAACTCCACGCTGGCTTGTTAAAAACAATGTGGCGTTTTCATGTCACTTTAACGGCACGCAGTGCGCTTGAATGGACTAACTGAATGAATTTGATGAACAACAACATGGGCGCTTTTAAATATACGGAGAATAAAGTACATGACGCAACGGTTTGTTGTTCCTTGTCACTTACGGGCTTAAGATACAATTGGTATGAGTTTTTGTTTTCCTCATTAGACAAAACACAAAATAAGATAAGAGACGATGTTACAATAATGTCCACTGGCATAATTTTGTCATTTTTTGTGTTGATGCGAGGCAATTTTAAAAGAGCTTGAACAGTAATCATTGAGAATCTGTTGTGATTGTGAATTTGATATTCAATTTTATAATATTTCATACACTTATATATATCATTTAGAATCCGAACGCATATCATATAGTAATAATGCTAAAATCTTTCGTATCTCATTGTTCCTAAGATGTGTATTATCATTGGCAACAAACACATGGACTCCTTCTTCCCCTTTAACCTGGATCCAACTACATCCAGGCTTTTTCTTCAACCCTTTAACTTTCATCATCTCTCTCATCTTCACAACTTCATCCCAGCTTCCTTCAACTGCATAAGCATTCGATACCCTCACATAGTTCCCGGAGTTTTCAGGCTCTGATTCTAACAATTGGCTTGATAAGTAGTCCATAAGCTCACTCTTATGCTGCTGCTTCTTGCAAGAAGCAACCAAAGATTGGATCATTCGTGCATCAGGCTTGTATGGCATTTCTTCAATTAAACTTAAGGCCTTTTCTGTTTCTCCAGCTGATGCAAGAAGATCTACCATTAATCCATAATGTTCTAAGCATGGTTTCATGCCATGTTTTGAAACCATATCAGTGAATATCTCGATAGCTTGGTTAATATCCCCGGCATGGTTACAAGCAGATAAGACATTTGTGATTGTTATGTTGTCTGGTTTAATGCCCACATCTTCTTCTAAGCTTCTGTACAGAGCGACTGCTTCTTTAACGTTACCATATAATGCATACGCCGAGATCATGGCATTGTAGAGAGGCAACTCGCTGTATAACTTACTTCCAAAAACCCTCTCTGCTTTGTTTATATCTCCACATTTGGCATACATGTCAACCAAAGAAGTTTCTATCGAAGCCGAAGAGGAATGCTGCTGATTTCTTATGATGTATCCGTGAATTGATCTTCCGAAATGCAATGATGCTAGATTTACGCAAGCAGAGAGTGCGACAGTGATGCTAAAGACATTTGGTCTCATCCCGGATTCTTGCATCTTTCTGAGAAAAAGAATTGCCTCCTCACTACAACCATTTTGTACCAAACCGTTCATCATAGTAGTCCATGAGATCATATTTGGAAATGTGCCTGAGGATTGCATCTGCAAGAACATTTCCTTGGCCTCATTTACTTGGCCATTCCTGAGAAGACTTAGAATGATCAAATTCCATGTTATCACATTTGGTGGTACACTTTCTAGCTGCATCTCATAAAACAATCTCAAAGCCTCCCCACTAAGACCAGACTCTGCATAGGCTGCAAGTAACGTATTCCACAGTATCAAGTCTTTTTGTACTGTGGAATCAAATACTTTCTTAGCATCAACAACGCTGCCACACTTAGCATACATATCAACCGCGGTACTGGCTAAAACGATATCAGATTCAAAACTGTGTCTAATACAATAACACTGCACCTCTTTCCCGAGTTTTAAGTTCTGAGTACGTGCAGCTGCCGACATCAATGTCGATAAAGTGACACAATCGAATTTCAGATTCTCTAGTCTCATTAATTGGCACATGTAGATAGCATTTTCAACTAGCCCTTGTTGAACATATCCGGAAATAAGTAGATTCCATGTTACCACATCTTTTTCAATCATTCGATCAAAGATCATCTCAGCATAGTCGATCAAACCAACTTTGCAATAGAAATTCAAGATTGATGTTCCCAGGATATTATCCAGCTCTAACCCATTTACAATGGCAATGGCATGAGACTGTTTCCCCTCTTCAATCCCACGCATATTAGCGGAAGCAGATAAGCAAGTTGAGACAGTGACTCGGGTAGGCTCAACACCTTCCTTCCTCATATCAGACAGAAGCCGAATCGCTTCCTCGTTCATACCATTTTGGACATAACCCACCATCAATGCATTCCAAGCAACCACATTTCTCTCAGGAATTTCATCGAACACCTTCCTCGCATCATCCAAAACACCACATTTCCCGTACATATCAGCCAAACTACTAGCCACAAACACACAATCATGAAGACCAGCTTTCGCCACATACCCATGAACCCCTCTCCCAAAACGACTCCACTGCAACGCACCACACGCCTTACAAACATTCGGAACCACGAAATTGTCTGGAAAAATCCCGTTTTCAAGCATCTCAACAAAACCCATTAAAGCTCCTTCAACAAGTCCAATCCTGCATTTCACACCAATAATAGCTGCCCAAGAGAAAACATTACGAACCCTCAACTTCGAGAAGAGAACTTCAGCAACTTCAAGAGCATCGCACTTGGCGTAGAATATCACCAGTTTCGTCTCGATGTACTCGTTCCTGGCGTAGAAATCACCGTTCTTCAAAATCCGAGCATGAATTTGCTGACCCGTGCGCAAATCTCTCTCGTAAACGCATCCCTGGAGGATCTCACCGAATATCTCGGGACCAATCCGTAGGTTTCTGAAATCCATCTCAGTAACTAAACTCAGCGCTTCCCTAATCTCACCGTTCTTACATAGAGACGAAACGCGATGAAAGTAAGAAGTGGACGAAGGGTTACGAGCTTGAACATCGTGATGGTTAGAAGGAAGTTTAATCGAGATGGTGTTGAAAGGAAGAGAAGCCATTCAGGCGGCCTCTCTGATAACGTCTCAAGTATGAAGATAACAGAGGAGAGTGATGATACTTTTACGTGAAAGATCACCACCGTTGATTTGTCTTGATTTTGTTTGTTTATACACTCACCGTTGATTTGTCTTGGTCTCGTGTGATCCAGAAAAAATGTTTCGTGCTTGCCACGTGGGCGGTTGTGCTAAACTCCACGCTGTTTAGAAATTCTGAGTAAACACAGTGCGTCGTCTTCCTACATTTCTAACGGCACGCAGTCCTTTTGTGAAAGAGCCAAACGCACGATGAAGTTGATGTATATCAAGGACTAAACTTCACGCTGTCTGTTAAAATTTAAAAACAATGTGGCGTTTTCATGTCTATTTAACGGCACGCAGTGCGCTTGAATATCAACATGGGCGCTGTTTAAGGATATGGAGACTAAACCACATGACGTTTTTTAATCACCGTTCAAAACGGCACGTAGTTCTTTGAAGGGAGGTAAACAATTAAATAGCCTCTGTTATTGTTTTGTTTTTGTTTTTATAATACTTCTTTAAATGTCGAATCCACCGGTATAAAACGGCGTAATGTCTTGTGTTGGACCCAATTCTTTCAATTTTCACCTAATTTAATTACCTCCTTATTCACTTTTTAGCGCACTTAATGTTTCTTGCATATATATATGGATTGAATAAAGATAACATCAAAATTCATAGTGAAAATTCTAGTTAGTTAACCTTTTTATTTGTTAAGACATGATAATGTCACTTGTATGTACGATTTTCTTGTTTCTCTTAAACGTTTCTTCTGCGTTTGCATTTCCCAAACCGCCAAACGTAAGACAACAACTATCAACATCAAACTCAACAGCTTCTTGCTCAGCAATTGGAAATCCAATCGACGATTGCTGGAGATGCGACGAGAATTGGAAGAACAACCGCAGAAACCTCGCGGATTGCGCGGTTGGATTCGGACGCGATGCAGTAGGCGGTAGAGCCGGCGATTTCTACACGGTAACCGATTCGGGAGACGACAATCCTCTAAACCCATCTCCAGGTACACTACGTTACGCCGCAACACAAGACCAACCTCTATGGATCATATTCGATCGTGACATGGTAATAAAACTAAAACAAGATCTTCAAGTGACCTCTTACAAAACAATAGATGGTAGAGGAAATAACGTGCAAATAGCTTATGGACCGTGTCTAACGTTATATAAAGTAAGTAATGTAATTATAAACAATCTTTATATCCACGATTGTGTTCCGGCGAAACGGAACGGATTATCGTCGTTGGGAGGATATTCCGATGGAGATGGGATATCGATATTCGAGTCACGAAATATTTGGATAGATCATTGTACGTTAGAGAAATGTTACGATGGGCTTATTGATGCGGTGAATGGATCGACGGATATAACGATATCGAATAATTACATGTTGAATCATAATGAAGTCATGCTTTTGGGTCATAGTGATGAGTTTTCCGGTGATCGGGATATGAGAGTCACCATCGCTTTTAACTATTTCGGTCAAGGACTTGTCCAGAGAATGCCGAGGTATGTATCAATTAATTTATTTTTACGTTAATATCAATTTATTTTTAATAATAATTATGTCAAATTGATAGTGTTATATATGGGATGTATAGGTGCAGGCATGGATATTTTCACATAGTGAATAACATTTATAGAGAGTGGAAAATGTATGCTATTGGTGGAAGTGCTAATCCAACCATCTTAAGTCAAGGGAATGTTTTCATTGCTTCGGATAGTCAGTTCACAAAGGAGGTACGTAAATGACATATGGTCCACAATAATAAGAGCCTATTTTTAAGCTAGCAATTCATTTATATAATTCGTAAATCGACAAAATTTTGAATTGAAATTCAAGTATATATTTGCTTTGATTATCAAATCTACAAGGTCACTGTCTGTCTAATTAGACTAAAGACAATTAGACGCAACTAAAATGACATTTGTGATCAACACCAAACTTAAAACTAAGCCGAACTCATAAAACCACTCCAAAATGAGTTTGGTTTTCAATAAGTTATTTTTTTTTGTTTTTTTTTTTACCAATTGGATTAGAGTCAAGACCGAAATTAGTGTTAACTCTTACTTGTAAAACTCACAAACTCTATATATACGCAGGTTACAAAGCGAGAGAGTGCAGATGGAGATGAAGAATGGAAGGAATGGAATTGGAAATCAGAAGGAGATGAAATGCTTAATGGCGCTTTCTTTACACCGTCAGGGAAAGAGGATTCTCCGAGCTATGCGAAAATGTCGAGTATGTTAGCTCGACCAGCTTCACTTCTCAAGACCACGCATCCATCCGTAGGTGTTCTTAGTTGCCAAATTGACCAACCTTGTTAGAACACAAACATGATCAGCTTGTGACCAATTCTTGTATTGTCCTCATTTTTTTTTTCCTCTTCTTCTTGTTGTGATTATTGAGCGCATATAGGATTTGTATGTGATAATCATAGACACAAACAAAACAATTGCATAGCTCATTGTCAATTTCACCAAAAAAGTTTATATTATTACGTTTGATTAACTCATTGTCAATTGTATCATATTCTCTATAGACTATACGTTACGGCAAATACCAACTATAAACCGGAAACTAGTGCTCATAGTCATATATGTATTTAGTGTCTTGTCTTCCCAACACCATTCATTACATCATCAACTAAACAAACACGTGAACTAAAGAACACACACAAAAAAATAGACCACCGACTAATTAACTCGACAACGAAATTTTAAATTACCTCAATAATAAGGGGGAAATTAAATAAACCTCATTTACTTTCCCTCAAAGCCATAAATAAAGTATAGTTGAAATAGAACGTGGTCAAGGCGGCGATTAGGGCGAACTCAGAACAAAATCTTCGTTTAGATCTTGGACCGGCGTCCGGCGGCTTCGATATCGCCGGCGCCGGTCCTCCTTGTTTTGGTTTTATGAGCTCTCCCTTCCTTTCTCTTTTGCCTATGGTTTCTTGCTTTTTACCCTAATATAGTCGTCGGTAGTTCTGATAGAAGATGTTGAGAAGTGGCCTCATTTCTCTGGCTTGGTGAAGTCCTGTTGCGGTTACAGGAGGCGTCGTTTTCCTTGATCGACGGTGTTGATGGTGGCAGCAAACACCTTTCTATTTTGCAGATCTAGATCTGCTTGTGCTTCAGGTTTGATTTTGGTCGGCGGTGATTGTGGCTCTGCTATGGCCTTGGGTTTGGTTTTGGGCTCTTGTTGCTTCTTCTATCAAGCTCTCGTCGCCTCTATCTTAGGGCTTTTGGGGGTGACTCAACTCTGTCAGGTACATGGGCTTCGGTTTCGGTTTGGGTCCTGCCTTTGTTGTCTTCACTGTTTAGTCTTATTCTTATCTGCATTTGGTGTTGCGGTTATGTCTCTGGGTTCGATCGCTTGCTGTGATTTTTGCGAGTCCGGCTTGTCCCAGGAGATTGTTAGTTCGCTCCTTGTCTCTACATAAAAGACCTGATTGAGGTCTGGTCAGTTCAAAAGTTTCTAACTAGGCGTCAAAAGTGGTTGGTCATTACGACATCGCCGCTTCCGGAAGAAGTATGGGGAACTAGATTATTTGACTTGGTTCTGTCTTGCCGGAATAGAAACTTAGGAGCACTTTGTTCGGGAGGTAGTATGGTTTCGCTATAGGAGGAATCTTAATCGATGTTTGGTCTTCTTTTGTCATCTTCGATTTGCTTAAGACCATTATGGAGTTAAGGTTTGCTATGAGTGAGACACAATTGTTAGATTTCAGTTCGAAGTTGTGGCCTTTTTGTATCTTTGTGGGTTGTGAAATCCTTTGTTTTTAGTTTTATGCATTGTCTGTGGGTAAGTTCGTTTGATTCCCTTGTAAAGGGCGTAGCTTTTGGGGATATCTTTGTTTTCCGCCAGCTTTGTTTCTGGGGATATCTTTATTTTCCGCTGGCTTAGTCTCGAGGGTTGAATGTTATGATCTCGTATTGTAATCTTTCAAGTGTTATATAATATTTTCAGATGGAAACAGCCATAAATAAAGACTTAAAAACGAACAAAAAACAAAGAAGAAAGAGAAAAAAGAAAACAAGAAGTGAACTATAGAAGCCAATAGGAAGCAAAAAAACAGAGCAAGCTCACCACCAAACCAGCCTTAGCTCCTCCGACGATCCTAACCGCACCGGCATCATCAGCGGTTGCATCATCCGCCACTCCATCAGGCCCTTCAACAGGCGAATCCGACTCATCATAAGAATCCGGCGACGGTGCAGCCTTCTTCTTCCCTTTCGCTTTCCCTTTAGCCGGTTTTGGGGAATCCGCAACATCACCGTCCTCCGGTGCTGGAGCAGGAGCCGGAGCTTCAACAGCCGAAGCCTTAAACAGTTCTTTAGGCAGTAAAACCTTATCGGTCGCGTAAATGGCTAAAGGCTGCTCGTCGATGAGAGTATCAACGATCTTGACAGTGTTGATCCTTGTCTTGAGAGTAATTTTCTCTCCATCGTTCTGTACAGTGAGCTCGAACTTGTTGGCTCCATCGGTAGCTAGCGTGTTCATCGGACCATTGTTGGATTTGAGCATCGCCATCGAGTAATATGTCGGAACAGCGAGGAAATCGAGGAAAGCTTCTTTCTTTGGAGCTGTTAAGTTCTTGTATTTGGGCAAGAATCCTTTCATGGAGTCATCTCCTGGACAAAACACTGTCATGCCTCCTTCTAAACTCTCCTGTTACAAAACCAAAACCCATTTGTGAATCTCTCTCTCGTGATCTTTGTATCTTGTAATGAAATAATTGAATTTGGGTCGATTTAAGATTGTGAAATAGCTAAACTAAAAGTTGAAATCTTTTTATCTACTCAATTATGGTGGCAAGTGAGAAAAATTATTGCTACTTTTTTTTACATAATTGAAAAGATAGCCGTTTTTTAATTTGAATATTAAGAATTTGGATATGGTATGTTTCACTTCACAGTTTGAATTGGAAAACTGAATTACTAATGCTCCGATAATTGAGGTAATCAAGCCTATATGTTTTTGTTATATACATTTGCTTATTAGTCAACACCTTTTGACTTTTGTTGTTTGAAAACTAATGGCTATTGGCTACAAGCCAACAGAACAACCACATGCATCTTTTTGGATTAATTAATTTCGAATTTAACAACAGAAACTATTACTACTAATTATGAATTTATTTTTCTCCAAATGGAGTACTTACTACTTACGAATCTGGGTTTATTAGTGTAAGCACCTGCACCTTTTTGTTTAATACATTTCTACATTTATACACTCACATGCATCTGTTTATTGATTAATGAAGTTCTAATTCGAGAATGGAAAATTAATACAGTACTATTTTCGTCATTAATTAGTTACTAAAATCAGTGTTTTTTTTAATTAATTAATTTATACATTTATACAGCGACATGCATCTAATTATTGATTATTTAAGGAAATTCCAACTGGAGAATGGGAAATTACTAAATTGAAAATGAATCTTCTAATTACGTGTAATTAGCTAAAGTAATCAGGGTTTAATAAAGTACCTGGTAGGTTTTAGAAGCTCCGGGGTTAGCGAGTAGAGTCTCAGCGAAAACTTTACATCCATGAGCCGACATTATTCCGGTGAGATTCATCTCCGCCGGAGCTGGAGTCGGAGCCGCCGCAGTATCCGACGGCAAGACTTTACTGATCTGAATAATAGAGATATTATACGGAACCTCTTCGATTGATTTGACAAAGAAAGAAGACAGATCTCCACCGTCTGGACCAAACCCGACTTTACCTCCTCTCAGATCCGTTATATTGACGAATCCGGAGGTTCCGGGAGCAGCTCCGGTGGCTTGGAACAGAGTCGCGGCGAGAGCAGAGCCGTCGCGGATCTGGTGGAGTTTTTTGGTGCCGAAGTAATCGAGAAGGACGTGGAGAGAGAGGATGTTTTTGAGAGTTGAGATTGTGTAGCCTTTCGAGGTTAAAGCCGACATGGCTGCGTTGTCGACGGCGCATACAGTTATGGTTGTTCTCCGGTTGATTTCGTCGGCGAGGTGAGTTTGGGTTAGGAAGTGGTTAAAGGAGGAGAAAGAAGGGTGGTTTGCTAGGAGGCGCGTGACGTTATGCGCGTGAGATTCGACGGCGAGGAGGAGGAGGAGAGGGAGAATGTAGGAGATGGTTAGTTCTCTTGTCTTCTTCGCCATTGTTGATGATACTGTAGAGAGAGAGAGAAGGTGATGAGAGTGGAAGTTGGTGATTTTTTTTTTAAGAGAGTGAGTGAGCTTCTGAGAGCTTAAAGGGAAGAAGAAGATGGTTTACTTAATTGGACATAGATTCTGGTTGAAATTACGGTAATGCCATTGAGTATTATTTGTTTGATTATTTATTGCTAAATTGTTTGAATATTTATTGCGAAATTTAAGCTTATGGGGCTTGCAAGTTTGTGAGTTGTGACCATGTCACAAGCTTGTGCTTTCAGTTCCACCTACTATTTTGAAAATTATTGATATGTGTTTTATCATTTATGTGTGTGTGTGTGTTTTTTTTTTTTTGTTATGGAGGAAGTAGGAATGCGAATATAATTTATAGTATTAGATTACTTTTTAAAATAAATTTCGTGAAATAATTTATATAGAATTAAAAAGAAAAAGTACGTGGAGAAATAATATACTCTATTCGTTTCAAAATATAAGTTGTTTTAGAAATTTTTTTATATTTTAAAATATAAATTGTTTTGCTAATTTTAGATACTATTTAATTTTATTTATTATTGTGTGATCAATAATTCTACGTCGTTTTTTTATTGATTAAATTATTTTAATTATATATATAAATAATATTTTTAGAAGAAAAGTAACTTTTTAATATTCATATTTTTAGCCAAAATAATATATATTTTTAAACCGAAGGAATATATATAAATGGAGACAACGCATCTGAGGCTTTGTAATTACAACAGCTTTAGGAAATTCATTTGTGGCACATGCCCCCAACTCATCTAACCTACATTTATAAGAGTGTTACATATCTTTTTTTTATCTTGATTAACAGTATATATGATTTGTTATCCTCTAATTGCAGATATTTTTTTTTATCTAGTGGATCACAAGCATTATGTGATTAAGATGTTATTTGTAAGTGTAGCCGAAAATAGAACTATCTTTTTGAATTAAAAAAAGAAAGATACTAAGGTTTATCAATACTAGATACCTAATTTTTTATTATCAAAACATGTCACGTGGAGGAGTTCTTCTTCATAAATTAAGGCATCAGAATCTCATTACTAATAAGTTTTAATAAACATAAGCCCCATTTCACAAGCATAGAATCTTCTTCATCATTTATTTTTCTAATAAACAATAATTTAAAATCTGTAAAATATTGGGTAGTATAAAATAACTTGTAATATTTTCAAATAATTTTGTTAGACACACATTTGATTTGATCCTTTATAACTGAAATGTTGATTAAACAGAACCTGAATCTTTGATTGTGACCAGGTCATCAGTGTGTCGGTGACGAAGCAAAAGTTGAAGCGCATGAATGCGTGAACTATGGTGTTGTTCGTTTGATTTCTACATGAATCGGTTAAAGTATTAGAACATCTAACACATAATTAAAATGTGATAATTTGTCGATGACAAATAATATTCGTTTTAGTGCAATTAAATACATCAACCAGATAAATCATCTAGATGTATTTTTTAAATTCTTGCAAAAAGTTGTAGATGTAGATGTTTTATCTAGATGAGTTTAAGTAGTGCATCTAGATGACTTTTTCAAAAAATTTACATATCTAAAATACCTTTATTTACGATTATAATTCAAATAATGTTAGTTTTCTATAGATTTCGTTTTATATGTAAAAGTCATAGATCCTTTATAACTGAATTATGATTTTTCCCGCAAAAAAAAATATTTTTTCGCCAAAATTATAAAATCGCGAGATTACGTTTTTCCGTCAAAACCGTAAAATTATGTGTTTTCCGCTAAAACCGTAAAATGTAAAACTACGTGTTTCTCGCCCAAAACTTTAAAATCACACTTTAGCGAAAAAACTGCGGAGTATATAATTTTCCCGCCAATTTTTTTTTGTCAAAACAACAAAATCATGTAATTACATTTGTCTACCAAAACAATAAAATTGTATTTTTCCACCAAAACTATAAATCATGATTCTGCCGGAAAAATTGCAGAATTATATAGTCTAGCCAAAAAATATTTTCCGTTAAAACTGCAAAATCGTAAAAGTGTGTTTTTTTGCCAAAACTGTAAATCGCGATCTTGGCGAAAAAATGACGTAATAACATTTTCTCGCCAAAAACAAAAATCCGTCAAAACCGCAAAATTGTAGTTTTCCACCAAACTTGTAAATCATGTTTTGGCGGGAAAATGACAGATTACATTTTCCCGCAAAAAAAAAAACAAAATCCGTCAAAATCGTAAATTTGTGTTTTTCTGCCAAACTGTAAATTACAATTTTGGCGAGAAAATGGCGGTATTGTATTTTCTCGCAAAAAACCAAAAAGTCCCGTTAAACCGCGTAATTATGTGTTTTCTTGCCAGAACCATAAAATTGAAGAATTATGTGTTTTTAGTTTAATAATAAAATTTAATTCTGTAACAAAATAAGACTTGAAAAAATATTTAGTTATAATTAGAATTTAAATAAAAAAATATTTTTAAATGAAGACATGTCCATTTTCAACATTTGTTTATTAAATGCATCTAGTGTTTTATCTAAATGTACTTTTGTTTGTTTGGTTAGTTTATAAAATGCATCTAAATGCATTTTATAAACTAACCAAACAAACAAAAGTACATTTAGATAAAACACTAAGATGAAATATCTAAATATAAAAATGAACAATAATCAAATAAATCAGATGCATCATCTAGATATTCTATATAGATGTACTATCCAGATATACAAACGAACAGCTCCTATTACGGTTAGCGAAAATCGGAGATAAGAGTGATTTTGTGGTTTGGCATAAATTCAGGGAAATTAAAGATGCTTGCAACTGGTGGACCCGAGGTACACGTGGATGGTTGAGATCTGTTTACATATTCTCCACCGACAATCGGTTGGTCCGTGTACTAAGATGAGTAAACTAGCACTCTGACGCAACGGTTTGTTGTTCCTGAGCGGTCTGAAGAAGTAAGTGAACTTTTGGCCGTGTAGATAAATCGCCAAGATACCAAATGGCATCACAATAAAGAGGAACAAGTATGTTCTTAGGTCGAAACCTCGAAGAACACATTTAAGCCTTGATATTGTTGCACCTGCTTTTGATCCCTCCTACAACAAAAACAAAATATCCAAAGAAACAAAAAGAATTAATTCCAGAACAACAAATCAATTTGAGAAATTTTGAAGATCATACTTTATATCAGTGTAAGACAAATTCAAAGATCTTTTCAAGCAACAGAAACAAAATAAGAGTTGTGATTGGTATATGAGTTTTTTTTTCCTCGTTAGACAAAACACAAAATAAGAGTTGTGATTGTGAATTTGATATTCAAATTTATAAAATTTCATACACATATATATCAATTGGAATCCGAAGACATATCATATAGAGACATAGCTTAAATCATTCGTACCTCATTGTGCCTAAGATGTGTATTATCATTGGCAACAAACACATAGACTTCTTCTTCTTCTTTTTCTTCTCCTTTAATCTCAATCCAACTACATCCAGACGTTTTCGACAAGCCTTTAACTTTCATCATCTCTCACATCTTCACAATTTCATCCCAACTTCCTTCAACTGCATAAGCTTTCGATATCGTCACATAGTTCCCAGAGTTTTCAGGTTTTTATACTAACAATTGCCTTGATAAGTAGTCTACAAGCTCACTCTTATGCTGCTTCTTTCAAGAAGCAAGCAAAGATTGGATCATTCATGCATCAGGCTTGTATGGCATTTCCTCGATTAACCTTAAGGCCTGTTTTGTTTCTCCAGCTGATGCAAGAAGATCTAACATTAATCCGTAATGTTCCAAGCATATGTTTCATGCCATGTTTTGAAAGCATATAAGTGAAAATCTCGATAGCTTGGTTGACATGCTCTGCGTGGTTACAAGCAGATAAAACATTTGTGATCGTTATGTTCTCTGGTTTAATGCCCACATCTTCTTCTAAGCTTGTACACAGAGCGATTGCTTCTTTCACGTTACCATATAATGCATACGTCGAGATCATGGCATTGTAGAGAGGCGACTCGCTATATAACTTATTTCCAAAATCATCTTCTCATTTTCTTTATGAGTTTACTAACGACAGATTTCATTATTTTTTAGCTCAACATAGATTTTGATGTCCATTTTAAGATTCGACATTACTTGTTTTATTTGCATTACATTTTTCTCTATCTTGTTTTCTTTTTTCTCCATGTTGACCAATCTGTCAATGATTATTTTTTGAACAATTCTTAAAAATACCACCACACTTTGAAATTTAGTTTCTAAAAATTTCATAATTTTTCAAAAGTTTCAAAAATACTACTATTTGGTAAATGTTCCAAAACTACTGCAAAACTAAATTAACTTTCATTATAATTTTTATATTATAATACTCCCTCTACATTATTTTTTACACTAGAGAAGCTAAAGGAAAAGGTAACTTTTTCACTTATGAATAACTCATATAGAAATTTTAATTTATTGGATTGTTTGTGTGTTTGTGCGAGTTTAATCGATCTTTATTTATCGGATTAGGAGGGAGAGCTCTTGGACGAGAGAAGAAGGCTGCATGAAGAGGTAAATACGCACACACACTCATCAGGATACACACACATGAAACATGCATAGATATATCTCTACGTTTAGAAATTTAGGTTCATGGAAAGGTCATTGCATTTCCAACACCTTTTTTCTTATGAGAAGAATCATGGTTTACTTGAAGATTGGTTGATTAGAGAACTATTGAGGCTTTAATTTTTGTTTACATTTGCATTTACGTTTTTGTTTATTAACACATCTTCTCTTGCTAATTGTAAACGTAAATGTCTAAGGAAAAAAAATTCTGGTTTACAAATGTGAATTCTTTTAGATTTTTTTTTTTCATTTTTCATGTAAATGCTAACATATAATTTTTCTTTAAAAAAAATACAATATATGAGTTTGAAACCGGATGGTGACAGTCATAGCACTAGCACAAACCACTAGGTTACATATAATTTTCATAAAAAAAAAATTGAAACATGATTAAGTCTATTTCTTTTTGGTTATCACACATGTGATTTCGGAGGGCTACAGTTTCACTAATTCCTACGTCTCCTATATGTTTTTTTTTTTTTTTTTTTGAAAAATACGTTTACGATATGTTGATATCAAGCATCACTTACTAATCGCGTATCAGTTGCTCTAAAGCTATGTTAGGGTATATGATTCCTCTATTAGTCACGCTTATTAGCTAAGTCTCCTCGAGTTACATTGTATTGAAAACGCTCATTCTTTTGGTTTTGGTTGAATTAATAAAAACAAATAAAAACATAGCTATTAGTCATGTATTCTTTGTCTTTTCAAAATTTCTTTCCATACATATTATAAAACTAGTGTGGTACCCACGTCTTACGAGAAATTTTAGTTTCAAATAATGATTTAAAAAAAGAAGAAGATAATGTTCATATGAAAGATGTAAATTCAAATCAAAATATTACATTTTATAATTAGCTAAGATATGTCAAAAAATGAAAAAATACAATACATCTTTATAAATTATAAAATTAAAATTATTAAACCAAGATAATGTAAAGTTAGTACAATAAACCAAGATAACAATAAAGCAACTAAACACCGAAATAATTAATAAGAACTATATTTTATAAGTCAAGGAAAGAAACATATTCCAAACCACGACGGACACCATCAATAATCCTCTTACATTTATCCTCATTGATAGTATTTGAAAAAATGAATACAAAATCATCCATCACACTTTTAGAAGACCATCCAACGGCTTTCACATTAATTACATAAACATACTCATCATCATCATCGAGCAAACCAAACGCAGAATATGAATCTATAAACGCAAGATATACTATTCCACGTACAGCTCGAATATCTTCGAAACAGGTTGGGCCTCTAACAAACCCAAGTAATAACCAAATATAATAAGCCTCCCTCCACTAAGTAGGTACCCGTGTCTTGTGCAGGATATGAATAACAAAAAACTATTCTAAAAGTATAAGCTAATCATTTACATTCATCACAAAAATCAATTACATATTTCAATAAACGAACACGTTCGTATCCCACCTCATGTGCCTTATCTCGTACCTGCTTCCCATCCCAGTCCTTACCTGTCCCGTCCTAACCCTTACCCGCATCCTGTCCCAACCCTTACATGTCCCGTCCTAGCCTTTACTTGCATTATGTCCCAACTTTTACCCGTCCCATTCCAATCCTTACCCGCTTTTTCGTCCCAGCTCTTACCCATCACGATCCAGTCTTATATGAGGTATGTTTTTTGTTTTATTTGGTGTGATGGTTGACATATATTTTCTCTTTTGAGGACAAACCTGTGGACCAAACAACATATAAGAAACCGCAATGTTAAAATAAAAACATAGCTATTAGTCATGTATTCTTTGTCTTTTCAAGATTTCTTTCCATACATATTATGAAAATGAATTTGATACTTTACTTTTTCAGCAAATTAGAGAAAGGTTGTAATGTCCGTGTACCAAAAAATGGATTTTTGGTGGTGCGTCGATCGACACAGGCACTACTAGAAATCAATCGTATAGCCATGGTATTTTTCGTGGCTACGGTATCATATTCGTGGTTATAGAGATTTACAGCCACGGAAAGCCACGAATATAATCCGTGGCTATAGCGTCGTGGCTAAATTTATTCGTGGCTAAGCAGCCACGTAATGCCACGTTTTGTTCGTGACTAAACTAGCCACCGAATGGCGACCTTTAGTCCTTGACTAAGAAGCCATGTATTGTGTAGTGGCTAGTTCGTGGCTAATTTAACGTAGTCACGTATTAATTAGTGGCTATTCCGTGGGCACTTTGACAACATAGCCACGCTTTCAAATGTAGCTATTCCGTAGCTTACTTAGCGACGAAAATAAAATCACAAAAGTTTCATATTCTAATAAATTAAATAAGAATCATAATTTTTAAAATTATAAAAAAATAAAGAAATCTGAAACTTAAATATATAAAGATGTTTAGAAGTTAACATGCGAACATTAACCAACAAAATAAACATAGACTAAAACAGCATTACATTAGATTATTTGACTTAAGGTTTATCGAGTCTAAATACCAAGTGATCGGCACCACGCGTCAAGATTACTCTCAGGCTGCTCCGGAGGTGTGTTTTGTGTCTCATTAGTAGTTGTGGTAGTGGCTGGGACAGTGGCAGTGGCAGTGGCAGGGGAGGGACCGGTAGATTGCCTTATTGGTTCGTGCGTAACGGGATCAATGCCCAAGCCTTGCAAAATGACACTTTGCGCAGCTCGCATCGCTGCCACGCTATTCTTGATTCCTGATACCTCTTCCATGACTGCTGCCACATTGTTGTTGACAGTTTGTATTTGTGTCTCCACATTTGTGACCCGCATATCCATGTCGAGATTGCGGACAAGAGAAGCATGGACAGTTTCGGTCGGGTCGAGATCCTGATACTGAGCACTACCAATACCATAAATATTACCTGCTTTGTTAGGTTTAACGACCTGTTTCAAACAAGTGCACATAAACAAAGTAGAAAATATTAAAACACAAAATATTCACATAATTCATAAGCTGAAAAAAAAATAACTGACAGTCACAAGATTCATAAGTGATCAAATTGTACAAGATTTTTTTACCTCGAGAAATGCTTTGTTAAGATTAAAACGAGAAAGAGCGGCATGATTGGCACCATCGGGAGAACCATCAGAAGCTGAAATTTGTGTAGCACATAACTCAACTTGAGAGACAATAGCCTCTGCTCGAAGATCGACGTACGTTCCATCTTTTCGTGTGTGCGTCTTCTTTACAAGCTTTGTGTATGGTGGTGGTTCTTCACCACCAGCTTCAATCATCTATTGATAGAAGATATAATCACATGAAATACAAAATGACATAAAATCTTATATTCAAAAACTGTATTAACTCTTACCATTTGGTCTTCAATGCTGGCAAATGCTACAGGACCAGCAGTATGCTTGTGCATACCTTTTCCCTGAATATTAGTTGTGCGTGAATCAGCAGTTTTTTTGCACTTCTCAATAACTGGTTCTGTCGCCCATTCTACCAGCATAGCTCTCCATTGAGAATCACTAATGTAATCAAGTTTTTTGTTTTTTTTTTCTTAGTGCTGATTCGTTCACCTATCGACGTCCTACACTCCTCTTTCCAACTCTTGTAAACCAGATTGTGAAACTGCACATCCCAATAATAGTTTTGCTTCACAAAAGTAAAATGGTAAGTAAGATAGAAACTAATTGTAAGAAGATGAAAAAAAAAAGATTTACTTAACTAATACAAATAGCTAACCACAAAGTCTTTCCACCAGGCATCCTTTTTCTCTTTAGGGACCATTGACCAATTCCACCAGGATCCCATAA
The DNA here is from genome assembly GCA_964056655.1 of Arabis hirsuta. NCBI lineage: Eukaryota > Viridiplantae > Streptophyta > Magnoliopsida > Brassicales > Brassicaceae > Arabis > Arabis hirsuta. The sequence continues at coordinate 35,304,900 of OZ053299.1, forward strand.
AATTGTTTTGCCATATCGTTCAGATGTATTTGTTAACAGATTTGTTAACTTTGAACCTGAAAGATTAAAATGGAATATAGAAAATGTATTAGAAGATGGATAGATAAAATAATACCATAAAGTTCCATTGAGTCTACGAGGATGGAGGTGAGGCTGGTCTCGCCTCGCAGGAGCATTCAGTAGCGCGTTAAGACTAACATTAGTGATGCCGTTAGCAGCAGATCTAGATGAGATCCTACCGGTAGCTCCTGGTGGCATGGACATTGGCTGTTGAACAGATTGAGAGTGACTAGCCGAAACCCGACGTCGTTCATGTGGCTGTGACATAACTAGTAAACAAAATTCATCATATTAGTAAAACTAAATTACAAATGATAGACAAAAGAATAAAACTTATCAACCCAAAATAACAATTTATATATATATATATATATACGAAAATACTTGTGGTTGAATGCTCTTGAGCTTCAAAACCATACTCAACCTCATGAACAAAAACCAACGAGATCTAAGTAAAAAGTTAATAAACAATTCTTCATTTTGGACAGACATATGTAATAAGATAAAATTCATAATATTCAAAAATGTTTTAAGTTTTAAAATCTATTGAAAATGAAACGTATCTATTTCAACCTCTACAAACTAACAAGCCAACACAAATCAAACTAAAAATTCACTTACCAACAATTTTACAAAGAAACAGACGAAAGAGTAATATCAATGCTCTGTTCAAATCCAAAATTTCCTCTCATTCAAACAAAGAGAGAGAGTGATTAGAACTTGTGAGGAGATTCATACCTTAGATTCATACGGTGGAGGAGAAACGGCGGTAGAGGAGAAACGATGGTGGAAGAGAAAAAACGGTGAAGTCGAATCGGTGAAAGAGAAGAAAAGGAGAAACCGAGAAGAAACGGTGGAGGAGAAGCGGTGGAGGAGAAACGGCGGTGGAGGAGAAGAAACGGTGGAGTAGAAGAGAAGGAGAAGCCGTGAAGAAGAAACGGTGGAGGAGAAGCAGTGGAGGAAAAACGGTGGAGGAGAAGCGGTGGAGGAAAAACGGTGAAGAAGAAAGCGATTAGGGTTTGTCAGAGAGGAGAATGAAAAATGTTTCTAAGTGTTAAGGTGATTTTGGTGTGGGTTTCATAAAAGTGAGCCTTTGGGTTTGGGCCAAAATTTTGATATTTTTAGTGAATTGAGTGAGAGGGAAATCCAAATTTTATTCGATTCCCACTTAAACTTATTTCGGTGATGGTTAATTTTTTGTACAAATTCAAGTTTTTTTACTTAGTACAATGGTTGATTGCTAAATCCAAACAATTTTTAAGAAAACGTAAAATATATTTTTATGAAATAAACTTACACAACATATTTTTTTTATAAATAGCGTTAATCATACATAATTGATAATTAACTTAATCAACATCGGAATCGGAATCAGAATCATCATTCACTTCTTCTATATCATCTTCGGACACATACTCGTCATCAGGGTCATCCACAGGTAAATCGTCGTAATCTGCAACATCTTGAACAGTATGCGCTTCAACTCGCAACAATCCACTTGGTGCCACAAATTGGTTATATACATCATCTTGTAACGCTATTTGAGCAACTTCCGTTGTTTCACGAATCCCTCGAGGAATAACTTTCGTACAAGCCCACCAATCTTCAACTCCGATACGACAAACACGTGGATAAGGAATAAAACAGACTTGATCACAATGTCCTGGTAGTACGAACGGATCGTATTTCTCATATTGTCAGCGCGGTACGACATCAACAATACCAGACGGATGTTTGCGCATACCACGACCTTCTGTTGTGTCAAACCACCTGCATTTAAAAACCATGACCTTCAACCCAACAACACCATGGAACTCGATCATGATTATTTCTTCTATGAGTCCGTAATAATCTTCCTCCTTCGTTCCACGTACACATACACCATAGTTTTGAGTCCTTTTATCTTGTCCATGCCTATGTGTGTGGAAGTTGTATCCCCGCGTGTAATACATCGGCCAAGAAGTGTAGTTATACCTCGGACCTTGAACAAATTCCAGCATCCACAACGGAAATATATAGTCTGCGCTTGCATCATTTATCTACAAAAATATTGGTAATATTATAGTAGTTCATGCTTGTAATTTGTAGAATAACGATGATTTTGAAATAATATAACTTACATAATCTTTACACCATTCCGCAAAATGTTTTTCTTTCTCTCTTTCTAATGTGTCTGGAGCAATATCCGGGATGCTTCGTGTCATATACTCTTCAAACATCCTGTGTAAGAATTTAAGTTCTTAGTAAATCATAAATTCTTAGTAAATATTATTTATTCAATTAAGCAATTTTTATATTTTAAAAAACTATATAAAAATTAATATGTACCTCTCATAAGGTGCTAATTCGTCACAATTAAGCATCAAAAACGTCTGGAGCACAATGTAATATTTGTCTGTTAACCACCCATTTGTCGTCTTTCCACTAACCCGTCCTTCATGGTGGAACAAACTTGGGACATTTGGATAATCATAGCTAAATTGGATATCTCCAGGACTTTCAGATGAGTCTAGAACTTTTGGCTGTCCAAAATAATTAACTGTTGCATAAGAAATCTCTTCATTTACACATTATGCAACAATCGACCCCCCGATTTGTGCCTTGTATTTAACTTTATTTTTTAAATGGTACATGTATCTCTCAAACGGATACATCCACCTATACTGAACTGGACCACCCAATGCAGCTTCATCTGGAAGATGCACAGGAAGATGTTCCATAACATCAAAGAAAGATGGCGGAAATATCTTCTCCAAATTGCAAAGCTTCAGTGCAATATTTTCTTTCAAACCAGCAACATCTTCTATTCTCAAAGTCTTCGCTGAGATATCTCGGAAGAATAGTGCAATTTCTACACACATAGTTGTAGTTGTAGTAACTTAATATATTTATTAAATCAAGTAACTTAATATTTAAATATTTAAAATAAACCATAAAATACCTGAAATCACTTTGTAAACATTTTTTGGAAGGAGTTCCGCGAACGCAAATGGGAGGAGTCGCTGCATAATGACGTGACAGTCATGGCTTTTTAGACCCGATAGTTTCTAATTATTTTCGTCAACACATCGGGTAAACTTTGAGGCGTATCCATCAGGAAATTTAATGTCGTTTTTCAACCACATGAGGAATATTTTTTTTGCCTCGTTTGATAACCGGAAGATTGGCACAGGAGCCCTACAATCTCTAGTAAGCTCTAAATCTCGTCTTCTACATAACGCTGGTAGATCCATCCTTGATTTAATGTTATCTTTCGTCTTTCCCGGAACATTCAACACCGTGTTTAAGAGATTATCAAAGAAATTTTTCTCAATGTGCATGAAGTCAAGATTGTACCGCAGTAGAAGTTCTTCCCAGTATGGTAACTCCCAAAATATACTCTTCTTCACCCAATTATGATAATCTCCATACCCAGTAATAGTTCGAGCAGGCTTTTCGTGTCCGTTTCCTCCACAATCAACAGTTTTAGACACCCCTCGAATGCTGTTTATTCTTTCCCGTAAAATTTCCTCACCGGTCAACCATAGTGGCGGAGTATCCAACATTGCTTTGCCCCGTCTAAATGCTTTTAGATTTCGCCTGTAAGGATGATCTCCAGGCAAAAACATTCGATGGCAATTAAACCAACTATGTTTCCTTCCATTCGGCAACCAAAACGATTTTGTCTCATCTAGACAGTACGGACACGCTAAACGACCATGTGTCATCCATCTAGATAGCATTCCATATGCTGGAAAATCGCTGATTGTCAACATCAACGCAGCTCGCATCCTAAACTTTTCATTTCTCGATACATCATATGCATCCACCCCGTCCCTCCATAAAATTTGCAGCTCTTCGATTAATGGCTGCAAGTTAATATCTAGGCTTTCTTTGGATGCTTTGGACTGGGATCGAGTATCGATAGAAAGAAGTATACTCGTTTCATGCACATCCCAGGAGGCAAATTATAAGGAGTAACAATCACAGGCCAAACCGAATGTGCCTCTCCGTTCATGCTAATTGGATTAAATCCATCTGTTGATAAGCCTAGATAAATATTGCGACTTTCAGAAGCAAAGGTAGGATATACCTATTGAAAATGCTTCCACGCTGCTCCATCCGATGGGTGATGCATTTCTCCTTCAGGACACTGATGTTCGGCGTGCCATCGCATATGAGATGCTATCGTCTTTAATTGGTAAAGTCGTTTTAGCCGATCCGCAATTGGTAAATAAAACATTCTCTGCTTAGGTTTATTTTTTCCTCTACCATTGTTCGGGTGGTATCTGTCTTTCCCACAAAATCGACGATGCAATAGATCTCGATCATCCCCCTTCCAAAATAACATGCAATTATCCTCGCACACGTCAATCTTAAATGTTGGTAATCCCAGCGCTTTAGTCATCTTCTTCGTTTCGTAGTACGACGCATGAGCTTTATTTGGTTTGGGCAAACAATTTCTAAACGTTTGCGATAGCTCATCCACGCATGCTTCTGAAAAATTGTAATCGGTCTTCGATTTCATCATACATGATGCCACATACAATTGCGAAATTCCTTCATCACACCCGTCGTAAAGGGGCTGATTAGCTTCCTCAAACGCTTGAAAAACGCTATCATGGTATGGCTCCTCGTGGATTGTTTCTGGCATATTCTCTGGAATGTTGACTGCATCATCTTGTGCCATGTTTACATCTCCATCTGGAACATACTCGTAATTATCGACTGGATCTTGAATATTGGTACCACGAACATCCCATGTTTCATCTTCAACCGCCAAATCATTAACACCCGATGATTCGCCAATGCCATAGAAATTTTCTCCATGACTCGTCCAAACATAGTAATTCCCTTTAAATCCATATAAAAATAGATGTTTCGACACCGTTCGAGTGAAACGCGGCTTCACGTTTCTACACCGCGCACAAGGACAAAGTAAAGTACGCAGCTCCTGGTAAGATGGTTGATTACAAGCAAATGTAATAAACTCGTTAATCCCATTTATAAACTCATCTGAAACACAATTTCTCTCAGGACCTAGACGTCGATCCATCCACTCTCTTGATTGAAAAATATTCGACATTTTAAAGTTTTTTTCTCTTCTTTGAATTCTGATATGAGTGTAAAGGCGGAGTGATTTTATGAAAAATATAGCCACGAATTAGCCACGAATATTCCGTTGCTAAAAACAAATATATTCTTTTCCACGAGTTGTCCATCCATCAAACTCACGTCTCAGTCCGACGTGCGGTGGAAATATATTCGGTGTTAGCCACGGAATGTTCGTGGCAATTCGTGGCTACGTAGCCACGCATTAGCCACAATATTTTGTGTGGCTATATAGCCATGAAATCTGTGTGACTAAATCGTGTCTAACTTGCCACGTAAATATTTCGTGGGCAATTCGTGGCTAATTTGCCACGGATATACCACGAATCCTGCAAAATTCGTTCCGTGGCTATTGAGTGGCTTTTTCGTGGCTAATTATTAAAGCCACGAAATATTGGTGGGTTTTCCGTGGCTATAGACAGTATTTCTAGTAGTGAGGGTGTGTGTGTCGATCGACCCACGTATTTTGACTTGTGAGAAGTCGGGTTTTGGGCGTTATGTCGATCGACACGAGTGGAGTGTGTCGATTGACACGGGTTAAAATTGAACTGATAGGTTTGGTTTGTGATCGCTCGGTCTGGCGATTGGTTCAGGGAACCCTAGGGTTCCAGTATAAAAGCGTGGGTGACGCATTTTATCTCTCTTTTGGCCGAAAATCAGAAGAGATTGAGAGAGAAATAGAGTGTTCTTGAGAGGATTGAGTTTGTGGAGGAATCGTTGTGGATTTCAAGCTTGAAAGCTTGTGATTGTATTGAGAGGTTGTTAGAACGAGAAGGGATCATTGTTGTGGTTGATTTCGGGCCTGGAAGGACGGAATCATAGGTTGGTTCGTGGCTGTTCTTCGTGTTCTTCCTCTTTTGAATTATTTTCGAGGTGAGTTTGTGACCGTAGGTTTATCTGGGTAAAAGAATCGATAGAATACGTTTTATTGCGGTTGTGTGGATTGGATTATGTGTGTTAGTTGATGAAATCGTGCAGGAGATCGATGTATCGCATTAGGGTTCGAGCCGTGAGAGGACATGCTTATTCCATGTGTATGCGATGTCGTGTCAATCGACACACTTGTTGTGTGTCGATCGACACAAGTGCATCGTGTCGATCGACACCATGGTGGTGTGTCGATCGACACAAATGCAGTCTGTCGATCGACACCTAGTGGTTGTGTCGATCGACACAGTGCTCCTGAACTGGTTCATGTTTGATTATTCGTGTATGCTTATTGTATGCTCCTTCTGGTATTGTATCTTTTGCTTATGCATGTGTGTATAGCCTGTAAACGGGAGGACCGTCTCACTGAGTATTTGTGATAATACTCACGCATCTCTTTTTGCTATGTGATGCAGGTAAAGAGAAATTGTGATCGTGGAATCATGGCCGGGAAGAGGAGATGATCTAGAGTTTCGTTTTCGTGGTCTTAAGTTAGAATTGCTAGGATGTAGTAATTCTGGAACCACTGTTTTATTGTTATTCGAATGGAATTTGGATCTCGGTTGATTGGTTTGTTGGTTATTGATTTGGTTTATTGAATTGAACTGGTTAGGATTCAGTAGAGTATGATATCTATTGAATTTGTTTAATTGTTTGTTGAATTCCGCATGTTGAGGTTCGACCGTTGAAGATTATTATTTGTGATAATGATAATCCGGGTCTTTAGTTAGAAATTTTTTAAATTTTTCGAGATGGGTTGTTTCAAAGGTTGTTGCGACCGGTGCTACCACTAACCTTACAATGTGTAATAAGGGTGAAGCGGAAGGTGGTTGCAGAACCAAACATTCATCTGAAGTCGAAACCGATCTTTTTATTGGATTACCCGTGACTCGGATATAACATATATAGTTCACATGTCCCTAATAGTTTATTACTTCGATTCGATGTTTTAATACTAATGATTCCATAACCTGTTTACTTCTGAGTGCTTTTCATCATCTATATATATATATGTGTGTATAAACTGGAAATAATTTGACATGTATGAGTTGTCACTTTTAGTTTTTCTTTTGGAATAATGTGACAATTTGCAGATGAAGAGCCATTAAGATGGTAAGAAAAAAGTGAGATTGTATCTTTGCATATCGAGAGTCGAGACTCATTTAAATGGTAAGCGAAAAGTGAGATACAAAACACATGGCTGTCGGGAAATGTTTATCTTATAATGGCTCATAATACGACAAGTCCAACAAACATAACTTCAGTTGTTGTCGTTTTCAATTTGATCCCTCTAGTAAATAAGGCCAATCTGGTGTCGTTTTAAACATTTTAGTTCTCAAGAGGATAGTAGTTTTATGAAATTAGAAGTGTTGGTTTTTGACTTTTAGTTATAAAAAAAAAAGGAAATGTTCACAAATTCGAAAAAGGAAATGTTTGGGCATGATTTAACATTTAAGCCCAATAAAAATATAATGTGACCGACTTACATTACAATACAACGATCACTAAATATCCTTTCAAAATAGATATTACCGATTTAGAATTTTTTCCTCCAAAAGGCCACCATCGCCGCTAGGTTAAACTTGTTAGGGTTCGTGTATCAATTATTATACGCGATTCTTTGAAGCGGTGTTTTTTTTTTTTGGTTCGAGATTGTTTTTCACTTGTGATTGTGTTTTCTCTTTTCGGATTTCTCGAACCTCGTTTTTTTCTTTCAAAGTTTCGATTTAATTGTTGGTTACGCTAATCCAGTTTCATTCTTAAGTCGTGTTTTTGAATCTTAGGGTTCTTCGATTTGACCTTTGTTGTTTCAGATTAGGGTTTCTATTTATTCAAGATTTTGATTTGGATCTTTATTTTCTTCGATTTGAGGGGTTTGATCTTTATTTTCTTCGATTTGAGGGGTTTTACTTTCGTTTCTTAAAGTCAAAATCTCCTCTCTTCAATCAGAGTTTCGATTAGTTATCAATTTTTAAAACCGAAAATCCCTCTTTTCTCGCTGTTCTCATTACATCTTGAGGTTTTACTTTGAAAGTTTTGTTTCTCTTACAAGAATTTCAATTTAGGGTTTCTGTTTATGTCCGATTTTCAAAACCAAAAGCCCTCTTTTGGATCAACGTTTCTTGGATCCTTGCGTTTCTAATTTCGCGTTTGTTGGTGTGTTTTCTTGTTAACCTACGAACGAATCGACACACTTTCTTTAAAACTTTTGTTTTGTTTTCTTGATTCTCTTGAGATTTATGGTTTTGGTATTGTTTTTTTTTTGAAGTTTTTTTCTTTTATTCAAACTCAAAAGAAAGGGACGACACATCATATGGTTGTTGTATGTCTGGTTTCTAAGTTGGGAAAATTTGTCCCGATGTTGCCTAACACAAGCAAGATATGCTTGAAACGGAGATAATGTTCTTAAATAAGACTTGTCAAAATTGTGTCCGGAATTACTCTATCTTGCTGAGCTGGGACAGCTTGATATATAAACTTCAAAATCTGCAAAGTTCAGCCTTTTAACAAGGTTGTATCGTATCTAGTGATGTCCCAAGATTCAATTCTCTGCTTAAAACTCTAAATCTAGCTATGTTGGACAGTATGATATAAAATTCAAAATGTCTGCTTATTGATGGAGGAATAAAAGTCCTTTAATAAAGGCTTGTATGTTCGGAAATTGGGATATTTAGATAAGTTAATTGCTTGTCTAAGATTATCTTGTTGAGCTTGGGAAGCACTAGGTCTGTGAGATAAGGCTAACACTTCAATTATTTGTTTAAGATTATCTTGCTGGATTGGGACAGCTTGATGTGAACTTCAATTTCTGCAAAGATCTGTCTTTTACAAGGCTTGTATCTAATGACATCACATGATTGGGAAAAATTCAATTCTCTGCTTGGATGTACGGAGATTGGAATATTTCAGTAATCTGCTTGCTCAACGATGTCTTCATTATATTGCTAGAGGAAAAAGTCTACTATGCATATATTGATAAAAAGTCTACTTTTATTAGGCTTGTCTAACGATTTCCGAGATCGGAAAAGTTCATTTGTCTGCTAAAAACCTCTTATGTCATGTTGAGCTGGGCAACATGATGTATTCAACATTCTGCTAATCGATGAGGAGTAAATGCTCTTTGTTTCTCTGATGGAGGAGAACTTCAATTGTCTGATGGGAGAATAGTCTTTAATAAGGCTTGTTGAATGATGTCTTGAGATTGGGAAACTCAAATATATATTGGTGGTGACGTCCCAAGATTGCAAACTTCAAGTTTCTGCATACACTATTTAAACACTAACTCCTCTCTAAATGATTGTTCTTTTGGGAAATTCAACTCTCTGCTTAAACACTATATCTTACTCAGGTAGGACAACATTATAGTGGTCAATATTCTGCAGTTTGATGGAAGAATAAATGTCCTTGAATAAGGCTTCTCTAATAAGTCTGGTGGCTAATTCATTTGGTCTGCGTAAATTATTTGTCTTGCAAGCCTAAAACATCACTACAAATGAGATGGATAAAATTCAGTGATGTCACACAATCTCTGAAATTCAAGTTTCTGCAAAAGTATAAATCTTGCTAGGCTGGGATAGAAGATACGACATTCAAAGATGTCCTGAGAATGACCAAAAATTCAATATTCTGCATAAACTTCATAAGACTGCTTAAGATTCGCTATGTCGAATTATGTCTGCATAGACTAAAATGGTAGGGAAACATCGATAAATTCAAGTTTTTGCTAAGGCCTTTTCAAAGGCTTTCTGGAATTATGTTCATAGATTAGGAAATTCAACCTTCTGCATATCTTGCTGGGCTGGGAGAGCGTCATATCATTTGCTTAAATTTGACTACTTGTCTAATTATGTCCCAACATTGGGAAGTTCAAGTTTCTGTAAAAACTCTAACTTTTTGATCATCCAATCCCCTAAAATTATCTGTTGGGAGTTTATGAATAAGAATGAAATCCACAAGCTTGATGTATAGAGAGTATTCAAACTTCTACATTATATACAAGAAAAATCTGGCATCTCAGGGTGCAGGTATGTATTTCATCTCTAACTATATTGTACTCTTTTGAGTAGTTGCTTATTAATTTATGTACTTTAAACCAGCGTAATGTTGAATTTAAGCTTTGGTCTACAGCAATAATGGTAATGTCATTTTTTTTCTATTTACATACACATGTTAGATCATTGAAGAATATTTATCAATCTTTGTTTGTGTCATTCTGTTCTAATTACATATTTTTGGTGATTGATTCTTATTCTGCATTTTAGCCTTATCTTTTCTTTCTCGCTCTCTCTACATTGCTTATTAATTTATGTGCGTTGACCAGCGCAATGTTGAATTTTAGCTTTGGTCTATAGGAATAATGGTAAATTCAGTTTTTTCTATTTACATATACATGCTACATCATTCAAGAATATATTAATCTTTGTTTGTCTCATTCTATTCTAATTACATATTTTTGGTGATTGATTCTTCTGTTCTAATTACATATTTTTTGTGATTGATTCTTATTCCGCATGTTAGCCATATCTTTTCTCTCTCGCTCTCTCTACCTTGATTTCAAGTATTTAGTGTTATTGGTTGCATTTGAATTGCTCTGGTGGTAAGAGTTGTTGTGGTCGAGTATCTAATCCTTTATATGAAACTTCTAATTTTTGTGGCGACTTCTCGTTTACAAAAGAATAAGATTCTTCTCTGTTTCTATCTCAGCCATTTTTGCACTTCGAAAAGAGAGTTCAGGTACATCCTTCCTTGGAGCTTTCTTCACCCATGTCTTTGGTACCACTTGTAAAATCGAAGTTCAGTCATGACTTTAAACCAAGTTATGATTTTGACCACTAAAATTTTCCTTTGGTGGATTTTGTTATTCAGTTAAAAGGTAATGAAACTGAAAAGTTGTGATATTTGGTGGTAATAAGTTCAAATGTAGCTAAAGGTTCAATATCCTATAAGATTTTTCTTTGTCTCCATCTCAGCAATTTTCGCGCTCATAAACAAAAGGTTTTTGATAATTTAGCGAATTTTTTTTGGTTTGGCAATCGTTTTTCAAAAACATAGGTTTCAATCCTTCTTTTTGTTATTTTTGATATGCTTTCCTTCAACTATAAGAAAAATTTAAAACAAATTGGTGTAGTTTTGTTCATTTTGATTTACAAATATTGTTTTTTTGGGTTCGAAACTAAACCAAATTGGGTATAGATTATTGGTTTGAACCACAAAGATGAGAGAGAACATAATAATAACATACTAATTTTTATTCGAAATAGTTTACATCAAAATTATACAAACAAAAATTCTGAGATAATAACAGAAAAAGGAGGTGGTTTTTGATATAGCTAAAATATTTATCTAAACCTATTCATGCCCTAAAAGACAACAAAAGCATAAGATAACAGAAGCATCAAAACATAAACCGGCATGGAAGAGGAACCATAAGTCGCCGCCGCTCCGGTTGTACCGCCCCCGGCCCCTCCTCCTCCTTGGCCGCCGCCACTGCCTTCTCCTCCGCCAATAGTACCGTAAGGATAAGGAGGAGTAAAAAAGTATGGATACGGAGGAGAATACGACGTGGAAGGTGGTGGTTGGTTGCAACAGCCAGTCGAAGGAACGGGAGGGCAATGAGAACGCGGCGGTGGAGGCGGTGAAGACGGTGAAGGTGGTGGAGGAGGATTACCATAAGGAGAGTAGCCTGTAGAGGAAGGCGGTTGAGGCGGTTGGTTACATGGGTAAGGCGTGCAAAGACCAGTGTTTGAATCTAAAGCTAAGTTTAGATTGACAAAGTTGAGGAGTAATAAGTAGAAGGTAACAGAGAGAGAAGCAGAAGCATGAAGAGACAACATGATTGATGACTTAGAGAAATGAGTTTGGTATTTTGGTCTCTAATGAAGATATTGGTTTGAGTCTTTGAGACTTGTAATAAAAAGACATGATTTTTTTTCCTGAGTTTCGTATTATCTGCCGCATGGCATAACACATGTCGTAAGTGTTGGAGAATTTCAGAAGAAAACGTTTGTGTCTTTTCAATGGATGTAGACAAAACGTTGTCATGTTACTTATGTAATGACAAATTAGAAAGGATATTATGACTGGAATTTATATAGCGGTACCAAACTCATCTAAAATTTCTTAAAGAAGATGCATGTGTATGGGTAGCCTGAGTTTCAGGATGAGTGGACAGTTTCAATCTTTTGTTTAGGAAAGATGATGAAGAACAATGGATTGTTAAGTAATCAATAGAGACGCCCTACTTTACGTTGAAGATAGCTCTTATGTTGTCCTTTTTTCGTAAACAAACTTGGGTTTAATGATCCATATATGCATGACCAAATCTGAGGCAAAAAGGCATTTTTGATACAACTATATATAATCATAATAATATTTATCTCTATAATAATTTCATTGAAAACGATTCAAAAAGTACTAATGTAAAATTATGTGTGACATATAGGTTAATTTTAATAAATAATTTGATAGTACTAATGTGGTGCTTTCTAAATACCGTATGATGATGTTCAAGTCAGAAGGAGGTTTAGAAAAGTTTCAGCTTAATGAGCAATTTTTTGAAATTAAGTTACATCATATATGCGATTGTTCTTAAGTTTCATACGTTTAAACTATTGTCAAGTGTTTTATAATGTTGGTTAAGAATCAATGTGTTTTGGAAATGTTATGGATCCTCTTTTGCGAGGTGTCGAATGAGATATTTATATAGTACTTACACAAGTATATGGATTCGAATACGGGGTTACCGAGTTATGTGATGACGAAATGCAAAATCTCTTCTCTAGTTTAGTGATATAATTTTGTGCTAGCTTGACCCGTAAACGAGTTTTTGGTAAATCTTTTAATGGCTTAAAAATTTACGTGTCATATCGTAATTCGTCGATATCTAGTAAACAACCATTATATTCACATAAGGTTTTGTAAATATATCAAAGTTTTCATACATTTGTAAATAGTGATGGGTAGTGTATATCTACAATTTTTCGCATTTTTACTAGATTTTTTTCATCTGTTAAAATCCGTAATTCATTTTTCTAAAATCGTCAAATATAACACAATATTTAAAGTGCAGTTAAGAAAACGCAATAATAAAAATACTCAGAAGTCAATATATTCACATCATCACATGCATGAAATTGCGAAAAAAAGAACTCCTCATCATCTCATTTACTGAATGCACTGAAAAATACCCAACACATTTCACCAATAAATGGGTTAAAGTGGACCAATCTATCATCAAACCTAGTTTGACATTTTGAGTCTTTGATTATATTTCTGGTAATCTAATGTGCACCAAACCAAACTCAAATCTAAAATCAAAGGACTTGGAAATATGTACCAAACTGAACTGAAACTGGTTGAGTTTTAAACCGGCTCGGTAGAACCAGATTTTAATCTGATATAAACTCTGGTATCAGCATATTTATACATCAGAGGGTCAACATAGATCAATCTAATCGAGACAATCCATCATGGTTTAGTGTTTTACAAATTGTTTTATATACTACCCATTTGATCAAAATCAAATAGCTAATCTAGACAAACCCAACATGGTTCAATCTTCAATTCTGCAAAGACAGGCTGTTATTAAAATTGCATAACTGAAGATAAATATGAGGAAATCATAAAATACCATAAAAGCAAGTTTTTACCATAATTTTTTTTTCTTTTTGAAACACCAGTAAATTTTAATTTAGAAAGAGTTTAGTATTTTTTAAAAAATAAAAGTTTAGTAAATAAATATTCAAAAATTATTGGGAAATTTGCTAAATTGACTCGGTTTGAAATTGAGAATGTCCCAATAACCTTTATACTCATATCTCTTTGTCCCAATAACCTTTGTATTTTCTAAATCCCAATTTTATCCTTCAATATTAGTAAAAAAGAATTTTGTAAAGTATTTTTTTATTGTGACAAATTTTTTTTTTAATATTATATTAAATTATAAAACGGATTTAAAAAAAAAATATTTGTTTATTATATTAAATTAGAAAACGAAATTAAGATAAAAGGAAACACAAAATACATATATATTAAATCAAAAAAAAATGCAAAGTCGATAATCTAAAAATACATATCTCTTCTTCGTGAACTCTCTTCTTCGCCATATGAATCAAACTAAATCATTATATTCATATAGATTTTCCATTATATTCATTAAAATTTTAATGTACTTGAAAAACATTTTACAAAAAAAAAACAATTGTTTTTAACGTAAAAAAATACTTTTGGTAACAAAAAAACGAAAAAAATAGATTTTTAGAAAGTAAATATCAAATACAATATTTTTTGGAAAGTAAATAATTAGTGGTCTTAAATTTAGGGGATTATAACTAAATTTAGTAGAATTTCCTTTCTACCATTTGGTAGAAGATAGAGAAAGCGGTAGAAAGAAGGGGTAGAATATGTATTCTGTCTATGGTAGAACACAGAGTTATTGGTAGAAATAGTATTCTGCGTTTGGTAGAACTGAAGCAAATCGTAGAATGTGCAATCTGCTGTAGGTAGAACTTCAACAAACCGTAGAATACGTCCTTCTACCACTGGTAGATTTATACCAATTCGCAAAATACCTAATCTACTAGTAGATTCGACTATGGTAGATGGAAAAATAAATAATTATCTGGCATGAATTTTTTTCCCAAAATATAAACATGAATCCATATGCCTTGTATATTACTTTTTTGTATTTTTCATATTTTATAGAATTATAAAAACTATTTATTTGTAATTTCGAATATTAATCAAAGGGTAATTTTAGAAAAAGTTGGTAAATTAAAAACAAAGGTTATTGGGACATTCCTAATTTCAAACTGAGTCAATTTAGCAAATTTCCCAAAATTATTTAGTAATTCTTCATAAACCTAAATTTTGTGATATGTTTTTTGGATTTTTACTATTATAAATAAATAAATATGGTTATTTTAAGAATTTTCAAAATTTCCATATTACAATAACAATTTTTTTTAAAACGAATATTTATTCTTCTTAAACTCACAGTCCAAGTCTATAAGAGATCCCCTCTGCTTTTATATACATCGAGAATTGGGCAGGGAAGGTGTTCTTGTCCAAAATCTTTCTAGAAACCAAATGTCTTTAGGTTACGCAGAAAAATTGTCCTTCATCGAAGATGTTGGTCAAGTCGGCATGGCCGAATTCTTCGACCCATCTCATGTTCTACAATGCAAGGTCTCTCTCTCTCTCTCTGGGGTTTCTATTTTTGCTTCCTGGGGTTTCGTGGGTTTACTCGATTTTTCTCCAGATTCTATGTATTTTACACGGTGTTTTGATTGTTGTTTTCGGTATTGATCGCATAGAAGCCTAGATTTTGGTTTCGGAAACAGTTGATTTGATCCTTCGTGTGTTCTGTCTTAGTGTTTGATTAGGATCGCAGGTTCATATTACGCTTTATCTTTGTCTTTTAAAACATCGCTAGGGTTATCAAAGAGTTAGATAATGACTACTTAATTTATTCATTACATATGGTTTAGGGTTTTACAGTACATGTTTTTGGTCTTGCATTGTGTTAATTGAAAAATGGAATTGGGTTAATAACAAGCCATTTAAGATGAGCTAGGTCAAAATGTGGTTAATTTGTATTTACCGGTTATGCGAATTCCGTTGTCTGAAATCAGATTTGTATGGAGAATTTGACTGTTTGTGTATTGTAAGTACCTCTTCTTTATTCATCATTGGAATGTGAGGTCTGATATTGGATTTGGTTGCTAGATCTTGCTTAAACTTTGGTGTTTTATCGTCTGTTCCACTATTGTGCTTGTCTGATTTTTTTTTTTTGTTGGAACTGCAGATCGAAGAACTTGCTAAGATGATTCAAAAGGTTTGAATCTGTGCCCTCTTTCATGTTCTTCTTGGTGCTTTTTTGCATAATCTTTTGGTTTCCTGTCGTTATTTCAGTATCTTCAAGAAGCTCATTTATGTTTGCAGAGTAAGCATCTAGTAGTCTTTACAGGTGCAGGCATTTCAACTTCGTGTGGTATACCTGATTTCCGAGGCCCCAAAGGAATTTGGACGTTACAGGTCAGTTCTGTTTTCTCTTACTATCTGGCTGGAGTGGTTTGATTTTGAGCTTTGTCATTGATTGGCCTGTATGTCCGTTTGTTATCATCATTGCTTCAACTGATTTCCTTGGATTGTATGGCTATATACATGTCTTTTTTCAAAGCATCATCTCCAGTAACTTAACACACGTGATCCATGTTTATTGGTTTCAGCGAGAGGGCAAAGATTTACCCAAAGCATCTCTACCATTTCATCGTGCAATGCCTAGCATGACCCATATGGCATTGGTTGAATTAGAAAGAGCTGGCATTTTGAAATTTGTCATCAGTCAGGTAATCCTTTTTATTCCCTACAGCTTTGCCATTTGTTCTTCTTCTTCACTTTCTTTTCTGCCTTAGTTAATGAACGGAACATGCTTGATCACTAATAGGATCTTGTTTCCATGTTTGCATCTCTAATTTCACTGTATATGCTTCTTCATTAATTATCAGAACGTGGACGGCTTACATCTTCGATCTGGAATACCAAGAGAGAAGCTTTCTGAACTGCATGGAGACTCTTTTATGGAGATGTGCCCATCATGTGGAGCAGAGTATGTTATTTGCCTCGCTCTTACACTTTGATCCCTTTTGATGAGAAATGTCAAAATCTAATCCCTATGGTCATTGGACCATATATGGTAACAACCTTTCTTGAATTTTTGAAGGTACCTGCGTGATTTCGAAGTGGAAACTATTGGATTAAAAGAGACATCAAGAAAGTGCTCTACTGAAAAGTGTGGAGCTAAACTTAAAGATACAGTCTTAGATTGGGAGGTGAATTTTCTTTGCTGTTCTAATACAAATGCTTTGTCCTTGGCGATGGTCCTCAATCTTGGAATTAGTTCTGATGCCCGTCCACCGGTTTTACTTTTTAATCATGTAGTTTTAAGACTTTTAAATATGTAAAACTGAATCTCTGTGTCTCTTATGCTTCTTCCTTTCCTTGGCAGGATGCTTTGCCTCCAAAAGAGATTGATCCTGCAGAGAAACACTGCAAAATGGCTGATCTTGTACTCTGTTTGGGTACCAGGTAATTAATGATTCATAAGAACTCTTGTGTTTGAATCTCTTAACACTCATAATCATTTAGCCCAAGTAACTAAACTCTCATGTATTGTATAGAATCTTTTAACACTCCTGATCATTTGGCCAAGTAACTAAACTCCCTAATCTGGATTATCTTGTGTTTTGCTTGTGTCATGAGCCTAAGTCTTTTTTGCAGTTTGCAGATAACCCCTGCTTGCAATTTGCCTCTAAAGTGTCTCAGGGGTGGAGGCAAGATCGTGATTGTTAATCTTCAGGTAAATTATCGCTTTATTCATCTGCACGAGTTCTTATAAGCGTCAATAAATGATTGATCATATGAATTTTGTGCGTTCTCTGGACAGTACTCTCTGTATACTACAACCCTTGATATTTTCTTTGAAATATATATTGAAGAATGTGTTTTCAGGACTGTAGTTTTTCATTGGGTATCGTTCACTGATTATATTCGTCTTTGCAGAAAACCCCAAAGGACAAGAAAGCAAACGTAGTGATTCATGGTTTCGTTGATAAGGTAGGACTGCCCTTTTGATGCTTTTTAAAATTGTGGGCAAAACCTATGTGATGTATAGCAGATTACCCTTAGGAATGTGCCCAAATTGAGTCTTACAGACTTCTTCCTTCATTATTCTGATGTGCAGGTGGTTGCAGGGGTCATGGAATCTCTCAACATGCAGATTCCTCCATATGTCAGGATTGATCTTTTCCAGATAATCCTAACTCGATCCTTAAGCGGAGGTAGTGGCTATGGATTTTGATGCTGAATCTTACTGTAATTTGCTTCATAGCTCTCACTCACAAGTTATCATTTCGGTTACAGATCAGAGGTTCATTAACTGGACCCTTCGTGTTGCAAGTGTTCATGGACTGACTTCTCAGTTACCATTTATCGAATCAATCGAGGTAATCTCTAGAAAGCTACTATATCTTTGTAAACCAACACCAAAATGAGATTGTGTGAGCGTTTCTGATACTTTTCATTTGCGAACCAGATTTCTTTCTCGGATAACCAGAAATACAAAGACGCAGTTCTCGATAAGCAGCCATTTTTTATGAAAAGGTAACAAACACCTTTCCTAAGAATTAATTTCTTCTCCTATTTCTCGTTCTTATATATATAATTAATTCTCTTTGTTATCTTTCATACAGGAGAACCACTCGAAATGAAACATTTGATATATTCTTGACAGTTAACTACAGTGACGGTTGTGACTGTCTCCCCACCAAACTTAACATTCCCTTTGAATTTGAGGTTAACCAAGACTAGTACTATCGATAAAGCTCTTTGTTATCTTGACTTATGGGCAATTTTTTCACAACATTTTCAAACAACCAATGTAGGTTTCAATGGAAGAGCATGGAGAGATTATTGACAAGGAGGCTGTGATACAAAGCCTGAGTGAAAAAGCGATTGAAGAATCCAGTTGCGGGCAAAGTGGTGTGGTTGAGAGAAGAACGGTTTCTGAACCGAGAAGTGAAGCCATTGTGTATGCGATTGTGACCAATCTCAGGACTTTCCATTGTCAACAATCTCTGCTTGCTAATGGAGACCTCAAATGGAAGCTGGAAGGTTCTGGAACGTCCCGTAAACGTTCTGGGACCGGCAAGCGAAAATCAAGGGCATAGGAAGAAGAAGAAAGAAAGCTCTCTTCTTGTTGTATATAAACAACCACTAGTCTAACCGGAAATTGGGAATATGGAAGTTAATGGCGTTTTGAGGGCTGAGTGAATTTTGTGTTTTTTACCACACTCGGTTCCCTTTAAAAAGTAGTGGAGGACAAGTACGTAACTAAAGATGAGATTTGTAGGATATAATTAAGAAGAATATCGTCTTCTGTTTAGTCCATTTTATATACGAAAATCGGTCAGGACAAAATTTTGGTTTGTTCCATTTAGTTTGCCATATTTGTGGCCTGATTAAAATTTCTGATCCCACGTACATTTGTATCCACAAAGGTTGTTACCATTATCTCTTTTACCTCTCTTCTCTTCCACCTGAAGATTTGTCTTGCGGATATTTTGTTCATTCAAAATGTGCTTGAGACAAAAAGGTGTGGGATGGAAAAGATCTTGATGGTCTACCAGAAGAGAAGAAAATGATATGATAGACGATGGTGAGCCGTTGGAGAGGATAGCTGATGGATACATAGTCACAATCTGCGACTTGAGATCAGTAGTGCTTATGACGAAAACAAGTATTGTCGAGGGTGTGGCCTTCCAATCTACCAAGGCCAATTATGGAATGCGATTACATCCTCCATGAAACGACATCCCTTACATCCACACCCACTTACACTCAAGGTTGCTGGTAATAGTAACAAAGGTACATTCAAATGTGGCGCATGCCGTCATCAAGGTACTGGCTTCTTCTATGAGTTTGTAACCTTCCAACTGGACGTACGCTGTGCCTCGATCACCGAACCATCTCCCGACTAATTTGCCATGAATGTCGGCGCCGTTGTCCGTTCCCAATATTTTACAAAGATACAGAAAAAATATTTTCTTCTTGGAATTGTATACCCAGCTACTTGTATTACTGAGTATCCAACTCAGTTTTCCGCTCTGTTGTTTTTGTTAATTTTCATTGTAAGATGTCTGAAAAAATGTTGTATGTCTTTTGCTTTTCGATAACCCCTTAAAAAGGAAAATTAAGAATAGCTAGGATAACCTGAAACACATTTCTTTACCTGAATTTCTGGGAATTCTGAAAATAAAAGAGGAGAGTCCACTTCTAGATGACCCAATCTTTTGTTTGAAACACAGCCGGAAACAATGTCAATTCCCCTGAATCCTCAAGATCAAGTCTTGGGCAATTCATGATTAGTCCACATAACTCTATCTCATTCAAATACAAAGATCTCTTACCAAGTTCAGATGCCTATTTACAGAGCTCCAATTATGGATCCATCCTCCTCCCATAAGTTCTCATTCACCCAGTCAACCCCAATTCACATAGAATTCGGTATCTCTGAGACCTTAACCACTTCAACATTCATATTCCCCATCAAGATACTCGAGCTACAATCGATAATCTTTTATACTGAAACGGTTTGTTCAGTCCCAAATCATCATAGGCCTGAATCTTGGAAGCTAAAATCCCTCTTTCACAACAAAAAAAAATCAAGTTATAACTTTTGCCCGTAGCTCAGGAAAAGTTGAAGTTGACAATCCTCGCAATAATGGTTTCACTAATAGAGACAACCTGACATGAGAAAATGAAAATCATTTTTGAGTGTCAATGAAATGTTCTCTTAGGGAAGTCAGAAACTCAAGGATCCCTAAAACAATCCATTCCACAAATTTTCTTAAGTCCCAACATGCTTCTTAAAATAAGCAGCTTATAAGAAACATTTGAGTTTTGAAAGCCTGATAATAAACAACTAAGTACTCCAGCAAAATAGATCGTCAGACGATCGTATATCTTTTATACAATAAAGAATAAGTAAACCACAAAAAAAATCTTAGATTTGTTACAATTGAAGGATACTAAAATGCAATATAAGAAACGCTTGAGCAACCACAGACTTATCAAAAACCAATATATGAAAGAGCGGAGTGTGTGTAGAATCAAAGAGAAACCAAGCAGGCCGCATTTTCGAAATTGTGCTTTAAGAGACTATATATGGCCTAGGGAGATAATAACACTGTTTTACCTGCTCAAGTATCCAAAAACTAGGAATGCAGACAGATTGACCGAGCCATGGACGAGCATGACATCTTATCTGCTCCAACTCTGATACTCGTAATAATGATAATCTAATTTAGTCCCATAATTTTCCGCCAACACTAATTTCCTCAAGGTCCCCAACGCGAAGCCATAAATATTACACACTGATGTGAACATTGGTTTGGGGAACTCCATCATACTTGTTGCTCAGTGAATCCTGCAGCTTGATGCCTTGGTGGGTATGTATCCTTGTTAATCTTGACCACAAAGAATCAAGGAAACTAGTTGTTCTACTCGTAAAGTATTTGTTTCTTCAAATCCTCCCAATGTTTAGGCCCATCGGGGTGGCGGTTTACATAGTGAGTCACAAAATGTTGGTCTGAGCACACAAGTAAACTGCTAATTGCCTTTACTTTGCCTTTCAGACACGGAATCATCCCTAATCTTAGCTTCATCCGTCGTAGAGTAAACACCAGACACGAAGGGAAAGCCACAAAGGTCGAAAGCGGATAACCTAGTTCCTTGACAATGTAGTTAACCTTTGCTTCAAGGAGATCAGATGCTTGGCATAGGATCTGAGGGAATGCATTCACCATATATCTGACATCCTTCTCGTTTAGACCCAAACTCACAAGGAAATCAAATCTTTGTTGGAGTTCTGATCCTCTGCCACGGAATTTCTTGACAGCTCTCTCCATCTCCTTTGAGTTTTCCTCATATCCGAGGTTCAACAAGAACTGTATCTTCATTAATCTCGATGTTTCCTCTTCCTCGGTACTAGGTAGTGGCTTGACCCTTAAACCCATAGTCCATTTTTTCAACTCCTCTGGGTTTTCTTGGATAATTTGACAAAGCCGACTAGTCCCAACATTCAATCTAGAAAGTAAGGTTTTGGTTTTCTTCAAAGGACATGCACCAATCCAAGACGAGTGAGAACGAAAAATCTTACTGATCTCATCACACTCCATCTTGATCTGGTTCAGGAACAAGAAGCAATGCCTTATATTCAAAACGCATCTCTTTACCTGAATTTCCGGGAACTTATAGAAAAACGACCAGAGTTCACTTCTAGATGACCCAAGCTTCGTTTGAAACCCAGCTAGAAGCAATGTCCATTCCCCTGAATCCTCAAAAACAAGTCTTGGGCATCTCATGACTAATCCACGTAGCTCATTCTCATCGAAACAGAGATCTCTAAGCAAGCTTAGAACCCTATGCATCGAACTCCAGTCATAGCATTCCTCCTTCTCTGACAAATTCTCATCTACCCAATCAACCCCAATCCCCATGGATTTCAAAATCTCTAAAACCTTAGGCACTTCAACATTCATATTCCCAATCAGTATACTCGGGCTACAAATGATAATTTTCGACACAAACGATTTCGTCAATCCCAAATCCTCAAAAGCATGAATCTTGGAAGCTAAAACCCCGGTCTCATACCCGAAAACTTCCTTAGCTTCCCTAAAGATCTTCCCCATCTGCTTGAGGCCAATTCCATAGATCCAAAAAGTATTGTAATTCTCAAGCAAAAAAGCATCTTCATTCAAAAACATCTTATCACTGGGAAGCAGATGACTATACTCTGATGGTTTCAAACCTAAACTCTCGAAAAAAGGCTCAAATTCGTTTATGGGATGAAACCATAGAAACCTCGTGATCGAGCGAGCGATATCAGCATCATCATCAGCATCACATTCTAACTTCTCTATAAGACTATCATTGAAAAGAGTAGCGTTCTTGCTCATACTCTCTGCGACCAGAAACTGTAATCCCCTTGTGATATAGAAGTAATCCAACATCGCAACCTGAGCCAGTTTCCGATTCTCAATTTGGTTTCTAACACTCAATTTCTCGCCGGCACGAACGGTGGTAAAACTCTTAGGATTTAAGGTAAAACGACGGTGAAACCCAGTTCCCGGAATCTGCGATTTAATCTGAGTTTCTAGAGAAATTTGATATACCCATTTGAGAAGAGAGATGAATCTAGGGTTTCGCATAAGAGACATTACCTCTTCTTCTCAAGTTGTCGCAGTTCCTTGCTCCGACGAGAGAAAAACGGAATTGACATGAGAGAGTGTTTTCGATTTCTCTTTTTATTATACAGAGTTTTACATTCTAAAATTTCTCTCTTTTATTTCTTTCTTCAGCTTGTTGTAGCTTCGTATATGATACATAAATCTTCAAATTCCAGTCAAACAAATATATGTCATCTGATTATTTTGATCTGATGAAGTAATAATCCCCTCAGCTTTTATCAGTGTAAAGTTGATGTTGTTTGATATGATCTATAACCCCATCTTCAGTCAAGTACTTAACCGATAATCCTCGCGAAATGCATTCCCTAAAAGAAGCAGAGGAATGAGCAAAAGAAGCCATTTTTTTTAGTGTAATGGAATGTTCTTGAGTTGAGGAGAAGAGACCTCACACTACCTTAATCTACTCGAGCTGATCTGATTAGGAACAAAATTGTCGACGATTCTGATGTTATCCTACAAAAGAAAACGTATTAGACCGACTTGACTGATTGATGCAGTGGAATAAAGGAAAAAGTCGGTAATACTTACCCGGGTTTCGTTTAAGATTTCATCACCAGAGATCATATTTTCAACATCTTGTCCTTCTCTACGGATGCACACAATGCCATAGTCTTCGCAAATAGTTTTTACCTTAAAAACCCCAATATTGAAAGAAGAGCATAACTGTGAGTAGAACCGATAAAACAAATCTCGGTTAATATACCGATGCTGCCTTGGTTATTATACTGCCCTGGTTTACCTGTTCAGGGATCCAAACACCAGGAGTGCAGAAAGATTGCAGTAAGTCCGAGCCGCACAATAGCATGACTTTGAGAGATCCTAGCATTAGAAACCACATACAAAAAATTTGAGTTTTTCATTTGCATAGTAATGTATGATGAAGCATAGCAATCTTAGCTGAGACGATCCAGCAAAAACCCAAAAACACAAGTCAGATAAACTATATGTGAGAGATGTTAAAGGCCACATAGTACAATCGCAAACGGTTATCTTACCCTCGGGTACAAGTCGATTTTTTGTAAAGAAAGTCTCGGCTCTTGATAAAACCAGCAAAGTTCGTTGGTAGCTGTTTTGAGATGCCTGTAGAAACAGCTTTCACAGTTTTGTAAGGAAACAAGGCCTTTGTTCTTTTAAAGAGAACTTATTAAAAGATTTTTGAGGGAATGAATGAGAAAGTACCTCCCATGGATCAACCATTATAAAGTCAGAGCTTTTGCAGGCTAGATTACACATCTCCAAACGATGCTCTGCAGATAAAAGACCCTACACAGAATCTGATGAACTTATTATATCCAAAAGCAAATAAATTAATTAATAAACAGAAGAGCATTGGGAGTTGAAAAGAAGAAGAAGCTGTTAGATTTATCACACATAACATCTCCATTCGCATTGGTTTAGAAAAACAAGAGTCGTTACTGAAAGAAACTAAGATTCTCAAGTTGCCAAAACTATACCTTCTTCTTGTATGCATCATTTACAGGAGACATATAGCCTCCAAGAACATGAAATCCCTCTGAGTGTAATGCATCTCTCGCAAGCTCTAAACCACAACAAAAGAGAACTCGTCAGCTCAATGTAAGGGCACATATACGTTTGAAAAAAAAGCCAACACATTAGGGATTGTTTCACTGAACAAGTAAGCAACAAGACATAATCTAAGCTACTTTAGCAGCCTATAAACAGTGTTTGATTTTCCCATTGAAACAATTCATACTATGCCTCGAATTGTGCGAATTCCTCGCATTGGTCGAATATGAAACACCATTGATAAGCATAGGAGCAGTGAAATCTATAACTAAACTGGTAAAAACTGACCAAACATGCGTAAATGCATGAAAGTTGGAGGATTGAAACTCCCAGTTGCCACAAGCACTACACAAGTTTTGTCCCTGATTCAGACAACCGATCGAAAGAAAAAGATCAATACCCAGAAATCTACAATGAATCTAATCACCATAAGTAACCAAGTAGGCCAGATTTACAAAATCGAGAACGAAAGAATCAAAATCAAGAATAAGCTTTAAAATTTTACGCAGGTTTTGATCGAGTAGACAATTTATCAACTGGTAAGGAGACATCCATAGGAATTATTGGTCAGTAATGATCACTCCGGCGAATGATCAGGGAGACAGAAAAAGACGACGCCGGCGAAGAGTAAAGGTTAAATCGAAAGTTCAAACGGCGTCGTGTAAAGGATTTTGATCTTACGATGCAGTTTGCTCGAGTTTAAAACGCACCGTTTTTGCAGCTAACGAACCTTTTTATTTAAAAAAACAAAGAGAAAGCTAAACGGCAACGTTTGCGGGTTTTTTTTATTATACGTCGTCGTTTGGCTAGCGAGGTTTTTTTTTTTTTTTTTGAATTCTTATTATTTCATACTAGTTGTTAAAGTTATTTTTGTAAAGGGGAAAATGAAGGCGAAAATGAAATCTTTATCCCCAAAATTTTGAAATTCAAATCCGCGGTAATAGTCTCTCACTCAATCTCGAGAGTAGGTCGTCGGCGATGTTTTCCGGCAGGGAGAATCCGAGGAATGTGAATATGGAGAATCTTTTGGTGCAGATCTTTGAGAGGAAGAAGCGAATCGTCGAGCAGGTCAAGCAACAAGTAGATCTCTTTGACCAGCACTTAGCCTCCAAGTGCCTACTTGCCGGAGTCTCTCCTCCGTCGTGGCTCTGGTCTCCGTCTCTACCTTCCCAAACTTCCGGTACTGCTTAATTCTCATTTCGTGCTCAATTTTCTGACATTGTCCGTGATGGTCAATCTTTTGAGGTTTTTTTTTTTGGGGGCTAAGTGGAGCAATCAATTGCAGTCTTTGGATTGCAGTCTTTGGTTTTACGGATAAATATTCTTGGTTTCGTCAACGCATTTACTGGGATTGATGGTGCGGAGTTGTGTGATACTTACAGGGAAACGGATTGAAAATTTTTAAAGCGTATTAGCATAATTTGATGTACTGTGATAGGACGGATTAGGGTTCATAAGCATAATTGATGTGTTAGGGTTCATAAGTATAATATGATGTTGAATTTACTTTGATAGGTTTTAGGCACTCGTGCTGTTCCTGTTTCTATTTACTAAGCAAGTATTTGTGCTGAATTTTCTCTAAAGAGTAGAGCTCTTTCATTTGATAGAACCAATTTGCAGAATTATTTTCTTACTTCTTACATGGGAATGAATAATGGCTAGCTTGTTGAAACGATCGACTTAAGCATTTCGTTAACATTAGTATTAACTTACATTGCTTGTATATCTGTTTCAATTACGATTGAAGAGAAGAGTTTCTGTTCGATGTTCTTATTTTTGATATATGTTTTTTTATGCATACAGAGTTGAGTAAGGAGGAGATTATCTCAGGACTCCTTTTCCCTCAATCAAGACCTTCGATCATTTGTCCTAGCAATTGTCCCTTTTCATATCAACAGCCTGTCAGTTTTCTAGCTGACAATGTAGCAAGACAAGACCTAACATCTGTTGTAAATAACCCTTCAGAAGAGCAGTTGCTTGAAGAAGAACAACAACACGACCTCTCACACAACTTAGTCAGACGCGTTTCAGATCATTATCACGAGCAGGATGCTAATACTGCATCTACTAGAGATGTCCATGAGAAGGAAGAACAGCCAGAAAGTGTCTCAGCCGGTTGCAGAGAGAATCAAAGTTGCCTGTCTCCCGAATACTCCCAGAATCAGAGAGTTGAAAATAGTCTTGTTGTTACATCTCCTGGACGTAGCCAAGGGAAAATGGTTCCCAAAAGTGTCTCAACTACTGGTTGTGAGCAGAAACCATCATCTCTCGGATATTGTCAAGATGAAGCTGAACCAAGCACTTGCCTTGACCCTGGAATACCAGTTGCTAAGATTCAGAGATCGAGGTCACGTCAAAAAGCTATGGAGCTTCGTAGTAGTGCCAAAGCTTCCAAAAGCCGTTCAAACTGTAGAAATGAGCTCAAACCTTCGCCTGGTGGAAATATAGGCGTTGAGATTGCTTCTTTAATGTCTGACAGTGTTAGTGAGATAAATTTATTTAAGCATGATGAGAATAATGAAGGGTGTCTAGACGAAGTAGAGAAGTGTAATTCTCAAGGTAAAGGAAGGGATCAGGGTATTAAGTTTAGTTCAACTACAGAGTCTTCTACCCCACATCAGAAAGTGGACTCGGAGCAAAAATCTTCCACTGGGGAGGCTTTTGGTTCTATTGTACAAGAATCTCTACTTGAGTCTGGTCATGTGGATGAAATGAATATATTACAGACCATTGAGACAACTGCTGAAGTGTCTGCCAGAGTAGAAGAGCAAGTAGATGATCGGACTTCTCCTTATGCTTCTATTGTACCAAAATCTCTACTTGAGTCTGGTCATGTGAATGAAATGAATATATTACAGACCTTTGAAACTATTGACGAAGTGTCCGTCAAAGTAGATGAGCAAGTGGATGATCCCCAAAGCAGAAGTTGCAATGAAACAGCTTATCTCGATGGAGGTACAAGATCTAAAAGCTCGAGTCAAGAAAGCTGCAAGAAGGAACATCAAAAGTCAAGGAACTCCTTTTCTGGTGACTTTCCATTGAGAAATTCAAATCCGTCTCACAGGGTAGATCATGAAGTAGAATTACCCCAGGTAATATCTCCCACTAATGAAGTTTCTATGGTGACTGATGTTGGAATGGGCATCTTTCAGTCTGAAATCAATGCAAGATCCAGTAGTAATGCTCGAGGAAATAGATCCAAGACCGAGCATTCAGGCTCTGGTGAGTCTTCTCCAATTGACGTGGAGCCAAGACATTCCATTTCATTACTGCAAGGTGGTGATGTAAAGGTGTCACTGATTCCCTCTACTATTAATGTTGAAGGTTTAGTAGGTGAAAATATTACCAGCGGCGATCAATCAGAAGAAAAGGGTGAATGCGTGGACACTAACAGATGTTCAAGTGCTGGAAGGGTAAGCCAAACTGGTATCTCCACAGATGAGACGACATGTGCAGATGCAAACCAAGATCCTATTTCCAAGACCGAGCTTTTGGGCTTTGTTGAGTCCTCTTCAGTTGAACTGCAGTCGAGACACTTGGTAATGCAATCAGACGATGAAAGTGTGTTGTTGAAGCCCGCTACTGTTACTATTGAAGCTTTACTAGTGGAGGAAGATATCAATGGTGAATCAATTGAAATTAGCAGTATTTCAAAATCTAGAAGTGTAAGCCAAACTGACATCTTGGTAGTTGAGCCAGTGGTGGTTGAATCTATTCTTCAGGAAAGCGGTACCCCAGAAAACTTGATTGACCATACTAAAAGATGTGATATTAGTTGTGGGTCCAAGGAAGTGCTGCCACAGCGTTCATTGATCAAATCAGGGAGTAACCAATGCTATGGAAGGATAAGTAGGCCAGGAAGCTCAGCCATAGAAAAGAAATCAGCTAATGAATATAAGGCTCTTTCTGTTGGTTCTGATCATCAACCGGCTGACAAAGAGCTTGAAGGTAAAGCAGAAAACTCATCATTGAGAACCCATGATCTCCCTGTTTTTCTGAAGCCTGAATCACCCCATTTTGATGATAATGGAGAAAGCAACTGCAGTGAGATTCCAATGAATAGTCGAGAAGAATCTACAATGGAGAAGGTCCCAACACCTGCATCCACTGCAAGGGTGTTAGATGTTCCATCTCTCACTGATTCTGAAGTAAATCCCTTGGCAGACAATGAAATGAATGACATTGAGGATCATAGTGGCTTAAAGAAAGAAACTGTACCAGAAACAAAATCGCCTGCAAGCCTTACTGGCTTAAAAGTGAGAGACAATGAACCTCCAGAGTCAAATACATTCACTGGTCACACAGATGCATCGACAAAGAGACCTCAACGTGAAACATCCTCTGGCAAAGGTTTTCCCCCAATTAATAGAAATATAGCACGGACAGAAACAGGTGAATCTGATGGTCCAGAGAGCTCTATTCAGAAAAATTTCTGCTCTAGTTCCTCCATGGCGGGTTCCCAGCTGCAGAATAAGCGGAGAAGAACTCTGGGAAAACTAATAAGTAGAGTGCCTTCGTCAAGCCCAGGGGTGAATATTCTTGAACCGCTCTTTCCTTCCAAATGTAACTGAAAAGCTTTTTTGAATCATGGTGGCTTTTATATATCGCAGGGAGACATTCTCGATTCAGGTTTTGTCAGGGAAACAGACCATCCTAGGGAGGAAACTGCATATCACAACCTCGATCACTATGATGTTGAGTTACAAAAGATGATTGGATCTGCATCTTCAGATCACTATGGTGTTGAGTTACGAAAGATGATTGGATCAACATCTCCAGCTGAGTTACAATTGGAAGAGGTGTGTGCTGCATCTTTCATTCTTCTTAAGTTTTTGTCTTTCTAAAGAGTATCATTCTCCCTTAAAATTATGGTTTACCGCTCAAAAATATATTAAATGATATCTTCATCCTTGCTCTAAATGGAAATAGACCATTATACTTCAGCTGAAAACTGTGCTATTGTGAATTATGAGTAAATCTCATTCTAGACGTAAGTGGTGTAGTATCAAGCACTCTCAAGCTATATGTGTGTATATAAAGCTATTATCCATAAAACATATTGGCCAAAATCTGAAATCCTATCTCAGATAAAATTTGTTCTTCTTTGCACGTCTTTGTTGCTATGACTCTACATATTGTCTGCCAAGATATTAAACTGCAGTACAGCTCAAGCTGTTAGTTTGCATATTAGTTTCTCTTATTCTGTATGGTGTTATTAACTGGGTGAAGGGTTATTTACAGGGTTGGATATTCAAGGAAGCTGGATTGATGATTCCTGACTCGCTTTCCTTCAGACCAGAACAGCTCAGTGTACAGAGGAGTCATATTGCTCCAAATCAGGGATTTGAATCAGAAAATATGGACTTTTTTCCATTTCCTGGAGAAACCTCTCGTCCATTAACTAGTTGTGTTGTCCGTGATTCAGATTGTTCTCCTTGTTTATCACCCTTCGGTTTGGTAGGCTCAAACGATGGAAGCCCCCCTTCTATGGAAGGCTTTATAATTCAGACCGATGATGAAAATCAAAGCGGTTCTAAAAACCAGATAAAACATGGCAGCTTCCAACTTCCAAGAACTACAACAGAAAGTGCAACCATGATAGAGCAGATTCGCAAGTCTGCTTGCAGGACCACTCCGTCAGTACATCTGGCTAAAACATTTAAGTTCAATGGAAAACTGGACTTGGATCAGTCTGTTTCAACTGAGCTGTTTGATGGCCTGTTTTTCAGCCAGAATCTTGAGGGTGGCTCTGTCTTTGATAACTTGGGGATTGACCATGATTATACAGGAAGCTCGTACAGTGACTGTCTGCCGTTTTCTGGTGCTGGCTCATCTGCTGATGCTAGATATCCTTGTAAGTCTCCAACTGAGAAGTTGTGGTATAGAAGTTTGCAAAAGTCTTCCAGTTCAGAGAAGCGGGGAAGTCAGACACCAGACCTACCTTGCATTAGCGAAGAGAACGAGAACGTAGATGAGGAGGCTGAAAACTTATGTACAAATACTCCAAAGTCTATGAGCTCAGAGAAGCGAGGAAGTGTAGTTCCAGACCTTCCTTGCATAGCTGAGGAGAATGAAAACATAGATGAGGTATCCGAAGCTGTCAATGAAGCATCTGATTCCGAAAGTGAGAATGTCTCTGCTGAAAGGAAACCTCTTGGCGAAGTTAATGAAGACCTTGTGAAGTTTCTTCCATCTATCTCTAAAGCCAAGATTCCTATTGATAGACAGAGTCTAGATTCTGTCAATACTGCATTCAGCTTTTCTGCTACGTGCAACAACAGTGTCAAAAGTAAAGTGGGGAGGCAGAATGGTCGTAGCCGAAGATTCACGGGTAAAGGTAAAGAGAACCAAAGTGGAACAGGTGCTGGAAGAAATGTTAAACCGTCTAGTAGCAGATTCAGTAAGGCTAAGTTGTCTTGCAACTCGAGTTTGACAACTCTAGGGCCGCGGTTACCAGAAAAAGAACCTCGATACAACAATATTGTTTCTAACATGACTTCGTTCGTTCCACTGGTGCAGAAGCAGAAGCCAGTAGCTGCACTAATTACAGGTAATTGTTTTCTCTTTGATCCGTTATAAAGATTTGGACATTTCCAATTAGTTGAAAACATCATTTTACCTTCTTGCATTACTTATTCGTCTGATTCTAACCTATCTGTGTTTCTTCAGGCAAGAGGGATGTCAAAGTAAAGGCCCTGGAGGCTGCTGAGGCTTCAAAACGGATTGCTGAACAGAAAGAAAATGATCGAAAGATGAAGAAGGAAGCTATGAAGCTTGAGCGGGCAAAGCAGGAACAAGAAAATCTGAGAAAGCAAGAGATGGAGAAGAAAAAGAAAGAAGAAGATCGAAAGAAAAAGGAGGCGGAAATTGCTTGGAAGCAAGAGATGGAAAAGAAGAAGAAAGAAGAAGAGAGGAAGAGAAAGGAGTTTGAAATTGCGGATAGGAAGAGGCAGAGGGAAGAAGACAAAAAGTTGAAGGACGCCAAGAGACAGCGTGTTGCAGAAATTCAGAGACAACAAAGAGAGGCTGATCAAAAACTGGCTGATCAAAAACTACAAGCTGAAAAAGAATTGAAAAAACAAGCTATGGTAAGATCCCTCTTCTTGTTCTGTTCTTAGAAACTTTGTTTGAATATTGTGATTAAACAAAATTTTGCTAACTAAAAAGACCACAAACTTTTAGGATGCGAGGATAAAAGCACAGAAGGAACTTAAAGAGGACCAAAGTAATGCTGAGAAAACCCGAGGACAGGCGAATACTAGGATCCCTGAAGTGAGATCAAAGAGTAATTCCAGTGACGATACCAATGCTTCAAGAACCTCTAGAGATGGTGATTTCATGGTACATGTTTCTCATCTTTTAAAGATTTCAGGGTTCTTTAGAGATGAGACCAATCTTGACACATAACAAACACTTGTGCTTTTAGGTAATAAGCAATCCAGGGAAAATGTCTGAAGAGTCTTACGGCATCTCTCCATACAAATGCTCAGACGACGAAGATGATGAGGAAGACGACTATGACAACTTGCAAAACCACAAATTTGTTCCTACTTGGGCCAGGTTTCTTGTTTCTTGCTTCTCTTATTCTTTGATGTTCCACTATCTTTTCTTTCGTAATTGCCATTTGTTTACCCTTAAGCTTTCTTATTTACACAGCAAGAGCAACATTCTTCTCCCTGTCATTTCTCAACAAAAACTTGATCCCGACATCATTTTCCCTTTGAAAAGCTTCTCCAATATAAGCCAAGGTAAGATCTCTCGATTACAACTCTTCAACATACACACACATAGGTATAAAAAGGTTTCTAGTTTTCGCCATAATTACTTTTCGATTCTTGCAGTTCTTGTGCCTCGAAGGCTCCGATTGCAATAGCATAAACGACAAGAATCTAAACTCAGATTCTCAGAGACATGAAAACTTAAACCCACAAACAAAGTAAGTATCTTTGTGTTTCAAGTTCCTTGGTATTTGCAGGAAATTGAGGAACAAAAGCTTTAGTAGTCTGAGCTTGAACTCATAGAGTAGTATTGTGAATCCACTCTGTTTTGTGCTTTTACCTATTGTAGCAATTTATCCCAATTATCAAAATCGAAACTCTCAAGATTCCTTTTTGCTTTCTTCAGGATTAGTGAATGAGTATGTAACTATGTAATAATTAAAAATTTAAAATTAGTCATCCTAAAAGGCTAGTTCACGTTCATACATAACGGCTAGTTTATATTATATAAGTTTGTTCTGTGGATTCTCCTAGTGGAAAGAGCGGTGCTGAAAGCAAGAGATTTGTCCACATAAAACCCTTTTTCTCACGAATTTTTTAATTCTCGATTTCGTAGAAAAACTTTTTTGGATCACGATCGCTTTATTATCTTAATTACTTTCGAATTCGGTGTAAAAGTTGTAGAATATGAAATGTGATCTTTTAGACTCTTTGGCACTCAGTAGTCAGCCGCTCACTATTGCACATTAACTTGTAAAATATTTTAACTGAGTTACATTCTGTATAATATGTTAACTGCGTCCCTCCAAGATGACTTGTTTATTTATAAAAACAAATTCCAATGTTATGGATTTTTGCCTGTTAATTACTTCCAAAATTTTGCACATGTATTAGTCATTTAGTCATGGTATGGATATGGACAGTAGAATAAAAATCATGACCAAAATTTTCGTTCATATGTGATCAATAGACTATATAATCACAGAAAAAAAACCATTATTCATTTCTGGTTCTGTTTGAAAACTAGTAAATACTGTATGTGAACTGAAAGTGTTAAACAGTCAACCATAGTTGGTGAGTCAAATTGAGTAATTATTATTACATACAGATAAAATAATTAAATGAAGTAAAAGATTATATCATTCTGTTCACGTGGTGGAGCTATAGATATGCCATTAAAACGGTCAGTTTTGATTTTAGCGTCCATTACCTACAGGCCCCACTCGACCCGACCCGCTCCTCCACTGTTTTCCCACTTAACCTTCCCGGGAACGACGTCGTTATATCTTCCCATGCTAATAACCGTTGCCACTCTAAAATTACAATAATACCCTCTCCTTCTTCTTCATTATCAATTCGAATCCATTTTCCCACCACAGTATCAACCCTCTCTCTTCTCTCTCTCTCTCTCTCTCTCTCATGTCTTCTTCAAGAAAGCTTCTTGCTCTCTTCTTCACATGGATATCTCTTTCCATGGCGAAACCGATCTTCGTATCTTCCGATAATGTCAACTTCACATTCAAATCCTTCACGATTCGTAACCTCACTTTCCTCGGCGATTCTCATCTCCGAAACGGCGTCGTCGGACTCACAAGAGAGCTCGGCGTTCCCGATACTAGCTCCGGCACCGTAATCTACAACACTCCTATCCGTTTCTACGATCCAGATTCAAACACCACGGCGTCTTTCTCCACTCACTTTTCCTTCTCCGTCCAAAACGTAAACCCAGATTCCTCCGGCGACGGACTCTCTTTCTTCCTCTCTCACGACAACGACACTTTGGGTAGTCCCGGTAGTTACTTGGGTCTCGTCAATTCCACACAACCGATGAAGAATCGATTCGTCGCGATCGAATTCGACACCAAATTGGATTCTCATTTCAACGATCCGAGCGGTAATCACGTCGGGTTAGATGTCGATAGCTTAAACTCGATCGCGACTTCAGATCCGTTCGTTTCTTCTAAAGTCGATTTGAAATCTGGTAAATCGATCACTGCTTGGATCGATTACAAGAACGATTTGCGTTTATTGAATGTGTTCTTGAGTTACACAGATGATGCAACAGTAATGAAGAAGCCAGAGAAGCCTCTTTTATCTGTGAAGATCGATCTTTCACCTTTCTTAAACGGTGAGATGTATGTAGGATTCTCTGGTTCAACAGAAGGAAGCACAGAGATTCACTTGATCGAGAATTGGAGTTTCAAGACGTCTGGGTTTCTTCCGGTGAGATCAAGATCTAATCATCTTCACAACGTTTCAGATAGTTCCATTGATCCTGTACCTATTGGTTCCACGAGCAAGAAGAAGCGTCACAGACACAATCTTGCTATTGGACTTGGTATATCTTGTCCAATCTTCTTCTGTTTAGCTCTCTTAGTGTTTGGATACTTAACTTTGAAGAAATGGAAAGGTGTGAAAGCAGAGAAAGAGCTCAAGACTGAGCTAATCACAGGTCTAAGAGAGTTTAGTTACAGAGAGCTTTACGCAGCTACAAAAGGGTTTCATTCGAGTAGAGTCATTGGTACAGGGGCGTTTGGGAATGTGTACAGAGCCATGTTTGTTTCCTCTGGAACGATCTCTGCTGTGAAAAGATCGAGACATAACTCAACCGAAGGCAAAACCGAGTTCTTAGCAGAGTTATCGATCATTGCTTGTTTGCGTCACAAGAATCTTGTTCAGCTGCACGGTTGGTGTAACGAGAAGGGAGAGTTGCTTCTCGTTTATGAGTTTATGCCTAATGGAAGTCTTGACAAGATTCTGTATCAAGAGTCAGAAACAGGAGCTGTATCTCTTGACTGGTCACATAGACTGAACATAGCCATTGGTTTAGCTTCAGCGTTATCTTATCTTCACCATGAATGTGAGCAGCAAGTGGTTCACAGAGACATAAAGACAAGCAACATAATGCTTGACATAAACTTCAACGCGAGGCTCGGCGATTTCGGTCTGGCTAGACTCACGGAGCACGATAAGAGCCCTGTCTCAACCTTAACCGCAGGTACGATGGGTTATCTCGCACCAGAGTATCTCCAATACGGCACTGCGACTGAGAAAACAGATGCTTTTAGCTATGGAGTGGTGATTCTAGAGGTTGCTTGTGGGAGAAGGCCAATAGATAAAGAACCAGAGAGTCAAAAGACAGTGAATCTAGTGGATTGGGTTTGGAGATTGCACAGTCAAGGAAGAGTTCTTGAAGCTGTGGATGAGAGATTGAAAGGTGAGTTTGATGAGGAAATGATGAAGAAACTGTTGCTTGTCGGGCTTATGTGTGCTCATCCAGATGGTAATGAGAGACCATCGATGAGACGTGTTCTTCAGATACTTAACAATGAGGTTGAGCCTGGTCCGGTTCCAAAGATGAAACCTACATTGTCTTTCTCTTGTGGGTTAAGCCTTGATGATATTGTTTCAGAAGATGAAGAAGGAGACAGTATTGTGTACGTTGTATCTTAGTATTTCATTTGATTCATTCTTTTGATTTCATTTGATTTGTATTACATTTGTGTGGCCTTTGGTTCAATGAGTTTTAATTGAACGATTCCAGAAAACAATGTCAGATTCCATAAAAGTTGAGTCTTTTTTCAGGGGATTTTGAAATTACAAAGCAATGAAAACAAACCCTAGTTTCAAGTTTATCAAGAATGGGAAGTAGATATAGACAAATCTAGGTTTTGATGTTCATCATGTCTGAGACTTGAAAGAAAAGCTGCGTAAACCGGACCGGTTTATATATGCCTGATGAAAACAGAAACGGTTAAGGAAAATATCACTAGGTTACGTTACCTTCCTTGAGATTGAAGAAACCTTGTTGAAGCAATCAGAGTATGTATGTATACAGAGAGAGAGAGAGAGATGCTCACACGATGACAAACATCGCAATGTGTATGTGTGCGATGATGGTGGCAGAAGTAAAGAGAGCACACTCCCGACAAGGGCAAAACTGTCTTTTTACTAATCCCGGGTTGTGCTCTCTTTCTTCTGTCAACATGTTTTCATCTTCTTCTTCTCCGAGAGGAAGAAAGAAGAAAAGAGTGTGACGTGCGGCGTAAGTAAGTAGTGACGGTGGGTCTTGTGACTGAGATTTATAGTGGGGAGATGGGTTAACTGGTTACAGCCGGTGATGAGAGGTGGAGAAACCGGGTATAGTGGGTGGGAGCAAAAGGAAGCTGAAAATGGTCCTGAGATTACTTACAGTCAAGGAAACAGGAAGTTTCTACAATATTAGAGATTCTCTCTTTCGCTTTCACATTAATTTCTTTTTTTCATTTAATTTTGTCTTTCTTGTTTTCTTCAATTTTTCTCACCTAATAACCTGTTTTTTAAGTTAATAAGAGCATATCTTATTGTTAATCCAACGTTATTTGTTTTGAAGCTTACATGATACTATAACATAGTACAATTTAATTTTAAATTTTTTTTGAAATGGTTTTAGGCTCAAAATGAAGATTTGAGGATTGATTGCTTTAACCATGAATTTTCAAAAAAAAATTAAAAAATTTATTCATTTGTGTTAGGATCTTTGACATTAACAAAAGTTACTAATAATGATAAAACTTTACAAATACATATAAAACATACATTTAATATAGAGAGAATTACAAAAATACTATAAATGGACCGACACTTTGCAATTTTACAATTTTTCCGATTATATCGATTTGTGTTACAAAAATCGTTCGAATATGAAAATCTGGGTAATTTTTACTTCTCGAAATGAATCTGGATAAAATTCTGGGTTGTAAACAGTTTTTTGTAATATATATATTGACGGTTTGAATTTGTAAATCTGGGTAAATTATTGTTTTTGAACGATTTTTTAGGTAAAATTCTGACATTTGAGCAGGTTTTTTGTTGAAAAGTCAAATTTATAAAGATTTTTACAGTTTATAAAATTTTTTTATAGTTTATAAAGATTTTTTTATAGTTTATAAAGATTTTTTACATATTGTAAGATATGTAATATTTAAATATCTATATAATTTTCTTTAATTTTTTTAATATATTTTATTTTGTGTAAGCTTTATTTAATGTATTTTTCTATTGTGTGAATTTTATTTTAATGTTATGTAATATTTATTTTATTTTGGTGTATTTAAGTTATTCTAAATTAAATTTAGTATATATATTTGTGAAATAATTATAATTATAGTTACCTAGTTTAGTATATGTACATTCTCACAGTAGATGAGATGTCAATAATTATTTAAATTTTTAGATTCGAACGATTTTTGTAACACAAATCGATATAATTAGAAAAATTAGAAAATTGCAAAGTGTCGGTTTATTTGTAGTATTTTTGTAATTTTCCCTATATGAAATTTATATTTTATATGTATTTGTTAAGTTTTATTATTATTAGTAACTTTTGATAATGTCAAAAACTATAATGTAAATGAACAAATTTTTAAAAAAAAATTTTGAGCATTTATGGTTAAAATAATTAACTGTCAAATTTTTATTTTAGTGTTTTGCTCTCCTTCAAATAATGTCTTGATGGGAGATGCTCTTAGCAACCACAACAACAAAAAAATGCATGTATTGATTGATGTGCTCCTTATTTAATATGTAGAGTAATAATATTAAGCTTGAAAATGGATTAAAATGAGGCACGCGTGAGACTCGGAAGTTGCTTTCACGTAATTGAACAAGGCAAAACTTTAAGTCGTCATTGACATCTCACCTACTCTTCGCTCCTGCCGCTCAATCTCAGCCGTCCATTTATTTACATGAGATCCAGCAACTTCCGGGACCCACCCACTGTTTCTACTAGGTTAAATTAGTCACGTGTTGAATATGTGCTTCCAGACCCATTTAACATACTACAAATGGGCCTTTATAACTTTTGGCCCAACAAAGTTTCCAGCTTCTTCTTTTTCTTCTTCTTTTTCCACTCAGTGAAGAAGAACGGAGAACCTTTTTTGAATTTCACTGACGGTATACTAAGAAGCAGAGCCATGTCTGCTTTATTCTCTTACAGAAGCGGAGCAATCTCTCTTTTGCGACTCGGTTCTTCGAAATTCCGATGTTTCTCTCGAGCAGGGTTTTCTTGCGGCGCTGTAAAACATTCAAAACGAGATGATTATGCATCTCACGAACCATTTGGGGTCTCTGGTGAGTTTATTTATGGGAGATTTTTTCTTATTATGAAATCAAACTCGTTAACTTAGAACTGTACTAGTGAAATGTTGGTGGGATTTGCCGAATTCTGAATCCTATGATGTTTTTTTCCTGAATCTTCTGGATGGGTTTTTGCTAAAGATTTGTTGGGTCTATGAATGAAACAGGGATTGATATGGAGAAGAGCATATATAACATTCTTACAATAGACCGTTGGGGATCTCTAAATCATATGGATTATAGACAGGCTCGTCTTAGACCAGTTCATGGGAAGGTAGCTTTGAAGTTTCTTAGATGGGTAGTTAAGCAGCCCGGTTTGGAGACTGACCATATTGTTCAGTTGTTCTGTATTACTACACATATACTTGTTAGAGCTAGAATGTACGACCCTGCAAGACACATCTTGAAAGAGTTATCTTGGATGGGTAACAACAAATCAAGCTTTGTTTTTGGTGCTTTAATGACCACTTACCGGATTTGCAATTCAAACCCTTCTGTTTTCGACATCTTGATTAGAGTGTATTTGAGAGAAGGAATGGTTCAAGATTCCCTGGAAATATTTCGCTTGATGGGTCTTTACGGTTTCAACCCTTCTGTCTATACTTGTAATACAATGCTAGGTTCCATTGTAAAGAGTGGTGGAGATGTGTCAGTGTGGTCTTTCTTGAAGGAAATGCTTAAGAGGAAGATTTGTCCCGATGTGGCTACCTTCAATATACTACTTAATGTGCTCTGTGCTGAAGGAAATTTTAAAAAGTCATGTTATCTTATGGAAAAGATGGAGAAGGCTGGTTATTCCCCAACTATAGTTACGTACAATACTGTTCTCCATTGGTATTGTAAAAAGGGAAGATATAAAGCTGCTATTGAGCTTATAGATCACATGAGGTCGAAAGGGGTTGATGCTGATGTTTGTACATATAATATGCTCATCCATGATTTGTGCAGAAACAATAGAAGTGCCAAAGGTTATTTGCTGCTGAGGAAAATGAGGAAGCGGATGATTTACCCGAACGAAGTCACGTACAATACGCTTATTAGTGGTTTTTCCAATGAAGGAAAGGTCTCCATTGCTCGTCAACTTTTGGATGAGATGTTAACCTTTGGACTTTCTCCGAGTCATGTCACTTTTAATGCTTTGATTGATGGACACATTAGTGAGGGAAACTTTAAAGAGGCTTTGAAAATGTTTTATATGATGGAAGCGCTAGGTCTTATACCTACTCAGGGAAGCTATGGGGTACTTTTAGATGGGTTGTGCAAGCATGCACAGTTTGACTTAGCGCGAGGCTTTTACATGAGAATGAAGAGAAATGGGGTCGCTGTTGGGCAAATAACATACACTGGAATGATTGATGGGTTATGCAAAAATGGGTTATTAGATGAAGCAGTTGGGATGCTTAATGAAATGAGCAAAGATGGTATTGATCCCGATATCGTCACATACTCCGCACTAATAAATGGATTTTGCAAGGTGGGAATGTTTAAAACTGCCAAGGAGATAGTGTGTAGAATTTACCGAGCTGGTCGTAGTCCAAATGGCATCATATACTCAACGCTGATATACAATTGTTGCAGGATGGGATGCTTAAAGGAAGCATTAAGAATTTATGAAGCTATGATCCTCGAGGGCCATACTCCAGACCATTTCACGTTCAATGTACTTGTCGCTTCGCTATGTAAAGCTGGTAAGGTGGGCGAGGCAGAAGAATTTATGCGTTGCATGACAAGTGATGGTCTTCTTCCTAACGCAGTTAGCTTTGATTGTCTTATCAACGGGTATGGAAGCTTGGGTGAAGGGCTAAAAGCGTTCTCTATATTTGATGAGATGACGAAAGTAGGTCATCACCCAACGTTCTTCACATATGGTAGTCTGCTCAAGGGATTATGCAAAGGTGGGCATTTGATAGAGGCTGAGAAGTTTCTGAATAGCCTCCATGATGTTCCTGGAGCTGTTGATACTGTAATGTACAACACACTACTCACTGCGATGTGTAAATCAGGGAACTTGGACAAGGCTGTCTCTCTTTTTGGTGAGATGGTGCAGCGAAGCATTCTGCCAGACAGTTATACATATACCAGTCTTATTTCTGGGCTGTGTAGGAAAGGCAAGACTGTTATTGCCATACTTTTTGCTAAGGAAGCTGAGGATCGAGGTAATTTACTTCCTAACGAGGTCATGTATACCTGTTTTGTGGACGGCCTGTTCAAGGCTGGCCAGTGGAGAGCTGCTTTTTATTTTCGGGAGCAAATGGAGAAAGCTGGCCTTACCCCTGATGTTGTCACAACAAACGCAATGATTGATGGTTACTCAAGGATGGGGAAATTAGAGAAGACAAATGAGCTACTTTCTGAAATGGGAAACCAAAACCGGGGTCCTAATCTGGCTACCTTCAATATTCTCTTGCATGGGTATTCGAAGAGGAAAGACATATCGGCGAGCTTTATGCTGTATAGATCCATGATACTGAACGGAATTTTACCTGACAAGCTCACATGCCATTCTCTTATTCTCGGGATTTGTGAATCCAACATGTTGGAAATCGGTCTTAAAATCTTGAAAGCATTCATATGCCAAGGTATTGAAGTCGACAGGTATACGTTCAACATACTAATCTCCAAATGTTGTGCAAATGGAGAGATCAAAAGCGCATTTGATCTAGTTAATATCATGACTTCACTGGGAATCTCCCTTGACAAAAATACGTGTGACGCCATTGTAAGCGTCCTCAACAGGAATCACAAATTCCAGGAATCTCGCATGATTTTGCGCGAAATGTCGAAGCAAGGTTTATCTCTCGAGTGTACAAAGTACATTGGTCTGCTTAACGGTCTTTGTAGAGTGGGAGATATAAAGACTGCATTTGAGCTAAAGGATGAGATGATAACACTTAAGATATGTCCACGTAATGTAGCTGAAAGTGCAATGGTAAGAGCGCTTGCAAAATGCGGTAAGGCGGAAGAAGCTATGCTGCTTCTTCGGTCTATGCTGAAAATGAAGTTGGTTCCAACTATTGCTAGTTTCACTACTCTAATGCACATGTATTCCAAGAATGGTGATGTTACAAAGGCCCTGGAATTGAGAGTCGTCATGAATAATTGTGGCCTGAAGCTTGATCTCGTGTCGTATAATGTATTGATTACTGGACTATGTGGCAGAAGTGATATGGTAGCTGCATTTGAACTCTATGAAGAGATGAAACGAGATGGTCTCTTAGCCAATGTGACCACCTACAAAGCTCTCATCAGTGGGATTCTTTCTCTAGGAACCGCTTTCTCTGGGACTGATGTCATCATGAAAGATTTACTTGCAAGAGGATTCATAACATCCTTGAGCTCGTCACAAGATTCACACAAAACCTTGACAATGGTCATGGGAAAGCTGAAGGCCTTGCAAAGTAACAAGAAGGGATAAAGCATCAGAACAAGCTTTAAGAGTAAACATATGATCCCCTTCCTCAGCAAATTAGTGTTACCACCTATCCCGAGGATCTGCTTCTTTGTAACACGGTTTGTTCTTAATCCTTATGTTTGTTACTCTTTCGTTCCCTATTTACGGTTCTCATAACTATTGTGTTTTTCGCTTTCTAGGTGAAATCGCAGTTTATCACGTGAAGAGCTGGATTTGCCAGAGTAAATGTTCTCTAGAGGAACAGCTAAAAAGCTCCTTGAGCTTTTGTCTGATTCACAGTATGCATCTTATTGTAATTCTACTTCGCCTCTCTGGTTAGCAAATAAGTATGCAATCATAGTTATACTTTTGTTTTCTCTTGTGACAGTTCTTGATGTGAGTGCCAACCAGTTCCAGAAGCTCAAGCCACTAAAGCTTGTGCTGTTTTGCAGAGAAGAAGACAAGCAAGACAGTGAAGCTGCGTCTTCACTGGCTCTTTTTCCCTGACAAATACCACTAAAAAAACCATACCAAAACTTGATTGAATTTTTTTAAACTCCAGGTGTGTTTATAACTGCTGTCTTTCTTTACTCCACTTGCGTTAAAGATCTGTTCTGTTTGTTGTTTCTTACATTTCTTTTTTTCTCTTTACAGAGACCAAGCAGGAAGAGGAACAAACTCTTAATGATTAGCTGGAGCTTTGTTGGCAACTCATGTGCTGAATTCACCTGTAAATCAATCTGGTCTCATGATTCAGGGAAATGCAGAGCCATGGAAGCAAAAGGTTCTTCTTCTTCTTCTGTGTTTTTGAGGAATCTTAATATTGTCGGAATGGAGACAGAGAGAGAAACTGGATTGTTTGTTGTGTTGGGATGGTGTCTGATGGATCTTGATGCAGACAGAATCTAACATTTGCTCAGATTGCATCACTGGATTTGTTCCATTTTGCAGTACCACTCGTGAGCCTGTAACAATAATACTATTTAAATTTTCATTAATCAATGTGTAGATTGTCTGTTAGTCTTCTAACAAATTCTTTTTAACATTCATATTAATTTGTCTTTAAATATCAATATTGTACTTGAATTGGTTGTACCTATTCAAATAAATTAAAAATACGTCGTAAGCCAAATCTGTATTGTTTATTGTTGTAACTTGTAGTATATCAAAAAGAAATTAAATAGAGCAAGTGGATTAAGATATACTAGTTTGGTAAAATTGGTAGATGAGTGATGAGGGATGACATTTTAGATTACTACTATATTGTTAAACAACAATCGTTGTTAAGACAAAACATTATTTTGCTAATTTATCATTACAAATTTAACATAAATTAATCATATTTCATCAACACAAATAGACCACTTGATAATTCTATTTACAATGACCAACTAGTTTCATTATTTGACACAATCGTTTTAGATAGTATTTTTTTATTAAAAAGGTTAGCAAAATTGACCAAAAAAAAAAAGTTAGCAAATTGATTTTGTTCTTTTGCCAAATGGTTCAATAAAATACTTAAAATACACTTTCATCTGTAAATATAATTAAAAAGAAAACAAATTAATGGAAAAAGACAAAACAGTGCCAGCAAGTCACTTGCGGTCTGAACCAACAACATATATGCTCTCAATTAACGAGGCGTTTACGCCAGCTCATCTTTCCGTTAAGAAACCAAAAGACGTCACGTCACTGTTAACACTCAGACTTAAACTCCGTTTATATAAACCGTTACAGACACACCGCACCCAGAAGAAAAAAAGATAAAGAGAAGCAAAAAGGAATTTTTAGAAAGAAAATAAAAATCAAAAGAGAGAAAAAGAAAAGTCTCTCTCTCTCTCTCTCTTTCTCTCTCAGATTCTCTCTCTTCTTTGATCAAATTTTATTTTCTCTCACTTTCCTTGGTTTTCTCGGCGGCTTCTTCTCCATTTTCAGAATCGTTTTTTTTCCTTTTCTTTCCATTTTCTTTGGATAAATCTTCTCTCCTTCCTGCAGACGCCATGTCGGTACGTTTTTAAATCAAGTTTTCTCTTTAGATTTTGATTTTTATGGTTTGGAGGATTTAGTTTCAGTTTTTGGTAATCTAGAGATTATGATCGGAGGTTTTTGCTCTGAATAGTTTTGTTCTAATCTTGGTTATTC
This sequence comes from Arabis hirsuta, assembly GCA_964056655.1. Lineage (NCBI taxonomy): Eukaryota > Viridiplantae > Streptophyta > Magnoliopsida > Brassicales > Brassicaceae > Arabis > Arabis hirsuta. The sequence continues at coordinate 35,348,681 of OZ053299.1, forward strand.
GATATAAGGTTAGAAAAATCAGATGTGATTCTGATGAGCTATAACTTTTTTGTTGCTGATTATTTTTTTTTCTGGATCTAAGGTTTTTGTTTTTTTTTTTAACTTTTTGAATTTCGATCTTTGTTTTTTTATTCAATCCGATGGTGTTGATTGATTAAGTTGCATCAGGAAGAAAGATTTTTGTAGGATTTGATTTCTCTTTTTGAGCTTAGATTTTGATTTAAGGTTCTGATTTTGGATTTGAGATTAAAATAAGAATGATTTAGCTTATATTTTTTTTTACCGGATTAATTCTTGATTCATTTGATAGTGAAGAAGCATGAACAAATGTGTCGCATATGTTTAGGACAAGGCATATGATCTTTCCTTTTTTTGCCTTGTGGATTGTTTGCTTATTTAGGAGACACAATTTGAAAATCACTACTAGTTTCAAACTTCTCACCTAATTATAAAGGATAACAAAAGTTGGTAGGAACTTTAGATTTTCTCTTATGGGTTTAGTTTTGGTAATCTTTTTGACTTTTTGTGTATAATGTTTACTAAAATATGGAAAGATTTATCAGTTTAGGCTTATTGTACTAATATATTTGTTCATTTTGGATGGTATAATAAAAGGTTTCATCATTTTTAGTCCTGATTTTGGGATGCTTTTTGCAGTTTATCTTTGCCTTGTTTGCTCACAATGAAGAAAAGACTAGGCCTTTATCTGTATTTCAGTACGTTAGAGCTTAGACTCATTTTAGAAAAAGTCATACGCTTAAGAACGTTTGAACAGACTTTCGGTTGTATCTAATTGGCACAAAGGGTTGCTTGCACATTGAGATTGAGATTGAGTTTGTTTCTTGATGTTTTGGTTTCGCCATTTGTGTGTTTAAATGATAAAACAGGACAAAGGTCGTCCCTTGCCGAAGTTTGGTGAATGGGATGTGAATGATCCAGCATCAGCAGAAGGTTTCACAGTGATATTCAACAAAGCTAGGGATGAGAAGAAAACCGGTGGCAAACCCGGATCACCCGGTAAATCCACCGAGGGTAATGTTAAGTCTGGGGGAGATCCTAGTAAACCTCAGCCTGTAAGTTTCTTCATTCTTCGTCTTCCTTCTCCGCCTAAACTTCTATTTCGATCCATCGTCACATGAATCGAGCTCTTTGGTTTTTCAGAAAAAATGGCTCTGCTGCATGCAATCTCCGGCTGTGGACTCTTGACAAACACAAAGATGGATTTGCTTGCTGCCCACAAACAAAAGTCACATTGCTTTTACACATCTAGAGCAATGATCTTTTTATGTTTTTTGTCTTTCTTGAAATTATCCACACAAAAAAAAAAGAGTTCCTAAGATGATTTGGAGCCTCCCTTTTAGTATCACGATTATGATTCCTTCTTTGTTCTTTTATAATTTGCTGTAAAATCGGGTGGCCACTTTATTGGAAAACCAGAAAGAAAGAAAAAAAAAAGGAGAAAAAACAAAAGAAAAACACAGTTACTACTGTTGTGTCTATATATATTGTAATGATTCTCATGAGTTGCTTTTTTTGGGTTTAATTATGGTGTCTTTTTTCTTGATTTAAAATTATATTATATTGTGTTTGTGGTCCGTTTGTTTTTCTTTTTATTACATCAAACACATAATAATATTTTTTCCTCTTCAGGTTCCACGAAAATAGATGAGTCAATTAGCTCAAAACCATAATAATGAATGGAAAGTTTTCAAACCTTTTTGTTCAAGTTGCGTATAGTTGCTGTTACACAATCCAAACACATGTTTGTTGGGTATATTGATGGGCTTTTACTGGGCCCATACTGGATTCTAGCTAGTAAGACCGTTCTCTGACCCTCGGAATGTCAAAACAAAGATGTGAAGGTTTTGTAGAGTGTAAATTTTATAATTTTATCTCATTTTTAAGGTCTAAATGGTAACTGCGGAATCTGGCAGAATTTTTAATGACTTTTTGCAGAATATAGCGGATTAACTTTGAATTCAAATGGTAACTGCTGAATATAACGAAATTTTTGAATATAAATTAATTAATTAAACTTATGAAAATATTAATTAAAATTGTGTTTATTGAAATTAAATATTTATGTTTATAAATTTCTCAAATTTATCAAATTTTACAAAAAAATATTGAATAAACTTATAAAAAAAAAATTTTTGTTGTCAACATAAAATTATTAATTAAACAATATTTTGTGAAACTTAAATTTTTTATGTTTATATTATATTAAATTTCACACAAAAGGTTATAATATTTTTATGAAATTATCTCTTAAACCTAATTTATATCATCAATATTTTTATTTTTTTATTTTTGTTTAGGAAGCTTTACAAGTAGTTTTTTTTATTACTTTTAATTAATAAAAACTTTCAAAATTAACAGCACAATCACTTGTGCACAAAAAAAAATAGCACAATCACTTTGCCAGTTATTAAACGAATGTTTTTGGCATAATTCAGCAAATTTTGGCAGTTAGTACAAATTCAACAACTTTTGTCTTTTACTTGTTAATTATTCATATATTCTTCAAGTGCAAATGGTAACCATTTGTCACTACTCTGCAAGGTGAATGTCACCATTTAGACTCTTAATCAAATGTGAAGTAAATTTGAATTTTCCCGTCGGTCAAAGTGAGAAAAATTATAAATGGTGCAAAAAAGTTTGTGATGATCAATTATACATTTAAGAAAAAAGAAAGAAAAATCAAACGGGAACAAAAAACTAGTAAAAGGTATCATCAATGTTAGTGTGATTCAATTCGATTCAATTCAATGATTCATTGTACCTTTATCTTCACTTTTTTCTCTTCATACGTGTGTATATATACACTACTCAATTCAGAGCATTTCAACCGTCACAGGAGAAAGTGAAGATGTCGGCGTCAGGCGAGAAGAAACCGTCGGTTCCGTCATCTCATGTTACCCTCAAAATTAAAAAAAACCAGGTACTTGAATAATGAATGAACAGAGAAAGGATAAAATAATATTTAAAGTAATAATGAAAGAAACACTTTTTATTATGCTTTTGATGGAAACTAGATCCGTTTTCAAATACAATTTGAAAATTTGTAGTAAGAAAATATATATATTCATTGAGTTTATATGTTAGTGTTAGGGTCTTCGTGTTCATAAGCATGACAAAAAAAATAGAAATACATATTTTAGGAAGTTCTCATTGATTTCCACAGCGCTTTTTTCAAAAGTGTAGAATTGTTCCATAACAAACCTATTGTTTTACCGGGCTAAAAAGATGAAATAAAATGTGTGTATATATATATATACTAAGTAGAAGAAAAAAAACGTAAAGATTAACATATTTAAATAAAAACAGGATGACAATTGTGTGTACATCCGGACGAAGAGGGACGTTGGGCTACATACGATGATGAAAGCATTTTCTCACTCAATCGGAGAAGACACGTCGAGTTTCGTCTTCTGCTTCGATGGAATTAGGATCAAACCCTATCAAACTCCCAATGAGGTATTTTATCATTGCTTTTTTTTTTTTTTTTAAGAATTCCAGTATATCATATATTTATATATATATATATATATATATATGAATCAAATTAAGAAAAGAAAACGATTGCAGCTTGAGCTTGAAGACGGAGATGAAATCGACGCGTTTGGTCGCCAACTAGGAGGGTTCAGCTTCTATCGTCGCCATTGTCATTGACAGTATCTTAACGACTTTAAAAGTCATTAGTACGGGTCACAAAAGATTACTACTATTGTTTAATAAGTTTGTTGTTGATGAACGTTAGTTCAGATAATTTATATGGATGAACATGCTTTTGATATTGGGTATTTTATACTGTAAGCTTAGTTACTTACTCTTCAAGCTACACATTTACTCACGCTTCGCAACTGAAAGTATTATCCTATGGATACAATTGAAAATGTAATAAATTAGTGGAGACACTATAGTATCATATCTATATAATAATTATCTCGCGAAAAAAGTACGAGAAGAAAAAGTAATGTTCGTTTGCATGAAAAATTGCAACAAATATAAAATTTTGTTTTCGGTAATTCAATTGGTGTAATGTTTTGCTCTCCTTTTTCTGACAACCAGTAATAATATAATTTGCCATCTAAACTATTAAAATCATAAATTTGAATACCGGAAATCTAAAATGAATTTATTAACTTGTTCTAGTTTCCGATTGGGAAATATGATACATATCTCTTATATATTATTTGGAAAGTGATTTTTTAAAATTTGCTTACATGTCAACTTCACAATCACTCTTACTCAAAAAAAAACTTTGACATGGCTTAGAAAAAATATGACATGGCAAATTAAAATCATAACAAAATCTTTTAGTAACTAAATTTATTATTCATTTCCATAAATAAAGCAAAAAGATTTTTAACCAATATTTTATAATACTTTTTTTTTATTTAAAAATTTTTTAAAAATATTTTATAATATTTTCGTTTTCCATTTAAAAATTGTTTATAAATTATTCTTGTCACAATAAAAACTTAGAACACTTTTGTATATAAAATATATTTTCCTAAAATTTATAATAAAGACAAAAAGATATTGAACGATTGAACATAAGAAGATTAAAACTTCTATCATACATTTTTGTCCGTTAGTTACAAAGAAAATAAAGTATTATCTTTTTTGTTTTTCATTTTTTGTTTTTAGAAATTAGTGTTGTCATGTGAATTAGTGTTATTCGTTCAATTTTATTTATGCAATGTTATTTAAATTAAGTAAGTATTCATAAAATTGAACATATATGAAAAAGATCAAATAAGTATTATTTAAATAAGTTATTTGATCTTTTACATATTAATTTTCTTATTTTAGTTACAAAATATATAAAATTATACATAAGTGATCAAATATCATAATATTGTTATAATTTTTTTAATAGTAAAAATTATATTTAGTCCCAAAAACCAAACTCAATGTTGAACCTAATTAATTATTTTTAACAATTTATATAAACCTATTTTTTTAAACTAAAATATATATTTGATTAAAATTTGAATACGAATTAAACCATACTTTATCGTCTTTATATATGTTTTTAAATTAAAGATTATTATTTATGAACCTAAAAAACCTACAAAATCAAAATTGTAAGAAATCTAAATAGACAACTATTTAAATTTTTAACCATTAATAATAAATTTCTAATTTATATGATTTAAAAATATATTAACCCGCGTAGAACGCGGAGAGTCACCTAGTATAAAATAAATAAATATAAAGATTATATATATTATTTGTTGTAAAAAGAAAATAATATAGATATTTCTAGTTTTGTATTTAAATGTGATAATAACAAATCATTGTCACCATGACCATCCTTTAGAGGCCTTGGACCTTCAAATTTAGTGTGATTCAATTCATATATCCAATTTTTCATCTAATGTGAAGTAAATTTGAAATTTTCCCGTCGGTCAATTCATACATTAAAGAAGAGAACAGAAATCTAAAACGGGAACAGAAAATAATAGTGATTCATATTTAGTGTGATTTTTCTTTTCTTTTCCCGTTTGATTTTTCAGTTCACTTAATTATGTTCATACTTGTATGTATACTACTCAGTTAAGAACATTTCAACTGGAGAAAGTGAAGATGTTAGCGTCGGGCGAGAAGATCACGTCGGTTTCGTCTTCTGATCATGTTACTGTCAAAGTCAAAATATATCAGGTTCTTGAATATACCAAAAAAAATAGGATAATATTATTAACGTAATTATGAAAAAATCACTTTTTATTCTGCTTTTGTGAAAACAAGATTCTCTTTCTAGTAAAACAAAAAGAAAAAGTTCATTGAGTTTATATGCCAGTGGTTTTACTCTTTTTAAGAGTGACAAAAATAACATTTCTAGTATCACTAATTTTTACAATGCCTTTTCAGAAAAAAATAGTGTAGATTTCCGTACCAATCGTAGTATTATTTAACCGGTCATGAATTAAAAATGTGTATATATATATATATGCTGAGTACGTAAAAGAAAAAAAAGTATAGATTAAAATTCTTGTAATATAATTATATATATATATATAAAAAAAAAACAGGATGATAAGTGTGAGTACTTCCGGGTTAAGAGGGATGTTGGGCTACAAACGATTATGGAAGCATTTTCCCAACAAATTGGAGAAGAAACGTCGAGTTTCGTCTTCTGCTTCGATGGAATTAGGATCAAACCCAATCAAACTTCCAATGAGGTATTTATCATTTGCTTTTTTCTAAAATATTTATACTCCAATATATAATACAGTATGTATGAACCAAATTGAGAGAAGAAAACAATTGCAGCTTGAGCTTGAAGATGGAGATGTAATCGACGTGTTTTATCACAAATAGGAGGGCTCAGCTTCTATCGTCTTCATTAATAGTATCTTAACGACTTTAAAAGTCATTATAGTTAAGTACGGGTCACATTATATTAATCTTGTTTAAATATTTTCACATATTGTTTAATAAGTTAGTTGTTGATCAACGTTAGTTCAGGTCATTTACGGATGAACATACTTTTGATATTGAGTTTTCTATATATTACTCTATTTGACATTTTAGAGATATGAATAAATTGTTGGGAAGATAAAATTGAGTTAAAAGTATTATCCCATGGCTATAATTGAAAATGTAATCAAACAGTGGAGATGTGTAGTCTATTGCATCATATATATGATTAAGTCACGATTGATACGCAAGAAATGTTGCGACGAAGATAAAATTATGGTCTCGGTAGTTCAATGGAGTAACGTTTTGCAACATATGCTCTCTCTTTTTGACAACGTGTAATATTTTGCTATATAAACCCTTAAAAATATTAAAAACCATAAATTCGAATGTCGGCAATCTAAATTGTTCTAGTTTCCAACTGTGAAAGAGAATTTATGTAAGGCTGATTTGCAACAATAACAAAATTAAAAAGTAGTAATCTAACCCAAAAAATATGATGTGGAGCTAAGAGCCATTAGATTACAGCCATTTTGGTTGGTTAGTGAATTACACAAAATTTCCCAAATTGAAAAACAAAATTACATATAGTATAATTTATCTGTTGTAAACAAAAATAAATAATTTATACTTTTGTATTAAATGTGATAATACACAAGTACAAGAACAAATCATTGTCACTATGATCATCCTTGGAGGCCTTGGCCCTTTTTGACTAGTCAAGCTATATTTATAATTAGATCTATTTTTCAGCATTACATGTCGTCTAGTTCACGTGCGAAATAGTTTTATTTGCCCATCAAGCTCCACGCAATTTTCCTCAATTTACGTTTTTTCTCTTAGTTATTTGAGTTGGGCCATAGCATATGAATTTAGATAGATGATATAAAATTTTATTAAGATAAAGTACCTTTTGTGGTAATGTTCTGAATTTTATATATAAAAAAAAGGTTTAAGGTTTTTTTTCCGAATCGATGGTAAGGAATGCAACATATTATTCCATAATACAGAAGCAACCTCAATTGTTGTTAAATGAGTTCACTTGTTGTTTGAGGTATTTAAAAGTTTTCAAAAATAAAGTTAAAACGATTTATCGATTTTATAAGTCCATACTTTATAGGTTAATTAGTTTCTTAGTTGTACACTCTTCAATAGATTGATGAAACTAGTTGGCCGGAAAAAAAAAAAGGGAACTATTTTGGCCGTATGTAAAACTTTTATGGAATCTTAAGAGGAATTATGCTAACACAGAAGTTAAATAAGTTAAATTATAGATTTAACTCACCGACCCAAAAAAAAAAAAAACAATTAGGCTTTACCTGTGCCCAACCAAAAGCTGCCATTTGTCAACCAAATACACTTCCCTTTCTTGTCCCTCTCTCCTCTCTGTCTCTGTCTCTTTCTCTCTCCTCGCCACTGACTTTGCTCTGATTTTACAGAAGAATTTCAAACTTCATCTCTCCCAAAGCTCAAATCTTTTTTTCCCTTCTCGATTATTATTCTCATAGGCGTCGAGACCGGAGATATCTTTTTCCGATTACCCGTTTCTTTCTTTCTCGATCGTCTTTCATCTCCCAGAGAACAAACAAAAAAATAACGCTCCTTTAGATTCTTGCCTTGATTTTCTTGGCGCTTCTTCGATTTCCCGTTTCTGGGTTTTCGATTTCCGACCCAGAAAACGATAAATTTCATACCCGAAAGATCAGGTACGAATCGATTTAGCCTCTTTGATTGTTTTATTAGTCATCTCTGGTTTTGGGAGACTTCTCTATCGTCTTTTAAGGTGGAAGATAAGCTTCGTATTCTCGATTAAGCCACTTTGATCTTATCCGATCCTTGGTGATTGGGTTTGAGCAGATCAATCAAAAGTGAAAATCTTTAATCTTCGATTGTCTTAATCTTTCCCTTAATTACCTTTTTTAGGGTTTTTGTTAATTCCGGTTGATGTTTGCTTAATTTCCCATTAATGGAATCGTTACTGTAATGATTTATAACTGAATCAATATAGAACTATGTCTCTTTGTGTTAGGTGGTGAGTGGATCTTGGTTTTTTAGTGCTCTATAAGAAAGAAGATGCAAAATGGTTGCTAAGAAGGGACGTCAAGATTCTTCTCCGATTGTGGAGGTTGGAGAGATAGACACAAGTGCTCCTTTTCAATCGGTTAAAGATGCGGTTAATCTTTTCGGTGAAGCTGCCTTTTCAGCTGAAAAACCGCTCATTCGAAAAGCCAGTCCTCAATCCGCTGAGGTAAACTTTGATTTGATTTCACTGACATTTTGAGTGAGTGAAGAGGTTTCTCAAATTTGAATTGTGTTGTGTGTGGTTTTGCAGAAAGTTTTGGTGAAGCAAACAGAGCTTCACTTGGCGCAGAAGGAGTTGAACAAGTTACAGGAACAGCTTAAGAATGCGGAAACAGTTAGAGAGCAAGCGTTGAGTGAGCTTGAATGGGCGAAAAGAACTGTTGATGAGCTTACACGTAAGCTTGAAGCGGTTTATGAATCTAGAGATTCTGCAAAGAAAGCGACTGAAGCTGCTAAGAGTCAGATCGAAGAAGTGAAACCAGGAAATGTTTCTGTGTCTAGTAGTGATGCTCAGAGTCAGGATTTGGAACAGTATGGGACGGTATGTAAGGAACTTGATACCACAAAGCAAGAGCTGAGAAAAATCCGTCAGGTTTCGAATGAGATTTTGGAGACAAAGACTAATGCTTTAAACAAAGTCGAGGAAGCTAAGGAAGTGGCTAATGTTAATTCTGAGAAGATTGAATTGCTTCGAAAGGAAATTGCAGCTGTTCATGAATCAGTTGAACATACGAAGCTTGCGTATTCTCAAGCTCAGAAAGAACAATCTGCGATGTTTGCAGAGAAGGAGATTCAACAACAATCGTATAAAGCTGCCATGGAGGAATCTGCCAAGAAATTGCTTGCCTTGAAGAAAGAGTTTGACCCCGAATTTGTAAAGAAGCTTGAAGTGCAGTTGACTGAGACATATAACGAGATCGATGAGTTGCAGAAGCAAATGGAGATTGCGAAAGCATCGGATATGGATTCCGTTAATGCAGTGAGTTTGGAATTGGATGATGCAAAGGGTTTACTCAAGAGGCTAGTGGAAGAAAAGAAGTCTTTGCAGGAGGTGTTGGAATCTCTTAAAGCAGAACTGAAGAATGTGAAGACAGAGCACGGAGAAGTTGAAGCGAAGGAGACTGAAATTGAATCTATGGCTGGAGATCTTCATCTCAAGCTTAGCAAAAGTAAGAGTGAGCTAGAAGAATGTGTTGAAGAGGAATCTAAAGCAAAGGCGGCTTTAGAAGATATGATGTTAACCTTAAATCAGATATCTTCTGAGACAGAATCTGCTCGACGAGAATCTGAGGAAATGAGAAACAAAGCTGAGGAGCTAATGAAGGAAGCGGAAACTGCGCATCTTGCTCTTGAAGACACAGAGCTAAACCTGAGGGTCGCTCTGGATGAAGCCGAGGAAGCAAAAGCTGCTGAGACAAAGGCGCTTGAACTGATAAAATCGATGTCTGAAAGAACCAATGCTGCTCGTAATTCGACATCATCTGAGTCTGGAGCGCAGAGCATCACATTGTCTCAGGAGGAGTTTAAGTCGTTGAACAAGAGAGCTGAAGTATTCGATAAGTTGGCGGAAATGAAAGTGGCGGCTGCATTGGCTCAAGTGGAAGCAGTGAAAGCTAGCGAAAACGAGACACTGAAGAAGTTAGAGACAACACAAACAGAGATTGAGAAGCTTAAGACTGCAACTCAAGAGGCGTTGAAGAAAGCAGCTATGGCTGATGCAGCTAAGAAAGCGGTTGAAGGAGAACTCAAAAGGTGGCGCGAAAGAGATCAGAAGAAAGCAGAGGAAGCAGCATCAAGGATTCTTGCAGAAGCAGAGGCAAAGATGTCCGTTGAATCATCACCGCAACACCAATACAAAGCTACAAAACAGAAGCCTTTGCATAGCAAACTGGAGAAGACGAAAACTTCAGTGGTATCAAAGAAAGTGCTTTTGCCGAATCTAAGTGGAATTTTCAACAGAAAGAAGAATCAGGTGGAATGGGGTTCTCCTTCTCATCTCCCTGGAGAGAAACCCATTTGATGTTTTCTTTTCGAGATTTGAACAATCAGAAAGTTGTGTGCTGTTTTTGCTAAAGAAAGTTGTGGTTTGAGATCAGAAGCAGTTTAGCTTTCGCATAATGTGAGAAACTGGTTTGTTGATGTAAATTGGATCAATGATTTTTTTTTTGGCTCTTTGGTGTGATTTTGTGAATGGTTTTATCTTACACTAAGTTTCAACTTTGAGGGAAAACATGTAAATTGAATTGACTAGAATTGACTCGCATGATGCCCCACTTTTTTGTTTTACAATTGAAATCATGTAATTTTTAATGGTTAACGTTATTAGATAGATAGATTATAGGTTTCTGAAAGTTTTGTGGTTAGATTATGTTGTTATTTTGAGGTAGATTCCGAATTTGTGGTTAGATTTGGTTGTTAAGGTAGGGGTGGTGTTTATATATAAAGTTTAAGAAAATATTTAAACATAAAATTAAATTACTAGATCAAAGTTTTGTTGTTAAATTAAATAAAATTGATGAAGATGACGAGGAAGAACGACAGGGGCAATTCTAACTCTAGCACGACGAGGCAGATTACTTACACGGACTTCTCCAAAAAGCTCATGATTGTCTTCATTTGGTCCAGCACGCGTTGGTCTAGCCTGGCTTGGTCTAGCACGCATGTTTACTCTTTTTGAAGTCTCAGATTCTGCCCTCATTGTTCTATGATTATTTGTGTCACTATCAGGAGTGTCTTCATCTGGTCTAGCACGCCTCTTTACTCTTTATGAAATCTCAGATTATGTCCTCATTGTTTCACCCCGCAGTTGAAAATCAGATTATTGATGAATATTGGTCGTCTCACTCAGAGGATCTGAAGTCTTAGATTCTGCCCTTATTGTTCCATCCGGCGGTTGAGAATTAGATCCTCGTTGATTATTGGTCTAACTCAGAGGAACTGTTTCTAAAGTCTCAGGACCTGCATTCTCTTCTAGAACCCGAGTTGTTCCAAGTATATTGTTATTGTTGTCAGTCCGAGCAATTCCACCCACGTGTGGTTCTGATACAGTTCGTTGAGTATTGTTTGTGTCACTCACAACTCTTGCTGAATTCCGAAATGCCCTAGACAAACCATAAGCTGGACTTGGATTAACTGTTAACTTTCATAACGTTAACATGTTGAAATAATGGAGTACCTCATAGTAATATTGTTAGCACAATGTGTGCATAATTTTTTTTTTTGCTTAAACTTTCGAACAATTTTGTTTCCTAATTTTTTTGTGTGTTAAAGGCATTTGATCCAGATGTAGATTTATCAAATATCATGGTGTAAAATTACATTTTTACATGTTATATGGTATAGAGTTCATATATCATTCTCCGTGTGTTTTGTTGTACAATTTATGAACAATAATTATAATCTTTCGTTTTTATTTAATTAAAACTTTTAATAGTTATAATTAACAATAAATATACATAAACATGAATTAAATTAAATATTAACATAAAATTTATTTTGCTTATATGGACACCTTAGATAGAAAGAAAACTTTGTTATTAAATATATAGATTACACTGAGCTAACATTAACAAAAGATGAGAATATATGGCTTACCGACTCTGTTTCGCGTTTTTTCCTAGTTAAAATCTCATGTTTAAGAGGGAGTGTGAGCTTAAACAAGTACTCATAGTTGGACTTCTGCGGATTCTATAATCATCATCGAATTAGTTTACAATGTTTAGATGGACGATCATCACTAATCATAAACAATATCTGAGATAATAAAATACCTCAATGGCAGGACAAGGATGACCTTCAACAACTTTATCGCAGATTTTTTGTTGTCATGGGGTTTCAGGAAGAAGAAGTCCTTGAAGTTGTATTCGGCCGGGAACTTCGATTTCAAGAATTGTTAATTCAATTTCTTGCATTTCAACATCTTGAATCTTTTGGTTTGGCTGAGAATCTTCACTTCAAATCTCTTCTCTAGAGTTTCGTTTTTTCCTTTTAATAAATTTTAACCTTTGTATCATAGTCACAACTCTTATACTTGGAGTTTATTGACTCCGGTAACATATGCTCAGAATTTGCTCAAAACTAACTTGTAGACCAATTCTCGTTTTTTACTTCAACCAATGGCCAATATTTTAAGTAACCAACCATTTAATTATTATTTTCCTTTCTATCCTAATTTTCTTTGTATATTCCTCCTACCTATAGCGAATATCTGGATCTCAATATTAAAAATCAATTAAAATCATAGAACTTATGAACGTGTACCTCAACATATTATACAAAAGATACCATTCTGCATGTTGCCTTCTGCCAACATTATAGTACTGGAAAATCATGTTGTTACTTTGTACTAATTGTCAAAAGAAAAGTAATCACAGTGCATAGAGCTTTGCTATGCCATTATAATTTATGAAACTTTAAATATTCTCTTGAAATGCAATGTCTGCTTTGCAGATTTTCAATTTTCCACCTTACAAAAAAAAAATACTGCTTTGGAAAGACATGCAACAAAACCCCTAAGTTTTTAGCTTTAACAGTACAAGCACCCAAAAGGAAATGGGAACAGCAAACACATATAACAGGAAACTAAGACCAACGTATGAATGATGATGATTGGATAGCTACTCACAACATTTATTTTCAGTTGCTTCACGACTCATGAGCAAATGAGCAATGTTAATGTTATGCTTGTTGAGATGGGGTTCTCCTTCTTATCTCCCTGGAGAGATACCCATTTGATGTTTTCTTTTTGAGATTTGAACTTTTGTTGTTTGTGCAGTGATGCACTGATGATGAACAATCAGAAAGTTGTGCTCTTTTTGGTAAAGAAAGTTTCAGCTTTAGCCTAATGTGAAATATCTTTTTCAAACTCTTGTGTTATTGGTTTATTATTAGGGGAATATCTACCTATTCAACCAATGATTTCGAAATACAAATAATGCATGTTAACAATTCATTGAAAGTTTCTTAGTTAAAAACAAAATGCAAAGGTGTCAAATCTTAACTATATTATATGGAATTCCGCATAAAAAAGCAAGTAAAAATGGATTAAGAAATGTATGTTTAACACTTTGGTCATCATATTCAAAAGAAACAAATGTAATTTTGTAACACTGAGAATGGGGTTGGTTAATCCGGAGCTTTCGGAGCTTTACCCGGCCCGGTTTGTAAGAGCTTGAAAACACGCTGCGACGGATGCTTTCATGAGTAGGAAGACGTCGCTTAGAGAGAGTGATCTAATGAGGGATCCCGCGAACTTGGTGAGGTTCCGCAGCATGTAACCCTCCTCTTCGGTAGAGATATCGACAATCGCGGCTTCCTCGTTCTTTCGTTCCGCCGCTCGGAGCAGAAACAATACTGCCTTCACCACGTTGAAAACTATCGATATCTTCTCGTCTAAAGAGACGGCATTGCCGTCATTACGCACAGACCCTAGAGGAAACATAAAATCATCCTAGTCAAAAGATGAAATTACTAACCGAATTAATGAACCAACGGATTATTGTACTAAACTAGTAGTAGTTGATACCAATGGAAGCTACAAAATTAGATCATGTTTTGTTATAAGATGATGTTGTGTTGAATGTACGAAAACTTGAAAAGTAAATCATCTAAAATTCTTATGTAAAATAACTAATAAAAAAAAAAAACTAACAAGAGTTCAATAAGTAGAATTGATTAACTTCATCATCCTTCTTGTTTAAAAAATAAATTAATTAATATGAAATCGATTGAGTAATATATTATTTTATTATGAATCAAATAGAAAGAAAGATTTGATATGGTTTATATGAAGAACTCGCGCATCGCCTTGTCCAATTCGTCAACGACTTCGGGCTCATCCGGCGGCATCGTCTTCTTCAGTACCTCAATCTCATTAGGCGTGAGAATATTCCACCCTACTAAAAAAATTAGTAGTAAAATTAATAATCAAACCGGTTGAAATTTAAATTAAAAGTTTAAATTTTTTTAATAGGATTATTATTTTTTAATTAATGGATGTATATATCATGTGTCGAATATATTGTGATTACCGGGATCTTGAGCTCCAGGTTCCATAGCTTTCCGTCTTTCCATCTTTCCATCTTTTTTACCTTTATGTTATTATTCCTGCTGCATACAGAATAAATTAATATGTATAATTGTTATATGCTACGTTACAATATTGTAAGAATAAGTATTGATATAGAAAATAATTTTTGATAGCTGAAATGGAAAACTTTTTTGTAAAAAAGGATAAACTTCTATTCTCCATGAGATTTTTTAGATTTTTACATTCTACGCATACATTTTCCTTTACATCTTGTTTTCAAAATTTTACTTGTTTCCATGAGAACCTGCATTAAAAAAAAATTGTATATGTTGAGAGTGGAATTATTTAGATCTTTACATTCTACGCGCACATTTTCTTTTACATCTTGTTTTCAAATTTACTTAAAATATGTATTGTATATATTGTATAAAATCTGAGATATATTTTTTGACACGAAAATTAAAAAAAAAAAATTACATTATGTTCTGAGTCCACTACCATTTAATTAATCACCAACTGTATATTTTTTTCGTATATCGATCTTCCAAAACTGTTTTATTTTTATTAAATATATCATAAAAATATAGTAAAAGATTGTTAAAGTTAATCCAGTATTATGTATGTACATATTGTTTCTGGTCACCAATCAATGATATTTTTTTTGTTAATGTTAATGATATATTCAAAAAAAATAATAATACACGATTATGTGTTCGACATGAAATAAAAAGACACGATAATGAGTATCCTATAGAAATGGGTGGAATCTCACCTTTGATATTATATTTTAAATTGTGGAATACCAAACGTGTTGAACTGTGGTGCAAGACATCACAAATCATAATACACATGTTTTTACTAAAAATAAAAATAAAGGGTAATTATAAAAATACTATTTTTGGTGTAAATATTTGTAAGAATATAATGTAAGAGTGTCCATTTACAAAAATGTCATTCATTATAAATTTTTAAAACCTAAATCTTAAAATTATAAACTCTAAACAATGTTTTGACCCCTAAAATCCTTTAAATCCTAATACAACATTGTTAACCCAAACATGAATGATATAATAATTTTTTTTTTGAAAAAGTAATATTTTTACAAAAATTTGAAATGTGGTATTTTAAAAAAATGACATTTAAAAAGTAATATTTTTAAAATTTCTCTTAAAAATAATGACATTTCCTCATAATCAAAACCAAGTAACTACAGCACATGAGCCCCTCTTTAATATACACTTCTACAGTAGTCAAGCTCATCTAAACCGAATCACTTACCTATTTATGTGAATAAATTCTTAACAATCCTACTTAGTACTTGAAACAACTTAAACCGTAATTTTTGAAAAATTTCTTTTCCGGATTATTATTATCACAAATAATGATTTTCAACGGGTCAACAACATAAACTGCGAAAAATAATACGATCAATATCCAATAACAACATTCAATAAATCTCATACTTTATTGAAACCACTAGCTATACCAAGTCAATCCCATAAACAACAATCCAATTCAACAACACAAGTCCATAACAAAACCAACAAGTTCCAGAATTACTAACACCCTAACAATTCTACAATAACGAGCAAACAATCGAGTCCCTAGACCATCTTCTCTTCCTCTCCACGATTCCACGATCACACTTTGTCTTTACCTGCATCACATGGTTATACGAGATGCGTGAGTATTATCATAAATATTCAGTGAGACGGTCATTCCATCTACTAGGCTATACACACATGCATAAGAGAATGATACAATACCAGGATGAACAATCAACACGTATACACAACAATCACAACGAGACACAGTTAATAGGTCAAACTGATGGCAATCAAAATTGTGTGTCGATCGACACCCTCCTTGTGTCGATCGACACCCTCCTTGTGTCGATCGACATGGGCTGTGTCGATCGACAAAACCTCTTCGTGTCGATCGACACGCAACCCAGAAACGCAGAAACCCAGAAAAATCGAACCCAACCTCCATGGATCGATTCGTAATCACATATACCGATTTTCTACACGAAATCTACCCAAACAAACGACAAACAAACACATCCTATCAATTCCTTTACCCAGATAAGTCATGGTCACGCACTCACCTTAGATCTAGAAGACGAAAGAAGGAAAACGGATGAAAAACGCCAAGAACAAGACCCCAACACCGAGATCTACACTCCACCCACGAGAAATCACTCCAAGAACGATCTCCCAAACCTCCCAGACGAATCTCCTCTCACAATCTCTCTGGAAACTCTCTGGAACTTTTTTGGAAATTTTCTGAAACTGAAAAACTTCAGAAAATGCGGCCAACCCCCTATTCATAAGGGACCCCTAGAGTTACGACCTAAACCGGGTCGCAAACCGACATTTAAATCGAACCAGCCCGGTTTGATTTTTACTCGTGTCGATCAACACACACTACCTGTGTCGATCGACACGATCCAAAATCCACGATTTTGGTTCGCGGTCGTTACAGTACTAATATAGAAAAACAACAATATACACTGATCCATTTGTTTCCCTTTTTTTATTAGAAACTTTTTGAAAAATACCCTATTTATGTATTATAATTTGAAAAATACATTTGTTTTCTTTTTGAAAACTAACTCTTTTTACATGTAAAAGTCTTTTTTTTATCCTGATTTGAATTAAAAATTATATATTAAAATAATTAATAATTAAAATTCGAATTCACTATTATTAATATTAATTTTATTTTTATTTAAGATAAAGATGTATTATTGATTAAAATTTTACTATTAGATATGTATTTTGAAATATGTCAAAATTTATCATTCAAATTAAACAAATAAGCAACTACAGAATGTCGAACAGAATACAAAAAAACTTATAAAAACAAAAAGATACGACACTAACGAGGAGACACTACACTTGATAGGATGGTGATGAGAAATACGACGGTGATGAATATAAACTACGATAATACAATAACAAAGAGTCGAATTGGCGAAAATAATTGACGATTTAGGAGGAGAAGACATAAAAAAAATTCATGATTTTGCTAACGAGAATGTTTGATGAAATCTAATTTTTTTCATTATTTCCAAACCAATCAATTTTGTCATTTTTATTAGTTTAAATGAACCAATAAAATTTCTCCCAAACACAATTTCCATTATCATAACTAAAAAATCGGTGTGGAAACCTCTTTGGCACAATGGTTTGATCAAAAAATTCATTAATGCTTCTACACCAGGGAGGTTTGGGATTCGAATCCCAAAAGATACGATTTATTATCATTGATGCAGATTAATGGAGATAAGCTTACATGAAGTCTTCAGCGTGGGACAAGATATAATTGTTTGACGTGGATCAATGCGGAAGACTTGTCCGTTGTAAAATTGTCGATGTAACATTTCTCATAATTTATAATAAAATACTAATAAATCTAAATGATTAAAAACTAAAAAAATTGGTTTGTTCTTGCCCTCTGTGTTCAATTAACCATAAAGATACAACTCTACGATATATTTGGTAACATTAAAAAAATCTTAGTAAATAGATATCTATATATTATTTTTGCAGCCTTTTAAGTTTGTTTCCAAACACTCCTAATCTAGTTTTTTAAATTTGTTTCCAAACACTCCTAACCTAGGATATTTGCCAATCAAAAATCAAAAAATCACTTTATGGAAACAAATTAAATCGACAATAATGTATGATACACGAGTCTTAAAAGCTTCTTCCATATCCTAAATCTAAAATATTCTTCCTTGCTTCTAAATCACGGGTCTTAAAAGCTGATTACCTATTAGATGATCGAAAATATTAATCTTTCTTCCTAAATCATGGATATTAAAAGCTTCTTCTCTCTTCCTAAATCGAAAAGTCTCTCTATGGAAACAAATTAAATCGACAATAAACTCCTAAATCACGGGTCTTAAAAGCTTATTACCTATTAGATGATCGAAAATGAGAAAGAATTTTGATGTTTATGAAGTTTGTTATGTGGAAACAAACTTCTTCCATATTCTAAATCTAAAATATTCTTCATTCCTCCTAAATCACGGGTCTTAAAAGCTTATTACCTATTAAATAATCGAAAATGTTCATTTTTCTTCCTAAATCATGGATATAAAAGCTTCTTCTCTCTTCCTAAATCGAAAAGTCCCTCTATGGAAAAAATTAAATCGACAATAAACTCCTAAATCACGGGTCTTAAAAGTTTCTTCTCTGTTCCTAAATCGAAAAGTCCTTCTATGGAAACAAATTAAATCGACAATAAACTCCTAAATCATGGGTCTATATTATTATTTTTACAGCCTTTTAAGTTTGTTTCCAAACACTCCTAATCTAGGATATTGCCAATCAAATTCCAAACACTCCTAATCTAGGATATTTCTCAATCAAAAATCGAAAAGTCACTCTATGGAAACAAATTAAATCGACAATAATTTATGATATACGAGTCTTAAAAGCTTATTACCTATTAGATGATCGAAAATATTCATCATTCTTCCTAAATCATGGGTCTTAAAAGCTTATTCTCTCTTCTTAAATCGAAAAATCCTTATATGGAAACAAATTAAATCGACAATAAACTCCTAAATCACAGGTCTTAAAAGCTTCTTCTCTCCTCCTAAATCGAAAAGTTTCTCTATGGAAACAAATTAAATCGACAATAAACTCCTAAATCACGGGTCTTAAAATCTTATTACCTATTAGATGATCGAAAATGGGAAATGATTTTGATGTTTATGAAGTTTGTTATGTGGTTTAATGTCTTTTTTTAAGTCTGTTAAGTTATCAGTTGTTGGTATTTTGTTTGGGCGTGATATATTTGTATTACTATGATGTGCGTTTAACTTATCAAACAAGAATTATCCCCTTGTCTTTTATATATTCGCTATTCTGAATAATCCGCTATTCTGTAGAACTACGTCATAACATTTATATTCTCATATAAGAAACTGATGTATACAAAAATGAATCGTAGTCTATACTAAAGTCAGAGATTCAAACCAATTAAAACAAAGATAAAATATAAACAATACAAACGTTAAAATAAAGTAACCACTGTGATATTTTAACAATACAATGTTAAAATAAAATAGATATAAAAATTTCGAAAAAAACATAGACCCGTGGTGTACCACGGGTTAAATCCTAGTTGTTATAGTATAAAATCTAGACTAAGAAGAATATTGAATATTATCATAGGTTTTTAATAAAAAATCTTCTCCATTATTGCCGGATCGTAAAAAATCCTCTCAACTATTTTTTAGTAAAAAAACCTCTCAACTACACTTCGCTAGTGAAATCAACATTCCATCTACAGTAACGTTTAATCCCAATAATTTTTTTTTATCTTTTGTTACAAAACGACAAAGCGTATCAAATATTGACCAAAACATCAAGTTGTTTATAGGCACGAAGTAAATCTTATGACAAAAAAAAAATGATTCTAGGTGTAATGTAAATGGTGATTAATACTAAGCTCATTTAGGAAATCAGCCGCAATCTTAGGTGCACCGTAGAGATTCACCACATCTATTGAGTAACATGTGTGAGTTCTGTTGTAGGATCTCAAAACCATACTAGTAGACCGACTGGTTATTGAAGCATATATTCTCCAATCAAAGCGATCTAAACACAAGTTACAGCTACTTTCTTATTTGAGCACTTCATGTTGTTTTTCTGTAAACGATTTGATATTTTGGTTAATATTTGAGACGTTTTGTGGTTTTTTAACAAAAGATAATAATTTTTATTGGGATTGAATAGTACTGATGGAAGGTTAATTTCACTATCAAAATATAGTTAAGAATTTTTTTTACTAAAAAAATAATTAAAAAGATTTTTCACAATCTAAAAACAGTTGAAGAAATTTTTCATTAAAAAACTCTATTATCATTTTTATTTTAAAGACATATAAGATATATTTTAGTAAATTTGATATTGTAAAAGTGTAATTTTCAAAAATTAAAATAGAAGTGTATTTTTCAAATTTAAAAACATAAAAAAGATATTTTTCCAAATTTTCTCTTTTTTTTTATCTTTTTTTCATTCATATGTAGTCACAATATATAATTTTTTTTATCTGTTTTCATTAATTTTATTCACCGATTATCTTTACCATTTTTTTATCTTCAAATCAATGAAAATCTCAAATTTACTATACTTTCCATTTTTATGAATTCTATTTTTGTAAACATACGTTACTATTATGGTAATTTAAAACGCAATGTCATTACGTCATATATGAACGTATGGAACCATGGTGCAAGATATTTACTAGTATTTATTAATACACATTTAATTCACTAACAACATTAATATTTCGCTTTCTCTTTCTTCTTCTTCCTCTTCTTCTTCTTCTTCTCCAAACTTTCAGTTTCGATCTCCAAAAAATTTGAACTTTCCGTCGAATTCAATGGGAAGCGGAAGATATTTAGACGACCCTTTAACCTTTATTAGAAACCCACCTTACTCTTCGTCTCCCATCACCGTATCCAACCATCTCGACAGTTTTCTCGGCGAATCAACCTCTCGCTCTGGAAGCTTCGAGAGTGAGAGCATTAGCGACGCCGATTTCGGACCTGAGAAACTCGTCGGGACCGTACATTTCTACGAGAGACATGTCTTCTTGTGCTACAAAAAACCCTCTGTTTGGCCAGCGAGGATCGAGGCGTCTGAGTTCGATCGGTTACCGAGGCTTCTCTCTTCCGTTGTTTTGGCGAGGAAGAGTGATATGAAGAAGGAGGTGATTTGCTTTTTAGTCCCTTTGATGTTGAATCCCAGAATTAGGTCTCCTCTTGATGTTAATCCCAGAATTAGTGATTTCAAATGGACTTAGGTCTGATCATTTCTGTAATTTGATTCATTGGTTTGTGATTCTAACTTGGGGAGACTTAAAGTGAAATCCTTTTGCTAATGAACATCTTATTTTTAGGTTTCTGGTACGATTCTAATCTGCAATGTGAGTAAACTAGGCACTGAGATTTCTCTTTTTGTTTAGGTCTAGTTAATAGTGTCTAAGAGTTGTGAAGTCGTTTCTCCTGAGGGCATTTGGGATTCTCTGTGTTAGGAACTTTAGATTGGGTTCGATAATACACAGTTGTGATTTCTTTGATGCAAACTTGACAATGTGGCTTCTTATGATCTTGCATGAGTTATGAAATCTTTTTTGCTGTCTTCTAGATTTCTTTCCTGATGGTTTTTTCTCCATTGAATTGCAGACTCTACTCACAATCTGCGAGGGTCATGATGGAACAGAGACATCGAATGGGGATGTTCTGATATTTCCTGATATGATCAGATACAGGTAACTAGTCGAAGTTGTATTTGAGGTTTCTTACTAGATCGTAAATTCTTTTGACGGTTTCAAACAAAAAAAAATTGCAGAAGGTTGACTCATTTTGATGTTGACACATTTGTTGAAGAGGTTCTTGTGAAGGATGTTGAGTGGTTGCCTGGAAATCCTGAACCTCTAAATGGTTCATATGTCTTTGTATGTTGTCATGGATCTCGAGACCGGCGATGTGGGGTTTGTGGACCGTCTCTGGTTAGTAGATTCAGAGAAGAAATTGAATTGCATGGTCTTTTAAGTGAAGTTTCGGTTAGCCCTTGTTCTCACATCGGTGGTCACAAATACGCTGGAGATGTTATCATTTATGGATTAAACATCAACCAGAGAGTCACGGGACACTGGTAAGTAACACAATGCCATATATGAAGTAAGAAAAATTTGAGTGTGTAACCGTCAAGAGCTGATTTTACGGTGGATTGTAGTCAAAACCAATTGGTATCTCGAAAATTAGGTTAAGGTATATTTTATCCCTTTTATGCATATTTTAAGAGATTCTTGTCTCTTAGGTATGGGTGTGTGACTCTAGAAGATGTACCTCTTTTGTTGGAGTTACACATTAACAAAGGTGAAATAGTTGACCGACTTTGGAGGTAAATGATCTAATGTCTTTGATTTCGACAGTCTGTAAACTTCATCGGTATCTAAACAGCACTTAATGATTGTTTTTCAGGGGTGAAATGGGTCTGTTAGAAGAAGAACAGAAGAAAACTCAAGAACAACGGTTCCAATTAAACAGCGAAAAGATCAACGAGGAGGAGGCGACTCAAGAATCAGCTAGTAACGGTTTTTATTGCCAGTCCCGAGCTGTCCCAGAGCTTAATGGTAGTTGCTGCCAACAAAATGAGAACTCCTCTTGCTGTGTGGAGAACCACAAAGAGAATCTTACCTCAGAAAGAGATATCTCCGTAAAAAATGCATCTTATCGGATAAGGAGCAGCGAGAATGGATCATCTTATGGACTTAAGGTTTGTGCTGCGATGTCAATGTGGTTGGAGAATTGGGAGAAAGAAGATACATATGCTGCTTTATCTGTTGCATGTGCTGCTGCATCTGTAGCTATTGCATATAACTGCTATAAACAATTGAAATGAAACAATTTGTTTATACATATCTTGTTCTTTAGGATGGTGATTATCTCAGTCTTTTAACTAGATTTTTCCTCTTCGTTTGTACAGAGAAGAGTTTTTAGAAGTGGAGGGTTTTATGTAAGAACTGTTTGTTGATAATATATTATCACTTGGTAAGAACACAAACCGAATCGAGTTATCGTAACTGGTTTGATTATGAGCTAATATCAATGAAAAGCAAAGAACTTTCAGGTTTGTGTATTTCATGGATTTGTGATTCTTAATGGTGCATGTCTAACATTAAATCAAGAAGATGATACAGAGACTGTCTCAGATTTTGAAGAATGATTACAAATCTCTTACTTTTTCAAGACGTGAAAAGAAAAAACAGAGGAAAAAACACATTTTTCGAAAAATAACTAAACAGAATTTGCAAAGAAACAACAAGACAATCATCAGAGTTTCTTGCAAAAACCTTCAGAAGAAATCAAACTCAAGATAATTGCTTTGATCAGATCTTACACTCGTGGATGCAGCAGCCGGTACAGGAGTAGATGTTACTGGTTCAAGATCAACCGGTTTAGGAATCTCCGGTGGACTAGCACACCGGACCAAAGCCCAGTTTACTCCTTCAAAGAAAGGATGTTGCTTTATCTCTGTTGCTCCACGCTTATAAGCTAATCTATGTTGTGGCTCCTTCACAAGCAAGCTCCTTATCAAATCTCTAGCTGCAAAGCTAACAACTGGAGATTCCGGGAATCTCAGAGGCTGACCAACGACATTGAAGAGCGTTGCTCGATTTCCCGAACCTTTAAACGGTGTTTTACCAAACAATAACTCATACAGAAAGATCCCAAAAGTCCACCAATCAACCGCGCTTCCATGTCCTTCGCCTTTGATGATCTCTGGAGCTAAGTACTCATGTGTGCCAACAAAAGACATCGAACGTGCGCTTGTGGGCTCTGCAACGAGCTCTGGTAACGGAGTTACTTGGTGGTTCCCATTATCGGTTTTCGGTTTCTTGTCTTTCTTAGATTTAGATGAGAAGAACCGAGGACCAAAGCAAGATGTTGGAGCCATTGAGATGCAAGATGGTTGCTGGATGCAAGCAGGTTGTTGTGAGCAAGAAACCGAATTTTTTGACAAGCCTTCAGATCCAATGGTTGATCTGACTATCGAGAGGCTAACAGTACATCTCAGGGAGAGATCAAAATCCGAAAGCATCACGTGTCCATCATCTCTCACAAGGACATTCTCGGGTTTCAGGTCACGGTAAATGATACCGAGCATGTGTAGATATTCCATTGCAAGAAGCACCTCTGCAACATAAAACCTGCAAAACAGTAAAAAGAAGTCAACACAGTTCTATAAAACGCAGATAAAATTGGTTTCTTAAATAAAGAAAGATGGAATTTTTATCTTACTTAGCTGCTTGCTCGGTGAAGCGTTTCCCGGGTTGTCTCTGTCTCAGTGTATGCAAGTCACCTCCAGGACAAAACTCCATAACCAAACAAGAGAACTTCTCGGTTTCGAAATGACTATACAACGTCGGGAGAAACGGGTGATCAAGACACTGCAATATCTCTCTTTCAGTTTGAGCTCTAAGAAGCTTTTTCCGGCTAGCCAATGCTGTTTTATCCATAACCTTCATCGCAAAATAACACCTTGTTCCATTCAACTCAGCGAGATGAACAGTTCCAATATCTCCACATCCTAACCTCTTCAAGAGCCTAAAATGGTTTAAACCCAAACCACCATGTTTCGATCTAACAGCTTGAATCGCTTCCCATCTCACATCGTTCGCCTTGTGAGGTTTGTTGATGCTGCTACTAAAGCTGCTACAAGTGCTCTCATCACTTATATCACTGCTTGTGCTCGGTCTACACGTGCTACTCTTTCCGCTCTCACCTTGCTCGACCATCTTACTATTACCGGTTTTACCGTCACTACTTGGATCGGCGAAAGACAAGCTCGAAGATACTTGATCTGCTAAAGTGTTGATTGACATACTTTGGCTGGAATTAGTAAGTGATCCTTCAGGAGTTTTGGAGGCCATGGACATGGACCAATCTTGATTTTGTGAACCTCTTCTTTCTCACTAATACCATCAAAAGAGTGACCTGATCTAATCATCAAACAAAACAATAGCATCAATCTTGACAAGATCGAAAATCAAGAAATCAATCAATCATCACGGATCTTACAATAGATGAAAAGTGAGTAGATAGCACAAATAAGCTCTCGAGATCTTCAATTCAAATATAAGTGACAATCGATTGAATCTCTACTCTTGGATTAAGTTCAACTAACCAAAAATTAGCATAAACTTTTCCATGCAAAAAGGTGGAGTTTTTTTTTGTTTATAAATTTGTTCTCTAGGGTTACACAGATCTCGTTAAAGTAAGAAGAGCCAAGTAAAGCCCTTTTGGATCTTAGCAAGACTGACTCAGAGAATAAAACCCAGAAAAAGAAATAAAAGAACAGAGCTTTGGATAGAGATGAAAAAACCCAATAAATCGTTACCTGAAAGTTGAGATTTTTTGGAGCGATAAAGATCACGAGATACACTTTTTGTGCCAAAAGAATCAAGCAAATGGAAGAAGAAGGAGGAAAGAGGAGAGAGAACAGTCACTGTTCATGTAAGGCTGTAGAGAGAGATAGAGAGAGATGAACACATCTGTTTGCTTCCATGGAAATGGGGTTAGATAGAGAGAGGAGAGAGAGAGAGAGAGAGAGAGAGTTGGGTCTACCATGAAAAGAGGGGAAGGAGAGAGAGGGTCAAAGAAAAAATTGAATACTTTTTTTATTTTATTGTATTTTAGAGGGATTCAATTATTTCAATGTATTTTTGTTTTCTCCAAAATGGAAGACAAAGGTTTACATCAGGATGCTCTCGTGAGCTGTAATAGTTGAGGCTTTTTAGAGACAATTTACAAATATTTAACTATTATTGTAGCATTTTTCACAACATATTATTGTAGCATTTTCCAAAACATTATTTATATAATTCAAATCTTTTTTTTCTGGCTAAAATCATCATTTATATTATCAATCACTATCTTTGTTTATAAATGTTTGTAAAAAGATAGACAACAAAAAAAAAGATTTCATGAGTGATGAGAAACTATAGAACTCTTCGCTAATCAATCTGCATATTTATTCGCAGTACAATTCCTATAGAAAAATTTGAGAAAGAAGAAACTATGTTTCCAATTGTTGATGGTATTGATGTAATATTAGGAGTTTCAAATTGGTGATGTTTCCATTGATAATACGGTTTATGTTGAGGTTATCTTCTTCGAATTCAACCTTTCGATAACCTAATAACCAAGAAGATTGTATAGCCCATAAAAGTGTCGTATATACCACCTTTTCAGCTGTTTGGCGACCTTCAAATTTACCCATTTCAGCGTATAATTCAAATCTTCTTATTATTTATTTTTCTGTCATATTTTTTTTTGTCGAATTTTTCTATCATATTAAAATTTACAATAACACGTAAATGAATAATTCTAAGGACATCTCCAACCATCACACTAAATTTGGTGTTTTAGTGTAAAAAAAAATTTCATCTCTAACCATAACACCAAATTTCACACTAAAAAACAATTCTCTATTATTATATTATTATTAAATTTAAGTTTTTCTTTACTTTTAATAATTTGATAAATACTAATTATTCGGATAACTGATACAAATTAAATAGTACAATATTACAATCGATAAATAAAAAATGGAAAATAAATTACATCAAATTCATTTTCAGAATTAGTATTTTCGAATCACAAATGTTCAATTAACGCATTTCGAAGTTTAATATGAGCTTCCCAGTTTTTGATTTGTTTGTGTCGAGCTAAAAATTCTTGAAATCTAGCATCATCATCACCCACCATCTCAACTTTTGCAATTGGGATTTCGAGTCGTTCTTCAATTGGTGCATCAATTGACCAATTTGCATATTAATTTAGATATTTTGTACAAAATTAATATTTCATATTTATTACAATTTTGTTATTTACATAATACCAAATTATTGATGATATATTTATGCTTTAGTTAATAAATAATAATTTAATTATATTATTAAATGAAAAACATAGATAAAATAATATTTAAATTTTAGTGTTTTATGAATAGTGTTACACCAAATACAGTGTAACACTGTTCATAAAACACTAAAAAATTTTTTTTGCCGTTGGAAACACACTAAATATAATGTTTTGCCGTCCCGTTGGACATGCCCTAATAAAAAATGATGTCATGCAAATTTTTGTTTTATTTATTTTTACATCAAAAACACCATCCCTTATGCATTAGTAATTGAGAAGGGATTTTGGAGAAAAAGCTTATGTGTCTTCTCTAAAATCATTCTCTCAAATTTTATTATGACATGACATTGTATAAAATATAATATGACAAAATGTCTCTTGAATTTAGCTCACTAATAACTAATTAAATTAACTCATAATCAATAATGTTTTATGACAATCGGTCACTATATAACTAATTAAATTAGCCCACAATTATACCAAGATGATCACGCCTCCTCCACTAATTAAATTAGACCACAAACACATTAGTTTATATTTCATAGCCCCTTCCAATATATATACAATGGTTTTGGGAGATAATCACGCACAACAAAAATTTATATCAATTGGCCACATTTATCTCAAGTTGTTTTCTTAAAAATGATTTTGGGAAATGAATATAATATTCACAATCAAACTAATTTTACGTATATACGGAAATTTTCATCAAAAGTAAACAGCAATTTTTTTATTTTATCTAACGCCTTTCTTTATAATTTTGTAGTTTTGAATTCTTTTTAACACATTAATATCATTTCAGGGATCAACAACCAAACAATTTCTAAGAAGACAATTTTCAAATTTGATGATGTAGAGTGCTGCAACCAAACTGAAATAAATATGTAATTTTCTTTAAATTAAGTAAGTATTTATAAAATTTAACATACATAAAAGAGATCAAATAAGTATTCTTTAATAAGTTATTTGAATGATTTATCTTTTACATATTAATTTTCTTATTTTATTTATAAAATATATAAAATTATACATAAGTGATTAAATATCACATTATCAATTACCTCTTTATTTAATACAAAAATTATATTTAGTCCTAAAAATCAAATTCGATATTGAACCTAATAAAAAATATTAAAAAGTAAATAAATCTAAATTTTTTTGAAACTAAAATATATATTTGATTAAAATTGAACACTAATTGAGCCATGCTTTATCGTTTTTATATGTTTTTAATTTAAAAGTTATTATTCATGAACCTAAAATTAAAAAAAACTTACAAAATCAAAACAGTAAAAAATCTCAATATAACACTATTTAAAATTTTAATTATAAATGATAAATTTCTAATTTATATGATTTTAAAAAAAATATTAATCTACGTAGTATGCAGGAAGTCACCTAGTACCTCATTAATTAAGGTTGCGAAAAATGTCATTCTTAAAAGAAATTCAATTCAAAATCGACAAACATGCATAAGAAAAAAAGAGAAATTTTTGTGTTTTTACTGTTTTCGCAAGACATTCTGCATAGATATTAGTTCAACATGAGATAAAAGTAAAAAAAAAAAAGACTTTAGCATCTTAAAATCGTCCAGCTCTGCCTGAAAAGTTAGTCACTTTTCTGAATTTGCTGACCATATAGATTATATCCAACACAATTCGTCTCAAAAACAACCCTAGTCATGGAAATCGAAATCAAACATTTCATAGTACGTAAAAGTGACTCTAGTTCCGCATGGAGAGTGGAGAGGTTTCTCCTTAAGTCTAGATGAAAGATGTTAAACTCTGAAGCCAAGATCTATGCACGTCAGTATATGTGCTCTGAAATCTTCCAAAGTCCATTAACTTGATATCTATGGGTTGTGAATCATTAATATTATCGTACAAATATCATATGTTCCTCTTCTTGCTATGGTAACATTCTCTACTCCTCTTTCTCCCCTCCTTCGAATCAATTGATTAATGAAGTTGAAGTGAACGAAGCAACTATGCTGCTTAGACTCGTGATTTTCAAAGTTTGAGATAGATGATTATTTTCAAAAAACTCGAGGTGATTGAACAATCAAAATCTACACAAAAACTCCAAAAGATATAATCGACCAAGATGGGAGGACGAAAAAATAGAGGTAGTTACGTCAGAAGTTGTAGCTCTCCATCTTAGATATCCCTGAAAAAACATCGCAAAATCTTTCCATACACTTGTGATCATCGTAGTATAGACGTTGGTTCAACCGCATCTTACCCAATTATCAAATTCTCCAAGTGGATTTTTTTTTCTATCATTTTTTTAATTTGTTTGCTTTTAGTATATGTTTTTCTTTTCACTTTTAAGATCTTGTCTAACAATTGTAAAATTCTTGTCACTTTGTAACTTAAAAATATAATGCAATAATTTATCCCCAAAAAAGTATCACAAGTAACAAACCACCATATAACAACTATAGTTATTTATTTTTAAAAATGCTTATGTGTTTAGAAAATGATTTAGATTTTTTTTAGAAAATGAGATTTACTTAGATTCTTAATTTTTGAAACAGTTATTAGACATACCAATTATTTATATTCCCAATTAATTGACAATAAGATGTTCTCTTATAAATCATGTAGTTTCCAAAAATAATTAAACATTTACATTCCCTAAAAATTGAAAGGCTTACGAAACTTTTAAAACTTTGAAATACCGTAATCAATCTTTTTTTTTTTTTAAGGATTTAATTTAAGCGGACGAACTATTTAGATAAGACCTTAAATAAACCATTGTAAGTACAAGAGACTTGAGGTTCCAAATATTTCAAAGATTTTAATCCCATTTTTTCTTATTAAATGATTATTTCCCAATTGATCGAACAGAAACAGATGTTTTTAGAAATCGTTCGAGAGGAAGTTGACAAAACAGAAGATTGTTGAGCATAAAAAACACAAGTAGGTATAATTTGTTCATCTAGTTATCTAAATAATTCATTTTTAACCTTATATCCACCAAAAGATCCAATAAGTACTGCGTCAATTTTATTAGGAAAATCTCAGATCCAATAATAACGACAATTGCTACACGATCGGCTTGCGACGTCAAACGCGATTAGCGAAATCTTTCTTCATAACAATCCTAATTTTTAGGATAAAATACTGTAATAAATAATCACGAAAATTTACATTAAAAAAAAGTTACAACATCTATCACACAAATTATTTGACATAATCGTATGTTTCAATTTTATTTCCAGTTTCTGTTGAATTTTACTAACTCTGTAATTCCAATAAAAATGTTTGTAACTCTGTAATCGTATGTTGAATTTTACTAACTCTGTAACTCTGTAATCAACCAAAACAATTATTTTATCCTGGTCGTCTTTTATAAAAAAAAAATACAAGTAAATTGTTATGTGGCAGTGTAAACTTAGATCCAGTTAATCACTGTTTAATTAGTTTATATATCTACTCTACTTTAGTCCAACCACAAATGTCAGAACATAGTCCACATGATTTTGTTTGACGTAAAGAAAAAAATAATAGTCCACTTCTTTTTTTATAACATATAGCCCATCTTTCTCGCTACAAAAAAATGTTCTTTACAACAGCAGACAAAAAAAAAGTTCTTTCGAATATAAAAAACCAAGAAGAAAGTAAACAAAACATTTTGATGAATTATTTATACCATCATCATATTCATAATATAAAAATTGATTGATTGGATCACATAATCGACCAGTTAGGTATCTTTAATGATTTTCGAATATTGTAAATATATATTTATATATGAGAGAAATAAAAACTGAATAATGAAAAGAAAAAAAAAAGTTAAGGATAAATAATGAAATTAAAATTGAGAGGTCCCAAAACAAGATCTGACAGAGATAGATGAAAAATGGGTTGTCATGTTCTCCAACACAAGTCCCACTTTGGAGAGAGACTCACAATCTCTCTCTCTCTAACTACTTATACAACCAATCACCAGCTCACTGCCAAATCCCAAATTTTTATGAAACCAAACAAAAATAAACCTTTTTTCACCTTTCAATATTTGTCTACCATTCTAATATGGTTTAAAGTTGGGTTTTTAAATGAATAATACTTCCGGTTCAACCTAACTCCGTCCATTCGAGGAAGATGAAGAATATAGTGACTGGCTCAAGAACCCAACTCAATTTCACACCCCCTAACTTTGTCCAATAATGTAGTGACTGGCTCAAAAACACAACTCAATTTTACACACTTAAAAGTCAAAAGAGAGATTTCTGAAACAAAACTTTTGGACATATAAGATCTGTCCATGGAGTCCAAGAGAGCCATCACTTTCTCTCTGGTTTTTAGCTCTTAATGTAACACAAATAATTCGCAAATAAAATAAAAACAAGAAGCCAATACATGGCACAACAGCTAATGAAGATAGATGATAGAGTTTTCGCTGAATCATGGCTTCGACTTCGACTTCAACTTCAACTTCGACTTCTCTCTCATGGCTATTCTTTTCTCTTCCCTGCAATGCAAATGTGTGTTAATTCAAGCATTGTCAAGCAAAATATATAAGACAGTTTAAAGCATTTTGTTTCTTTCGGTTCATGGTTTTTTACCTGGCTTGAATAATTTCCTTCTTCCACTCAGCTTTCTTCTTCTTCTTCTTCTTTGGTTTAGATGTATCTTCAACATTTCCATTTTCAGGTTCCAATTTACTATCCTTTTTTGCAAGTTTTTTCTTTTTCTTCTTTTCTTTCTTCTCCTTGGGTTGCTCTTCATCATCATCATCACTAGACACTTCAGCTTGTTCATCAGCTTCTGAAGATTGTTTCATGTTGCTCATTTTCTTCAGCTGAATAAAGAAAAAGACAAGCACATACCATCAAAATGTGTGAAGGTTATCTATTTCGGTTTATCAACTAATTAGAGTATTGACAAGGACATGGTTGAGATCATTTATAGGGTCAAAAGAGAGTACCTTTGCCACAAAGAATCCATCCATGTTGTGTACATGAGGATAAAAACGTTTAGTCTTGCTTAAAGATATATGAAACCGGTGTTCTCTGAATCTGATTAATCTGATCAAGACAAGGAAAAAGATTTTGAGTCATCTCTATCGTTGTGTCCTTTTATATATCTATACAGACAGAATTTGAAAATTTACCCATCCTTGCCAAAACTGAGTCCAGTTGATACAACTTTCACATCCCTCTTTTTGAGAGCATAGTCGATGACAGCTTCGTTCTGCGCAATTTTTTTCACACAAAGAAAAAAAATGAGGATGCATCAAAAACAAAGGCGAGAAATATGGGAGAAAATCTCAGTTAACTAACCTCAGCAACCATAAGTGAACATGTTGAGTAAACTATATATCCACCAGTTTTGGAATTTGCATCCACCATATCAATAGCAGCAAGTAAAAGTTGCTGCACGTTTTAAAAAAAGGGTTATATTTGCATTTATATTCCGATGTATATTTGACGTTTTCTAAGAAGTACTGCCATACCTTCTGCAAGTGAGCAAATTTTTTTATGTCTTCAAGAGATTTGGAATTTTTAACTGATTCATCTTTTGATATGACCTGTATGGGTAGCAGAGAACATTTAGTTAAAAGATCTAAAGCTTAACAATGGTTTAACAGAGACTAAGCTCGAAGTTTCTTACTCCAG
Organism: Arabis hirsuta; assembly: GCA_964056655.1. NCBI lineage: Eukaryota > Viridiplantae > Streptophyta > Magnoliopsida > Brassicales > Brassicaceae > Arabis > Arabis hirsuta. Next base: position 35,381,297 of record OZ053299.1, read on the forward strand.
TCCCACTGCAAGGTGCATCCAACAATACTCTATCAACCGAGTTCTGACCTAGCACCTTAGGTAGCTGAAAGCAAAGAAAACAAAATAAACAAGAAGTGCAAGGAATCAAACAACTGTATTGCATGTTGAACAGAATTAAGTAGATCAAATTATATAATTCCAGTCATGCCAGTTATGTGAACTCAGGTAGATGTTATGGGTTTTATGAACAGGTTGCAGAAATTCAACAATCTCGAGTTTCTTTGTCATCAATAAAATAATGAATGTTGAAGAAGCTGACCTCTCTTCCATCATAGTTACAAACTATGGTATTTGTGACGCCCATGCGATGCAGATTGGCAGTTAGCGACTTGAGCCTAGGTACTTTCATCTCATTCGCATAGATTAAGCCTGATTATAACATCATTATAACTTTACTTAAACCAAACAATCATTATAGACATTAAGACAATCAACTTGAATAAGAAGCATAAGAAACCAATGAAGACATACCAGTATTTTTCATTAGAGCAGCAACATAAGTTGTTTTACCACCAGGAGCAGCACTGCATTGGGTATTAAATCTTGTTATAAACTCATGCATAATGAAACAGGTATAAACTATTGGGTTTTTTGTTTTTTTTTGACAGCAACACAAAATCACACATTCACACAATACACGTGAGAACAAAAAACAGCTGCGTTTACAAGTTAATAGATGATGATATCTTACGCTACATCTACAATCCGTTCATTCTCTCGAGGGGCAAGGGACATTACTGGCAAAAACGAACTAGAACCTTGAAGCTGCAGATGCACCAAGTACAGACTTAAGCAAACAATTTACATAAACCATAAATGGTCAACAAAAGGGTACAAGAGATCAGAAGATCACTTACCATGTAGTAACCAGCCAAGTATTCAGGAGTCGCACCAATTGGCACTTGTGAATCATAAACTTTAAGTCCAACCTACAATACTTATACCATATCAACTACAGAACATCCGTAAAATACGACTCACTGGAAGAAAACAAACTACTTACTTTTGACCAATTGCCTAATGGGTCTAGATTGACTCCTCTGTTCAACAGTACATCAGCAAGATCTCGTCTTCGAGTCTAAAACAAAACAAACAACATGATGAAATTGCAGAAATCAACATCCAAAACCCAGCAAAGCACAACCAAACTCACCTTAAGTGTGTTTGTCCGAATAGAGATAGGCCTTTGCTTTTCAAAAGCTTCAATTAGTTCCATAAGTTCAGCAGGAGGAAACAACTGCAAGAGAAATCCAAAATTCAACATCCATAAGTAAAGAGTATTGGCAACATCCTACCCATAGTTTATCAAATGAAAAAAAAATGAAACTTCAAATTAAAACATTAGAGACTAAAGAGTAACCTCAAACAAAGCTCCAATGAGAAAAGGGTTATAGCCATAATAAGCACCAAGATCGGCTTTGAGCTGTCCAACACAATCTTTCCTGGAGGCTCCTTCAGGCCTCAAATCTTTGAACTCTTTCAGAACTCTAACAACTGAAAGATTGATTTAACCATTAGAGATCAAAACTTGGAATGTCTATAAAGGAATTCCGAAACAACCAATATAGAAACATAACAAGTAAAAAATTGGAATGTTAATACTGACTCTCTTGTATTCTAGTCTGCAGTAGAGGAAGATCTGGTGGCCCATCCGCTTCTTGTGCAAGTTCCTGGACCAATGAAGGATAAATAACATCAGTTAGATATTGAATCGTTCCCATGAAATCAAAAGCTAATCAAACAGAGCATGAACAAACAAATCTGTACCTCTTCAGTTGGTAGCCGAAACGCATCAAGTTCATCATCAGGTCCATTTAGCCTTATATTATCCACCAGTTCATATTGAGCATCCAACTTGTCCTTTGCGTCTTGTGCATCAATCTTCTTAGATTTGTTCTCAAAACCTTCTTCATCGGAATCAGAATCCGAACCCGAATCCGGAGGTCCCTCATCGTCATCGTCGCTACCTCCTAGAAAATCATCACCTAAAGGCTCTTCATCGTTTTCGTCATCTTCATCATTTTCATCGTCAGAGAAAAACCCAGAAGAATCGAACCCATTAGACCCTTTATCTCCATCATCAGATTCATCAGCCTCTTCTGACTCTACATCGCTATCAGAACCATCAGTCTCTTCTGATTCTACATCGGTATCAGAAGCATCGGAAACTTCGTCATCATTTTCGAGAGGTTCTTCCTCCACGACCTCCTTCTTCTGCTTCTTCAACGGAGGTTTCTTCAGAGACTTCACTCCTTTCTTCAACGCCAGAGTCTGGGGTTTCTCCGCCGCCTTCTTCAATGGGGGCTTTTGCGATTTCGCCTGAGTCTTCGAAAGAGGAGGCGTCTGAGCTTTCGTCACCATTTTCGATGGAGGGGTTTGGGATTTCGCACGCTTCTTCTTGTTACGAGTGAGAACAACCATGGCAACCAGTTAGAGAATTTTAGGGTTTATTTTTTCGCGGCGAGGGTTTAACAGAAGAAGAAGGTGCCGATTCTGAAGCAGCTATATGAGGTATATTCATTTGCTTTATACGTAATATATTAATGGGCTTTGGTCCAAACAATTATTAGCCCATTATAATTAGGGCCCATTATTTTTTCCTGGAATAAAAGTGTTTTACACGCTTTTAATCTATACTATATAAAAATTGAAACTATTAGCTCCTGAGGCCGTCCACATAGGATTTAAATCATAAAAGTTGAAACTATTAGCTCCTGAGGCCGTCCACATAGGATTTAAATCAACCACTAGTGACATGACACGTCAAATATTTAGAATTATGTTAATTTTATTTTTGTTGATAATAATTGAAAAAAGACATGATTTCTTTATATCATTAGCTCATAATTCCAAGTAATTTCCAAATTTTTGTGGATTTAATTTCCTATTTCAACTTTCAACGATCCACAAAAAATAATATAATTACAATAGAGATTAGGAAATTTTACAAGAAACTGAAAAAGATGGAATGTAATAAAGATGAAACTAGAAGGACAATTGATATTGCAGAGAAGAACTTTATAGTGATAAAAATTTAAGAAAAGTATAGATATCCTCTTTATAAAGGCAAAATTAATATCACATTCTAATCAATTATTATCCCAATAGAATAGGATATTACATTCATTCTCAATTAACTACAAAAGAGATTAGGAAAAATTTCCAACGATCCACAAAAAATAATATAATTACAATAGAGATTAGGAAATTTTACAAGAAACTGAAAAAGATGGAATGTAATAAAGATGAAGCTAGAAGGGCAATTGATATTGCAGAAAAGAACTTTATAGTGATATAGAATGATTACGTTGGAGCGAAAAAAATCCTAACTCCTGAGGCCGTCCACATAGGATTTAAATCAACCTATAGTGACATGACACGTCAAATATTTAGAATTATATTAATTTTGTTTTTGTTGATAATAATTGAAAAAAGACATGATTTCCTTATATCATTAGCTCATAATTTCAAGTAATTTACAAATTTTTGTGGATTTAATTTCCTATTTCAACTTTAGATTAGGAAAGTTCCTTAATTTAAAAGTCTTAAATATTTTAAAAAACGTTATTATTTCAAGTTTACGAAAAATTTAGGAAAAATACAGATATCCTATTATAAAGGCAAAATTAATATCACATTCTAATCAATTATTATCCCAATAGAATAGGATATTACATTCATTCTCAATTAACTACAAAAGAGATTAGGAAAAATTCCCAACGATCCACAAAAAATAATATAATTACAATAGAGATTAGAAAATTTTACAAGAAACTGAAAAAGATGGAATGAAATATATGTGAGTCATGCTTTTTTTTATATGGTATTGTTCTATCTTATGATATATCGACACAAGTTTATTGCTTTATTACATGTATCAAGTAAAATATTTGTTTCACCGCGCCATGATTTATTTGCTTCGTTTGATGGATTTTGCGATTAATAGGGTCACATGTACTTCTAATTATTTGAGGCGAGGTTTGTCTAAGCATGTGATGTTATTTACATGATCTTCAAGTTCCTTAATTAGTTAGCCATCAAATTATTCATCAAATCTTTCTTCATGTTATATTTTGTTCTATAAGACAATAACATATCCTTACATCGCAAGAAAATGAGACCTTAGAAACAAGGTTTTACACAAGGGATGTATGAAATTTAATATAATACATAATATATAGATATCCTTTTTCTATGATACTCAATTTCTTTTGTACTGAAATTGATTTGTGTACTAAAGCAAGATCCGCATAAAGAAGCATATGAAAGTTCATTCAAAGAAAGCATGGATGCTTGAATGATAGGAATATAAACCTTTTTGACTTTGGTTTCTGAATATATGCAATTTTGAAGTTCGTGTTGTTTTTTTTTTCTTCTTTCGATTTTACAAGGAGCAAATCCATTTTTCTCCCACCACAGTCTATCTCAGAAACTACATTTTAAGGAAGTCATCTTGGAACAACATTGTGTTATGTCTATTTAGATTTTGTTTTAAACAATTTTTTCTACTACTAAGTATGAATGGTAGTTAACTATACTTTTGTGTAGCCATTTGAACATGGAAATTGAAGGTACATGTTTGTACAAAAATGAGAACTTTGGAAAAAATTCTCTTGAAAGACGATGACTTTGCAAGCTTGAAAGAAGAAGATTCTTAACTGTCATCAACTTTACAAGTATAAAAAAATTGGTGATAAAGAGGAACTAAGAGAGCGTTTGGATAAACATTTAGCCCATGATTATTTAAAAACAAACTGCTAAATTTCTAGCAAATTGCATATTGTAAAAGAGTGGCAAGCTGCTCAAGATGAGCTGCCAAAGAGAAGTGTCTTCGTGCTTTCAAACTACAATGAGAATATGCTAGGGAATGGTATGGTCTCCTTTACTGATGCTGCTTAGAGAAAGTAAGTGCAGACTTAGGATGGTTTTTCAAGAATGAAGCTTAGAACATTAATGAGGAATATGTCGACTCCATATCAAATTTTCCATTAGTCTTCGCAGCCGAATCATGGGTTGTGATCAATGCACTACAGAAGGCTCGAGAAAAAGGTTTTGAGACCTTACACGTATGCTCCGATTCTCAGGTTTTGTTTAACCTCCTTCGAAAGAAGAAATCACATATGGAGATACATAACCTTCTTTTCGAGATTAGTATGTAAGCTACCCATTTTAGGCAACTTTTGTTTCTTTTTGTTCCACGAAAATCCAATATGTTGACGGATTCGTTATCTAAAAGAGCGTTTTCAGTTCTTGATTGTCGACGGGTTTGATGTAATAATAAAATATCATCTTCTTAACCAACAAAAAAAAAAGAGGGGTGAAAAACAAAACTTGGCAATAAAAAAAAAAATTGAGGTTGGTTTCAGTAAAACACATACATCTCTTTCTCTATCACGAGGCCTCTCTAATAAACAATTTTTAAAACTGTTATATTTAACGAGGTTTTCGAGTCTATTTGGTTGCATTTTGGTAAAATCATTACTTTTTCAACATTTTTTTCTCTCATTGATTGATGTATTTTGTCATCGATGCTAACTTAGCAGCAACATCGTTTTGTGACAGGTTATATGGTGTCTATAAATAGAATCCTATGGCTGCAATAATTGGAAGATTAGTACTAGCTCTTTATTATACTACCTAGCGGTGAAAATTCAGTTTTATATGACCACAATCATGAGAGGTGAACCCTTACGTAAAAATGTCACTTTTGGTGTATACATTTGTAAAAATACCATTTTGGGTTGTTCATTTGCAAAAATACCACTAATTATGGATTTTTAAAGATTAAATATTCCGACCAAAAAAACAAAAAAGATTAAATCTTAAAATTCTAAAGCCTAAAAATGTTTTTACCCCTATACCATCAAAACTAAACTCTAATACAACATAATTAACCTAAACACAAATAATATAATGAATATATAGTTTAAAAAAGTGACATTTTTGCAAATATTTTGAAAATGTAGCATTTTTAAAAAGTGGCATTTGAAAAGTGGCATTTCTTAATTTTTTTTTTAATTTTTATGGTAAATTAATTAATTAATTATTTACGATTGTTTCACTTTTTACCATAACACTTTTGTATTCGTAAATGTCTACGTCTATCTAATTTAAAAATTAGCAAGTCCAAATATATATATTAAACGCGTATATTGGTAACACAAATCCACGCGTAGCGTGGATACAAAACCTAGTTTTACAAAGGGTTTTTTCTTTTTTTAACTTTTTTTTTTATGGATTTGCTTCAAACGTTTAATGTGTGGTTAAAAAAAAGAAAAAGAAATCAACAACAAAAGGTTCCATAAGTTCATTCTTCTAAACTTTCCGGGGAGACTTAGAGGATATGATTTTCGTGGAAAAAATTTTTCCACTCGAGATCTGCTACTAGACCATGTCACTCATTCATCTAACTATTGACATTTTAATTTCTTAAAATATATTTTTTTAAATAACAATTATTATTAAACATTTTTTTTAATCAGTTCAGTTTGTAACTATGTCACTAGTTTTTGACATTTTCATGCATAAAACACACAATATTGAATATATATTCGTATATTCTTAAAAAAATTTTGTTGTTGCTAAATGTCAATAGTTATTAAAGTTATTAATTTCGAAAGTTTGGATCGAAACCGTACATTTTCATGGGTTGGGACTAGGCTAGTGATATATAGTATCATAATCCAACATAAATCATTCCCAATGCTAACTACTAAATCGTCGCACTTCAAAACTTCTTCTCCTCCGATCTTCTCGCCGCCGGTCAACGCAGCCTCTCTGTTTCTTCCTCCACTGACCTCACCTCGACTGGTGTTGGATCGAGCTTTCCACCGAATCCATATTCCTCTTCTCTTTCGTTGTCGTTCTGCATATTTCAGTACCGTCTTTTATGTTGTATCATCGATCTAAGAGAAAGTTTGACGAAGAAAAAAAATCTCTGGAAAAATTTTCTTTCTCAATAATCTGCTCAATTACAATTGTTCTACTTCTTTACATTATATACGATTGATATAATGAGTTTTTGGCGCATTCTAACCCTTGTTTTGTAGGCTTTTATCGAGTCTTTCACTCTCTATCGAGTCATTCTAGGTACAAAAGTGGCTGGAAGCAATGACTGGGGCTTGCAATTGGATTTGGCTAGAAAAGAATGAAGTTGGACCCTTTTTGAACATTCTGGAGAAAGGGAGCACCCAGTGCAGAAGAGAGAGAGCACCCGCTCCCAGCAGATCTGATTATGGAAACTTCATTTAAACCTATTTTTAAAACCCTAGGTTTTAGGGCAGCCGCCAAGGCCTATAAAAAGGCAATTCACGCAGCCAAAAAAGGAGAGCCATAGAGAGCCGCAACACACGAAAGAGAGAGAGAGATTCGATACTCATTCTTTGAGATTTGGATCTTGCCACTATCACTCATCGCGACACAGCAGCCACGCCAAAGACTCCACGCAGAACAGCAGCAGAGAGAGAGATCACAACGAGAGAGAGAGAGAGAGAGAGATATAAACACTTGTTTGAGAGAGTTTGTAAGCTTGGAGATTTGTCTTCAATACATATCGAAGTTTTCTTAACCTTACTCTTTTATATATCGATTTCAATGCTGTTTATCATGTCTCTTGCTGCTGTCCTTTGTTTAATCATGAGCGAGTAGTCATCCAGTTAGGTTAAGGGTTTTCGATGGGTTAGAATTCATGAACTAAGCATAGATATGTTTTATATATATCATTCGATAGTCTCCATCTATTGTCGATCATATTGCCTAGGTTAGCTTGATCACCTAGTCTTTGATTCTAGGTTGAATTTACTTATCAAAAGTTTGTAAATTGCTGGAATTGACATAGATGGGCGATTTGATCCATAGCCAACGAAAATTGAAGTTAGGGCATCTCGTAAACATATCAACCCAAATCGCTAATGCTTGATAATCCTTTTTAACCTCAACGACAGTTAGGGTGTTAGATTGATTGTTAGAGTTGTAGATGCCACGAAAGTGGATCTCCTTATATTTATGGTTGAGTTCGAGACTTGTTCATAATCGCATGCCTGAATAATTGCTTGGTTCTTGATATTCGAATCCCTGAGAATTATCCCTGACCTAACGCCTTCCTATTATTGTTTACAACCGATTTTACATTTTGTTTTGCTTTAATTATCGTGACATTTAAACCCAACTTGAATCGCTTAGCTGAGATTGTTTTCCATAGAATTAGAGCGTATTGCTGGTCCCTTAATGAACCTGAACTATTCTACATTGATTAGTGAATCTAGGTTTTAATTTTGAAACCGACAAAAGGATTTTCACCAACGATGTATTATGTACAAGTAAACCAGAACCTAAACCGGATACAATTTCTAATTAGTTTAGCAAAAGAAAACAAAACTAATCACATAGTTAATATCTCCCCTCAAGATGGAGGTAGGAAGAGATTACTAACTCCAAGCTTGCGCAAAAGACCATTGAAAACAGCCGGATATAAAGGTTTAGTCAATATATCAGCCAATTGATGATGTGTGGTCACATGCATTGTCTTGAGCAAACCATCATCAATGTGTTCCCGAATGGTATAACAATCCCTTTCCACATGTTTGGTCCATTCATGATAAACTGCATTATTCGCAATATGCAAAGCAGAAGTATTATCACAATAGAGGAGAGCATGAAGGGACATAGGAAGATGAAGATCAGTCATGAGATTCTCAAGCCAAACAACCTCACAAGCAGCTAAAGCCATAGCCTTAAACTCAGCCTCAGCAGTACTCTTAGAAACTGATCTTTGCTTCTGAGATTTCCAAGAGATAAGGGAATCACCCAAAAACATTATATAACCAGAAATGGACCGGCGAGTATTTACACAAGCACCCCAATTTGCATCAGCATAGCCCTTGATAGCAAAACTATTAGTGACAGAGTAAAAAAGACCCTGTCCAACTGTCCCTTTGAGATACCGCAGAACCTTATGAACAGCCTGCAAATGTGTATCTCTAGGAGCAGAAGTAAACTGACCAAGGATGGAAAGAGCATAAGTAAGGTCAGGCCTTGTGATAGCCAAATACTGCAACTTCCCAACAAGCTTCCTATATTGCTTAGGATTATCAAGTAACTCACCAATATCCTTAGAGAGCTTGACAGTCGGATCAAGAGGTATAGAAGATGGTTTACAATCAAGGAAACCAATTTCATCAAGTAATTCAAGTGTATACTTACGTTGACAAACTGAAATTCCAAGAGCAGATCTAGCAACCTCCAAACCCAAGAAATACTTCAATTCACCAATGTCCCGAAGCTTGAAGTGAGAACTAAGGCCAGTCTTGAAATCCTGGACAGAAGCTTCATTGTTACTCAAGATCATAATATCATCCACATACACCAAAACTGCCAAATACAGCCCATCCAGATGTTTAATAAACAATGTGTGATCACTGTCAGATTTCTTAAAACCCATCAACTTCAGAGTAGAAGATAACTTCAAATACCATTGTCTACTAGCTTGCTTCAAACCATAGATGGACTTAAGGAGACGACATACTGATTCAGGAGGAGGAGATTCACCAGTAATGCCAGAGTAACCAAGAGGTAGCTTCATATAAATCTCCTCATCCAAATCTCCATTCAAGAAGGCATTGGAAATGTTAAGTTGAGACAAAAACCAATTCTTCTTAGCAGCTACAACAATCAAAATGCGAACAGTAGAAAGCTTTGCAACAGGAGAAAAAGTATCTCCATAATCAACCCCCTCTTCTTGAGTAAAGCCTTGAGCCACCAGCCTAGCTTTATAGCGTTCCACCTCACCATTAACCAAATACTTCACCGTAAAAACCCATTTGCATCCAATTGCCACTTTCCCCTCAGGCAGAAGGCAAATATTCCACGTCTAAGTCCTAACCGTAGAACCAATTTCCAATCCCATAGCATCACACCATAACTTGTCCAACAAAGCCTCCAAATATTTCTTTGGTTCTCTGACTTTGGTAATGGCATTAAGAAAAGCTTGAAAATGTTCAGATAGATAGGAATAAGAAATATAATTTGCAATAGGATAAGGTGTAATATTAGTAGGAGTAGTAGTATTATAGCAATGAAAATCCTGCAAGTGAGATGGGGGTTTCTTTTGTCTGCGTGGTTTCAAAACAGAAGGTTGAGAGACCACAGAAGATGACACATCAGTATGAGGATGTGCATCAGAAGATAATTGTTCAAGAGGAACAATATCAAAGGTAGCAGGAGAAGGAAAATGAGGAAAGAAATGCTTGACATCATCTGTGATGTTAGATGATGAAAAAGGGAAGATATCCTCATGGAAAATAACATGCCGAGAAATGGAAATAGAATGTGTCTCTATATCTAACAGCTTATAACCTTTATAACCAACATGGTATCCTAAGAAAACACAAGCCCGAGCTCTAGGTTCAAATTTATTTCTAGACTTAGGAGAAGTAGATTTATAACATAAACAACCAAAGGTTTTCATAAAACTATAATATGGTGGTTGATGCGTAAGTTTCTTAAAAGGCGACATGTTTTCTAAAACAGGAGAAGCTAACCTATTGATAATAAACACAGCTGCTAAGACACAGTCACCCCAATATGCTAAAGGTATTTGAGATTCAAACAACAAAGATCTAGCAACATTCAAAATATGCTGATGCTTTCTCTCTACCACTGAATTTTGCTCAGGTGTTTCATGACAAGAGTGATATGCAATAATCCCTTTGGAAAGATAAAAAGCAGTAAATTTCAATTCAAGAGCATTATCTGATCGAATTGCCTTAACTCTAGTGTCATACTGTGTTTTTACCATCTTAATAAAATCTGGAAAGACATGTAACACATCAGATTTAGAACTCAACAAGTAAATCCATGTTGCCCTACTATGATCATCAACAATGGTTAAGAAATACTTGTAACCATCCACAGTAGGAACAACAAATGGACCCCATGTATCAATATGAAGTAAATCAAAGGGTGCAGCACACATATGGTTACCAGATTTAAAGGGAAGATGTTTCTGTTTAGCTAAATGACAAATATGGCAATGTGAAGAATGATCTTTATTAATGAGAGTCTTAGGTAACTTCAATACATCAGATAAGATATCTAATTTTGCAAAAGAAGAATGACCTAGACGTATCAGCAATAACAGAAGAACAAACAGATGTATTACCTTGAAAAGAAAGCGTTTTAAAAGCATTATTGACATCCAGAACATATAAATTGCCCACTTGACTACCTTGACCAATCATCAAGTCCTGTGTAATTGCCTGAATAAAGCATGCATCAGAAGTAAAATAAACTTCAGCATTCAACGTCTTAGTTAAGACACTAACACTCAACAAATTAAACTTAAACTCAGGAATATACAAAACATTGTGAAGAGAGATAGCATCAGTAAGTTGAATGAAACCTATACCAGATATAGTGACTGTGTAAGCATTAGGCAAGGTAACATAAGTGTTTTCTAAGAAAGTAAACTTAGTAAAAAAAATTCCTATTTGGACTAACATGATGAGTAGCACCAGAATCAATTATCCAAGCCCTAAGAGACACATCTGTTTCTATATAGATAGATGAAACTAGCATATCATAATAAGAATGATTGAAAAGGGTAATGAACTTACCGGAAAGGCTACCTGTTATTTGTGAGATAACCAGAGCAGAAGTAGAAACATAAGCATTTGTTTTCTCAGTCATAGGAGTGATACCAGAGGAATGGAGCTGATTACTTAGATAAGAAATCATAGACTGGATGTGCTCCTTCGTCATAGAATTGCCATCAATGTCAGCATGAGCAGAATGAGCCACAGAGGAAGAAAAAGACGGAGTCACAACCAAATTAGTAGTACCAATAGAATAAGGTGCCTTGCCTCTGCCAAATCCAGGTGGAAAGCCATGCTTTTTTGTAACATTTATCCACTATGTGACCAAGTCTAGAGCAGTAAGTGCATTTTGGTTTGTGAAAACGTCCTTGGGAAAGCAGAATGGGATTCTGATCAGGAACTGAATCATGTTGTACTTGGAAAGCAGTAGGAGTAGGGACCATAGAAGGAGAAGCACCAAGAACACGCTGATTTTCGTCCTGATCCAACATGTTGTAAATATCTGGCAAAGAAGGTCTTGGTTTCATGTTAAGAATTTGCCCTATGATATTAGCAAAATTCTCATTCAATCCCATTAAGAATTGTATAATCCTACTGGTTTCTGTTTCTTCCAAAAGTTCATGCACCTGCTCACAATCACATCTCTTTGTCGTCTTCAATTTGGCATTAGCCAACTGTTCCCAAAGCGTCTTCTTCTTCGTATAGTAAGTAGACAGATCCAAAGAGCCTTGCTTAAGATTGGCAATATATTGCTCCAGTTGATACTTTCGCGGAACATTACTCACTCTAAACCTTGTAAAAAGATCATTCCACATATCCACTGCATCTTCATAATAGAGAATATTATCCGCAATTTCTCTATTCATCACACTCATCAACCATGTCTTAACCATACTATTACAACGACTCCAGATCTTGAAATATGGATCACTCATATCTGGTCTCAATAGAGATCCATCAACAAATCCTAACTTGTTCTTAGCATCTAGACTCACTTTCATAGCAATCAACCAGTTATTGTAGTTCAAACCATCAAGAACAATATTGACGATACTCAAACCAAGATGATCAACAGAGTAAATATAAAACGGACTATGGATGCTATCAAACTACTTCGTACCAGAAAATATAGATCCGATATTACCTTGAGCTGACACCACTTGTGGTCTTGTAATCGCAATATTCGAATCGATTGGAGCAGATGATCTAGATCATTCTTTACGAGCAGAAATCTCAAAATCCTCCACGTGATTCTTTGCTTTCCGAGGAAACTTCACCATCGTTATACTGATTCAACAAGACGAAGCCGGAGAAACATCAATTACACTTCCGATAACAAAAATTGACGAAACAAATCCGAAGAAAACTCAGATATAGGTTCTAGTATGCGTTCGATTGGTGAAAATCTCTCAAAAATGAAGGAAAATCAAAGAAGAAAGGAAGAAATCAGAGTGAAATGAGCGAAGATTTTGCTCTGATACCATAAGAGAAAGTTTGACGAAGAAAAGAAAATATCTGGAAAAGTTTTCTTTCTCAATAATCTGCTCAATTACAACTGTTCTACTTCTTTACATTATATACGATGTATTATGTACAAGTAAACCAGAACCTAAACCGGATACAATTTCTAATTGGTTTAGCAAAAGGAAACAAAACCAATCGCATAGTTAATACGATCCCTTGTCTCTCCTCACAGTCACTCACCAGAACTCGCCGTCTTCCGCCAATGCCCTCCTTTTATCACCGGTTCTCGCCTTCCAAAAGAACCAAAAATTCTCCTCCATCACTCCCTCGCCATGGCTGCTCTTGACATCAACTCCCTTTTTTTGGGATTGCTGGATCCGGGTTTAAAGGTTAGAGTAGCTTCAGATAGCACTTCAAGCCCTCTCCCGATTTGCGAGGTTCTGGATGTGGGTTCTTCGATCCGAAAAGCTTGTATTCGTTGGCAACTCTTTCGCCTTGGTGCGATTCTTTACGACGGTATGCAGCCCGTTTCACTGCCTCACTCTAGATATCGGAGGCTTAATGTCTCGTTCTTTTCGTGAGCCTCTATCATTAAAGATTAACTCTCCGAGTCTAGCATCCTTACCCATCAGACCCGTGGTCCTTGCCTCCTACACCGTACTAGTATTCTCTCTTGAGTTTATCGGTACCATAGTCGCTTCAAAGAAATCAGATTCATCCTCCCTCGTCGGAGATGTATATCGAAAGAAGCTCTGGCGATGCTCGGACCTTCCTCTGCCTCGATTAAAATTGACCGGAGCTCTCTCTGGTAACATCTATCAGCTGCGGTCTCCCCTGGTCTACGAAATGCATCAGGGTTGGGCTTGGCCGATGAGGAGTTTTAAAATTGGGCTATGCTTGATAGACCCATCGTCAATGTCTTGGGCTTGGCGCAGGAAAAGTATCAAGTTAGGGCTATTTAGATTGATAGGTTCATACCCAATGTTTTTAATTTTTAAAATTTTCTCGATTCTCAAATCTGTAGTTTTTATTGATGATACCTTTTCTATTGAAAGAAGACAAAAGTTTTATAGATTCTCAAATCTTGTAATTTACTTCCGGTGGAATAGTTCAATTCCATTTTTTTCTATCTTTTTTAGATTGGTCGTATCTTCTTCACTCTCTTGGAGAGTGGTCGAATCTCCGAGCATTATGCCGAGTTTTTCAAAGTCACACTGAAAAGTGACTAACCTGAGATTCTTCGACTTTGCCGCGAAGACCCTCTTGACGCATTCGAGGCATGACTTAGATTCGCTGTCCATATTCTACGATGATTTATCTATTATATGTTTTATTGCATTTCAATTATGTTGTAATGTTGGAGGATGCCCAATTCCCTCATTTAATACTTTGATCAGTTAAATGAATGAATTATGTTTGTTGATGAAAAAAAAAAATCAAAATAAAACAAATGATGTTAATAAATAAATACATACAAAAAAAATCAGAGAAAGCACAATACTCTAAAATTCATGTGTCTTGATTGAGACGGCTCAATCAAAAGGAGGGAAAAAAGAAGAGCATTACATCAACTAGAACCACGAATTGAAAGTGGATAATGTGTATATTGTGTTGGTAGTTTGGTACATGCGTGCTTCTGAACTGCAAAATGAAATAATAAATATTTCATTTACCAAAAGTTTTGGTAAAACAAAAAAACATTAAAACACTTTTCCTAAAATTTGAATCTTTCTAAAAACAAAATCACATCCATGTAGAAAATCTAAATTTGGATTTCGGTCCAGACAGTTTATCTTGTAATCTGGTAATAGGCGATCTGGCTAATCCATAACATTAGTCGGAAAATATTACAAACTAGGGTCAAGCAATGTGGTGTCCATTCGAAAAGAATGATGGCACATGAATATTCAAGTATTTAATTTGATTAAAAGATGTTTAATCTTAATTGTTCTTTTTATTTATTTTAATTATCCATTATTGTTAATAATGGGAGAATGAGTCATCCTAAGGGAGTGTTATTTAATGTGAGAATTGAAGTGAATCTGAATGAATTGAAGATTCTATAAAATTTTAGTGTTATTCAATAAGACATTTTATAGATTTTTTTAAATTCTAGTGTTATTCAATTCTATAAAATGCTAGTGTTATTCAATATTTTGTGGGATTCATGGGTTAATGGCTTTTGAAAGAATTTAATAGAAAATTCAAGAAAAAACGTGAAGAAACCAATTCCCTACTTTCGAAGTGTGATTTCGATAGAATTATTTAAAATCTCAATAAAACCTATAAAATCTCTCCTACAAAACCGTAATTGAATTCTTCCAAATTGAAACATTGAATAACCCCCTTAGGAGCTTATCTTCTCACTTTCCCAATTCCTTGTTACGTGATTCCACTTCTTCTTGTAATTGTTTTCTATATAAATCAATGAAATACCAAAAAGAGATAGTCTTAACTACCCCAAAGAATTTGTGTTCTTGTTATAAGTTTTGTTCTAGACCAACAATTGATTGGTTAATTCTATTGAAATCTCTAACTTTTGGTATCAGAGTAGGATTTGCTTTTGATCCGGGCATCATATTTTTTTTTATCTTCCCTGTTATTGGTATTCTTTGTGAATCAACGATTATCAACAGTCACCGAAATCTATCAAATCTATATTTTGTTTTCCGTTTCTCGTACTTCTTTCTACACACACAAGAAAAAAAAAACTTCCATCTTTCTTTAGCCATTTTGGTTCATCGTTTTCTTTTTTCATTATAATTTGTTTACAAAAAAAAAAAGAATATTTGATTATTATCACTTTCTATTCCTTTTGTTGATAATTTTTCTATTGTTTATTTTCTTCTGTAGCCCCTTGTGTTTCTAAGAAAATAATAACAATAAGAATAATAGTCTCTTTTCATCTCAACGACTCCTCTGGCTTGAAACACAATCGCTATTACATCTTCGGTGCATCAAGGCTTTTTTGTTTTTGTTATTCGTTGGAAGGACAAGCCAATTATAGGGGCAACTTGAGGACAAAGTTCTTTGCAAGGTGGGAGTATTGATGGGCACATGAATATTCAAGTATTTAGTTTGATTAAGAGATGGTTAATCTTAATTGTTTTTTAATTTATTTTAATTATCCATTATCTTATTATATAAAGTTTAATGCGTTAAACTTTGTAATTAACATAAACGTGACACGTGTTCATAAGTCCATCAGATTTTGACACATGTTAAAAAAATTACAATTAAATTTTGTCATATGTCAAACAATTTTATTTTAAATAGAAATATATAAGACAATAAATCATATACCTTTTCTTATTAGAATATTATATTATATGTGTAAATCTTTTTTGAGTTTGAATAGACGTAAGTTTGCATATTCAAATCTTCAAAGATTATAATATTTCATATTTATTTAAACACTTTTAGATTTAGTCACATGTTAAAATATATATTTATTTAAAAATAATAATATCTACATTTGTAAAATAGTAAAAAGTAAAGCTAATTTAAATAGGATTAAGAAAATCTAATTATTTGGAAAATATGTGATATAATTTAATTAAAAATCAATTAATACAAAAAAAAACATATAAAAATAACGTAGATAAATATTGGATAGATTTCTCTATATGATATTTTGTATCAACGTTTGTAACCTTATTTTATTGTTTCATAGAGCGATCGTTTTTCTTATGGAACGATCTATTTTTTTTTTTTCATGTTTAATTTGTTTTCCGCGAATTATAAAATATTTCAAGAGTAAAAGTATTTCAAATATAAATATGAGAATAAATTTATCAACATTTTAAAAATAGATGTTTGAGTAGTAAAATAGTAAAATAAAAAAGTGTACCTAATTTAAATAGGAATAAGAAAAACTAATAATTTCAAATTATGTGATAAATTTAATTGTAAATCAAATAATAAAAGTATCAAAATTAATAATTAATAAATTAATAAATATTATGTTTCTCAATCAGTTACTTTGCAGCAGCATTTTTACTTTTATTTTATTTATTTTAAAGGGTAACTAATTTTGTTTTTTATAATTAACTTTTTGCTTCACATATATTTAAATTTAAAATATTAAATTGCAAACCTGCATATATACAGGTTCTTAATCTAGTTGTTAATAATGGGAGAATGAGTCTTCCTAATATTTAGGTACTTATCTTCCCACTTTCTCAATTCTTTGTTACGTGTCCACTTCTTCTTATAATTGTATTCTATATAAATCAATAAAAAATCAAAAAGAGGTAGTCTTAACTACCCAAAAGAATTTGTGTTCTTGTTCTAAGTTTTGTTCTAGACCAACAATTGATTGGTTTCTATTGGAACTTCTAACAGAGAAATCCACTCTGTAGCATATCGGTGTGTTCTTACCAAGACTGACCATATTAGCCGATAGGGTATATCAGAAAGAAAAAAAAATATTTGAAAGGAAATAAGATATGCGTAATGCTTGAAAGGCCTTAGTATTATTTCTCGCAGAAAAGGAAAGCAACTACAACTGGATCGTAAAAGACAGAGGAGGAAACTTAGTCCCAAATGCTTGGCAATCTTTGGTAGAGCCTCTTTATGATTTCGTGCTTAACCTGGTAAAGGAACATATAAGTGGTTTTTCCGGAAAAAAAAAGACCAGAATCCAACTGAAGCTGCTAACAGAGACTGAGCAGATATAGACCTATAACATTTGTAAAAAAAACATTAAAACGTTAAAGTTTCCTCCAAATAAATTTTGCAAACTGTAAGAAATTCATAAAATTTTCCCTTTTGTTTTATATATCCTTTATATATTCATCTTTAACATTGTGACAAAAACAGCTCAGTAATATGTAGTTCCAGGATTTGTGGCATCAAAGTTTGAAAATCAAATTCATAGTGGCAAGTAGACAAAAAATGGTTGACCACATTTTTGTTCATAAAGTATTTCCATCGATTGGCTTAGAAATTGGATTTTCACGAGTGGTCCAATTATCAAACTTGTTCATCGTCTTCTTCTAACAAGTTGCTACATGCTGTCATTTTGTAAGTGAGAAAGGAATTCTAAAATGTTGAGAACTTGCTTATAATCTGTTAATGGATTTGTCAACTTTGCGTCCCTCAGTCAACGGAAGTTGTAATCAAAATTGTCGTAATCTTATCTTGTATTCCCACTATCCCATTTTATTAGATGTTTTAAAAAAAATATTTATTTCATTTTATTTTATTTTTTCATATTTCAATGCAAATTTTTTATCAACTAAATATGTTATTACTATTTATATTATGCAACATATTTTTCTATTGATTAAAATGTTTCTAGTTAAGTAATAAATAATGTTTTTAATGGTTTCTTACTTTTTGTGTATTCAACTAGAAATTTTTATAAAATGAGACAGAGGAAGTATCACTTTAGAAAATATGGGTCGAAAAAATATGAGAAGGTTATTGAAATAACCTCAATTTTGTGGTCAATTGCATTTTTACACCCCATTTTCTCTCTCACTAAAATTTTATCAAACCAACCATATGATTCAACTTATTTACGGAAATACCATTATATTTGAATTTTTTTCTAAAATCAAACATTCAAAACACACAAATAAACACCCAAATATATCAACTTATTTACGAAAATGCCATTAGTCATTATCATCAATATTTTCAACAACCATGAACAACCAAAATCAAGCTCTTAATGCTTCCCCAACTTATTTTTCGTCGATAAGAGCTTCATTTGTGAGCTCATAACTTCTTCCTCACCCATTTCCTCTCTAATTTCACCCAAAATACTATCTAAATTTGGTTTTCAAAATTCTTTCTCTCATAATCTATCAATTTTCAATGGTTCTTGCATAAACGACGATTGAGATTCTTTGTTAACGGTCAAATTAGAAGTTTTAGGTGCTTTAAGGAGCTAAAAATCGAGCTCTACGGTAGAAACGGAGGTGAAAACTGTGTTTTCTGATCTGGTTCGTGATAGTAGACTGCATAAGAAGTCTGCTAGTCAATAAAAGGTTAGATTTGCAATTAACTATTTAAAAAAATATTCTAAGCAGCCTGCTCGTGAAGTCTGCTTGTTCTCCTTTGATAACAAAAAAAACACTCGTAGACTTCACATGAAGTCTACGTGAAACTGGGTTAGTTTTGCATTTGACCATAACTTTGACTTTATAGAGCAGACTTCTAGTGGAGACGCTGACTAGAGACTGCAGATAGAGTCTGCTCTGAGGTTATTTCTTGCATTGACCAGATTGTTGACTTTTTTAGTAGACGCATTCAGAAGTCTGCTCTGTACGGACGGGTTAGTTTTGCGTTTGACCAAAAACTCAAACATTGACCAGGAAAAACATTTATTAGTATACTATTTATTCAATTAATTAGCAAACTTCTGAAGAAGTCTACTAATAAATTAATTTGATATTTGATCAAACACAAAACTAATCTCTTTTTAGAGTAGACTTCAGATGGAGTATACTAAAAAAATCAACAATTTGGTCAATTGCAAATGTAATTCCTTTTAGAGCAGACTCTATTTGGAGTATACTCTTTTCAACAGACTTCTAATAGAGTCTACTAGATATTGACGGTTTTCCGCGTATTTAGTAGACTGCAAGAGAAGTCTACTGGGAAAAGTCAAACTCTGGTCAATTGTAAAAATACCCTTTTTATTAAGCAGATTTCATATAGAAGTCTACTGAAAAAGTCAAATCCTGGTCAAATGCAAAAGTTACCCAACAGACTTTTGATTGAGTCTGCTAACGTTTGTCGTAATTGCAAAAATAACCCATTATGTAGACTTCATCGACAGTCTACTAATAGACAGCCGACGCGAGTCTGCTGTAGCAGTCTGCTTGTGAAGTCTACAATTTTAATTTTCTTAGAAATACATTTATAACTTATTTATAATGAATTTTTTAGATTTTTTTGCTCCCACATGTGTGTTATCTAATGTGTTTATTTCTGTGTGAATTTGACATATTTAGGTGCAATGTTTATTGTATAAATCAATTTTCTTGTTTGAGTAGTACTTAGCTGTTGTTGGTAGACGTCTGACTAAAGTCTACTAGTAGACTATATTTGAAGTATGTATTTTAGTTTTTAATTAAAAAATCATTTTAAAATTATGTATATTGAATTTTTTAGATTTTCTTGATCTAAAATGTGTGTTAATTATTTGTCTTCCTTATGTTTGAGTTTCACATATTCAGTTATAATCCAACTAATTTTCATGATTAATTACTCTTTTGCTCTTTCTAGTAGATTGCGTATGAAGTCTACTATAGCAGATGTTCGAGACCTAATGCGTTTTCTATTTATTTTTTACAGAGAATGGTTCAGTTAGTTGTTGTCTATGGAAAATGGGTTATTCAAGATAAGGCATGGCAATTTGTGGTTGCTAATCTTAAAGGAGGCAGACTGTTCTTTTTGAGTGATGATTGCACCTATTGTGATCTTCTTGAGATGGCAAAAGATGAATATAAGCTGGACAAAAAATCAAACTTGCTGGAGATCACTTATTCACTACAGGAATCAATGTTGCAACATATGGCATTGGATACTCCTCCAATGCATGTCACAAATGATAGACAAGTTCAAAATTTGATGGAGCTAAGTAGAGCGCATGTTATACGTCTTTGTGTCTCGAGTCGGTTGGAGATAGATTGTGATATCAACAATGATTGTGATGGAATTTTGGACAGTGGTTGTGAAGAATATATAGACGTAGATGCTGAGGAATGCGAGGATGGAGATGGTGACGACTATGGGGATGGTACGAGAAATGGTGCTAATGATGCGAATGAAGAAGATCATGTTATTGAAGATGGTGATGGTGTCGATGATATCAAAATTGATGGTGTTGGTATCAATGAAGATTACAGTGTATACAGAAAAGTGAAAGATGAGGATGAAGATTTTATCTCATTTGATGGTGTTGGTGGGAGTGAGTGTTGTCTTGGCGAAGGCTACTAAAACTCTGTTAGTCGCTACGTGTCGTGTGAAAGGATGCAAGTAGAAATTCAGAGCGGGTGTGACGAATGAATCAAACCGGTTTTGGGTGACAATGTATATTAAAAATCATACATGTTCACTAGCGGACAATGTCGCTCACTGGAGACGCTCTACTCCAAAGTATGTTGGTAGATTATTTATCGAGCGCGTCGGAATAATCGATGGAGTTGTACCGATGCATATACAAGATTCAATGAAGGTGATGTTTGGTATGAATCTGGAATATTCCACTTCATACAGATCATTGATATACGCCCAAGAAATGGTGAGGGGAACTGTTGAACATAGATATGAAAATCTCCAATCTTATTTGCATATAATCAAGGAAGCAAATCCGGGAACATTGACCATTCTTGAGGTTGATGCTGACAATAAATTTAAATATCTATTTATATCGTTCAAAGCCTCCATAGCTGGTTTTGAGTATCTTAGACGAGTAATCGTGGTCGACAGGACTCATTTAAGTGGAAAGTATGAAGGTGTTTTGCTAGTGGCGGCCATCCAAGATGGTAATTTTCATATTTTTCCTTTGGCGTTTGGAATAGTCGATGCTGAGAATGATGCTTCATGGGAATGGTTTTTTACCAAATTGAGTGGTTGCATTTCTGATCAATACCCGTTGGTGATAGTTTCAGACATGCACAGGTCCATTACGAAGACATACGAGACGGTTTTCCCTTGGGCAACAGGAGGTATATGTTATTACCATCTTCAGTGTAACATTGTCACAAAATATAGGGAAAAACAACTCATGTACTTGGTGAAAGGCGCTGCGTATGCCTATACGCTTGATGAGTATGACCAATACATGGATTTGATACGCCGGGTAAAGCGAAAAATTGCAACATACTTGTAGGAAGCGGATCCAAAGCTATGGTCACGAGTTCACTTCGAGGGAGATAGATTTAACATAAAGACAAGCAACATTTCCTAATATATCAATGCCTCATTTAAGGTAGCTCGAGGATTTCCCATATCATTTCTTTTGGAATTTATCCGTGAGAAGCTAGGAAGGTGGTTTTGTAAAAGGTGAGAAGATGCTATAAGTCTAACAACACGCCATACTCGGGCAGTTGAATACTTATTGGCGGTTCGTGATGATTACGCGTCTAGGATGACAGTGGGACGCATTAATGATGTTCAGTTCTATGTGAAGGGAGGAGCACGTGATTGTATTGTTGATTTGGGCAAAAAAAATGTACATGTGGTGTCTTCTTCATCGAAAAGATATCTTGCTCGCATGTTATTGCCGCTTTGATAGAGAGTAAACAAGATGTCGCTAGTGGTGTTTGCCCGAGATATGGGAAGAATTATTTATATTGGGCGTACGCGCAAAGCATTTTTCCGAAAAACCCAGTCGGTGAAGGTATAGAATCAACCCCATGTCTGCCTCCTATCGTGAAGACGCATCCGGGTCGGAAGAAGAAATCAAGGTGGAAAATTTCTAGAAATCGCAAGGATGAAATGTACTAAACCGCGGATGATTCATGCTCAATACAATTGTTCAAAATGCAACCAACCGGGCTATACGAAGCCGAATTGTGGTACTTAATCTACTCTTCTAGTTTATTGTTTCATGTCGTTTTTAATATTTATATGGTTTGTCAAATTGTGGTACTTAATCTAATCTCTCCGAGAGAAGATGATGCTATAAGGTTATGTTTTTTAAATTTTAATATGATTTGCGTTTGTAGACTTTAAATTTATTGTCTTTGTCGAACATGGTGCTATAAGGTTATGTTTTTTAATATTAAATTTGTTGTCTTTGTCGAACATGGTGCTATAAGGTTATGTTTTTTAATATTTTAAGATTTCCATGAGTATATGTTGTGGGCACGAGGCAAGTACTTGCCAATTCTTGGTTACTTGTTACTTGACTTGGCTTGTCCGAGTAATTTTTTTTACGACTCGATACTTGACTTGCTTGAAACAAGTACTTGTTTTATCAAGTACTTGGAAAAAAAATTGATACTTGCAAGTAACTTGTCTTACCTTGTTACTTGCTAAACCAAGTAATTGTCTCTTGATTACATAAAAAAAAAAGACAAATATTCTAAATTTTTAACATCCGAAAGTCACATGAATTTTCAAAGAAGTAGACCAAAATGAAAATAAGCGTTCGAAATATTGAAAGACCATATGAAACTCATTGTTCCTCCATTTTATTTCGATGCTCCAAAAAAGATTTTTGGTCATGTTTTGCTCCTGCAAAACCAAAAAACGTTTTGTTCCTGCAAAAGAAAGTACTTAAATGCAAACCAAACATACATGATAATATAAGACAATACAAGATGACAAGATGTATTGTAACCTTTCATTCTTCATCCAGAGTTAAGAACGAGTATTTTATAGAACAGGTAACAAGTAACGAGTAACGAAACAAGTACCAAAAAATGAAACGATACTTGATATTTGTCTTGTCCTTGCAAGTATTGAAATTTTTTTACTTGTTACTTGCCTTGCTAACGGCAAGTACTCGGTTTTTCAAGGCGAATACGGGTCAAGTCACGAGTATAAGGCGAGTATCGAGTAATGATGCCCAGCCCTAATATGTACAAAGCAGAGAACATCGTACAATGAAGTTTTCTCCTGAAGTCTACAGTAAATATAAGTCTTAGAAAGAAGTCTATAGCTATGAATAGGAGTTTTCTCCTGAAGTCTAGAACAAGAAATAGGGTAATAGTTAATAACATATCAGTGGCGTACCAATGGAATATACAAATCCCAAACAAAAACAGAAGTTTATCCGAGTCACATCCCGACATAGTAGCCAAAAAGTAAAGGATATGAGTTTTTCTTACATCTACAATATATATGCAAGATTCCTTAAAGTTAGACGGGAAATACAAAATCATATAACTTGTTGGACCAATATTAGTCATAAAGGTCTAACCCTTTATACGTTGCTGACTCTATCCCACGAAAGTCAGTCTCGTCGAATATCTCAGCCGCAAGCTTGATGTTCGCATCACACAATGGATAATCAAGAGTGTGGCATTCAATGTACTTCAGACAATACACACCACAATCTCCACCTTGCTTGTTTTGTGGTACTTTCACTGCTGGCATCCTCTCGAGCGTGAATGGGGTCAATGGCCACTTGTATTTGTCTTCTGATGCACATGAAATCCCAATTAGATAAGGTAACATCACAGCAATGGGCTCGACCTTCTCTCTGATATCCGCAGCAGATGCATATCAAATGCATATCTCACTATAGAGTCCTAGATGACAATGTGTCTTTTTGTGAGTAAAATCCACAAAGCCACCCAATGTCCTTTTTTACATGTAATGGACAATATATGTCCTCCACTTCAGTCCCCCACATCTTCTCTACTCTTTCATACTCGGGCATTTGACCTGTATAATAATCCCACGCCCCACTTGGTAGTTTTCTTCCAGTCTCGTCTTCATTGGCAGGGAAGTCAACAAAGTCTTTGTACCTCATATTCCATATCGTGCCTAGAATAGTGTCGAGTAGGCAAATTTTTTCACTTCTAAACCACTCTGGATGAGCCTTGTACCGTTTCCTCAGCAGATTCATCGCATCATCCATGTGCTGCAACAAAATAACCAAAAGAATCATTGTCCAACATCAAGACATAATCAACGTCTACAAGAGAAGTCTACAAGAGATGATTAATGGCTTATCGTGTCTTTTAGCCATTGTGTCGGCTCTCGTAGAATTCAAAACCACTCTAGAGAAGTGAACGGAGGTTTGTCATAATCCCTGTTTAGCAATGAAAATTTAGTCATCGACACACTTAAACAACGAGTCAAGTTTTTTTTACTTACGGGTCTAGTTTCAGCCACTCTTGTAGAGACATCAACAGGAGCAAAAGGATCATATCCTTTTTCTACAGTGCACTTAGTGGTTCTGTTCACGTAGAACGTTGACTTCTGTGTCGGGACCGGTTTCTTAAGCCTCTCACTCTTTGCTCGTGTAAAAAGTAAGGCTTCCTTCCTCTTTTCCTCCTGTTTAGCTTTCTCAAGTGAAATATAATTTGCTGGTGGTTTTTGATTCTTGAGAACCATAACACTCGGATCCGCACCATTGACACTCTCACTCTGACTATCTTCTTTAATTGTTTCCTGTTCATAAATTTACTCTGCATGTAGAGTATCAAAGTCGAATCATATACCAAATAAAAACAAAACATAATATACAAAACGTACCGAATAACATAATCCAAATAGAATTGTTCAAACAAGGAATGTGAAAAGAAGGTCAAATTTAACATAACATCAAACGCGGAAACATGAAACAAATTAAGCAGATTTGAGACTAATTCTTTTTCGATGATCTAAGATTCCTTTTACTTTTTCGAGTTTGATGTTTAGATTGGGTACTAACCCCAACATTAGTGATAGTCTTGTTCTCATCAGCATCACCTGCCATGTCTTCCACATGTGCAGCTGGTTCAGGTTCATTGGATTTGGTTTGCTCAGCCTCATCTTTTCCCTCTTTCACAGCCTCCGTGCGTTGCTCAATAGGGTCAACCTTTTCACCAAGGACTTTCATCTTCTTTTCACAGCGACTAAAACCAGCATCAACCTTATTTGACAAGTCCTTAAAGTGCTGATCAAAGTGTGCTTGTATGTATGCTTTGCACCAATGATGGTAGATCCCCTTCAACAGCAGAACAAGATGCGTCTCAACTCCTCTTACCGACTGAGTTAAGGCTGATGCTTTCAGACTTCACAGTACCTGTTGCAAATTTCATATGAATAGACACCTTAATATATGATAGAAAATCGAAAATCAATTCTAATAATTCTGAACACAACCTACCCTTCTTTCTTTTGCCATTAGCGGAATCCAACACACCCGTCACTGGCCAGTGAGCACGGCTCCATCTCCAGCCTCTTTCATAGAGTGCTGAGATTATGTTGGTTATCTTTTCGTCTTCAACATCATCATCCCACCTTGGGAACATTTGAATATAATTATCCTTCATCACACAGTTTCGGACAGTCATCTACAAAATAGAAATATAAGACGTAGAGCGATTGACCATTTATAAATCAGAGAGTAATTGAAAACTATTTTCCAAATATATAGAAGAAGAAATAATTAGACTTATTTGTACATATTTTCTCTCATGTATTTCCGGCCTCTGGATCCGTAGAAAGCCAGTAGAGGTGGAATTGGCTTATTTGGAAAGGGGGCACCATATTCTAATGCATAATCCGGTAGAGCATAGTACACTCATACTTGGAGAACATGTACAAAACCTTCCAGCGTATACACCCGGTTTGAAAAGTCTTTCTCCTTCACTGGCTTGATGAGGAACTTCAAGGCAACCCTACCCCAAGGGTAATTCCGAAAGACACCTATATCCATCACAAACCTAGCCAAGTTAACATTTATGGGTGTTGACTCCTTTTTAGATTCAATGTAACCGGCGTAGATGCATAGATATCCCAACCTGATGCGATCCAACCGTGTCCACTCTTCACATAAACCACATGCTTCTATTAACTCAGTAACAGTTGGACCCCTCTCGACATCAACTCCCAAAAGATCCCAAAATTCTTTCATCTCCTCACTGACCTCTACAACTAGGTTATCCAAATTTGGAACGTCGTCACAATTCAGACCGGTTAGTAATTCTAACTCAAGCAATGAAAACCTCAATGACTTCATTCCAGTCAGACTCCATATCTCATAAGGCTTCTTGCACTCTAGCTGAACAACCAATATATAATGAACCATCCTCGATGCCCACTGAAAGTCGAGAGACTGGAACCGTAACAACACACCCAATGGAGAGAGTGAAAGCTCTTCCCACTCATCTTCCAATAACCCTGTGGCTAGAGCAGCAAACAACTCTTTATTTCCAGCATAGTAGTTTATGCTTTTATCCGCATCAGGCTCATCTCCTTTGGAATACATCCTTGATGGGAACCTAGCCGCATCCATCGTCTGAAGTGTATTGGAGAAGTCTGCTGAAGAATGCTGATAGAGAAATCTGCTTGAGAAGTCTACTGAAAAGTTTACAAGAGAAGTCTGCTTCAGTAGTCTGTTGGAGAAGACTGATGGAGAAGACTGATGTATCCAAAACCAAACATCGTATAAGAAAATTAAAAGCACGGAAACATAGTGAAGACCTTCGATTTGGAAAACCTTTTATTACTAAACATACTGAGAGATGCAAACAAAAACACATCCTCTCACAAACCTTGTATTTCGATGAAGTTAAACCAAATTTCGTACTTTCCGGCGGCGGCAAATAGATCTTGAAAGAAAAGTGAAATAAAAAAAAAAGTTGGATTCTCGAATCAGAGAGAGAAATAGCGAGTAATAGATAGTAAAATCAAAAAGAGTTCAAGAGATTTTGGATTCAAAGAGATGAGACAAAGAGAGAAATAGAGATTTCCGATTCAAGGAGAGAAAGAGAGATTTTTGAATCAAAAAGAGAAAGAGAGATTTCCAAATCAAAGACGGAAGAGATTACCTTTCTTCTCCAGGCGACAGCGCATGCACCATCACCGACTGTGATGATGGAGATCGACCTCGGTGGTGCATAGCGAAACTAGGGTTGTAACTTTTTTTTAAATTTAAACCACATTTTTTAGGTTTTATAGGTAGGGTAAATGAATTGGTTAAGTTCAGTTTATTTGGATGGATAAATAAATTGGTTCAATTTGGTCTTGGTTAAATACACGATTTGATTGGTTTTGTTTGGTTATAAATAATCAGACTTCGGTTTAGTAGACTTTGTAAGTAGACTTCATACGTAGACTTATTTATGAAGTCTACTTAAAATTGTTTTAAAATTCAAATTTTTTAAATGTTTTAAATTTTTTAAAAAAATTCAAATTTGCCTCCATATGTTTCAAATTTTTTATTTCAATTTTAGTTTTGATTCGTTTAGTAGATTTCATAGTAGACTTCCTACTTAAACTTTCTACAGATTAAATCACAACTTTAGACTTTTTAAGGTATATTTATATTCTCAATTAATCTGAATTTGAGTTTAAGACTTCAATTTCAAAAATTAATCTGGTTTAGTAGATTTCGTATATAGACTTTGTTTGTAGACTCTAAATGCAGTCAACTTTTTAATTTTTCCAACAATCCGACCAATACATATAATTATACCCTTTCAAAACATTCAAAATTAAAGGGTCATGAATCAGTACTTAAGTTAATAACAAACTATGCTAAGATCTCCTCAAGCAAACACAAACACAACCGATCACAAATACAAATATTAGACACACTACCATCACATTCTTCACCTTGACGCTACCATAACACTTCTCAATAATCATCTCCTTTAGGTGAGCTAACTCTCTGTCTTTTTTTTTCCATGTAACGCTGAACTGTTTCCATATGTGGTGGTTTATTAATAGCATCAAGAAAGGCCCGACTCTCATTATTTTGAAGTACTGAATTAAACCAGCATTTTGTTCCACCACGACCCTTGTATCTTCAAACTCGTCCATTATAGCCTCATCCCACCACCTGAATATATGGCGCAAACCATCCTATACACAAACAAATTTGCCAACATCAAATTATATCTACACGACAAAAATCACCACCACAAATATCATTTCCGCATGGTTATGACAACCATATAATCTTTGACCCGGATTCTCAGGTGTAGTGGATGTTTTCAAAACCGGCTCCAAACCGCAGTAACAAAGGTCGGGGAATCCTTTACTTCTAACTGCTCGACGCCGAGCAGTTGAACTCACACTCTTGTGGGAACTACTCGACGATTGTGTGTAGCTGTACTGCACCATCCCTGATCACCATATAACAATAACTCATGTTATATAATGAAACACATATATCCAGAACAGGTAGACTTCTCTTTCAGTCTACTGATAGACTTCTCTGTCAGTTACCCAACAATTAACATTTAATAAAATATATTTCGAGAAGATCTGGATCAAGAGATATACCACAAACTTACTTGTGACGGAAGTGGGACTCAGATTTGTAGCAATGAGAATGAAAAAAATGTGAGTAAACTAGGACATGTGTGAAGATGGAGATAAGGAAGATGGCGGACATATCTAAAATCTTACATGTTCGTAAGAGTAAAGATGAAGACGACGATAGGTCAGATATGAAACAATAGGAGCAAAACAAATATGTAACAATAAGAGAGAAACAAATGTGAATAAACAGTTGATGGACGTGTGAAGACAGAGATGAGGAAGATGGCGGGTCATATCTGAAAGCTTACTGGAGGAAGACGATATGGGTCAGATCTGCAACAAATCATAAAGAACTTGAATTATATAGTTGAAAAAAGTAGATAAGAAAGATGAAGACATAAAGAGTATAAGAAGAACGACGACTTACCACTACGACAGTCGCCAAGAACGGAGAGGCGGCGGCGGAGGTTAAAGGCGACTGAGGAGAAGCATCAACTATTTTAGAGAGAGAGAGTGAGAGAGATAGGGTGAGGGTTTTTTAACAAGAAAATTAGGGTGTGTGATGTAATTTTCGTTTATATATAAAGGTTAAACATATCCGGTTAGGTTAAAAATTTTGGTTTAACAGACTTCTAACGAAACCTTAAAACTCTAAGTAGACTTCATACGAAGTCTACTGATTGAAGTAGACTTCTTATGAAGTCTACTAGTCGGAAACCTAAATCGATTATTTTCAATGATTATTCAAAATTTTATACCAAAACTTATTCCAAACATTCAAAACGTATAATATATTCACAAGTTAACACTTTTATGCAAATTTGACATTTTAAATATAAAAATGATAAACCCTAACTCTAACCCTAAGTGTAAAAACATGTTTACAACCTATAAATGTCAAACTATTACCCATATTTCATACTCGTAGCTCGGACACATACGCCAAATGACGTACATAACTCAAAATTTAACATCACTTTATAGTTAATTCAACTTTAAAACTCAAACACTACACTACGATTTGTAGAACTAAACCCTATACCATCCAATCCCTAAACCCTAAACCATAAATAAGAATCTAATTCTTAAAACTAAGCCACTACAACCATAAATAAACTCATGAAACTTATAAATATCAAACAATAATAACTACCAAAATATCACCACATTAATATCCAAACAAATGTTATGAAGTACTTTATTTGGTAAATGTTTGTTTAGTATAGCATGTATTTCATTTATAACCTAATTTGTCTACGTAGGTTTAATTTGTGAAATTTTTTTTTTCATACTTCACAATTGTTTATAGTTGGGTAATCAATCAAAAAAATTTATCAAATTTTTTTTGTTAATTTATAAATTTAAATTTAAAATATAATTATATAGTAGACAGCTTTGGTAGTCTACTAAACCACAAAAGTATACTTCACATGGAATCTACAAGTTGGATTGCTGGCGGAAATCTTCTGGTAGACTTCTATATTACGTAACAGACTTCGCTAGGGTTAAAACAGTCATTATGGCTTTCGTTTTTTTGTTTGGTCATAAAATATATAGTTGTAATTTCACTACTCATTCGGATTACTTTTCTCAAACAAAAAATATGTGGATTATCTTTGTATTTTAAAAATTTGGGAGTCATTTTTAACAACTTTCCCAAAAAATATGTCATCATTAATCTTCTGACTTTGTGATCACAAGCTTAGTTGATGTTGACTCTTTGGAAATGCAACCTTTCTAGGCAATGATAGATAAGTAACGTATGCGATGGTTCTCAAGATTGTTCCGAATGTTATAGTATTTTTTTTTAATCTGTTTTATGTAAAAAATTCTTACGAGAAAATGTCCAATCTATTCGATAAATATAGTTGTAGATGTATATACTAAAGAGACAAAAATGGTGATTTAACCCTAGCAATGAGATCTGAGGATTCATGGACTACAATCATTTGATATGTTTTCATACATATACCGTTAATCACTTGATCATATTTTACAAACTTTAATATTTAAAATATGTTGATATAATGTATATGTATATAAATAAAATTTAAGTATAATTATGCGTATACGGCAGAGCAACAACCTTTTGGTTAGTCACTAGACCACATGCGTTTCAACTCACACCATTCAAACATGTTATGAATTATTTAAACTTATAATTGATAAGATTTGGTCATAAATATCTAGCTCTACCAACAAGATTAGAAATACTACTATGCTGTTATATAGCAGATTTTAGTGTGTGAACATAATTTAATTTGAAAGATTCATATTTTTCTTGCTGAAATATACCTTTAAGTCGGTCTTTTTCCATAAAAAGAAAATCAATTTATTAGTCATACATCTCTTTCACATGACAACTAAAAAAGTGGTTGAAAGTCCCATCCAAGAATCTGGTTGCGAAAGCTTATAAATATCTTATGCCGATCGATCGAGCAAAAGTTGTTTCATATGATTTCAAACATCACTCGAGTCAATTTTAAGAAGTTTGAGTTTGGGTAAGGAGTAAGGACATGTCTAGTAGTCAGTAGACAAGATTAAGGATGTTAATGAGTTGTATGATCTACCGGTCTAGTTTAAAAAAAATGCTTTTGCTTTCTGGTAATTAATGATCATAACGGCAAATTCAATCGGCTACGAGTTCAAATTTAACTTAAACAATACTCTTTTACGATTAACATAACATATCACATGATTTATTACCCCTTTATCAGTTGCCATCCTGTTGCTTAATACTTTCACCATCATTGTATTTACATCTAGTTCTCGTTCTGTTCATTTTACGTATCACTCCAATCTCAGTTTAGTTTAGTTCACACAACCAATCCCTTATATATTCTTTAGCTTAACGAAAATTCTTCATGATTTAGTAATCTAAATCCTAGTCTTTCTTATATTCGAACCCTATGCTTGCTACAATTGAATTATGAGTTAGGTTGTTAGATTGCTAGGTTTTATTTGATAGGTTTGCATGCTAACATTGAATTGGATGTTAAAAACCACCCATCAAATTCGCCAATAAAGAAAATCCATATTAGCAAAGACTGAAGAAACCGGGAAGACACCTGGTGCCGTTGGGGTTGCCGATATGGCCCATGTTTGAAAAGCCGGAGGGCATTCAAAGAGAGCATGGTTGATTGTCTCTTCCACCCCCACAACGGGCACATTGTATGTTACACCGAATACCTCGATTCGGACATTGGAATGCATCCCAAAACAACTTGGGAAATGCCTCAGCTTTGCCGGACATTGTATTTTCCATGATTGTGCCTGCAGTGGTTTAATATTTGGACCAAACATCAAATCTTGATCTGAATATTGACTGTCGTTTTCTATTTGGTATCTTGATTTGACCGTATATTTGCCATGTCTTGTATGGTGCCAACCTACTAAATCAGGAATGAGAAATTTCCTACCGAAACGCCGCAAATAAGTTCCATATCCTCAGGTACAATTATTGCATTAATCAAATCCATATTCCAAGTCCTTGTCAAAGGATCACTCAAATGGTTGACCATAAAAGAGGGGTAGTAATTAAAATTTTTACACGTGGCTACCCTTGGCTGTAGAGCTGGTATCCAAGGATCTTTCCACACAGATATGGAGGATCCCGATCCAACTCGCTTGATTAGCCCTTTTCTAACCAGGGGTCTAGGCGATATGATACTCTTCCAACCATAGGATGAAGAATATGAGGTGCCAGAGTCCATCAGAGTAGAATTCCGATAGTATCTTCCTTTCAAGACTTTGGCAAAGAAAGATTTTGGATTGTCCATTAATCACCAAAGTTATTTTGCTAACAGAACCGTATTGAAAGCCTCAATTGACCGAAACCCGAGTCTGCCATCCTGCTTATCTCTACATAATTTTTTCCAAGCAAGCCAATGCATTTTGCGCTGACCATTCGAACTCCACCAATATTATGCAATCGTGGCAGTTAGTTTTGTTGTTATGGTTTTGGCCATCTAAAACTAGACATAACATATGTCAGCAATGCTGTCGTCACCGATTTTATGAGAATCTCTTTGCCCCCTTTGGAGAGAAACTTTGAGGTCCATCAATTTATTTCTCCAGCCTATCCCTTACAAATGCAAAAACCTTTGTCTTTAGCCCTCCCAAACTTTCAGGAGTCCCCAGATAGGTGCCCATTCCCCCCTACCGTTGTAATTCCAGAGATTTGGTGTATTTCTTCACAAACCGACATGTTCACCAAATGCTCAAATTGTATAGATGATTTAGAGAAATAAATTTGTTGTCCCGATACGATTTCATACTTATGTTGTATAGTTTGTAGCATTTGCCATTCTGATGTGGTAGCCTTACTGAAAAAATACTATCATCGGCGAAAAGTAAGTGTGAGATTGCTGGGCTTGCTCGCGCTACTTTCAAACTGGTTAATTTTTTCTTTTTCCGCCTTGCGTACGTTGGCTATGAGAGCCTCTATGCATAAAATAAATAAATAAGGAGATAGAGGATCCCCTTGCCGCAACCTTCAGTGGGGAATTATATGTTCTTTTGGTTGTCCGTTAATAAGAACTTTATACTGTACCGATTGTATACACCACATCATCCATGTAATCCATTGTTCTGCAAAACCCCATTTTCCGAAGCAGGCTCTCGATCAAGTGCCATTCCACCCGATCATAAGCTTTACTCATGTTAGTCTTAACTGCCATGAATTTTGACTTACATGCCTTGTTGGTTCGCAAACCGTGGAACATTTCCTGAGCTATTAAGATATTATCCGTGATTAGCCGCCCGCTACAAATGTTGACTGAGTCTCAGATATAATATCCGGAAGTACACATTTTAGGCGTTGACACAAAACCTTTGAAATAATTTTATACCCAACGTTGCAAAGACTAATAGGTCTCAGTTTCGTCATCCGTGTAGGTTTATCCGTTTTTGGGATTAAACAAATATTAGTCATATTTAATCTACGGTCAAAACTACATGTCCATAGAAAATCATTGACTAAACTAAGGACATCCGTTTTAATAATATCCCAAGAGCGTTGGAGGAATAAAGCAGTCATACCATCCGGGCCAGATGCCTTTTCGAGATGCATCAGAAACAAAGCTCTCCGGACTTCAGTCAGCGCTTCACTTGTCTGATCAGTGATCGACACCAGAATCTCATCCAAAACTTCCACCATTCCTGATGGAGGGGTTGTTTGAAAAAACTCGTCAAAATAATCAACCATGACCTGTTCCACCTCCTCCTCTGAGGTAACCCAAACACTACAAGAAAACACAGTTTTAGCGTCGGCAAAATTCGATGCTATTTCGACGCTAAAAAGACTTAGCGTCGAATTACATTTCGACGTTAAACCGTCGACGCTAAATCATTTTCGATGCTATTTTTACGCTAAAATAGCGTCGAATATTCGACGCTATTGGGATGCAAAGTAGCGTCAAATTAGCGTCGATAAGTTTCGATGAAGTCGAGGCTATTTCGATGCTAATTAGCGTCGAACATTCGATGCTATTTCGATGCAATATAGCGTCGAATTAGAGTCAAATTAATTCGATGCAACGTTACGACGCCAATTCGACGCTAAATTAGCATCGATTTCTCTTCGATCTGATAACATTTTTTTTTTTAAATGAAAATATTATAAAAAATATTACAAAATATACTAAAAATTTAAAATATTATAAAAAATATTATCCGATACAAATGAAATTAAAACGCTAATCTACGGATGTTGTTGGGTTCTCAGGTTGATGACATCTTCTCGAATCATCTCTTTGGATTCTTGCAAGGACGCCGAAACCCTTGCAAGGACGCCGAAACCCTTGCAAGGACGCTGAAACCCTTGCAAGGCAGTTGCTAATGACGGGTTATCCATTGCAATCATGTAAAAGAGACCAGTTATTGCCAAGAGATTAGACTCTAGCTGCGCAATCCTAGTATTAGCAACATCCAACTGTCTGGTCAATTGCGGCTCAGACGATCCCGGAGTGTAAGAATATCGAGCAGACGAAGAAGCTGCTGAGACATCCCTGATGGATCCAACACCCATCGTTCGTCCTTTCTTCTTCGGTGCAACCTATAAAATAAAAGTGATACAATAAAATTGCAACAAAAATAAGTTTAAATATAGTATAAGAACCTAAAAAATTACCTTCTCGTAAAGTCTATCGAAATCTTGGACACCCATCGTAGACTGGACAGACTCATCTAGCTCTGCCAGTCGTGCGTTGTACACGTTGAACGTTTGTTCCGCTTGAGCGATAACAAACGTCCAATCCTTGGTCCGATGAGTTTTCTCCATCACTTTAACCATCGGAGGAAGATCACCACTATCAGCCTGTTAAACAAAAATAAACATAGATAAAAATGAAATATATAATAAATAAATATTTAAAATACTAATAATCAAATAAATTAATTTAATTAAAATATTACCATATTTATTCGTATTGTGGCGTACGATGATTGACCCGCACAATGATTTGAAAGTCCATCTCTTTCGGCCACCGACGTGAGACGGGCTGCAGAACACTTCCCCGATTTAACCACCGAATGGGGATCCTCCCAAAACTGCACTAGACCCGACCAAACATCGGGATCCATCTCTATCGGCTTCGCCTCATCGCCTTTCGCGCGCCACGCTTTCTTCAAGTTACCGACGTAACCGTTGAGACGCTTTAGCGCCTTCTGCTCGAACTCCGCTCGCACTTCGAAAGTACGAAATTCCTCCCAGTGCCACCCTTGCTACAAAAATACGAATAATGTTATGAATATATTTAGAATCGAATACTTTAATAAATAAAAATAAATAATATAAAATGACTTAGCGCCCATGACACGAACCAAATATCCCAAACAAGCTGCGGCGTCTTGCTCCAATTAGTATGCGGCATAGTGAAATAGGCCATGATGGCCTTGGTAACCGAACG
Source organism: Arabis hirsuta (assembly GCA_964056655.1). Lineage (NCBI taxonomy): Eukaryota > Viridiplantae > Streptophyta > Magnoliopsida > Brassicales > Brassicaceae > Arabis > Arabis hirsuta. The sequence goes on from OZ053299.1 coordinate 35,417,169, forward strand.
CGAAACTTTGTTATCGCTAAACCTGTAAAACAAAATATTAAACTGTTAATATTAAAAATTAATTACTATAAAGTAAAAAAATTAATCATACCATAATGTAACAGGAGGCGCCATCGGATGGAGAACCCTAACCCGTGTCTCACGTCCAGGTTGGCGGAGAAGCTCGGTAATCCGCATCATAAGAGGCGCGTTTGCCGGTGGAGGGACCTCTGGGTGGTCGTCAGGATGATCTGCTTCATCTTCTTCTGGCTCTGGCTCTGGCTGAGGCAGTGGCGGAGCTCGTGGCGGAGGTCGCGGCGGAGCTCGTGGTGGAGCCCGTGGACGATAGGTCGCAGCCTGCGAACCCGACCCTGATCTTGATCCTGATCTGCGACGACCATCGGCTCCAGTAATCGAAGCATCCTCGCTAAATAATTGTCTGTATGAAGGTGGTGGATCCGCCTATAAAATAAAACAAATTTAGTAAAATAAAATTTTTTTAAAATATAAATTCATAACAAAACTTAAAAACTTGTTAAATAATTTGGTATAACAATTCCTAAATTATTAAATTTTATATATAATATATGAATACATAAATACATAAATTTCACTTCAAAAATATATTTTATATTTTCCATCAATAACTTGTAAAATTAATTGTAAATTCGATATTTAATTTAATTAAATTTTTATTTTGAATGTAAAAATCCCATAAATTAGTTATTTTTCTTTACATAAAAAAATTTCATAAAATATAAATTCATAAATTCATTTTTATGAGGCATAAATTCATAAATTTATAAATTTATATATAACTTATCAATACAAACACATAAATTCATTCTATCAAATCTAAATTCAATTCCATTTCCTAAAATATATTTCCTAAAAATTTACCCTCCTACAAATTCCATTTCCTACAAATCCATTGTATCAACTACTAATCAAGAAACATATATTATTTTTCCAAATAATCGATTAACTGAAAATTGATAAACAAAAATTGGTTCTTACCATTTTCGGAAGAGAAGTGACGGCGAGAGGAGGGAGTTTTGGTGGTCGTTCGGCGGCGGCGAGAGGAGGGAGCGGCGGAGATAGAAGGGAGCGGTGGAGGAGAGGAGGCGAGCGGTGGAGGAGAGGATGCGAGCGGTGGAGGAGAGAAGAGAGCGGCGGAGAGAGGAGGCGGATTTGAAATACCGGCGGATTCGGCGGAGAGGGGAGCGGCGGTTTGTGTTGCAAAAATTGCAAAGAAGAGAGGAGGAAGAAAGAGTATCGCGAGTCATAGCTGTCGCTATTCCGACGCAATTTTGCGTCAAATTATATGTAATTCGACGCTATTTCAATGCAAAATTGCATCGGAATAGCGACGGTTGGTATTTAAATTTTTGGGAAATTGTAATTTTCGATTTCCCACACTAAATAAATGTTTGCCGCTGGTGGAGTCGGGAAATTTTTGATTTAGCGTCGAATTAGCGTCTATTTACTGCCAACGGTTAAATCAAATGAATATGAAATTTTTTAGTTAAATCAAATTAATTCATTATAGCGTCGATTTTGGGTCGAATCCCAAAAATCCGATACGCTTTCCATTCTATACCCTAAATCCCAAACGTAAAATTATGTTTCATTTAGCGTCGAATTAGCATCGAAAGACAACAATTCGACGCTAAATCGTTGCTATTAGCGTCGATTTAGCGTCGAATTGTTGTCTTTTGATGCTAATCCGACGCTAAATGAAACAAATTTTACGTTTGGGGTTTAGGGTAGTGAAATCTATATTGTTCATATAAGGTTATGATCTATTGATGTAAACTTATATAGTTTTTAGAAATCGCAACATATACGATAACAATCTTAACCATTTTAATTTCTTTTACAATAGAATACAATTGTAGATAACATATATAATTTGTACATACTTATTCATTCGAAATTAAGATACAAACATATATTTGCTTTTGTATATATTTTCGAAATTTTTTAATTTTTTTAAAAAAAATATGCCCAATCGACGCTAATTCGATGCTATATTAGCGTCGACCCAGATGTATTCCGACGCTAATTCGACGCTAATATAGCATCGAATTAACGTCGACTAAGCATAATTTGTTTTTTAAAAAAAAAATTTGAAAATATATGCAAATTTAAATTATCGGAAACAAATGAAATAAAAACGCTAATCCACAAATGCAAATAAAAACACTAATATATGATTCACTCTGAATCGTCATTTGAGTTCTCGTCATCCTTATCGGTACTTTATCCACTCTCGTTTGCGAACTCGTCTTCGGGTTTTCTGCATCGGTAGCATCCGTATTTCAGCTTCTCGATTTTGCGGATCTAAGAATGATGTTGTCTATATCTTGTTCTGCTGTTGTTAGGTCTACGGCAGTTTCATATTGCATAGGAGCGTCGTCGGAGTCAACTATCATTCCTCTGGGAGCTATTTTAAGCACATATAACCATGAAATCCCTGTTTTTCTAACACGTGGATATGGAATGAAACAAACTTGATCAGCTTGTGATGCAAGGACAAATGGATCGTACTTTGCATAAGAACACAATCCATTAACATCGATGATACCAAATTTTCCTAATCGAACCCCTCGCCCGACAACTGGATCAAACCACTCGCATTTGAAAAGGGTGCACTTTAAGTTAACCAAACCAGGGAAGTGCACTTCAACAATGTCTTGTATAATGCCATAAAATTCCGTGTCCCCGGCTCGAACTACCACACCATAGTTCGCAGTTGCTCTATTTTTTCCACGTTCGAACGTATGAAATACATAACCTCGTGTAAAATACATTGGAGATGACGTAACTTTCCCTAACGGACCTTGGATCAACTCTCTAAACCATACAGGGTATGACGCGTCTCCATAATCAACCTGGCAAATATAGTATACACATTGTAAATATAGTATACACAAATTGTATATATAGGTTTTTATGAAAAGTAGATATATATACTTTTGTTTTTTTATAACTTACCTGAGTCCTCAACCATTTAGCAAAGTGTAGATCTTTACGTTTGTCAATCTCACCGGCGGATGCATTTGGAAAAGCCTCGTTAACTTGGCGAATGAATTCACTAATAGAAAATATAGTTATAACAAATGTTTTCAAATTATATATAAGTACTAAAATAACCCTTTTGACCTCAATCCATAGTTGGTAGTTATCATATGTACCTAAAAAATGGGCTAACTTCGTCGCATTGTAAGAGAATATATGTGTGTGCACAATTGTAGTCTTCGTACGAGAACCAGTCTTCTTCTCTTGTGATTCCGGCATGCCTACCAACTGCACAGAATATATCTGGGACATCAGAAACTGGATACGTTTGCGCGATGCCACCATCGTCGTACCTACATGGAGCTCTTTTTCGTGTCCGGACAGTTGGAGGGAAGTAATATGAGCTGAAATGAGAGGTTTCTTCGGTTAAACTTCCCGCAACAATTGATCCCTCAACCCTACCCAGATTTTTTGCCTTTCCTTTTAAGTGTTTCATGAATCTCTCGAAAGGATACATCCAACGAAATTGAACTGGCCCTCCTAAATCGGCTTCGTGAGGAAGATGGACAGGAAGATGCTCCATCACATCAAAAAAAGATGGAGGGAATATATTCTCTAAGTTGCACAACAATATTACGATGTTATTGTTTAGTTGTTGAATTCCATCCTCAGTCAGAGTTCGCACACACAGATCTCGAAAAAATGCTCCAACACCTAAACCCAAAGTCCAATATCAACAAAAAAGAAATGTAATTTTCCACACATCATTTGTGTAGATTTATATATCGTCATAGAAAATATACATGCAAGTGATTCATGCACGTTCGTTGGCAAAAGCTCGGCAAAGGTGAAAGGCAATAATCTCTGCATAAACACATGAAAATCATGACTCTTCATACCAGAAATTTTTTTTCCTTGCTCCACAGACTTAGAGAGTTTTCACACGTATCCATTTGGGAACTTAACTTCGATGGAAACCCAGTTGAAGAATGTTGATTTGCCTTCGCTTGACAATCTAAAGATAAGCATTGGAGCTCTCTCATCTCCCGTGAGATGTAACTCAACTCTAGAGCATATAAGAGGCAAATCCAATCTAGACTTCAAGTTGTCTTTAGACCTGCCTAAAACGTTTAAGATGGTGTGCATGATGTTATCAAAAAAAAATTTCTCGATGTGCATGACATCAAGATTGTGGTGCAATAGATGATCCTTCCAGTACGGTAGATCCCAGAAAATGCTCTTCTTATGCCAATTATGTTCTTCAAGGTATCCATCTAGGAGATTGGTCGGGATATTAAGCCAGTATCCACCACGTTTTGCTGTGTCCTGAGCTCCCCAATAATCAAGTTGACCTTCAATTTGCTCTCCTGAAAGATATGGAGGTGGGGGGATACGTACACGTTTGCCTTTTGTGAACAACCTCTTTTTCCCCCGGTACGGATGGTTCATAGGGAGAAACCTCCGGTGACAATCAAACCAACAAGATTTCTACCATTTTTTAGTTGGAAGGCATCTGTATCATTTTGGCAATACGGACATGATAACCTACCATGTGTTGTCCAACCAGATAACATTCCGTAGGCTGGAAATCGCTTATCGTCCACATAAGCACAGCTCGCATGGTAAAATTCTTTTTCCTAGAGTAATCAAAAGTACGAACCCCATGAGACCACAACATGTTTAACTCGTGAATCAGCGGCTGTAAAAACACATCAATAGATCTTCTTGGATGTTTCGAACCACGGACTAAAATACTCAAAAACAGAAATTCCCTTTACATGCACATATCAGGCGAAAGGTTATAAGGTATCAATATAACCGGCCACAAAGAATATTGCCTGCCAGACATACCGAACGGACTAAAACCATCTGTACATAGGCCAAGATAAACATTGCGCTTCTCTTTAGCAAAATTAGAGTGTACCGATTTGAAGTGTTTTCAAGCTTTTGCATCAGAAGGATGATGAACTTCTTCTTCAATAGTTGAATGTTCCACATGCCACCTCATTGATGCAGCTATTCGTTCTAAATGGTATAACCTTTGTAGCCTATCTGTTATGGGCAGGTACCACATTCTCTGATACGACACTTTACTTCTACCAGCTCCTTGGGGCTTAAATCTTGGTTTGTGGCAAAATCGACATTCCTGCAGATCTTCATCATCTTTCCAAAATATCATGCAATTGTCAATGCAAATATCTATCATCTGCGAGGGCAATCCTAAACTAGAGACTAGTTTATGTATGTCGTAATATGACTCAGCAGATTGATTACCCTCTGGCAAATATTCTTTTAAAAGAGCTGCCCAATCATCCATGCAACTCTCAGATTGATTATGATCAGACTTTATTGTCATCATCCTAGATGCCAATGATAATTTAGACAGACCTTCCCTACAACCTTCTTAGAATGGTTGTTTTGCAGAATCAAGCATATCATAAAAAAATTTAGCATCTACATTGGGTTCCTCTGCAACATCAGGAGTAGACATAACTCCAGGAAATGCATCGGTTATCATTTCTTCGAACCTATTATGCTCTAACCCGACATCATGATCAACATTTTCTATAACAAATTGATGATGATCAAATTGCTCATTTGAATAACCTGATCCATAGGTTGATAACCAGTACTACCCGAAGTTTCATCTTCATATCCCTCCCCATGATAAAACCAAACATAGTACTCAGGTGTGAATCCTCTATTAAATAAATGCGTACCAACTGTATCAATTGTCTGCGGCCTCGAATTTTTGCACTTCTGACACGGGCACACCATCACTCCGGTCCGTTGAATTGTAGGCACACTACTCGATTGAGCCATGAAAATTTCAAGGCCGTTCAGGAACTCTTCTGAAAGCCCTCCATTTTCATCTTTACGTCGATACATCCAGCGTCTGAGTTCGTATATATCGCCCTTTTTTTTTTAGAAAATATTTTTTTTTTCGAAGTTTTTTTTTAAATGTTGAGTGATTTCTTGGTGTACGTTTGGACGGGTATATATAAGAGATTTTAGCAGCGATTTAGCATCGATTTTGCCTCGAATATTTAGCATCGTATTAGCATCGAATATATTTGCGTCGATTTTGCATCGAATATTTAGCATCGTATTAGCATCGAATAGCTTTGCGTCGATTTTGCATCTAATTAGCGTCGTTTTTTGCGTCTTTCATAAGCGACGCTAAATAAGTAGGTGTACCTACCACATTCGACGCAATATTCGACGCTATAGGTTCGACGCTAAATCGATGCAATTTTAGCGTTTATTTAGCGTCGAAATGATACTCCCGTCGGAAGTTCGACGCTATGTAGCGTCGATTTAGCCTCGAATTATTTTGTCCCTAATTAGCGACGAATTAGCGTCGAATTTTATAAATGACACAATTACTACGCAAATTCGACGCTATATTAGCGTCGAAAACAATTCAACGCTAAATTTCGAAACTAAAACTGCGATTTCTTGTAGTGAAACTCCTGATGTATCATGTAACCCGATAATCCGATTGCGTGCCCGTCGTTGATTTGTCAGAACGTGGAAAAATTTAGAGTTGGCATCCCCTTCTATGTACCAAGTTGTGTGGCTTTTTTGTTGCCAATAATCCTCCTCATCTTCGTAAACTTCCCGTATTTTTTTTGTTAAATCATTCAACTCCTTCTGAATCTTCGAATTATCATTTTGACACTCCTCTATCGCTTTTTGTAACGCCGCAATTTTTTATTTTCCGTATGGGAACGATAAACATAACACATGCATGACATTCTAGAGATTAAGATCGAACAAATCCAATCTATCTAATTATCCACATTTTCTTTTGAAGTGGCGTATCACAGGTTCCAAAAATTATTTTAGGCTTATGACTCATAATAATTATTAACCATAATAATTATTAACCATACATATGTTGACCACCTCGATTAGATATGTCCCAAGCCAAGTCCAAGTCCATGGTAAGTTAATAGCTCCATCAATTTATATATAGCTTAAATGTTATATAATTAGATTTTTGAAACTATTCACAAAGTATGTGACGTGAATAATCATTTTTTCAAGCGTTGTATTTAAACTAATAAGATGCTGGATTGAGGTAACTTCTGTCGAATAGGTTAATCTAATTATAATTTCCTAATTAACATTATAATTAATCTGTTAGAGAATTAAATCTGCCAGGCAGATTCGATTCTATCTAATTAAAGATAAATCAAAGTCAAAATCATTAGAGCTGGCAATAGAAACGTAAAAATGAACCTAGACAATGCAAAAACTAACCATGCATGGAATTTTACAAAAATAGAATATCGAATCAAAACACAACGATTTTGGAATCTATATATAGAAACAAAAGAATCTGCAATAACTGCGATTATATACTCTGGAAATTAAATAGTAGTTTCTTCTCGTCCTATAAATATGCGCATCTTTCTTACAGAATTCTATTAACACTATTCTCTAAGAGCTTCTAATCGCAAGTAGAGTTTGACCAAGTAAGTTCTCGAACAAACTTTTTTTTTTTTAGAAAAAGTTCTCGAACAAACTTTGTCTTTGTTATACGACAAATTATGGTACCTTGCCAGTGATCTCCTATGGTTTTTCAGATTTCGGATTCATGAAAATTACAATAATTAAGATCGAATTGAATCATTTTATATGAACATTGTATGTGTGTTTGTGTTTAGCTAGTGGTTTTAAATCCACTTTTGGTTCAATTTTCTGTGATTTTTTTATTGGTTTATAAAATATTGTTTATAACCTGATATTCATTTCATAATCATATTTGGTGAATGGAACGTAACCTCCAAATAATGGAACAAGAAAAACACAATAAACTAAAAGCTGGGTTTAATTGGTAGAAAGATAACCTTTTAATTTTACCTGTTATTGTTATCACTATTTTTTAGTAACATAACATATACCTCAATTCAAATTCCATTAGTAAGTAAGTATAATTAGCATGAAGCAATATTGCATGTTTTTTTTTGCATGTTTCAAGAATTTTTTTGTTTTAAAAATAATTGTTTATTTCAAGAAGGTTAGGTTAGGTTTAAATAGGTCTCAACAATTCTTAATTATCAGGAAAAGTATATATGTATATATGTATGGTTTTATTTGAAAACATATTATATGTCGTCACTAATATTTTTTGCTATATTAATTTTTTTTTTTTTCTTCCTGTCCTATGCAAGAAGAAAATTATAGTTTGATTAGATTCCATTCTTAAGGATTCTATAATTAAATACAGAATCTACAGTTGACCCGACGTCAAAGATTCCAATTCAATGTAAATTTCTGAATGAATTCAATCTTTGTCTCGTCAAGAATTTTAAAAACTGTTTCAATTTTTTTAAACCGATCCTTAATTTACGGCCTTCCTTAATCTTAATTATAGTAAAACGGTAGAAAATATTGTGGTGTAAATTGTGTAAAGTCTATAAATGAAGAAAGATTTGAGACAGAAATGTATTTGAACAGAGGGTACAACTAGAAGAGCTAAAAACGTGATCGTAATCTTTAATTTTCAGGCCCCTTTTTTAAAATTCCGACTGGTTATCGAGGGCTAGAAATCCGGTCACCGTCGCCGGAGACAACCTCGAAAAAATCACACAAACCATCGTGAAGGACGGAAAAAAGGAGCCCTGAAGATAAAACAATGACGAGCGTTTTCCATGAACACAAACCCTCCGACGACGAATCTCACGAGTCCAAGATCGTCATTAACGGTATTGTATCCCTCCGGTTTATTTCGGTTCATACCAGTTTTGTTTCAATTCTTATTTTTTTTTTTTTTTTTGTATATTGAATAAGTGGTTGTTAATTTTTCTAATGGTTATGGTCGGTTAAAGGGTTTTTGGATTGAATTTGACTTGCAGGGGAAGAAGAAGCAGAGGAGGAGAATGACAATCCTATAGAAGAAGTCCGGTTAACCGTACCGATAACCGACGATCCATCCCAACCGGTTTTAACATTCCGAACATGGTTTCTTGGACTTCTCTCTTGCATAATGCTTGCATTTGTGAACCAGTTCTTCAGTTTCCGGTCGAACCAGCTTTGGGTTTCGTCGGTGGCTGCTCAGATCGTGACTCTCCCGCTAGGGAAACTCTTGGCGGCGACGCTTCCGACAAAGAAATTCGGGTTCCCTGGGACGAACTGGACGTGGTCGTTTAATCCTGGTCCGTTCAATATGAAGGAACATGTTCTTATTACAATATTTGCTAATACCGGAGCCGGAGGAGTTTACGCCACCAATATTATAACCATTGTTAAAGCTTTTTACCACCGTCAACTCAATGTCGCCGCCGCGATGTTGCTCACACAAACCACTCAGGTATGTAAACGACTCAAAACTCAACTCTTCTTGTTTTAAATGGGAGGATGTAACAGTAGCATAAAAAAAGATATCTTTAATATTTTCTTGCAGTTATATGTATAAAAAAAAGTATTTTTTTGTTTTCTTACCAAACAAACAATCGTTATGATTTTTGCCATTTTCTTGTAGATTTTAAGTGATATGAAAAACGATCTTTATGCTTCTTTATCATTTTTCTTGCACTTCATATTTAAAAATCAAATATTTTAGGAATCCACCGGTAATTTTCATTTGAATACTGCAATTTGAATACTGCAATGGCTAAAGATCAATTATAACCAATATTTTCTACGATTATTGATCTTTGACGATCATTTTCTTGCAGCTATTGGGATATGGATGGGCTGGAATCTTCAGAAAGTTCTTGGTGGAATCGCCGTATATGTGGTGGCCGTCAAATTTGGTTCAAGTCTCACTCTTTAGGTTCGTTTCGTTTCGGTTCGATCATTACTTGCATCTAAAATCTCTGAAACCGGTTTTTTGAATCTGATTTGTGTCGAAATATGTAACAGAGCTTTACATGAGAAGGAGGATCTGCAAAAAGGGCAACAAACAAGGCTAAGATTCTTCATCATTGTCTTCAGCGTCAGCTTTGCTTACTACATAATCCCTGGTTACCTTTTCCCTTCCATTTCCGCGATTTCGTTCGTTTGCTGGATTTGGAAAAACTCGGTGACCGCTCAGATTCTCGGTTCGGGGCTCAAGGGTTTAGGAATTGGTTCGTTTGGTCTTGACTGGTCCACGGTTGCTGGTTTCTTAGGCAGTCCATTGGCTGTACCTTTCTTCGCCATCGCCAATTTCTTTGGCGGGTTCTTCATCTTCTTATACATTGTTCTACCTATCTTCTACTGGACTAATGCTTACGATGCACAGAAGTTTCCGTTCTATACTTCGCAAACATTTGATTCGACTGGACATTCCTACAACATTACCCGTATCCTCAATGAGAAGAACTTCGATATCAATCTAGAAGCGTACAATGATTACAGCAAGCTATATTTGAGTGTGATGTTTGCGTTGCTCTACGGACTCAGCTTCGGTTCTCTTACCGCTACCATCTCCCATGTCACTCTCTATGACGGAAAGTAAGGATCTTTAATTTAACATGCATTTTGAATACCTGATATGATGATGACTGTCTCTGAGCTTCTTCTGTGTTTTGTATCTTAAGGTTTATATGGGGAATGTGGAAGAAAGCAAAGTCAGCAACAAAGGACAAGTACAGCGATGTGCATTCAAGATTGATGAAGAAGAACTATCAAGCAGTACCTCAATGGTGGTTCATCATAGTTCTCGTTGTTTCCTTTGCTTTAGCACTCTATGCTTGTGAGGGCTTTGACAAACAGCTTCAGCTTCCATGGTGGGGACTTATACTCGCGTGCGCCATCGCCTTGTTCTTCACATTGCCTGTCGGAGTTATCCAAGCAACTACGAACCAGCAAATGGGTCTAAATGTTATAACAGAACTGATCATCGGGTATTTATACCCAGGAAAGCCACTAGCCAATGTGGCCTTCAAGACCTACGGATACATCAGTATGTCGCAAGCCTTGTACTTTGTCGGAGACTTCAAGCTTGGTCACTACATGAAGATTCCTCCAAGATCTATGTTCATCGTCCAGCTTGTTGCAACTGTGGTTGCATCATCTGTCTGCTTCGGGACAACCTGGTGGCTCATTACATCTGTCGAGAACATATGTAACACGGATTTGCTCCCGGTGGGTAGTCCATGGACTTGTCCTGGAAATGAAGTGTTCTACAATGCATCGATCATATGGGGAGTGATTGGTCCAGGGAGAATGTTTACCAAGGAAGGTATCTATCCCGGGATGAACTGGTTCTTCCTTATCGGCATCTTCGCTCCAGTTCCCTTCTGGTACCTATCGAAGAAGTTCCCAGAGAAGAAATGGCTAAAACAGATCCATATTCCCTTGATCTTCTCTTCAGTAAGTGCAATGCCACAAGCCAAAGCTGTGCATTACTGGTCCTGGGCCATCATTGGGGTTATATTCAACTACTACATCTTCAGGAAGTTTAAAACTTGGTGGGCGAGGCACAATTACATCCTCTCTGCAGCGCTTGATGCAGGTACAGCGATTATGGGAGTGTTGATATTCTTTGCCCTTCAGAACAATGATATAAGCTTACCTGATTGGTGGGGGCTTGAGAATACAGACCATTGCCCTCTAGCGCGATGCCCAACGGCCAAAGGTGTTGTCGTTAAAGGCTGTCCTGTGTTTTAAGGTTAATGCAGATGAAACTTTTTCCTGAAAGCGCAAATTGTTGATATCGAACATCACTTTGGTGATCGTTTTATCTGTGTAATAATCAGTCCCTAAGAAATCAAGCGATTCAGGCAATGTAAAGCACTAGATTTGGTTTCATGTTCTTCAGGATTTAACAATGTATTTTGCAAGTTTAAGAACAACAGCTAAATAAAGAAAAGCATACATTCCAACTATATAATCAAAATGCAACCAAAGAGACAAGAAAATGGATCACGAGAACAAGATCCAAAAGATATCATTAATCTGATAGAACTAGGGTTCAAGATGTGTACCAATTAAAAGTAACTTGAGCTCTGTTGCATAACTGGATAAATACGTCAACAAAATTCAAGGGAAATTGTAAACAAGGGTCTCCGAGAATTTTATTGTTTTTCGACTGAAGATGATGAAAGCAAAAAAAGTCTAATGTAGCTATATCGCATATCCGTCTTCAGTTGAAAAGTCCAGGGTTTAGCCAGTCCCTGCAATGACAGTGAATATAAGTGAGATGTTACCATCTTGAAATAAAGGTTGAAGCTTTTTCTTTTTACAGTTCGAGTATCTAACTTACTTGGTGACATCATCAAGATGATCATCAACATCTGTGACGTCCTTCCATTTCTCAGATGAAATGTAATCCAACAGAACTACATTCGCCGATGGCTCTTTCAAGAGTAGCTTGCTTCCTCCATCTGCTCCAACCACTCTCCAGTTCTTAGAAGCATCCTTCACACAGAGCTAGCATATACATACAACATTGTAAATTATTACCAAACCAATAAAAAATGATCATGTGGCCTTTTAAGTCCTGCAAAATTGCTTTGTATCAAGCAAAAGTACCAAAAGAAAAGGGCGAGACAAGTGTTGATTAAAAGGACAATATAAGCTTGGTGTCAAGAAGGTTGCTAGCACAATTCAAGTAGGTCGATTGGAACTGTAATCAGCTAGTATGGTCATGTTTTATATCTTATAGTTTACAGTATTTGTGTTGGATACAATAAATAATAGCAATAATGAGACAAGAGCCGGGACTAACAATAAATTAGCAAATACTACGAAATTTGAGCTTCTCAGTCTTTTCGCTATTTTCTCTTAAGCTTATATTAAGCATAACAATATATCAAGTCAAATGCCAAGAAGCTATAATACTGGTGTAAAGTGGCCTTGATATATATTCCTTACTATATTGAGTAACTTCTAAATCTCAATTCCATGCTATCCTAAGCTTTACAAAACGCTGTAGTGATTAGAAATACCAACCTGCATCACAGGGCTTCGATCTTTACCCTTTGGTAAGGCCTCAAGTTTTTTGCTGTTCAACTACAAAACACCATACAAGTGCAACATAAGATGGCTAAAACTAGTGATTCAATAAGCTGATGTACTTAAAAGTAAAGGATAAGAAGACATTTACCAAGAGAACTGGTGACTGAGGGAAATAGCGAGAGATGTGATCGCCAATGTTCTTAGCCACACCACAGAGCTCAACATCATCAAACCTCTCGTTCGCATGAAAGTACCCAACAATACTCAAACCTTGAGCCACGTAATGCTCCTCTATCTATAACACATCAACGCAACAAAAATATACCTGAATCCATAAGTTTTGTTAAAGCTAGGATTTTCCCATCTACCAATCCGCATTTGAGAGCACATATAGATACAGACACTAAACCTCTCTCAAACACAGCTACATAACAATGTTGTGCTGCTGGTAAGCAAGACTTTACTGAGAATCAAGCACCATATAGAGCAAGAAGAGCGAGCTAATAATAGCATATACAACTGCAATTACAATTAGTACACGAACTAAAATTCCAAAGTTTCGTAATCCAATATCCAATACCAACGTAATCAGATCCTATATTCGATTTCAAAACTCATCGATTCAAATCAGAGAAAAGAGGAAAATAAGAATCGAAGAAGAGAGAGCGACCATGATGAGGGAGATCTCGAGAGGAGGAAGGAGAGCGAGGTTAGAGTGAAAGAGCGGCACGGAATCGGAGATCTCAACAACTCCGTCGTCCTTAGGGCTGATTCGACCGACGAGGACTCCGTTGACCGCCGCCGTCTTGTGTCGCAGAGAGTGGAGAACGAGTTTAATGTACGCGTTCTGGGAGATCTCATACTTCAATTCGCCGTTACCCATCTCTAACTCGATCGGTGACTCACTGGGTCAGTCACTAAATCGCCGGCGAGCGTACGGTGGATTTGCGATAGGAAATTATCAAGTCGCAAAGCAATGGAGAGATGTTTCCGAGATCAAGTTTTCTTTGTTAACGACACTGGTAACCAGACAAAACCGGGTTCGGGTCAGCTCGATTAAAGGAAAAACCGGGTTCGGGTCAGCCCGATTGAAGATGTTTTATTTATTTTTTTGTCGTTTTTAAGATGTTCCTTAATTTTTCACTTTAGTACATTACGTTTGTTGAAATTATAGCAACTCAAATAGGTTTACTGTATTTACAATACTTTACTGATTTTAATAAATTTTCAGAGAGGTCACCAAGTTACAGATGTTTGAAGATCTTGTCAACAATTTTGGATCGAGTACACTTGCGCAAATGTCAGTCATACAAAAGTTTGAGAGGTTTGTTTGTAATACTGTAATTTTAAATGATTTTTGGTGAATTTATGAAGTTTTTATGTTTTTGTTTTGTTTTTAATTCCAACAAATACCACTTAAAAACTAAAAATTTAGATCATCGTATTAGTTACAAACAATTTTTAAAAACTTATCATACTAAAAATTTGATAAAAAAAAAAAAACTATAAATACTTGAAATTCGATATTGTCTACAAAACATAACCCGAACAAAAAAAAAATATTGTCCTATGCTTCACTAAAACCTTGGAAATACCTAAAGAATAACGTGATAATGACCGAGAGCAAGAAGCTCGTAATTTCAATCGAAAGTATGGATCTATACGCCACGATGCAAGAATTCATGTGTCCGTATCTCCAACCTCCAGTAGCCAAGACGAGATGAATAACCAGAACAAAAGTGAACACCAAGACTTTCCACTTATGATCTTCGATGATGAACCCGACAACAAACGACACTACAAATCCACCATAATGGAAGAACTCATCTTCGGTATGGTTCTTCATCGCTTCCCAAATCGTAACCGGAGAACCTGCATAAAGTAAATAATATATACAAAAATATCAGATCATCACATATATAATTAGGGAGTTCTCTATCCATCTAGAGTATCCACCAAAGCAAAGCAATTTTTATGAACACTAAAGACTATTTAAATTAATAACTGTTAAAATCGAAGTAAAAAAAATACATGATCTATATGTTTTGTCACTAATAAAAAATAAACCATGATTTATTTATATTATTTATTATGATCAACTAATGTTTTACTTGCATTATATATATGTCATGACATTACCTTTTCAATTGTTATTAGTTTTGACTTATTATGCATCAAAGCAAAACATAAATAAAATATAAGCAAAACACAAAATAAAGTTAATATATAAAATAATATATACCTTAAATATATAGCTTAAAGTTTAAAAAATAAATAATATATAAAATAATATATAGCTTAAAGTTTTAAAAATAAATAAATATTATATAGCTATCCGAAAGTAGACCAAAAATTAAAACTTACCAAAAGAAATCGCACTGAAACTCCAACTGAAATTGCGTAGACAACATACTCATAATCATCGTCGTAACTGTTCTGCGAGTCGACTCGGAAAAACTAAACAGAAGTACAACATATATCGTCGTGTTGATGAACTCCTATGTTCTGGAAAATGCCTAAAGAATAACGTGATAACGACCGAGAGCAAGAAGCTCGTAAGTCCAATCAGAAGTATGGATCTATACGCCATGATGCGAGAACTCCTGTGTCCGTATCTCCAACCTTCATTAGCCAAGACGAGATGAATAATCATAACAAAAGTGAGCGCCAAGACTCGCAGTCTTCGATGACGAATCTGATAACAAACGATGCTACAAATCCACTAGAATGGAAGAACTCATTTTCAGTATGGTTCTTCATCGCTTCCCAAGTAACCGGAGAACTCTACATAAAGCAAATGATATATACAAAAATATCAAATCATAAATATAATTAGTGAGTTATCTCTCTATCTAGAATTTCCACCAAAGCAAAACAATTTTTATTAGCACTTAAGACTATTTAAATTAATAACTGTTAAAATCGAAGTAGAAAAATACATGATCTATATGCTTTGTCACTAATAAAAAATAAACCATGATTTGAATATTTATCATGATCAACTAATGTTTTGCTTGCATTACATATATGTCATGACATTTCCTTATCAATTGTTACTAATTTTGAAATATTATGCATGAAAGCAAAACATAAGTAAAATATAAGCAAAACACAAAATAAATTTAAGCAAACAAAAATGCAAAGGCTTAATGTTTTGATCATTTTTATAAAGCTTAACGAAAAACATAAAGCTTAATTAAGATATAATGAGATATTTATACTTGAAATATATTACAATAAATAACATTTGTATATATGTTTTGATCATTTTTACACATAAAAATTTCAAAACTAATAGCATTAAAATATATTTGATAATAAGTATTCAATTTTTATTATATTTATTCATAACACATATATTTTTTGTACGTTTGTAGATATTAAAAATCATATGATTTATTATACACATTTGTAAATTGGATCAATGATTTTTTCGCTTTTTAATGTGATTTCGTGAATGGTTTTATCTTACACTAAGCTTTAACTTTGAGGGAAAATATGGCAATTGTATTGATTACACTAAGCTAACATTATCAAAAGATGAGAAGTTATGGCTTACCGACTCTGTTTCACGGTTGTCCCTAGTTAGAATCTCATGTTTCAAAGCGAGTGTGAGCTTAAGCAAGTACTTGTAGTTGGACTTATGCGAGTCCTACACATCACAATAATCAATGTTTAAATTGGTGATCATCACCGTAAACTAATCATAACAATATGTGAGATAATAACATACCTCAATGGCGGGACAAGGATGACCTTCAACTTCATCACAAAGTTTTTGTTGACCCGAGGTTTCAGGAAGAGGAAGTCCCCAAAGTTGTATTCGTCTGGGAACTTCGGTTTCAAGAATTGTTTACTCAATTCTTGCACTTCAACATCTTGAATGTCATCTTCTTCTTGTTCAATATCAATTTCATAATCTTTTTCAGCAATTTCTGATCAAAGCTCTGAGGAAGATGAGTCCAACATTATATCTCAAAGTAAATAAATTAACAAGAGTGCTAAACATGGAATGATGAGATCAACAAGAGTGCTAAACATGGAACATGTTTGCATAGCTAAGAGACTTGCAAATGCTCTGAAAATCAAGCGACTCTGTTTATTGTAGACAAATGCTTACGTTTGAAAACAAGGAGAAATCAAACTCAGAAAACGCAAATAAATTAACCATTCCGACAAACCTACAAAGAGAATACAAATCAAAATCCAAAGCAATCGATTGAATCACTTGCAAATCCGACATTACATGAATCGAGAGAAAGAGTTTTCTCCTCAAACCCATCAACAAAAGACAATAATTTTGTTCAAAACACACACACACACACAAAAAAAACACATCAAATTATCCACTTATAACCGCAATAATCCTAAGTATTCTTTAGAGTTGCATCTTTATCATTATTGTTTTTGTTTGATAGGTAATTGCATAATTTAAAGAAATTGAAGAATGTGATAATTTGAAAAATTGCAAATAATTTAAAGAATTATTATAAAAAGACATAAATTGAAGAATTCTTTGTAATAGCAGTTAAAACTTTATTACTCTAAATTAATTTGTAATGTTTTTAAACAAGTGTAGTAAGAAATAATTTCAATTTTAGTTGCAAAATATTATATCATAAATTATGAATTTCAAAATAATGTTTGTTTATTTAATTTATTAATCTGTTAATTATCTAGTTATATGTATCTAAAATTCAAATTCAAAATTAGTCAACTAGATAATATTTTAGAAAATAACAAAATTAATTTATTAGGAATAAAAAGAATATTTATTAAAATGTCACTAAATTTTTTCATAATTTTATTTAATTAATTAATTTTTCAAAAAATTAACAAATTTAGCATATTTCGTTATTATCATTTAGGTTTGATATTGTTCAGCCATATTCCACAAGAAATTACTAAAAATTCAACAACATTCTGCAATTCAACATGTACCATTTAAACCCTTGTTCTCTTACAACCAGTTTTAATAATTGTAAATGTGCTTTGATACCATGTCTTTTCATTATAATTTTATATTGTAAATTTTTACATATGATGATTTTCAGTACTCCAAAAATGTTTCAGAGGGTTGCATCTCATTCTCATAACTTTTTGTTTTCTTATTTTAATAAAAAATCTAAAAAAAGAATTCAGAAAACTGCGTCTATTACTCGTAATTCATTGGGGTTTTTTCACTGAATAGTATTATATAAAACAAGGTAGCATTAAATACGGATACATCGAAAGCAAAGTCTGAAAGTTTACCAGAGAGCCTAGCCCAAAAGATTACCGGGAAGCGTAGTTCGAAAGTTTAACGGAGAACGTAGAAACAAAAGCAATTAACTAAGACTAGAACTAGCGCATTAAGAAGGGATTAAACTAGCTATAACAGAAAAAAATTTAACTTGTCGAACCCGAGAACAAAAACATAATATCAGACATCCGGAGAACACATAATATCATACATCACAGGAGAACCGTCAATACCCAAACGCGGTTTCAGCTCTTCAAGTCCTCGCTTGATGTGTGGAGACTTCAGAATTTTTAACAATTGTGAACCCTTAGGATGGCTAAACGGTACCTTCCCATAGGCTAGGACTATTGTAAAGAAGTCGAGACTGGATAAGTTGAAACACAGTCAACAAAGTACCGGTGAGTTGGACGCAACAAGCCAAACAGGTCTCGACCAAACATGTTGTTAACTTCGAGTGGAGGAGACTAAAGCAACCGCTTAATCAACACACCAAAACTTTAAAGAGAAGGAATGGTGAAGGATGCGATCCGATTAAGACCGAGGGAAGGAACATATAAAAATGATTTGAAGATACAACAACCTAAAGCCAAAACAGAAACGCGCAGCACAATCCTATACTAGAATCAACCAGACGAAAGACCAAAACCCTAAAGGAGATCGACCGATTAATACGACCGAGAAAATATGAACTAGACCACATCACGAGAGAACAAATCCAGAGATAAACACCAATTAAGAACAGGGATTCGATCTCTACCTTATCCCTTCTGAGGACGAGAACAGGTCTCAACCGAAAGAGCCAGAGCTTTATCTTCAAAAAACGGAGCCAGACCAGATCTAGCCCCAGGACCCGAATACACTTCGGTATTTGTACAAAGTAAAGCTTAGAACATGTTTAAGTTGTGCACAAAAAAAAACATGTTTAAGAACTCTAATTTTTAAAGTATTCTAATATATATTAGTTTTTTATTTTTATGATAAACATGTGGGTTACCCACAACCCTAATGGATTTACTCATTAAACCCATAACCCTAATAGGGTAACCCAACAAAACTCATTTATTTATATGGGTAAAAAAAAGTTAATCCTTACCTGCTAAAATTATGGACGGGTTTGGATAACTCATGGGTATTGATCCATTTTGATACTCCTATTCATGCTTGATATTATATTTTTTTTTTGGTTTTTTCACATTTTTACTTATAGTCATTCTAATAGTTTTTCATCTAAAATTTGATATACAATAAAAAAAATTCCACGATTTCGGAGAGATCGAACTCCTAGTTATGTGACAAGTAAATCTCTAAAACCCTTGTACGACAGTTGGGTAGTGTATTCAATTAAAATTTTGGAGTAAATTTTTCCAAATGACAAATTTCATGATTTAAATCACAAATTTTAGAAAATTAAAATAAAACTTATTGTTATTGGAATACTATTTAAAATCTAAATCTATCCAATTGGTGATTTGTAAAAGGGCAGACAAATTTTTGTTATTGAAAATACTTTAGATATTGTATTTTTTTAAATGATTTGGAGATATTTTTTAGGAGATTGTTCGTAAATAATACAATGATCCAAATGTTAATAGTTTTAAGTGGTATTTGTTGGAATTATAAACAAACAAAAAAGTGAAAAACATACGAACTTTCTAAATTCACCAAAAAATCATCTAAAAATTACCGTATTTCTAGACATTTCACAAAGTCACAATAAATCAGAATATGTATTTTATTATTTACTCTCTTTTTGTCAAAGTATTTTATTGTTTACTAATCTAAGTTTAGATAGCAAAACAAACTAAAATTAAACCAAAATTACAAACTAAACCCTGACGATAAGGTTAACTCTCTTTTCTCTTTGCATCTAAATAACATAAAGCTATACGATATTTGCAGTTGTGGTCTTGGAGAGAAGTGGCTCAGCTACTCCGGTCTCTCCTACTCCGTCGTCAGCTTCGGCTTTAGGTTTTGAAACGGGAGTGTTTTGCTTAGGAAGCTGCTTGCTCGAGCTGTGATCGATGGATTTCCCAGGAAGATTGAGCCACGTGTATACAGACATGCCGGCGAGAGCCGCCACCGCGCCGCAGATGCTGATGAAGCCAGGATCGGAGCCGAAGATAACGTAACCTCCAAGCAAGATCACACATGTCTTGAATTGCCCTAACACTACATGAGAAGTCGCCGAGGTTGCCCTGTAAGAAACAACAACGTTAACAAAAATTTTATAAACCGAAAAAGAATTGATGTTTAATCTCATCCCATCCGGTTAAGGTAGTGACTATGAACCGGTTTAGGTTCACTAGGTTATGTTCTGTTCATGAATACAGCTAAAATGATGCAGAAGTAAATCATATAAACTCAAGACTGATCTTCAAACCGAAGTGAAGAACAAAATACTAACCCTAGAGCGAGTGCACCAGACCACTGGAGAAGAAAGCCGAGAAGCGCCGATACGAGGATTGCAGAGGAATTACCCAAGTCCCATTTGAACAGTAAAACTCCAGGTGGGTCCAGCCATGGCATGAGAGCTAATAAGAAGAAGACAGTAAACGGCGTCGTCTTCCACATCAATCTACATTTTAATAAAGAGGTTATTATCTTAAGAGACTTCTAATTGCTTAGGCTTCAAGTAAAGGAAAGAGAGAATCATTCTTACGCTAGGGCAGTCCAATTAGCTTGTTGTTGAAGATTTGACCAGAGGATTTTGTTGATTGCACTTGGGATAATCCAAGCAACAGCAACCAATGCGCCGAACAAATTGAATTCTAGATCGGTCACTGTCGCGATTGCAACGCCTAGAGATACTATAGCTAATGCCATGACCTATGAGAAAACAAACTCTAAAACAGAGTAAGCACCATGTAATAATGAGAGTCTTACTTAATCTGGCGAAATGTCATAAAGATCCAGCAATAACCTTTGTGGAAGAAATGGTTTTCTTAAAAAGAACAAACTCTGCAAGGACAATCGTTGGTGTCACCGCGATCTTAGCCATCTGATAGAATCCAACGCTGGAAACAGAAAACAAAAGCTTTGAAACATGAGATACCAAGAGAAAGCAGAGCACAATCTCTCTTTTGAGAGTTTGAGCTATGAATCTTGATGCAATCTTTACGGATTGAGCTATGAACCTGTTGTGTTTGAGACTGGTATTAGCGAGACCAGAAGCGAAAGCCATGACAGCTCCAAGAGAGAAAAGAGAAGAGAAAGGTGTTGTCTTTGAAGGAGGAGACATTGGAAGTAATGAGAGAGACTTGAAGAAAGCTAGAAGAATCCAAGCAACGGCATAGTGAATCAATGTTAGAAAGATTGGAAAATTGAAACCAACTCTTCCCATCACCTGCAGAATCAAACCCCACAAAACAAAAAAGTTTCTTTTTTTTGGTTACAAAACACACAAAAGAAAGTTTACACATAGCAAAAAGAGAAACAAGAATTAGAGATTGAAGAAGCTGTAAATTACCAATTTATTAGCAAGGATGATTCCAACTGCAACAACGAAATTGAATGACATTGCAACAACAGGTCCACAAAATCTCTGTTGTTGCCTTTTAGCTCCTTCAGATGTTTTAAGCTCATTGTATAGAGAGCTTCTGAGTTCTTCCAAAGCTCTTCCTACGAATCCACAAAAACAAATCAAACTAAAAAGTAATTTATTTTCTTCAGAAGCAATTCATCAAACAGGTGATAAACACTAATTTCTTAATATGGAAAAAAAAAAAAAAAAAAACCCTTCACGATCCTTTACTCACAACATTCTGATCAAAACCATTTAAATTAACAACGAAGAACATAACAGAGACAATGTGAGAATCATCTTTATCAAAAACCAAAATCTCTGGTTTTTTGAAGGAAATTGTCGGAATGAAAGATGCAAATCGAATTCATGGATTTCACGCACCTGCTTCTGCAGCATCACTGTCTTTTCTCTTGAGAAATTTTCTTCCATCTTTTCCAAACAAAGAATCAACCAAACCCATCACACACACACAACAAAAATTCAATCTTTCCGAACAAAAAAAATCTTCGATTGTGTTAATAATATCTTCTGTGAAAAACCCAGATCACATTTTCCATTTTTTGATGAAGGAGAAATGAAAAAAACTTGACGTTAGATTAAAAATACAAAAAAGGGATAAAAGTAATCTGGATTTATTGTCACGGTATGATTGTTTCGGCAGAAGCAGATCTCTTATAGAGAGAGAGAGAGAGAGAGAGAGAGAAAGAGGTAGCAATTTATTTAGCAGTTGTTGCTTCAATACGCAGTTTCATTGCGTATCTTTCTGTTTCATTTTAATCATTTTATTCAATTTTGAGGAATTTTTCAGGGATTTTTTTGTTTCAATTAAGAAAATTGTCGAGTTCGTATGTTACCACGTGTCGACTTGATGTACGTGCGATTGCTGACCTCATTCATGAAAATATTATTGATTTAGCTCGGTTTCCTTTTAAATCTTTTAATCGTATAAATATAAAATAGTTTTGTTTTATTCGCAAATAAATCTTGAATGTAACATAAGGATATATTATATACGAAAGATGATAAATTTTATTGTATTTGTATTTTGCGAATAAAAATGACTTCACATGTACGCTTGACCTAGAAATTGAGAAGCTTTAATTCCAAGATTTCGAAGCCTCAACAAACTCTTGAAGGGCCTACACAAATAATAAAACAAAAAGCTGCATGGCCACATCACCATCTCTTTGTATAATTTAATTTCACCAGCTTTTTTTTTTTTAATTTCTATTAAAATGTTAATATTCGTGGATCCAACACTTAATTTAATTCTTTCTATTATAGCAATGATTAAAACATTAACACCGATAAAGTTAGGACCCCGTTCTGTTTGCTTACAAAAAGCAATCCCTTTTTTGTGAAAGTTTTATTTGAATTGAAACCAGTGGCAATATATGTAATTATGTGTTGAGTACCTCATCGCTCAATATTTTAACCCGAGACAATTCCGAACCATAATCTACCGGTACCGTCAAGGTATGAATTTGAGTTCAAATTTGGCCATTTAACCGTAAATTCTCACGACTTTCTTCTTTCCTTGGCCGAGTTTAAGTCAAGGAGGAAGACAAAATCATGACTATAACAACAGATAGATGAACATTATTTAACACATGCTTGCATGCATGATGTTGCTGTTTTAACAGATGACTTAACACAAAGTGTTTGCTGATTTTCTCTACGTAATTTACTTAGAAAAAGTTTGTTAGTTTTAAAAGGTTAGGCACAAATTTCTGAGATATAATGGTCTCTTGGGATTAGAAAAAGATTTTGGAGTAGCGTTGTTGATCGTAGGATCATATCGTGAGTTGAATGTAGATTGAGAGCGAGGTAAAATGAATTCTCATATTTCGCAAAAAAAAAAAATTGAACTTTTAAGGCCGTGTAAATCCGAGATTGAGCATCAATTGTAATTATTATTTTCGAAATATTTTCATAAAAGTTTGAGGGCAAGCAGGTGTTGAACCTCTTTAAGAAAATTTGTATTGCACTTACATATTTAAGTTTTCTCTTTACGATGTTACATTATATACATATATATATATATGAGAGAATGAGAGTGAATCGATGGAAATTAGGGGGTTTCTCTCTGGAGTCGATTTGCACAAGGCAACAACATAGAGGTGGTCTATTTGAAATCTCGGATTATCCGGCAAGGTCCAGACTGGATTATCAAATTATAAGCTTTAACCTTTTATGTATATCAATCAAAATTTTACAAACTCATCTCTTAATTTTCTGATGGGCCTTCAATTAAAAAAAAAAAATCTGATGGGCCTTTGTAATAACAAATAATCGTGGGCCTCTTACAAAAAATTATTTATATAATTTTGTTTTTAATTTTAGTGTTTAAAAATAGAGAATATATAGTTGTTTTGAGTTTTATTATAAATATTGTTGTTGACTCTTTTGTTGTTAATTTTTTTGGTCAATAATATAGTTTTTATTAATAATATGAATTTCAGAAATTTAGTTTTTCATTTAATAATTTTATATATATAAATATGTCAAATAAAAATGTATAATAATTTAATACATTAGAGTTAAAAAAACATGTTAAATTTAGCTTTGCTAGATATCTTAAGTAGAATTTTGAATAAAAATAAATAATTTAATATTTTAAAACATTAAAATATATAATAATAAGTTTTATAAATGAAACGTAGATTAAAAAAGAATTGTTGCTTTCGAATTAAAAAATATTTTTATTATTTTCAAATTGTTTTGCGTTAAAAAAATATATCAAAAGAATAATTATATTTGTCGTTATAAATTTGGAAAGTTTTTTTCACAAACATATCAAAATCTCTTCTAAAAATTTGGTAAATCTTTATTATTATTTTCAAAAAAATATATATTCTATAAAATGTTCTATAATTTTATTATTACAATATAATATATTGATTAAAAACTCTTTTGATTTATTTATAGTAGTAATTAATAATTTTGTTGTAGAAAATTTTATTATTGATTCAAAATTGTCATGTCACAATTTTTACAAATCATATCACAATTGTTTTGGTGAGAGATTGTAGAGATGACACATAAGCATCTTCTCACAAATCACTCTTCAATTAATATATAAGAGATATTTTTCCTTCTTAATGTATTTGAAGAGGTATTTGATAGAGCGAATTTGGTTACACCACTCTACATTATAATATTTGAACATTGTCTTCTTAGAAATTGTTTGGGTTGGATATCCCTAAATGATATCCTCTATATATTAAAAAGAAGTCAAAACTACAAAAAAAAAAAAATTATTAGAAGACAATGATATCCCGGAAAAAAATCTTTAGAGGCCGTGAAAATCAGTCGATTGAATTGATATCAAAAAAATTTTGGCCGTGATGTATCTCTTATATAGTAAAGATTATTTTCTAGGTTTTACTGTGCTTATGAAATTGGGCTAATAATTGATTTTGACCGATTTTTTTACTTGAGTTTAGGCTAAATTTTGTATTGAGTTTGAGTTAAATAAATTAGAGAGAATGTGCTAAATTAGATGATGTCATGTCATATTTTTGATAATGTCATGTCACATTAAAAATTGGAGAATGATTTTGGTGAATACACATAAACTCTTTTCAAAAAATCACTCTCCAATTAATATATAGGAGTGCCCGCGAGGCCGATTTAAGAAATCACAATAAATTTTCTAATATTTTAGAATAGGAAATATACTCGACCCAAAATTATTAGAAAATTTACCTAAAATATCATGTATTCTCAATATCTTTCCAAATCTACCATAATCCAATTTTTTTTTCAAAATTTACCACAATAATACTGTACATAGAAATTGAAAATCGATTCTGCTCAAGGCTAAAAGAGACGAATATAAATAACATTGTGGTTGTCGTTTGGTTAGCAGCTCTAGGCTTTGTCCATCGTCCCCACAACTGATACATTACAATGTTATCCAGTCGTGACTATCCGATATAGAAGAACGAAGATGAAGCTCAAATGCAACGACGAGATGATATTGGTAATTAGCTATTTTGTTATATATGTTCTTCTTTGTCAAAGCTATTTTTATTTTTTTAAGATATTGAGGGTTATTTTTGGATTCCATAATAAACTTTATTACTTTTCAAAATCTAATTATAAAAGTTTTTTGAACCATTTTGTAAACAATTATTTGAAAATCGAATAAGAATACAATTGGGTTTCAGATTTTTTAAAAACATACTTAACAAAAGTGAAAAAGTAGTTCAATATTTTTTTTTTTACTTAACTATCAGGATACAAAAAATTGAAAAGAAACGATGAACATTTGGAAAATCGATAATGTCTACAAAATTATAAAAAAACATTGTCTTATGCGTCACGAAGACCCGGGATCAACCTAAACATAATCGTGATCAAGACCGAGGTGATGTAGCTCCCAAATCCAATCGTAATGATGGATCAGTATGCCACAGTGCGAGAACTCCTATTATGGATCTCCAGTTTTGGTACACAAGCCGAGATGAACACACACAACAAAAAATAGCGCCATGAATCGCCGGCTTATAACGCTCAATGATGAACCCAACTACAATCGGCGCTGCAAATCCACTGAAATGGAACACCTCGCCTTTGATATGGGTTTGACCGCTTCCCACCTCGCAACCAGAGAATATTTACAAATATCAAATACAACTTAAGAAATTAAGTCAACTTTTATATTAATATATATAGTTAACCAAAAAGTAGTTGACAAAAAAAATTATCAAAATGTATCGCACTAAACCTCCAACTGCTCGCAATATGCGTATCGATGGTATTTGTAACCATATGTGAGTCAGTCCATGAATATTTTACATAACTATGGCCGATATTGTCGCGTTGATGAACGCCTTCAATCTATATACTTCAAAGGTTCGAGGCTTAAGTATAACACTAAAAATAACATAGCAACAATTGTTTTTATATATATGATGCAAAAATTGTATATATTTACCCTAGTTCGAATCTCTTGTTTAAGAGTATTGTGAGTTTAAACAAGTACACGTAATCAGATTTCGAGGGTCTTCCAATCATCACACTCATAAAATATCAAGATTCAAGATGATGATCATCATCATTAACCATCATATGAGATAACAACGTCATTACCTCAATGCATGGTGTCTGGACCTTCAGTAATTTCATCCTATATTCTTTTGTTGTCCATAGATTTCAGGAGGAGGAAGTCTTTGAATCCATAGATTCGCCACTAATAATGAGTCTATAGATATTGAATCCTTTTTATTTCAATATCTAACTCAACGAGAAGAAATTAAGTTAGTAATACTTTTACACAACTAATAATGAGTCCATAGCTTCGAAAAATCGCAAAAATAACCTTCAAAATAGAAATTACTAACATTTTAAACTTCGGTCGAGTTTTACACTCAATGTAAACCATTAATCTAATAATTTTCACAATTTATTGGTCGACGAAAATTCGAAAACTAGTTTGAAGGTTTTAAGAGTGAAAATTATTAGGTTGACGGTTTATATTGAGAGTGAATTTTCTCCAAAATAATGTTCTCCAAAATTTAACGTGATAGAAACTTTTACTTTGAAGATTATTTATGCGATCTTTCCTATGTTCATGGATCACAATATAAGGATAATTATTGTTATTTTTGTATCAAATGTTTATTTTGAAAGACAATGTCTTGATTCGTGTTGGTGCATGTAGCTTGCCAGAAGCAACAATTTAAAATGGTAATCACGTTTTGTGTCAAAGAAGTAATAGTCGAATGCTTGTTTTGGGATATAATCATTTAAATACTTCATTTTAGTAATGTCAAAGAGACACGAGACATCGTGTTAGATTGTGACTTGCGTTATATATCTGGCTTTGTCGTGTCATGCATGTTCGAGGCATGTGAGATTCTCGTTGACATCTTGTGGTTAAGTCATGCATGTTCGAGGCATGTGAGATTCTCGTTGACATCTTGTGGTTAAGTCAACGTGCGGATCGGATTTCCAAAAAAATTGCAGTATTTGTAATTTGATTTATTTTTTACGGATATCTAATTTTACGATTTGGTTTACTTCGAAAAATTTCGGATATCCGGAATGACGGATATCTAGATCTTCGCGGATATCTGTTTTAAACAAAAAAAATTTAAAACACCATAATATTTTTTTTTTTTTAAAAGTTTTAATATAAGGTTTAAACTAGTTAATCAATAAATATATGAAATGGGTCTAATTTTATTCGATAAATTTTTTTAAAAATGAAAAGTGAAAGGTTAAAGAGTAAAAAATGAGATATATATTTTTTATTTAAAAAATATATTTCAAATAAAATTAGTATCTATCTATTTTTAGTATAAATATATTCGCCGAATATATTTAAAAATCAAAAAATATAAATCTACGTTATAAATCTACCATATTATATGTATATATAAGTAATATACTTATCGGATTGGATATTCGAATTTTTAAAACTAGTATTTCTGATTTGTTTCGATTTAGATGGATACTATATTTTAGTATTTGCTTGGCTTTGATTTAAAACGGATATCCGTATTTTTTTGGTCGAATCAAAACAAATACCGAATCGGATCAAATTTAACGGATAATTTTTTCAGCCCTACTTGTGTTGGTTGATTGATCTAATTCACATCAAAATATAAATTTTTATATCTATTACAACCATTGATCTAATTTACATCAAAATATAAAATTTTATATCTATTACAGCAGGGAGATTTACGGATTTACGAGATCATAAAAGATATCATCAAAATTATAGTCTCTTCTGGAAATCTCGTTTGTATTTGTGCCTAGATAAAAAAACGGAGAAGCCGATGCGATCGCAAAATAGGCCCAATCATACCGGTTTCCCCGGTTTAATGAAACAAAAAACCAAATTTAGACAAAAAAAATATCTCATATATTATTTAGAGAGTGATTTGTGAGAAGGTGTTTATGTGTCATCTCCACAATTACTCTCACCAAAATAGTTGTGACATGGTTTACCAAAATTGTGACATGAAAATTTTGTATTAATAATAAAATTTTCTACAACTAAATTTGTAATTGTTACCATAAATAAATTAAAAGAGTTTTTAATCAATATATTATATTGTAATAATAAAATTATAGAATATTTTTATAGAACATATATTTTTTTTGAAATAATAATAAAAATTTACCAAATTTTTAAAAGAAATTTTGATATCTTGTGAAAAAACTTTCCAAGTTTATAACAACAAGTATAATTATTCTGTTAAAATGTTCTTTTTAACTCAAGACAATTTGAAAGTAATAAAACTATTTTTTAATTTATGTTTCATTTATAAAATTTATGATTATATATTTTAATATTTTAAAATATTAAATGTTTTATTTGTATTCTAAATTGGAAAAATCAGTCTAAACTACACAAAATATACTCCAACCTGTGGCTACACATCCAAACTATATTAATGTATCAAAATCTATACCAAGTACTAAATTTATATGATAATATTCACGAACAAACATAGGTTATGTGGCTAACACCATAACAATTACTTTTGTCCTGATTTTGGTGTACCCCACGACGAACCGGTAAAGTGAACCTTAATTACATAGCAAAAAAAAATGAAGTCGTCGTCGGCTAGGGTATTTCCGTCATTTCAGTGTCGAAGATAGTTTCTCTCGCTGTCTCCATTAATGGCCAATCATAACATACAATTATCATCTGAGAATATTAAAAAAAAAAAATTATCTGAAATTCTCTCTTTTTCTCTCCATTTCTTCTTCCAGCTTCAAGGCAAACACACAAACATAAAAAAAAAAAAAAAACTGAAACTTTTCAAAATCGGGTCTTGGAGGGAGAAGAGAGAGTGATTGATGGAATTGGTCCCGTACGAATCGGAGACGAACAAGTCATCGATCCCCGCAAATCTCGCGTGGCAAGACATGTTTCGCTCCGCTTCATCGCGTAAACCTCAAGAGCCTCCTCCGTCTTCTTCTTCATCGGAGCCGCCGCGTAAATCTTCCGGCGATGGAGGAGAATCCGGCAAGACATCGTTATCCACCGCCGATTCACAGGCGCGTCTCGCTATGTACATAGCCATGGCTCACGCTGGTCTCGCGTTTGCCATTTTCGTTCTGTATTTCGTCGGGAAGCTATTGCAAGAGTATCTTAGACCGATTCAGTGGGCGATTCTTTGTTCGATTCCTTTGAGAGGTATTCAAGAGACCCTTGTTGATTTCTGGAGCGAGCCCTTGAAATTAGGTCTCACGGAAGTCATTCTCGCTGTTCCGGTTTGGGTTTTCAATGTTTTCATCGAATCGATTGTGGATATCAAAAACGTGTGTTTAAGGGTTTTTCTCAGGAGATCGAAACCTAAGAGGAATAGGAAGAGGAACGAGACTGGGTTTTCGAAATTGGTCAAATGGTTAGTCTCGTTTTGTGTGTTTGTGATTGCTTATGAGAGGATTGGTGGGATTGGGTCTCTTGTGATTCTCTCTTTAGGATTTCTGTTTAGTTCCAAGAATGTGGATTCGACTCTCTCTGCTGTTTCTTCCCTGAGGAGTAACAGCTTTAGGAGAAGCCATTTCACTGCTTATTTCACAAGAGGGATCATGAAGAGATTGAACACAATTGTTGCTATTGGTTTGATTGTGTTGATGATTCTTGGATCATTGACTGGTGTCATCTTCTTCTCTTATAAGATCGGTGTTGAAGGGAAAGATGCTGTTTTTTCTCTGAAATCTCATGTGGAAGAGAGCAATTACGCTGAGAAGATTGGTGTTAAGCAGTGGATGGATGAGAATGATGTTCCGGGAATGGTTGATATGTACACTACGAAGTTCTACGAAACGGTTTCCGATCAGATTGATAGGTTAGCAATGCAGTATAACATGACGGAGTTAGTCACGGGGATCAAGCATTTCGTGATCGGGCATCCTCAGAACACGTCAACGCCATCCACGGCGCTTATAACTCCGTCTCCTTACACCGAGAAGCTCATGAGTCTGAGGGCTCGGGTTAAGAACCGAGAGTGGAGTCAGATCTACTCAGAGGTCGATGTGATTTTCAGGGAACTTATAATCACAAGAGAAGATTTAGTAGAGAAAGCTAAAGGCTTTGCTGTTAAAGGAATGGATGTATCGCAACGGGTTTTCTCGAGCAGTGCATCGGTTGTTGGAGGTGGTGCTAAGTTCTTTTTCGCTATTGGAAACTCGATAATCTCTGGAGCAGCAGAGTTTTTCAACTTTGTCTCTCAGCTAATGGTTTTCATTTGGGTACTGTACGTTCTAATCACATCGGAATCAGGTGGTGTAACCGAGCAAGTCATGAACATGCTCCCGATCAACTCAACTGCTAGAAGTAGATGCGTTGAAGTCCTAGACTTAGCAATCTCCGGCGTGCTTTTAGCCACAGCGGAAATCGCCTTTTTCCAAGGATGTCTCACTTGGCTATTGTTTAGACTGTACAATATACATTTCCTTTACATGTCAACGG
The DNA here is from genome assembly GCA_964056655.1 of Arabis hirsuta. Lineage (NCBI taxonomy): Eukaryota > Viridiplantae > Streptophyta > Magnoliopsida > Brassicales > Brassicaceae > Arabis > Arabis hirsuta. The sequence continues at coordinate 35,448,270 of OZ053299.1, forward strand.
TTCTCGCCTTCATCAGCGCTCTGTTACCGATTTTCCCTTACTGGTTCGCTACTATCCCAGCGGCTTTGCAGCTCGTGCTAGAAGGAAGATACATCGTTGCAGTGACTTTATCTGTGACACATCTTGTGTTAATGGAGTATGGTGCTTCAGAGATTCAAGATGACATTCCAGGGTCTAATGCTTACATTACTGGACTAAGTATTATTGGTGGAGTGGCTCTGTTTCCTTCCGCTCTCGAGGTAACAAACAAAAGATTGGATATTTACGGATTTTCACAATGAAAATGGACTGATTCTGTAATGTTTTGTGTTGCAGGGAGCGATAATGGGACCGTTGATAACGACGGTGGTGATTGCATTGAAGGATCTGTATGCAGAGTTTGTTTTGAATGATCCGAAGAAGATCAATTAGTTTGTCATTGGTTTCTTTAATAGGAGCTTTTCAAGTGCTTCTGCCATGGCTGCTGCTTCATGTAGATTAGTAGAGAGAGAGAGAAGAGAGATAAACGATTGATTGTTTTAAGTGTTTTTGTTGTTGTTTTTGGGATTGTTGTAATTTATATAGTGTGCAGAGAGAATGTGTAGCACTAAATTTCAATTGTTGTTCTCTTCTCTGTTGTATTGTATGAGATTTTTTTTTTGTTTCTTTTGGAAAACATGTGTAAATTTCAATTTCAATGTTTTTTTGTTACAATTGAGATAAAGATTTTGAGATGCCAAGAAAAATTTGGACAAATTTATAGTCAATAAAAAAACAAATTGTGTATATTTTAGGGTTTATCAACAATATAGACACTCTTCAGAACTCTATTAGGGGAAAACAATACATACTTACATATTTATCTCATTAGTTTCAGTTCATGCAAGTAAGTAACCAATATCCTATCCGAAAATAATACTGAGAAAGAGAAAAAGAACTCGATTAGAAACATTTGAGCGAGAGCCAAAATAATTATTTTTCACCTGTTTATTTTTGTACTATACATGTAATATATATCGTAATAACAGCATGGATACCTTGAAGTTATATTTTACTTTATGTTTTTTGAAAAAGTATATCTTACTTAAATGTTATAGCATGTATCTATTTGTTTTCAATAAACAGACGTTCGTGTGTTTTTTTCTTCTTCAAATTATTAGTTTTTGATATTAAATATCTAAACAGAACCGGATCTGAGGGCATTGATGTGAAACATTTGTACAAAAATTGTTTATACCATATGGAACCCCTAATTTATGAAAACTTGTCAGACTAAAAAATTGATAAGAAAAAAAAAACTATAAACATTTGAAATTTGATATTGTCTCCAAAACATAAAACAAACAAAAGGAAAACATTGTTCTCTGCTTTACTAAGATCTGGGAAATGCTTAAAAAATAACGTGATAACGACTGAGAGCAAAAAAATCGTAATTCCAATCAGAAGTATGGATCTATATGTCACGATGCGAGAACTCCTATGTCCGTATATCCAACCTTCACTAGCCAAGACGAGATGAATCATCAGAACAAAAGTGAGCGCGAATACTCGCTACTTATGATCTTCGATGATGAATCCGACAACAAACGGCGCTAAAAATCCAGCAGAATGGTAGAACTCAGCTCTTTATCGCTTCCCAAGCCGGAATTGTAGCATCCTACATAAAATAAATAATATATAAAATAATATATAGCTTGAAGTTAAACAAAATAAAAATAATATATAACTATCCGAAAAGTAGATCAATACCATAAAGAATCGCACTAAAACTCCAACTGAAGTCGCAATCGCAAATTGCATAGACAACATACTCATAATCATCGTCGTAACTGTTCTGAGAGTCAACTCAGGAAAGCTAAACAGAAATACAACATATATCGTCGTGTTGATGAACACCTTCAGTCTATCGATCGTAAGAGTTCGAGGCTTAAGGATAACCTCAAGCCATGAACGATCGACATCCGTAGCGGGTGTCTCCTGCACCTACATAAAAATGAAAACGTTACTTGAAAAAACAAAACCAAAGAGCCAACATAAAAAAAAATAAGAGGCTGTTTGGACTGTGAAATTTCTAGCATTAGGGTTTGTTTTTTGGATTCAATGTTTCTTAAGAGGTTTCTTTTTGAATCATCTTATAGCGTATCTAGGGATTCTAAGAATGACATTTTTGAAAAATGGCAATTCAAATGTGGTATTTCTAAAAAAATCTCATAAATAATAAAATAATAAAAAATTTAATTAAATTTAGATTATTGTATTAATTATGAGATTTTTTTAGAAATACCACATTTGAAATGCCACATTTCAAAATATCACTTTTTAAATTTTTTTGCAAAATGCCATTTTCTAAAAATTATTTATTCAATATATCATTTATGTTTGGGTTAACTATATTGTATTAGGGTTTAGTTTTGATGATTTATGATTTGTTTAGGGTGAGAATCTTTTGTAGGGTTTAAAATTTTAAGATTTAAGATTTAAATATCATTAATTAGTATCTTTTTGTAAATAGATAATCTATAGTGATATTTTTGAAAATAAATATGATTTGAAATTCCCCAAGAAAATTAGCATAGAAAGAGAAAAAATAATTAAATGGTTATTGAATTATTGGGCATTGGTCAAAGTAAAAAACGAGAATTATGTCTAGAAAATTATGGGTTCAAGTTAACTTTGTGAGCAAATTTTAAGCAAAATTACCCGAGTCAATAAACTAATTTTACAATATTTCACTAGTTTTTCAATAAAAATACAAAGTTATTTTTCATAGAAATTCATAGGGTCAAGTGACCCCCTCCCCCAAAACCCTCATAATTAACGACTACGACCGATACCTGTTGATTTCATTAATGACCTCCTGAACCCTAATGCTCTACTTGTTTTTTTTTTTTTTTTTTTTTTGACAATTTTTTAAAAACTTCCTGTTTTCAAAAATGACATCATTTAAAAAAAAATTGAAAAATATTACTAATAATATATCATTTACTCAAAATTTTAAATAATATTTTAAAGTTTTTCTAAACCCAAATCATGAGAAAATGTCATGTGTCATCTATGCTTTTACCATTTGTCATTTTAATTTATTTATTAAAAAGAAAAAGAAAATTAAGTGTTTTTAATAATTTTAACAACATACAATTTAATAGCCAAGACTAATGTAAATTAATTTCAAAAATTAAAGTGAACATAAGGATGACCAATTTTAGTATAATAAGCCAATAATACTTTAACCGTTATCTTTTCTTTCTTTCTTTGATATCCACCGAAAACTATAATTCCATATTAAGATTGTTACTGTGAAATTTTAACAGTTTTAAAAATTTATATTTTATTTATTAAACCCAACAATAGACTATATAAAAACATTTAAAACTTTATATAGGTAATTACGATTTTAAAACAAAAAGTCACAAAATATAAAGACGAGATGCATACACACCACCAAAAATAACCGAATGCAGGAACTCTTATGTCCATATCTCCAGCCTTCAGTACCCAAGACGAGATGCATACACACCACCAAAACTAACCCACGACTCGTTGATATATCATGGTTTTTACGGGTATTCAACCATGATATCCGTTCTTTTATCGAGTCTTTTTAGTGTTTCTAGAGTTCTTTTGAGTCTTTGCAGGGCATTGTACGAGTTTGGAAGATTTGGAGCTTTATGGAGCATTATGGAGTCAAAGCAATCAAAGTGGAATGAGGAAGCCGTGAAGAAGAACGAAGATCACAATCTGAGGACTTGTGTCGATCGACACAAGCATTGTGTGTCGATCGACACACCCAGCGACCAAGAAATCTCCTTTTCGCAAAAGGAGTCCAGAAGTTCCCATCAAACCCAAGGAAGCCCAACTCGTGTTTTATGACTATAAATAGGCTTTAGGACGTTTTTTATTATTTATACAGAGATTTTAAGAGAGTTTAGAGAGAGATTTTGTTAGAGAGCTTTGAGGGAGACAGAGATTTACTCCAGACCTTTGAGAATTCTTCGAACCCTCTGTATCTCTTCCCTTATCTTTTTATGCAATTTTATTCAGTTATGATGTGTGCTTCATTCACCATGTCTGAGTAGTTTGTTTGTTA